>CM060250.1:90458295-91658295 GCA_030684275.1 Acipenser oxyrinchus oxyrinchus | reverse complement strand
AAATATTGATTTTAATGTGATCCCACACGGACAGTATTTTAAGATTATTTACAACAGTGGTGCTTGCTTCAATCGGTTATGAATGAAATGTTGAGATGATCGATACATTTAAGGTCAGAGGGTGTTCTAACTACATAGGTCATTTTGTTTTTAAATTATTTCACAGTTTTGTTTATTTATTTATTAATTTTTTTATTGCATGTTGCCTCATTCATTTCAATCTGTATAACTGTTGTTAACAGTTGTTAAACTGGAATTTAAAGTGTGCAAATACAAAAGATCACATCTATTATATTTAAATACGCGATTAAAATAATAGTTTAATAATTATAGCGCACCTTTTTTTTCTCAACAAGCGCTTTGAACTGACTTAACTATATGTTCAGTTGATTAGAAATAGCGTATGTATGTGTATTATTATAATGTGACCATTACACCAATTGACTAAAAAAGTAAGCTTGCTACATGGAATACAGGCTGTGTTTTACCAGGGTATAAAACAGAACATTTTGTTATTTAAGGGTTCAAGCTGCTGAATTTCTGATCCTTCTATCTTTGTAACCTAGTTCTAATGTATGCGTTACGCGCAGCGTCATCTTTCCAGCGCTCATACAGATTTTTTATTTTTTATTTATTTTGTAAATGCATCTAAAAATATAATTTGTAATTTATCTCTTTGTTTATTGAAAACAGAAATGTAAACTGTACCTAATCTATTAGGAACACACACACTTCAAACACTAATACACAAAGGGTTAAAAAGTACATTTTTAAAATATATATATATATATATATATATATATATATATATATATATATATATATATATATACCTGTATATATATATATATATATATATATATATATATATATATATATATATATATATAGTAACCACCTGTATATATTACGTACAGATAATGAATGGTCTGTGTTCTCAAAATATTCAGGTGTATTTGTATGAATATTTTATTTAATATACTATCAGTGATGCCTGACCAGAACATATGAAGTTATGTTTTCTATTAGTGATTGGTTATTATAGCCTATACAAGTTGTATTCTTTAAAGTGTTTTGTTGTGAAGTTTAGTGTATACCAAGCGTATAGTAAGTGTTTAAACTGCTCTTCTCACAAAGTTGTATTAACGACATAGTAAATTAGCAAATATATATATATATATATATATATATATATATATATATATATATATATATATATATATATACATTTACAGTATTCTGGCAATTAAGTTTATCAAATGAAGGCACTGGTGAGCACTACATAAATCTATATAAATGTGTCCGTATGTGTATTTAGACTGTATGATTGAAAACCATGTTAATAATCAGTAAAATTGTCAATTAAAAAATGTCCAAGATTATTCATATTACATAAACCAGATTCCTGTTACCCTTAAATGAGATGCAATGTTCTCTTAACAGCATAATCTCCCACAATGTATCACAGTCCCACATCACCACATACATCTTAATTGTCATGTTGTTTCTGCCTCACGACAAGATTTAAAACATCTGGTCCTGAGGAAAGTGTCCGTGTAGATTCTTTGACTACAGTGTAACTTTACAATGGTTTATTATCTGATGAGTCTGCCTTGTTCGCACGTTTCCTATTCTACGTGAAACACCTTGAGGTCTGTCTCATTTTGTAGTTCCACGCATGAAAATGATGTATCTTTTCTCCTTCTGAAGTTTTAAAAAGGTTGTTTCAATTACAGTATGCTGTGTTTTCTATGTCGTATATATGGGACCATTCAACAAATTTAGAATATTCATGATATTAGAAACCTTACCTTTTTAGTACATGAGGGGATGTTTGAACATACAGTATCAGTAAATATTCTTTTTGAGAAACTGTTAGCAGCTATGGTTGCTAACATGTGTTAGTGCATAGTAGAACATTAAAAAAGGACATATAAAATGAACAGTTTTTACTGTATGTGTCAAAACAGCAATATTATGGGTCAACACTGAACAATCTGTCCCTAATCCATGTATAACAAAGAGCCACCGGTCCCTATTTTGAAGTAAGTGAAATAATTGAAATGCTCCTTTCTGTAATTAAATCGTTTCTTGATATAGGCAACTATATTGTTTTATTCCTTTCACAAAATTGTTTTGCTTGTTTCAAAATAGGCCACAATAAGTTTGGAGATAATCAAATATAAAAGACAAGTATTAATCACTTGTAATAGTGAAGGCTTAGTTGACTTTGTAGTCCTTAAACAGATTTTGCTGAGACAGACTTTTCAAAATACTCTGCTACGAAAAGTAAACTTGTATTTTATACTGTATAATGAGATACTAACAGATGTGCAGGTGATAGAAAATGGGTAAAATCCTTGAAGTAACAATACAAAAAAAGTAAACAAGTTAAAGTCTCATTCAGCTTTTTGGTTTTAAACCAGACCATTATCAGACTGTGTGTAGTATCAAACTGAATCTTCGTGGAGGATGTGGGGCACAGAGATAATATTATCAAGCTTCTTCCATCGACACTGGAAGTGTGTGAAACAGATGGAAAAAGAGAAAGGAGACATTTAACAGAAATGTCTTATTTTAACAGATTCAAATGTATATTTTAGATTCAAATGTATGTTTTAATTCCCTTTGGCTCCCTCCACTATAGACAGAAGGAGAAAGAAATGCCAGATGTGAATTATAACATTTTATCAGAAACATTTAGGCTGCTACAATTATTTCAAACCAATTTATTTGCTGCATGTAAATGCCATTAATGAGCCATGTAATCTGTAATATTGTGATTGTTTGCCTTTCTACACCAGAGCCTATTAATGTGCCCATTAAACATCCTTCATTTCTTAACGTGTTTTTTTTAATGAAGGTGATGCACATCCACCTCAATAACAATGAAATTTAAACAATTGATTGATTGATGTGGTAGCCCTAATGCAGACTGTTTTTTAAAGATGGTTGCTCATTTCATCTCAATCTATGTTGTTTTCAATAATATAAACACGGTGACACTTGCTTATATGCATGCAAGTAGCTACTCCAGTGACAAACCTAGTGAGTCAGATATGCTGCAGAAGCGTGGTGGGAGATGCAGAGCTTGCTACTTTTGCGTCCACTGACTGTAATGTCATTTTAGATGGCTTGGATCATTTCACCTTCAGTTGTGGCATTTCTGTGTTGGATGATGATCTTAGGAAAGCTCAGGGTGCATTTACAGCGTAATGTAAACTGCACTTCAGCCGATTGTTTCATGTGATGAATCTACACACAAACGTTTCTCTTTTGTCACCAACAAAAACAATATGAGTTATTAAAAAAAAAAAAAAAAAATAGAAACTCACCCTACCTAGCCTAAGTAAATAAGTGCTGTCCGTGCAGTAGTTCACATTTTGTAGTCGGTTTACAGAAAAATGATTATGGATCTGGGGTTAGGACTCGTAGATCCTGAATTAGTCATTGCGTTCCTGTGAGCTAAGGAAGAAAATAAGCTGGGTGCCAGACATGGCCAAGTAGAGACCTGTCAAGCTGTACTCTGGCCTCCATGTTGTAACAGCTTGGCAGCTGTGTAAATGACCGGATGGACGGCACGAATGACCTGTTGATCTTCAGTCCATTCAGTCTGTATGTAGGTCCAATGCAGCTGTGAGGTCAAAAGCATTTCAAACTAGGGACAAAATGGGGGTAAAATACATGGCTAAAGTACATAAATAATTATAAGAAATCCATAAACATAATAAGAATTCCAAAGAAAATGCTTCATGGAGGAAAGATTTTATTCCTGTAGATTTATATTGACTGAGTTGGTGAAATGTGTGCTGGGGTCACAATCACAATCTTTCAAATAGCTTACATATAGCTTACACTACATCTTTTTTTTAAGGTATCCCTCAAAGCAATTAACAAACTGCATTCTAACACATTTACCTAAAAGTATATTCTTTTTTTGTTGTTGTCGTTGTTGCTAACTATCTAAATATTCCCTAAAGACCTTGGTCATTATGAGAATTTTAAGCTCTTTTGTGTCTCAAAGAAACATAAATGCAATCACTGTATAGTAAGCTCTCACAAGATGTGTCAGAAAGTCATTAAAATGCTTTATAATACTACTAATTAAGTTTTGGATTTATTTTTTGAAGGGATTTTTGTCGCATATTAATTTTATTTAAATTGTCTCTATTTTATCCTAGCAATAATAGGCATATCTATTCATAATATTATCTTGTTACAACTGAATGAATATTTTAATTACATTGGATTTAAAAAATGTAGTGTATCGTTTTAAAGTTAAATCACTTCTAGAACAAATGTTGCCCTGGGCTGAAATTAAAGGTTGTAGAACATGGCTTATTTTTAATATTTTGTCTGCATAGAAAACATAAAACGGTATGTAAACTGCAGTGTGCCATTTACTTCTTTGCTATGCAAAATACATCTATATAACTTTTATTGTTATATAGATGTAATCCAACAACCATTCCGTTCATGTTCAGTAGGTGGCACTGTGTTTTTTCATATCATATCCATGGGGTACACTTACAGTAAAAGCAGTGTTACTGGATTCAGTATAACAAAGTAAAAGCAGTGTTACTGGAGTCAATATAAAAGAAAAAAAAATGACATTTATTGATTAGAAGATACTGGGGAATACCCAGCGGTACATTAATAATGTAGGTGCTACACAGCTTGTGTTGCAATATTGTGCTCTTTATAATCTGCCATCCCAGACATTTACCTTGTTGTTCTGCAACGGAAAATACTTCTATGGTACCATGTCTTCTCCCTGTGGTCATTTTATTTGTTTTTGTATTTTTGTACATATTAGCATCAAAGAGCTTAGGGCCAAATGACATCACATTGATGAAGATAGAACCCTTTTGCAAATTGAATTCAGCTTGGAGTGGTAAACAGTAAGGTTTTTATTGACAGCAGGGAATCATGACAACAATGTTATAAAATAGGTGTTAAAATCAATGTGTTTCATTTTCAGTGACCAGTTTTACACAAACCATAATATCAGTTATCGACTGATTATCATAAGTATAAATATAGTCACTTATCATTCTTAAACACCAGCGACCCTGTTGAAGCAAGTGCAAAGGCAATTCTTCTGAGAGGAATATTTTTATATGAAACTAGCAAGAAACTGCTCAGACCAATTATTTAATTACATCATACGTTAACCATAAAAAATACTGCTAGTTTTCTATCTTACAATTGTGCTTTTGCACTTCCGTCACAATAAGGCCATTTAGGTTACAACAAAGGATTGAATACAGATTAGTCTTGATTTATTTTTACATTTTAACAAGGTATAATATTTATAGTATCATTGGTTTCATTATTATAAAGACAATGTGAAATAATTACATTCTAAAACTTGAAGTTCCACATGCTTGGGGAAGTAAATTATTTGATAATGACATAGCTTGTCTTCCCCACACACAAAAACACAATCCCCAACCGTTTGAAATGATGTAGGGGAAGCAAACCCCAGGAATATGTAGCGGCAATCTATGCATGGATTTCAGAAACAAAAAAAAAATTGTGGAGGTTGAGTCACTCAGTGATGTTGAAATTAAATACCGCAACATATTTTCATCTAAGTTTCAAGGGGATTGACAGTTGTGGGATGATGAGTTTGAGGAGAAAAACAGACCTTGAAAGATAGATTCAATGTAAGGACAGTCTTACTGGCTGCTTGAGATAATAATTAAAAAAAAACAAACACATGCCATTATGATATTAACACTGAAAGTTCAGACTTTTATTTTTTATTAAGTACTTAATTGACCACTTTTTCTCACACTAACTTTTATAAAGTATGAGTCAAGCATAATACAGAGACTTACTGCCCGATTTTCCAAACTTGCAAGGGAATTTAGAGGAAATATACTTACTGTTATCAATCTTAAATTATAAATCTGCTTTGCTTTTGTATTTCTTCTTAAATATAATGTTATATTTTGCAGTGAAGTTATATTGCTCTTGCAAACATGTTAAAATGTGATTAGCTTTATTAGTTCCAGAGCTTTCTTATCAGAATTGTCCTCAACATTACCCAAACTGTAAAAATTCCCTTCATTGGTATAGTTTCCTCCAGTACCAACCCACTTCCAGCAACTCCCTTGGGGTTGACAATAGTTTATCCATGTTGTTTATGATTGTATTTATATTTTTCTTGTCTGGCAGACAAACTGTGAAGGCTTCTATTCTTTTATCTGTTTTTTTTATAAAAGTATGAATACTACAGAGCTATACCCAAGATATCCACATTCCGGCGCCTCCTTAAGACTCACCTCTTCAGACAGCACCTGTAGAACTCCTCTGTTTCTCCCATGGGACACTTTCACCCTTCCTTAAATTTGCTTTACTTACTCTTATCTGCCCCCTGTTTTACTGCATTTAATCCTGTACTTCAGAGTACTGTAATCTGCCAAGTGTTTAATCTGTAGTATTTGGTATTTAATCATATCTTGATGTAACTATCACGGTCACTTTTATCTGTTGTATTATTGAATTGTATTTTGTCGCACTTGTACTTGCTTGAACTAGTCATTGTATTTATCTTGCTCTTATTGTATTATTACTTGTACTGTAACACTTGAAATGTATTTGCTTACGATTGTAAGTCGCCCTGGATAAGGGCGTCTGCTAAGAAATAAATAATAATAATAATATTTCAACGTTTTCAAAGAGTGCCTATCTCCAGCTAAAATCAGTTAAGATTACATTTCCAGGTTTTTAGCTTCTGAATTTAAATAGCCTAGGAATTTGTTTGTCAGTTTGTTTAGCGTTTTTTATGATCAAATGTATCCCTCCATGTTTGTAAAATTTGGAAATATGTAACATTATGAAATATAACATCATTCCTGTTTTAGCAGTCACGTGGACTCTGACCAGAACTTTAACCCTTCCAAGATTACCAGACAGTGTTTCGTTTTGTTCTCTTGTGTTTTTTATTTTATTTTATTTCTATTTCTTCTTTTTTTTTTTGGGGGTTGTTAAGTTTAAAAAAAACATGTTTTGGATAGCATTTTTCAATGTATTTAAATCTCAGTAAGACAATTTCTTCCCCATTGATCTGATATTATTTCTGACTGTGCATTAGACATTCTGTGATACATGGCAGCTCAATACAATGAACTAGCATACTATTTAAAACAATACTTAAAAAAATCTTTACTTGTTTCTGCACATCACTCTCTGTATTGCGATCTTACAGTGAATGTTTTGATTTGTTATAAACGTGTGTTTTCACTGGCTTAATGTTGACATGCCTAATGGTTTAACTCACATTAGTGCTAATAACATATAGTAAACTTCTCCAAAAATACATAAGTAGCTGTTGAGTCATTAAAGTTCTGTATGTTACCCAATTCAAGTACCATGTTAGTAACAGACTGAACCACATTATTTCTTTGTCTTATGAAAGAAATCAATCAAACTTCCAGATATATGAAGACATGTCCCACACATTTATTTATTGCATTTATATAGCACTTTTTATGCAAAAGTATTGTAAAGCACTGTACAGTACATAGCAGAAAAAAAGAACAAACCGCACTACATTTGTATAGCATGTCACACATAAAACTGCCACAGTCAGACCATTTAAACAACAGTATACACATAATAATACAAAAGCAGCAATTTTAAAGTTACATTAAAATCCACTAAGATAAAAAAGCCATTTTATAAAAGTGTGTTTTTAGTCTTGACTTGAAAACTGCAATGGTCCCAGCTTCCCTGAGAAACGAAGGCAGAGCATTCCATAATTGAGCTCTACAAGAAAAAGCCCTACCTCCCGTGTTGCTTTTGTTGACCCTAGGAATAACCAGCAGCCCCGCATCCTGTGATCTCAGAGTGCGGTTTGGAAGATATGGGGTTAGTAACTCCTGCAAATAACTAGGTGCTAATCCATTCAGGATCTTGTAAGTTAACAGCAAAATCTTAAAATCAATTCTATACTACACATGGAGCCAGTGTAAATAGGCCAAAACAGTAATATGTTTGCTTATCCTGGTTTTAGTCAGAATTCTAGCAGTGATAGTCTGAACAAGCTGCGAGCGGGATACCACACGTTTTGGGACACCAGAAAAATGTGCATTACAATAATCAATTCTAGATGGAACAAAGGCATGCATTAGTCTCTCGGCATCAGATACAGAAAAAATTGGTCTAAGTTTGGCTATATTTCTCAAATGGCAAAAAGATACTTTAGTAACTTCCCTAATATGAGCCTCAAATGATAGATCAGGATCAAAGATGACCCCCAAACTCTTAATTTCTAGTTTAAGTTTTGATGAGAGACTGCAAGGGTCAAGCTCATGTAATCCCACATTTTCTTTTAGTTGGTTCTGTGAGCCCACCAGCATAACCTCTGTTTTATCTGAGTATCAACATTAGAAGATTCTGTGACATCCAATGCTTGATGTCTGTAAGGCAAGTAGCTAATAACACCCAGGCAGAAGCAAACATAGCTGGGTGTCATCAGCATAGCAATGGAAGTTCACTCCGTGTCTCCGGACATGGTGCTGGCTGTCTAAAGAAACATTCCTAAATCATGCATTCAGTAAGCTTTTATTAAATATACCGTGTTTTTAATTGAATGTCATGATATAACAGGGAAATAACCCTGGTGCTGTGTTTTTTAAGTGGTTATTGTCCAAATTATAAACACAAATATCGATTATACCCTATCCTGCAGTTAAATCTTTGTGTAGCAGACTGCTGTATGATCTGCACTGTTTGAGGTATATACCACGCCTCTGTCTATATGCCCCTATGCTCCTATTTACATATCTTTGTGCATAGTAATTGCCCACATTCTTCCTACAGTAGAGCACAAAGGCAGACTGATTAACTATAGTTTTATAGTGTATGGTGGGTCAAACTAAGCACAAGACATCAGGAAGATTTGCAAGCTAGTTATATTGTTGGCAATGGTACCTTCAGTGAAAAAAGACGTTCTATAAATGTTCTCCATTACCAAGAAACTGCTGCCTACAAGTATAGATTGTTTATAGTTTGTTTTTAACAGTTGTACAGTAAGCCTGATGTTTTTCATTACTGTATTTTTCTATAGCTGTCTCTTAAATGCTTCTGCGGTCATTGTCTTATTTCAGCTGAAAATAAATTACAAAAGAGACTTGCTTTCTGTTCCTCTCGATGCTTTGCTATTCAGGAAACCTACTTCATTTTAATTGGAAGTTACTTTTTTATGTGTGTCTGGAAACAATACAGTATTGTGCAATGTGTCTCCCATCACAGTTCTGAGGATAGAGATGTGCAGCCCAATGGACAAAATGAACTGTTGACTTTATGTACAGATGTCATTGTGAAAGAGTTATGATTAATAGATATAGCCTTTGTTGAGTATTACTTTCAATTGTGTATGTGCAGATGTGGATTTCCTTTTCAACGCCTTACCAAGGCCCCTGGGTAGAATTTGGCTCTGAGCTGGCCACCACATTGTAAACCAGCTGATACTTGCATAAGGGATGTGGAAGAACATATCTAACAAGTTTGCCTCTCCATTAAGGTATAAGTGCTTGGCCATCTATTCACTAATTATTCATTTAAAATAATGTGAATGTTCCTCTTAAATTCTACACATGTATAATCAGTTGTCACAGTTCCTACTGTCAGTGATTCAGGTAAAAAAAAACAGCCTTTAAGTATTAATATAAAAAATTAGACCAATTTATTAACTTTGAACATATTCCATAGACAAAGTTAGTCTAAAGCTGATATTGCCAGACTCCTGACATACAGCATAATACTTTAGGCTCAACCACAGATTTGATAAATTTTCAGGAAAATAATGCCATTGTCTGGGGCAGTGGTCTAATGGCTACCATTATCAGGCATTGTTTTTTTGGAAACATTTGATTCCAAGTGAATAATTTGGAACCATTCTATAGTGACTAAGTTAATATCCCATTAAAGAGCCATAGCATCTACTGGATTTATGATTCTTTCATATTAAATAGTATTATAATAAAAACAGGGCTTCCAGAGAAACTGTGTTATACCAAGTTATTCACATACAAGAATAATAATTATAGGTCCAATATACTGTAGACCTTTGATAGGATGCATGTATCACTGACAATCAGTTACCATTTTTTGACTTGTAACAGACAGAACATATTATTTGCACCTATACACAAGAATGCCCAAACCCTTGGACACAACAGTAATAGCCTGATCTCCATTAGAAACAGTAGCACTTTGTGAACCAAAGGACCTGTTATACCTCTTGGCTTTTTCAATGGTAAGTAGAGGTTTGCTGCACAAGCATGAGAAGTATGCACTGTGGCAGAGAATCCATTATGACCATTTGTGTTTCTGTTGCAGTAATTCAATAATTCACCAAGCACAATCATTTCAAAGGAGAACTTTCATTATTGAACAAAACCATCAAATGACAGCCCTGTAAACATCTGTGTGTTAGCTATAACTTTAATTATGAGAATTACTCTTTTTTTTCTCCAAGATTGATAAACCAAAGCAAAGGATTGTGTTCACACTGGGTCCGTTTAGAGGGTTTGGTCTGCACTCGGTACGGTACGTTTGGTGTGAAGTGTGAACAAGAAAGTCCGCTTGGGAAACCAACCTTACCGAGTTCACCTAAAGAGGTGGCCTTGGTCCGTTTGGCAAATGCACCGTCTGGTTCGTTTGCTAAACCTCAATGTGAACAACTGCTGGACTTGGTTGAGGAAGATGAGGAGGTGCTTGAACATAATTAACTGCTAATAAGTGACAGCGATGAAAGTGTCTCTCAGGATTAATAAATAATAATAATAATAATAATTGGTGTGTTTTAATGTACAAGTTTGAGATTAAGCAATAAATTATTTTTGATAATGATACTTATTGCTTTTATTGTTCATTTTTAAGAGTATTTATTATTATTATTAGTATTATTATTATTATTATTATTATTATTATTATTATTAACAATGGTCGATCTAATTCTGTTTTAAAATACAAATTCGTACTTCTGCTTGTTTGTTTTGCATACCGTATCCTTGTTAACTAGTGCAATGTAATATTGTTATAAAACAAAACTGTTATTTAGTTCCCACAGACACGCAACCTTTTAAATTGAGTTACGATGTTGCTACAAGGTTGTGTGTTAGCGGCTTCTCAATGACCGCATGAAGCATGTGAAGCTTGTGAGCTAATATAAACAGCGGTATCAAATAATCGCCGGTCTCCAATATGCGTTGGGTTTGCTGACAAATATTGTAAATAAACGGCAGTGGCGTTTAATTGAAGTTTTACAGTACACTGTTATTTTAACGGTTTCAGAGTTGCTACAGCGTCAGTGAACTGAAGAAAAAAAAATGTCCTAGTTTTTCACTGTGGAAATCTAGACTGTCTGAAGCTCTGACAGAAATTTGGTCAGACACCAAAATCCAAGCTGAAACTGGACAACAGTGTGGTCCAGTGGTTAAAGAAAAGGGCTCGTAACCACGAGGTCCCCGGTTCAAATCCCACCTCAGCCACTGACTCATTGTGTGACCCTGAGCAAGTCACTTAACCTCCTTGTGCTCCGTCTTTCGGATGAGATGTAGTTGTAAGTGACTGCAGCTGATGCATAGTTCACACACCCTAGTCTCTGTAAGTCGCCTTGGATAAAGGCGTCTGCTAAATAAACAAATAATAACAACAATAGTAAAATATATTCAGTCTTTTTTAATTTACTTTGTTTAATGCCAGTAGTAGAAGAACCATGCAGAATTGCGTAAACTGCATTATTCTCCTACTGTAGGCATTCAATACATGTATTTATTAAATTAGCGAAGTGAAATTTGAGAATCAGCGAGAGCGTGGCTAGCAGAACCAAATATTAATTTGTGAAAGAAATGAATGCCTGATGTGACCACTTTAATGGAAGAAGCTCATTTGTGATAGTTTTTGAGGTAGGTTCAAATAGATGCAGTGACTGAAACTGCAAATGAAGGAAAAGGAATGTTAAAAGTTGTATGGAACTTTTTTAAATGATTCCAGGCTGACCAGTTTGTAGGGTGCGAGGTGAGATGCTGAGGGAGGCTCTTTCCTGTGCTTGTAAGATAAGGGGATAGATATTATAATTTATAGAAATGTTAGGTAGGGAGGAATCGGGGATGGAGCCAAGAGTCTGAATTTCTGGAATTGAAAGCAAAAAAGTGCGTCAGCAACCTGGTTCGTGTAGCCTGGAATGTAATCTACTCTTTATGAATTGATGGCAAACTGCTAACCAAGTGATTCTTCTGAAAATGTTCATGATAGACTGAGAAGACGAACAGCCTTTGTTTATAATTTGAACAGTAGCTACATTGTATGAGTGGATGCAGAAGACCCCCAAAGAAATACAGCTACTGCAACTGGGTACATTTCGTACAACGCAGAAGATTATCAGAATTAGGAATAGATTTAAACTCTTCGGGCCAAGAAGCCACAAGCCATTTTCCATTAAAGTATCCTCCGAAACTATGAGAAGGAGCAGTCGGTAAACAGCTGTAAATCTTCGGGTCGTAGAAGGCATTCATCATAGATGTTACACAGATAAAATGTCTTAGATGTGATGTGACACAGTTTTTAACCAACTTTATAACCTGCTTGAATGCTAGTGCTCTGATACATCCAGCGAATTTAAATCAATCTGCATGAAGCTTTCGTTTCTGTTCAATGAGGATTGATAATAAAAACTATTTCTTTTGATTAGGAGGTTTATTACTGTCTCGCGTTTCATGAATTAAAATTCCCAATTAAAACACCGGGCTGATTATCTACCTTTACTTGTAAGCCTGTGTTTTTTCTTTTTTTCTTTTCATCAGTTAAATCCTTTATATTTAAAAATGGTCCCATATTGGAAAAGTGTTAAGCGATATACTATTTTTTTTTCCCCTTAGCAGCACTGGTACCTCAGCAGAGTGTGTTTTTTTTATAACAAAAAAATGCAAGTTGCCCTCTTTTAATAATGTAGATCAGGAATAGCAGAGGACCTAATACTGATCCCTATGGTACACCACTGGTTACCTCGCTCCGTTTTGAGGTTTCTCCTCTAATCAGCACTTTGTGTTTTCTACATGTTAACCACTTCCTAATCCATGTGCATGCATTTCCTTGAATCCCTACTGCGTTCAGTTTGAGAATTAATCTTTTATGCAGGACTTTGTCAAAAGCTTTCTGGAAATCTAAATAAACCATGTTGTATGCTTTGCAATTATCCATTGTTGGTGTTGCATCCTCAAAAAAATCAAGCAGGTTAGTTAGACACGATCTCCCTTTCCTAAAATCATGCTGACTGTCTCCCAGGATACTGTTACCACATAGGTAATTTTCCATTTTCGATCTTATTATAGTTTACATATATTAGAAGTCAGGCTTATTGGTTTTTTAGTTACCTGGTTCAGTTTTGTCTCCCTTTTTGTGGATCGGTATTACGTTTGCAATTTTCCAGTCTGTCGGTACAACCCCTGTGTCAAGAGACTGTTGCATAATCATGGTTAGCGGTTTGTAAACAACTTCTTTCATTTCTTTGAGTACTATTGGGAGGATCTCATCCGGCCCAAGGGATTTGTTTATTTTAAGAGCTCCTAGTCCCTTTAACACTTCTGCCTCTGTTATGCTAAAGTTATTTAAAACTGGATAGGAACAGGTCGACATATGGGGCATGTTGTCCGTATCCTCCTTTGTAAAAACCTTTGAAAAGTAATCATTTAATATATTTGCTATTTTTTATCTTTGTCTATGATTTTGCCATTTGTGTCTCTTAGACATTTAACCTCCTCTTTGAATGTTCTCTTGCTATTATAATATTGGAAAAACATTTTGGAATTGGTTTTAGCCCCCTTAGCAATATTCATTTCTATCTCTCTCTTGGCCTTTCTAACTTACTTTCTGACTTGCGTTTGCAGTTCCAAGTACTCTTTCTGTGTACTTTTGTTTTTGGTCCCTATAGGCCTATTACAGAGAATATCTGGATCGAGATTTGTTTTTTTTAGCAAAGGAGACACAACGGCATATTTAAATGTTAACGGAACTACTCCAGTACTCAGTGATTTATTGATGATGTCGGTCACCACCGAACTGAGAACTGGGAAATGAGACACAATAAGTGATGTTGGTGCTGGATCCAAGAAACAAGAGGTCAGTTTCATTTTAGTGACTATTTCAACCAAGCTAGAAGAAGTAACCTCAGCAAAACTGGACAAGTAGGTCCATGTGAAAACCGATGTGGCAGATGGCAAGACAGCATGTGAAACAGAACATGAAAACTGATGTATATTGTCAGTTGTACTTAAAACAAATATGTTACATTGCTCTTTAGAGCTGGTTTGTGTAGACACACACATGTTGGTTGCAACATATGATTTATTGTTGAAAAAAGGTGCCTGGGATTTGCAGAACTGTCTCTAATGAGGTTAGAAAAAAAGAGTGATCTGGCTGAATTTAAGGCATGCCTATATCCATATTTGAAGATGAACAATTAAACCAGTGTTCTTCCACCTGTGTTCAAGCCTACGCCCAGCTGTTTTCATAGAGCGAAGCTGATCATTGTACCATGGTGAACAGTGCGTGTAGGAAACTACGCATGTTTTCGTAAGAGCTAAACTATCAAAAACATTACGTAGGTTTGTGTTATAAGACTCCACCATATCCACCAGCGACCGAGGATGAAGGTCATATAATGATGTGGCCAAAAGGTTTTCAGCAAATGCAATTGAATTGATGACACTGTGAAATTTAACAATACGTTTAGCTCTGATTTACTGGTAGGTAGATCCAAGTTAAACAAATTGCCATATGATCAGAAATTGTCAGATCAAGGGCTTCGAGATTAGTAACTGACAGGCCCGTGGTGATAACCAAATCAAGGATATGACCTTGATTGTGATAGGGATATTTACATGTTGTGTGAACCCACAGCAATCCAAAAGAGCCAAAAACTCTCTTGACAGAGAACAGGACTGAGAGTCAACATGAATATTAAAATCACCTGTGAGCAGAATCCAATCGTTCTTCGGATGTAAAAATGTTAACAGGTCCGACAGCTCATTCAGGAATGAAATATTTTGTTTAGGGGGTCGATAAAGAAGGACCACCACCACAGGCACGGAAGAAACTAATTTAAAAACTAGACACTCGAATGAGATAAAAACAGGAACAGCTACCGCTCTAATATTGTAACCAAATCGATATACATCAGCCAACCCCCCACCACGACCAGAGGCGTGGGCTTTTTCAAGAAAACCTTAGCCAGAAATGGCTAACTGGTTTAACCAGGTTTCAGTCAAACATAAAAAAATCAAGGTTCTGGTCAGAGATAACTTCACTCAGTAGCAAAGACTTATTTGCAAGAGTTTGGGTATTGAATATTGCTACTTTAGCGGACCTAGATGGTAGTGATTGACTTATATGCTGCGATTCAAAGATAGCCTTTGGAAGACAGCATAAACTGCTAGGTCTAGCACCAGTGCACCTAGCAGAGTGGACTCGCGGGGAGACCAAATAGTAGTGATATCAACATTGGTATTGTTAGAATAATCAGAAATAAAACTGCACCCGACGCCCCTGTGCAAATATCTTGGTCTACACACTATTCCAAGCCCATGATAAACAGTCAAAACATCATGGGAAATTGAAAAAGAGCAAACATGTTTTAAATACAATAATTGTAAAATAAAATAACATAAACACACAGGAAAAGTACAGTCTACCACAGTCCAGGAATAAATGTTCAATCACAGTTAGGAGAGTTCAGTGTAGCAGCGAGGGAGCAGAAATAACCTGCACGGCAGGAGGAAAGCACAGACCGGCAGTGAACAGCAGTGTAGTACGGCAAGGTCAATTTTAATTGCCACTTGCAAACCAGCGCTCATGCAGGTAGTCAGCGACCGGACCAGCTCAATAATGCATGCAAACAAAGCCGAGACAAATGCGCTCAGTTCAGGTAAAAGTCAGCGGCAAAACCGAGGAAAGTAGGACCAGTTCAGTGATGCATGCAGGCAAGGCCGGAACACAACACTCATTCAATATACGTCGGCGACAAGACCAACGGTGACAGAACCAGTTCAGTGATGCAGGCAGGGTAGGGAAGATCAGTTGCCGCTTGAGGGCGGCACTCGGTTCAGGTAGTCGGCAGCAAGATCAATGGGGAAAATGAGCAGGTAAACAGCAGACTCGACCGCAAGTGAGTACCAGCAGGAATTCCAGTGGATCGGACAGGTAAGTCAATGGAGGCAAATCCGACGTAACAAGCAAAACACATAAAAAGAAAAAAACAATATAAGTAAAAACTAGGACGTTAAAAGTAAGCTAATGTATAAAACTAATTTAAAAAGATCCCACAAAGCTAAAAGAAGTAAAGAAAAAACTAAAAAGGAGACAAAGAAGCGGCAGCTGTAGTGCGTCAGCGTCCTCTCGTCTCCGAGTTGTTAAACTACATTGTTTTGTTCTGTTGAATGCAATGCTACTACTGGTCTGTGCAAGGAATCTACAAACAGGTTTATATATATATATATATATATATATATATATATATCATTCTGCTGCTAATGCTTTTGTACTTTACTGCCTGGGACTGAAGCTTTTTTTTATGTCTTATCCATATTGCATCATTTTGTTGTTCTATGTTCCCACAGATGTTTGAATGTTAATTAAAATGATCATTAACAGCAGTGAGATTTAATTATCACACGCATGTGAAGGCATACACAGTTTAACAAGCCTCATGCCCAACTATGATCAGCAAAGAAAACATCCTATATAAAGTGTTAAGATAAGTTATCTAATTCAGTTTGAAGACACTTTCTCATTATTATTAATTGGTACTGAAAAAAATTGTAAATTGAAAATAAAGTGAAAGTTGGGAAATAATCATCTTGCAATTAACAAGTTTTTAACAGGTTCCAACGATGTCGTGTAGGCGCACTCACCTATTTCAAACTTTGCATATGATTCATATCAAATTAGCTTGATGCTGGGCTTGTTTGTATCCAAATATCTCATAAGGAGCTCAAAGCAACCCATAAACACATGTGAGTCTCAACGGGGCTGACGGACGACCCTGTAGTGTATGAACTATCCTTAAGATTGCAGAAAATATAAACCATGTTGACAGCACTGTATTGGGGCATAACCATAGAACTGTATAAAAAGAATATAGGCTATGTAATAACCGCAGACAGATGGACACAGTGATGACGTTTCTCACATTTTTATATGACAGCTCCACAATCGGGAGACTATATATTTTTCCATCCATAATGAATTACAGTCAGCACTCACATATCCGACCCTATAAAATGTTGAGTTAAGTGACGGTTAAAAGTGTGTGACGTATATCTGATTATTTCATTTTGGCCCGTTCCAACCCTTGTATCTTTTTTGTCTTCCCTGAAAAACGGACAATATCAAAAATACATATCTGAATGGACTGTGTTTTAAAATAAGTAGGCTTCCGCGTAGATGTACTGTATTGGTTTTGTTGGTACAGTACTGTATTTTTAACCGAAGTAGTATTTTAATTCAGAACGATATGATTGTGAAAATATCAATTGTCAAAACTAAAGAGACGACACATTAACTGTAATACAGTACATACTTTTAAATCTGGTACGTATTGTAGTGGTATGTAAAATTTCCCATTAACAACCTAGCAGCAAAATTAAATCTAAATGTTATCCATGCACAGAACTGCGTAAAACGTAAAAGGCAATGCAATTTAGCAAAATCAAAAGATTAAAAAAACAGCACAATTTCCAGAATTAAAACAGTATCCAAAGTCAGTATTCAGAATTGCAGAATATAGTGCTCGATAAGGCCCTAATGTCACAGTTCACTTGCAAATGAAAATGCACAAAAGCAGCAAAAGCTCACAGAGAAAACAAAACAAAACAAACGAAAAACATCACAGTATCTAAAACTGTTTAATGATTAACTGTTACATTACCCTAGCTTGTCTCGTTCGCTTTGTTTTGGCTGCATTTTCGTCAGGTGAAACTGGAGGAAGCGCTGTGTAACTGCTCAATACAAGACAGACTGATTTGGCATTAGAGAGAATTTTTTAAAAACAACCCGGGCTTTGACAGATATTCAGATAAATTGTAACATTGAAGAGATGGGCTTTATATCAGAAAACTGGTGACAGAGTCGGAAATCGCATGTGACGGGTAAGTGCATTAATTTGTTACGTGTGTGTGTGTGTGTGTGTGTGTGTGTGTATGTGTATATATATATATATATATATATATATATATATATCACCAAAATAAGAAAAAGAGGCTTGCCTGGGCCATGAAGCACCGCCAGTGGACTACTCAAAATTTGAAATCTTTGGTTCATCACGCAGGGTTTTTGTACGCCGTCGAGTAGGCGAAAGGATGGTTCCTCGGTGTGTGACACCAACTGTCAAACATGGAGGAGGAAGCGTGATGGTCTGGGGCTCTTTTGCTGGATCCAGAGTCGGCGACTTGCACAGAGTGAGTGGCACCCTGAACCAAAACGGCTACCACAGCATTTTGCAGCGCCATGCAATACCCTCTGGTATACGCCTAGTTGGTCAGGGGTTCATCCTACAGCAAGATAATGACCCAAAACATTCCTCCAGGCTATGTCAGAACTACCTTAGAAAAGAACAAGACGGTAGGCTTCAAATCATGGAATGGCCAGCACAGTCTCCAGACTTAAACCCCATCGAGCTGGTTTGGGATGAACTGGACAGAAGGGTGAAATCAAAGCAACCTACAAGTGCAACACATTTGTGGGAACTTCTGCAACAGTGTTGGGAAGAACTTTCCGAACAATATTTGATTTCCATTGTAGAAAGAAGGTGACTACTTTGATGAGTCAAAAATTTAGATTAAATTTTGTTAAACAAAATGATTCCATGATTTCTTTTTTATCTCCAATTGTTTATTTGTTCTATGCTTTAATTTCAGAGTACATTGAGACATTAAACTGCGTAAATTTCAATAAAAACTGGAAAAATTCAGGTGTTCTAAAACTTTTGACCGGTAGTGTATTTGGAGGAAGACTTAGTAATTGGGGAGGCAGGAGAGGAGCTCCTTATTTATTTATTTTTTTTAATCAACACCTTAACTATTATAAATTTAAAATTGTCATTTTTACTATTATTCTTAATAAAGCCAACTTTTGTTTGTATAAGTCAGTTAGTTTTCGATGTTGTCATAACATCTGTGCTTAATTGTTATGTTTATTGTTATTATTTATTATGAAATTATTACAATTCTACTGAGATGATAAATTCTACAGTTGTATGCTTATTTCTGGACATTTGTATGTGATCTACATTATAGTTAAAATACATTTATAGCTGAGGGGATTCTTTTTTTTTCTTCTAATTGCATTGGTGGTTAAATGCAGAACAAGGAAGCACTAGCTATGGTGTAAGGAGGCTGTGTGGTCCAGTGGTTAAAGAAAAGGGCTTATAACCAGGAGGTCCCTGGTTCAAATCCCACTTCAGCCACTGACTCATTGTGTGACCCTGAGCAAGTCACTTAACCTCCTTGTGCTCCGTCTTTCGGGTGAGACGTAATTGTAAGTGACTCTGCAGCTGATGCATAGTTCACACACCCTAGCCTCTGTAAGTCGCCTTGGAGAAAGGCGCCTGATAAATAAATAAATAATAATAATAATAATGTCCGTGTTTGCTGTGTGCAACAAGTTGTTACGGATAAACCTCTTCCAAGCTGATCGACATAAAATAAGCTATGTAATGACAGAAGCACCTGCATTGTTTATATTATTGCAAACAGGACAATACTACACACCAAAAACCTTTGAAAGAGTTTCATTTTCTTAATGTTTTATCATTGCATGCATCACTGCTTACTGCAGTATGATTAGAGGTTGACAATTGACTGTTATAGTCTAAGCTTTAATGTTATCTTTAGCTTATGACTGCCACACAGACCTTTTCACATGTATGTTGAGATTGTTTTGGTACGGCTTAGCATGCAAGATATAAATCTAAATTGCTGTTGCTCATTTGTTCATGAATTTCAGACTTCTCTAAATTTCACAAACTTCTCTAATTGCATGCAAATTTAATTTTGCAAATTGATTTTCTTAAGTTTACATAATTATTTCTTGGTTTTCTAAAAAAAAAAAACTAGAAAATTCTAAATAGGTAATGCTACAGTATTTTTTAAACGCCTTTAAACCTTTCTTTGGGCTAGCTATACATATATTTTTTAAAAGAAATGTATTCATTGTTGTCATTATTTATTCTCTTAAGGCAAGTATTAAGCATGTGTTTGAAACTGAAAGGTCATTACTGATAACATTATGGGATGCTTGTCTTAATCTTTCCCATGTTCTTAAAAAATGTAAGACAATTAAATGATCACCAAGGGGCAATCTTTGTATTGTATTGTGGCAAAGTGGTTAACTGTGTGCAGGTGCAGGTGATCAATAATCTGACAAACAACGATAATCCAGGTGCAATGAAGGTTTAATTGTATAATCCAATGCCTAATGACTAACAGCAGTAAACAATAACCATGTTAATGAAGCAATACAGCGGAGTGTATTGCTTGTTTATAATCTGCGGGTTTGCCACAAAATAATAACAGTCCCGTTTCAGTTCACCCACATGTAACACCACGAGCACTAGAGTGTGTGCTCTAGTGCTCGTGGTGAATACAGTTCTTAGTGACAACAAAAGTGCACTGTTGATCCGGGTTTAGTGCTGGCCTTTGGCGACAGCTCTGGATTGTGTTAGCCATCCAAATAATTACAAACAGTATTATTAACGACAAACAAAAACAAACAAAACACTCACGTTTCACAACACAGGTGCTCCTTCTGGTCATTTAACGTAACCATTCACAAAGAAACAGATCACATCACTATGTCCCCTTTTTATAACTTCACCCATGACCCCTTGGTCAACGAGTGCATCCTCTCCTCCAATCCGCGGATGCCACACCGTTTCCCATCCAGGTCATTGAGTTCGTATACCGTAGCTTTCCCCCCTTTCTAGATGGCCGACTTCCACCTAACCCTGGGAATAAACTGTCGTGCCATTTAGTCCAGGGTATTCTGTTTCCTTTATGCAGCTGCCTCGCAGGTCGGGAGGGAGATCTAACACCAAGAATCATTCAATCTCTGTCACATGCATTAATAATTAATAATTCATGTGCACCACATTTAAAAAGTGCATCTTATTGGGGGAATAAAAGTTCCTTGCTAGAATCTAGAAGCCAAAAAAGGAGCCTTATGTTAAAAAGTAATAGTTGATCATCACTCAGCCAATACTAATTTCCATTTCACAGCTTTTCCCTTCAGATATGCATGCATTATAAAACAGCATTTAAGATCTATGTAGTAAAGCATTCTAATGAAATAGCAGAAGCCATTTTCCATGGGGAGTTCCTGTCTCTTTTACTTATTTTAACATGGTTGAACAGTAGCCCCTAATGGAGTTTTCACTTGAACTATGTTTTTCATTTATATAATTCCCTTAATTGAAATCTGATCCAAAAGGTCCTGATGTTTTACATTTTATAGGTGTCAGAAAACTCCTATAAATCTGGTGTCGGTCTCAATGGATTTCTCCTAGTTAAAGAACAAATTAATAAAAAAAAATAATAATACTGCTTTACATATCTATACATTTAAAAAAAACAAAATTAAAATTCCGAATACATTTAATGATATATAAGGGAAAACATCACAAATGTTCATGGAGTACAAATAGGTATTTCACGAATGAGGATGACTGAATAACTGTTGAGACTCGATTGTCTACGGCCACAGCATACCATAAATGTTCATGGAGTAATACGAATGCTGAATAAGATGTCTGTGTTATAAAGTGCCAGCGCGGCTTTTCTTCAGTTCAGATACTGTATCAAAAGGGAGAGACAGAAACGGAAGTTAGACTGAAAAGTTGTTTACAGTTTGAACACCAGTACTGTATTTACTGTAGAAATATTGCACGAATCACTAGTATAGGGAATTGGGGGACCTACTGTAGGAGTGTTATATCCGAGGCACATTACAACAAAGAGCCTTATAGTGAGGGACTACTGTACATAATCCCAATAAAAAAGGGTTTTGTCAAGTGTTATTTTTATTTCAGAAAGTATTTTCAGGAGTCGCCAGATCTAGTTTGTCTTGTCTTTTGTAGGTCAAGGTGCCATCCAGATCACCACCCCTGTCTGTTATTCCTTGTTGTGACAGGGAACCGGGTCGCTGGTTTCTGCGCAAGTGTGTGCCTGTGGAAAATCAGCTGCGACGCAGCAGTTGAGAGCGTTGCTAAGCAACCAGTTGAGTGGCAGGCTCGTCCTGAGCTAAAGTGATCGGGAGGTCTGGATTGGCTGGGGGGCATGCCTGGGGATGCTGCGCAGAGCTCAAAAAGTGACTGCGCTACAGCTCGGGGCTGCTGCAAGGCCATTGCTGTACTGACGGGCGCTGAGTGAGAGTTTGTTTACATCCAGGAGGGAAGCGTCCGCTCTGCGGGAACGACTACTACAGAGCCTTTTAACTGCAAGACGTGGCCTGTGAAGGCGATTGCCCAGCCAGGACCATCAGAATGGCCTGGAGTCGCTGGGAGGCCAGGACTTCAGAAATAACACAACAGAAGTAGGGCAGCTTAGGGGAGGTGGATCCCAAAACAGTATAAAGAGGGTTACCGTAGAGTAGTAGGTTCCTGGAGCGGGACGTTCCTTTTAGTGGGACTAGCGCTCGTCATTTTGTATGGCAAACTTTTATTTTTAGCTTTTGTTTTTTTGTTTTTATTGCTTTATTAAATGTGACACTAGGTCTACCATCGCTGGTACCCTAGTGTCAGTTCGGTGTTGAAATTAAATCTGCGCGCCTGAGCGACGTATCAACACCAATGCTCTGTGTCTGTCAGTATTTTCCAGTGACTACCCACACATGTAACACTTCACCCTGTTACACTTGTATTCAGTAATACCGTGGACATGTTTATTAGAAGGCAATTCAATACCATTAAAAAAAGACCAACACTACTGAATCTAGAACAATAACATTTATGTGGACATGTAAAGACTATTTATTACACTTTATATTTATTACACATTAATTAATACAGACTGAAACTGATTACAGCAAGATTTACCAGTAACTCTTCAGCAGGTGTGCAGACCTGTAGTTTTGTGAATATTAAAATGCCTAATAATGTATGGGAATCAGGAGTAATCATGAATTGTAAACTCGTTTGCTTTTCTGCAGGAGAATCCACCCCTAACCAACCATCATCAACAAGTGCATAAAGGCGTTGTGTGTTATTCTCTCATGTCGCTTCTATTGTTTCGGCTTCTCAGTCAAGTGCTGGGAAGCCGAAATGGGAGTCGACCGCAGAGAGCCTGGAGGAAGGGCTGCCCTCAGCCACGGATTCCCTGAGGTTTCCCCCTAAAAAATTAAAAATATGTGAGTAGGGGGTTTTTCCTTACCTGAGTGCTGAGCGGTTCATATTTAGTTCTGCGGGGTGCGTGGTCGGGCTGGAGAGGCTGGGATGGGCCGTGTCTCAGCTGCTCATTTTCATTAATTTTTCAATATTTTGGGGGGTAGGTGGCATGCGCCACTGTGGGGTGCGTTAATCATTCATTATTATTTTTCCATTCATGGTTTGGCAGCCTCATCTTTTGGGGGGAGGTGGCCCATAGCCACTTCCTAGCTGCGGCACTGGGATGCATGTAACTGTTCATGTTTTTCCAGCCGGCCTCACGCAGCTAGCCTTTACGCACCCACAGACGAGGCCTCCAGCCAAATTTATTATTCACTCAGGCCCTGAGCACCCATCACAGTAATCGGGCCCTGAGCGCCCATCACAGTTCACTAAACCATCTGCAATTGCAATCATTAAATCTCATCCATGGCGGATTCTCTGTGCTTGAATGTTTTTGTTTTTTTTCTGTTTCTGATGCTGTACAAAGATCCCTTTTAAACTTCAATACCTTAAAATGTTTACATTTTATTGTTATTGTTTGATTCTGGGTGGTCTAAAATGTTTGGAGAGTTTACATTTAAAAGAATAGAAAAATACATTTCCCTTCAGTGACTTGGTCAGATATTTCTATCATGTATTTCTGAACCCCAAACAGCATACACATGCATTAAATATTCCCAATGAATTATCCATTCAGCAAGAACAGCAAATATATGGAGTTTATAGATCAGATATTTTTTTTTTCAGCAGTTCATACAAGTGTACCTATTACAAAGTACTTTGTTCAAATTAACTACAGCAAATAAGCTGAGGCTAATCACATCATTTGAACAAAGAGACAGAAGGAATATGACAGGTCTTTTGACTGTACAGCAGTTAGAACATTTATTTTTTTCCATCATTCTGTATTGAGTGTGCCCATCACTGAATGAGATAATAGTGATCTGATGAACCCCATTAGGACTCTTGAAGACGCATAGACGTATTTCCTTTGTTATATAAAGAGTTATACTGCTTTTTTTCTAAAAAGAAAAGAAATTGCATGTCTTCTTTGTCAGCTTATTAGAACTAGAGGTTACAAAGGTCAAGTTCATTAACTTTAATTCAGTCTATTCCAGCTAAACAGCAGCAGATTTTATTCTGCCACTATTAACGTCAATCTAACACTATAATACTGTATGTACTGCAGTATACTAGACTCCTAGACTTTTATCTCCTTAAACTCATAATCTCCATAGTAGCTGTCACTAAACAACTGATTGCTGTTGATGGGTCCCTTACATTACAAAATCCCTTTATTTGTTTTTAATCAAAGAAGGAGGTTTCTATTCTCACAAACTATACACTAGCTATAGTTCTATCTATGAATAGTTTATGTTTTTGTCAGAGTCTAGATTTAGCAGCATGTAGTGTACTCTCTTCTTCCTAATCAGAATTATGTATTTGGCCTGTCATAACTCAATCAATCAGACTAACGGAATCGGATGCCTCTTATAATTTGATACTGTTTGGTTGATGGGTGGATCTTGGTAGGGAAAGTTTGTTCACAGTGATGGGTGGGATTCGCATGAACTTTAATGAGTCTGGGACTGAACAATGAGGTCATAAACCAGAATAGGATGCTGAACGCATTTAAGGATCTCTGCTATCATTGAAAGTTGAGAAATAAAGAGAGAAATATAAACTATATAGTGATACTAAAATAAATATTTTGTGGTGAAAGACGTCTAGTCTTTGTCAAAGAATGATAAAGTCCCTTTAGCTATTCCTAAATGTTAAGAGATTGTATACACATTTCTGAGAAGGGAACGAAATGCTGAAACAGTATAACTTACAGTATTCAACTGTTAACACTGTTATTTCATTATAGAGTAGTTAACTTGTCTGTAATCTCGGTTATGGTACAAGTTATTTGCATTTGTATACAGTTTTTATGTGAATGAGCATGATATAACCTGTAAGGTACAAGTCATCATGGGTGACTCACATTGATATCAGGGCCACAGTACAATGTATACTGTTTTTTGGTCTTCGTTTTATTTTCTGTTTTTCTACCTTTAGGGACATGCATTTTATTGCATTTTGCACACTCTCTGCTTAGGTCGTCTCTAGTTTTTATTTGTACTTAAATGATCTATCATGGCTTTGGACTTCATGACTTCATTACCTTCGCAGTCTTGCTTGGCCACCTCTTTAAGGGCTCATAAACAGTGTGAGAGCACATGTAAATGAAATTGTGAAAGGACTTTGCATTCCCTGTAGGTTTTATTGAATGCTTTCTATTTATTTCACCATAATTAATACAGTTATATTGATGACACACCTTGTGTCATCTGATCTTGATTCATCTGTAGTGTCACTCACAAAGACATGTTTTGTGGATAATACAATAAATAGAGTCAATTGGTTGTTTATCTGGTTCTATAACTATTAAACATTCAAGAGTGCTGATATAAAAAATAGTAAAAGAGACTTGAAGACATTGAAAAATAATTCTAGTCGAAACTTTTTTTTTTTTAATTTAGTAGTCGCCAATTCATTTTTACCCCGTTTTATCTCCCAGTTTGAAATGCCCAATTGTATTTAGGCTCAGCCCACTGCTACCACCCCTGCGCTGACTTGGGAGTGGCGAAGACGAACACACGCTGTCCTCCGAAGCGTGTGCCGTCAGCCAACCGCTTCTTTTCACTCTGCAGACCCACCGTGCAGCCAACCCAGAGCTAAAGCATCAGAGGACAACGCAGCTCTGGGCAGGCGCCAGACCAGTCTACAGGGGTTGCTGGTGTGCGGTGAGCCAAGGACACCCTGGCCAACCTAAGCCCCCCCCACGGGCAGCGCTCGGCCAATTGTGCGCTGCCTCCTGGGAGCTCCTGTCCACAGTCGGCAGTGTAATAGCCTGGACTTGAACCGGCGACGTCCAGGCTATAGAGCGCATCCTGTACTCCACGCAGAGTGCCTTTACCGGATGCGCCACTCGGGAGCCCCTAGTCGTAACTTTGTAATTGAATTGAGTTTCTTTTTGTATTTCTAAATTCAGCACTATTTCTAACTTAAATTTTACAAACAACCGCTTGCTAATCTTGCATGGCATATGCAGTGCTCCTGTGCTCAGCTGACATAGAGAAAACACACCAGTCAGCCCTCAAGTATCTAAAATACAGTTCAGTGTTTTTTGTTTACAGAGGTAATCATTTATGTATGTTACTGGATTGGGAAATGCATATAGTGTTAAATGAATGATTTGATTTATGTTTATGCCTTTTGGGGACTGATGTCTTCTAACCCCAACCTCAAAGAAGTGGGATGCTCCTTGGGAGCATTAGATGAGTTGAGTGTGTGGGAGTAGATAACACATAACTGCAGTTATTAGTACCTAATATTGTGTGCTTATAAAGAATTATGAAGGTTATGCTTCTGTAGTAAAGAGGGTGTAACAGAATGTCTAATAAACTGAATAGACTAATAAACTAATCTAATAAACCGAGGCCTCTTCAGAAACATATGAAGGACATTTTTGTGAAGTGTAATTTAATTCTACACATCATCAAGTCAACCAGAAAATATCACAAGACTTCTGCCAGGTTAATAATATTGCGACACGCCTGTTCATCCATTACATGTTAGAAAGTAGGTTTACACTAAAATACACTGTGGTTGATCCCCGGAGCCAGCATCGCAGCCGCTGTGTGTGCTGATGTGCTAGGGAGGTAAAATAAGCTGATCCCTGGAGCCAGCATTACACTTCAGCCTTCAACACCAGGCAGAAGGATATCTACATCATCACATGGAAGGAAATGCAAATGGATGGAGACACAGATGGATCACATTAGTTTACTATAAAGCTACGTCTTAGTTGGTGCTTATCTTGGCGAGAGCCGAGTTCAAATCAGCATGAAGTTTTAACATCTACTCTCATGTAATGGAAATCATTACACTAAGGGCCTCACGCACTAAATGGCGGTAAGTTACCTGAAATACTGCGTGGCAAGGGAAACCCATACTGTGTGCAAAAAGGAAGGCATGACCACTCTATTCACTAATCTAATAATATGCACTAATAAGGCGAGCTAAATTATTAATTTGCAAGCTGTCACTGCAAGGTGTATTCTGCATGCGGAATTCTGCAAGCGGTTTTTACACACAGTTTATTATAGTAGTTTATAATAAGATGTACATGGGGAAAAACAAATAGCCTACCGAATGCTGTACGAGTTATGAAATGGAATGCTGTTTGTTTTTTGAAAAAAGAACTGGTTCTTTTTCGATTTTCAGCTTTTGAATATAGGCTAGGGAAAACAAACAAGGAACCAGTTTGTTTTTCAGCTTTTGAGTAACCAAAAACGAACAATGAACCAGTAGACTTTTCATTATTCAAAAAACTATTAGTTTATTTTCTTAGCAGACGCCCCTTATCCAGAGCAACTTACTGCAGTTGTTGCTAAATATTACTTTAAAAAATACAGTAAATTCAGTAGCGATTAAGAGCATATTCAAATAAAAGCATAAAATACAGATCGATTTCAAATAAGAGCAACTTTAAGGCATATAAAAGCAAATATGTTCTTGTACTTATATTAGGGCGATCTCTAAAATAAGATTGGATGTATTGGCAGTTAGGATGTTTCTATGGTCCCTGCTTCTGCGATACAGTATCACCAGTTGTCTGCCCTATTTACTGAATACACCTACTGGTTTTCAAACACGGTATTTGTAACGCGTGTTAAGGACCTAAAAATGTTAGCACTCTTTAGTGAATAAAGGCTTGCATATCAAATACCTCCTTTGCGGTATTTTTGATTTAATGTGCATACATTTCCGTCATTAATTATATTTAAATGACTCGACTCAGTACTTTTTCCACGCATTGTTTACCACACGTTAGGTTACTTTTCACTGCTTAGTGAATACAGCAGGTGGCCTAAAGAGGCTTACTGCGTGATAAACACATTACCGCTGTTTAGTGCATGCGGCCCTAAATGATTTATGCATGCATTGCTTTAGTGCTCCAGTCCTTAGATCATAATCATTTTTAAAAGCATATAATTTGTTTCTATAGCATTAAGAACTATAAAAAAGGAATTCATCATAAGTACTATAAAAAGAAACTAAATCTTAAATGGATTTTATTTTGGTAATTTGGGTATCCTGCTAATTTTACTTTTAAGAAAATCACTTAACAGAAAACCGAAATGCAACTGGATCCAAGGAGATACATTTTTCACATCAGTAAACATCTCATTAGTAAATCAAGTTCTTAGTGACCATTACAAAGACAGATATAGCACCAGTGTTGGACCCAGTTCAGTGCATAAATTAAGAATTTTTAAAGTGGGAGAAAGCACCTTAAATATTCATGCAGTTTACACAATTTCAATAAGGGTGTGTTTACCACTGGTTCAGATTAGCCTATAGTAATCTAGAGTAAATAATGCTTCAAAGATATAGTTGCCCTTAAACTCTTCACCACATAACTGATTTTGGTCTGCAGTTCAGATAATGAGACTGTTTGAAGATGAATTGGCATTTCTCGTCTTGCTCTGTTACGTTGTGTAATCTTCTTGTTGCTCAGTCTGGTACATGATCTCCATTTCCATTTTCTTCTTGTCCTGTCTGTTTTGCCTGCCCTTTGTTTCAATTGACCACGATCCTAATGCTCAAAAACATGTGATCCGTCCCAATGTCCTGGTTTATTTAATCTGTAAATGTGTGTGAAGCATACTGTCAGGTGTAGCAAATTGATTAGAGCCCATCTGCAGCTGTGCTGAAAACACCAGAGGTGATATCTAAAAGTAAAGGAAGCTGCTAATACAATCTAAAGGCTGGTCAATGTTTGAGATACTGTAACACCTCAGGGTACAAAAAATAGTATTACAGCTTAACACCAAAAAGTTTATTTCAGTTACTCTGCTTTATTACACTCACATCTGGAGCTATATTTTGATACTCAACCCATTTAGTAGGAGTTCTGCTGAGAAAAGGTTAGAAACTTGTCAAACTGGAAGCAAACAGTCTAAATGATACACAGGATACACTATACAGTAGGTTGTCATTTCTTGTACTAAAGGGTGTTGTGTAACCCTTTAAGCTAATGGGAGTGGTGTGCAGGATTTGGTCACATTTAAAATTGGTGAGATGTAGTCACATCAAAAATGTATTTTTGACCAACAGCTTTTGGACTTCTCTGCCTTCGATGTGAGCATGTCCACTTCTGATTGGCCCCACCCATTTGTAGTTCGGTCAACCCATTTCCAAATTCTATAAACACCCCTACTAAATGACATATTGACTGTATGTCCTCCAACTTTGAATTCATCTGCTCAATTTCACTCAGCTTCTTATGGCATTTGCATTGTTGGGAGTCTGATAGAAATTCATTAATAAAGTATTTGACAGATAATAGTTGACCTACATATAGAATAAATACCACCAGACTGTGAATTATGTTTTTGGTCATGTGAAGGTTGGGTTTTATGGCAGAAGCTAACCATGCTGTTATGTGGCTTAAGGACTGACATGAGTAACACAATGTGACAGGGTGAGTTGTCACCTGTTGCATTATTTATGTGGCTGTATAAGGCTGCAGAAAGACCAGTCAGGCCTGGTAAGCTGTTGGAAGAGTGAGCTGTTAGAGCACTTGATATAAGTGTTATGACATGCAATGATAAAAAAGTATACATTTTTGATGGTAAGACATAGCTCTAAAGCTAGAGAGCATGCTTTTATCTGCATGTGTCAATGGTAGCTGCTGCTGCTTTTTACATATTGAATCCCCCAAACTGTGAATGCAATTCTACTAATATTTCAGTACAGATCTACACATGCCACAGTCCACAAACATGTTGTATCTGTTAATAGATCTGGAGAAATAAGCAAAATGTGGGAAAACATATTCTTCATTTTCTTCCTGCACACCTTGTTGAAGATGCAAATCATGAAGACAGGTGTCATTTTTGTAACAAATCAATTTTTCTCTTTTTTATTTTGGAAAACATTTTCAGGCTGATAAAAAAAAAACAAAAAAAAAAAAACACAGACCGTCAATAATATGGTGGTGAAACTGAAATATCAAGTTATAAACAAAATGGTGCCAAATTGCAACAGGCTCTTCTAACTACATGGATAAAAATTTTTAAAAAAAACTGAATTATATAGTAATAAGTAACCTGCTAGTCAAAAGTGTGTGATTGGAAATTCCTTGGATGTAATATATTGGGCACATGTTGTGTTCAGAATGGGCATTATTGTTTTGATATTGATCAAGTTTTATTGGCTAACATTATTGTGATTCACACATGAGTAATGCTACCCCTCAGGCCTTCTCCATTGCATCGATTTCTCTACCCTATTACTATGCACTTGCATGCACAAGCTACTTTTTATACTTTTAAAATGTTTTAATTCAATTTATGGATTGCACATATTGAAGCAGTGCATATTGTGTGTGTGGGTTTGTGAAAGGATATGAAGCTAGCTTTTGAGTAATCATATTACTATGCTAATGTAAAGCCATGCCAAGTATAAAAAACTGTGCTGATATTACATTTAAAAAGTGTTCTTCTTAAACTAATTTTAAAAAGTTTTAGGAACAATGTGTTCTTGGTGTCAGTAGTGAATTAAATTCAAACAAATGTGTGCAGTTGTCAAAAAAAAAATCTGCATGTGTAATTAACTTACAGATCTCCCATAACAAAACAAAAGAATGAAAAGGATCACCTGAAAAATCAATATGTTCCTGGTTCACAACTCAACTTAAAGTGTAAATTGAATTGCTTAACAAAATTGCTGTGTTAGCAATATTATTTTAATCTTTTCAAATTGACTGCTGTAGATGGAGGATCAATGAGAAAAAAACTAAGTATTGCTTTTTTTCAGTATTCTGTGAGGTGAATAATTTCTCTTTAGTAGGCTATATAGTACTTTTTAAAAAAAATAATTATGATGAGGCTGTGAAGGTAGAAATGAGGGACATGGGCAACCTTTAAAAACAACATGTTATTACAAATTATTGTTCATCCGGTGCTGAGAGATAAGCAGGGAGGGAGTTTGACTGCCAACTCCTCTGAAGAAGCCAAAGGTGAGGTGGAGGTTGGGGGAGTAGGAGGTCAGATGAAACCATCTGCTTTAACTTCTGTTGATTTTTCTGCTGATCACATTTGCATGTGTATTTGGAGAGTTATCTGCATGTAGAATGAGCAGATAGAGAATGTTAGGTTACTTACCGTAACCCTGGTTCTCTGAAAAAGAAATGTCAACCATTACGAGTTGGGAAATGTATACTCAAACTGTCGCAGTGAACCAAAGCAGCCACAAGCCTTGCCCTGGCGTGAGCCTAACTGAAAAGCTGCTGTGAAAGAGGGCAAGCTGCTTCAAGGACTCTGGACCCCACAGAAGGCGCCGCTGAAGTAGCCACATTCAGTTGGTAAAACCTTATAATGCGTGTGGTGTGGACCATGCCGCAGCGTTACATATGTCAGGTAGAGATGCCCCATGAAACACTGCCCAAGACGTCATAGTCCCTCTAGTGGAGTGAGCTGTAACATCACTTGGAGAGGGTAGGTTAGCTCATAAGCCAGCCAGATAGTATCCACTATCCAATGCGACAAACGCTGTGTGGAAAGTGCCTGACCTTGAGTGCGCGACCCATAACACACCAATAACTGGGTTGTCTGTCACCATGATTGAGACCTATCAATGTAACACCTCAGCTCCCTGACAGGGCAGAGTGTATTAAGTCTCTGATCTGCTTCAGAGGAGAAGGGGATCGGGTGGAACGCCTCCAATTCCACTGACTGGTTCAAGTGAAACTATGAAACAAGATTCTCCGCACCCTGGAGGGCATACAATGCTTCTACACGTCTGAAGCAAGTGGGCGCTGATGCTGGGCTGCCTCACGAAGACTGCAACTCCTCCACAAAATCTGGGATGACCGGAAGGGGCTTACAGCACTGTGTAGTCGACACCTAGGTTTCAAAAACCGATCAGTGGACCTGGGTCTCCTCAGTCCAATGGATCTGGACCCGGGCAGCAGCTCTGCTCACAAGGGCTGCTAGCTTGTCCACCAGCGGACCGCTAGGAGCCATATAGGTCTCAGATGGGGAGCCCTCTAAACAGGAGGGGTCCTCCGTTCCCCCTTCGAATTTGCCTTCCTCCATGGAGGTGGCCAGGAACTCCACATCGTCCTGCTCCTCCTCAATCAGCTCAGACTGCGGGAGAGCAGGGACCAGTGCTGGAGCTGAGGCGGTCTCCAGTACCCCAAAAGCCAGAGTGGGTGCAGGGGGAGCTGTCAAATTGACAAGAAGCTCCAACAATGACTGCTGATTTGCAACCGTGCTTGCTAGCTGCGTCATTTGTGCCTGTAAGGCTGACACATCTGCATTGGGCGAATGCCTTCGCTTCTTTGCTTTCTTGGTCTTGTGCTCCAGAGAGCGAGACACAGACCAAGCACTACGGCTCGCAGACAGCTCATACGAGAGGCTCCTCGAGAGTGTCAGCAAAGGCCATGGAGAGCTAGAGGAGGTGGAACGACCTTCAGCACAGTCTGCCCTCTTAGCCCCTCTTTGAAAGCTAGCACACAGCACAAAGGTGGGATCTGCCAGCCACCGGGCATGATCAGCGCCCAGGCATTGGATGCACAAATTGTGTCCGTCCTCTGGGGGGAGGCTGGCCCCACATCTCACACAATCGTGGAACGACATTGTACGGATGGATAAATGTGCGGGGTGCTCTGCACGGGAGTGCTATGCACCTGTACCGAGCACAGGGTAAGACACTGGTGCTATGCACGGGAATGCTAAGTACCGAGGTGTACCGGCACGGGACACTGAGGGAGTACACGGGATGCACGGAGTGTTATGTGTACCGTGGCTATGCACGGAGGTGCTGTGCACCGGGTTAATCCAGATGAATGCACGGAGCACTGAGTACGGAGCACCGAGCACGGGGCACCGAGGGTGCTATGCACAGCAGTACAATGCACGGGGGTGCTGAGTGTACCGGGCTACGCGACAGGAGTGCTGTGCACCGGTAATGCACAGGGCACGGAGTACCGATGGATGTACAGGGTACTATGCATGGGAATGCTATGCACTGGGTAATGCACAGGGCACGGGGTACCAATGGATGTACAGGGTACTATGCACAGGAGTGCTATGTACCACTGAAAAAGGCCCAAACTGCTATGCATGAAGTGCTATGCACTGGGTAAATGTGCTATAAGCTGCCGAGCCGGAGCTACGAGGCGCGGCACACTAAAACAACTGGGGCCGGTTTGAAGACAGAAACTATATATATATATATATATATATATATATATATATATATATATATATATATATATATATATATATATATATATATATATATATATAATGTAAAGTAAGAATGCTTTCAAAAATAGACATGTTAATATTATTATTTGTTTATTTAGCAGACGCCTTTATCCAAGGCGACTTACAGAGGCTAGGGTGTGTGAACTATGCATCAGCTGCATAGTCACTTACAATTACGTATCACCCGAAAGACGGAGCACAAGGAGGTTGACTTGCTCAGGGTCACACAATGAGTCAGTGGCTGAGGTGGGATTTGAACCGGGGACCTCCAGGTTACAAGCCCTTTGCTTTTAACCACTGGACCACACAGCCTTATCAATTAACTAAATGCAAAGTGAGTGAACAGAAGAAAAATCTAAATCAAATCCATATTTGGTGTGACCACCCTTTGCCTTCAAAACAGCATCAGGCATCAATTCTTCTAGGTACACTTGCACACAGTTTTTGAAGGAACTCGGCAGGTAGGTTGGCCCAAACATCTTGGAGAACTAACCACAGTTCTTCTGTGGATTTAGGCAGCCTCAGTTGCTTCTCTCTCTTCATGTAATCCCAGACAGACTCGATGATGTTGAGATCAGGGCTCTGTGGGGCCATACCATCACTTCCAGGACTCCTTGTTCTTCTTTACGCTGAAGATAGTTCTTAATGACTTTCGCTGTATGTTTGGGGTCGTTGTCATGCTGCAGAATAAATTTGAGGCCAATCAGATGCCTCCCTGATGGTATTGCATGATGGATAAGTGTCTGCCTGTACTTCTCAGCATTGAGGAGACCATTAATTCTGACCAAATCCCCAACTCCATTTGCAGAAATGCAGCCCCAAACTTGCAAGGAACCTCCACCATGCTTCACTGTTGCCTGCAGACACTCATTCGTATCGCTTCCAGCCCTTCGCAACAAACTGCCTTCTGCTACAGCCAAATATTTCAAATTTTGACTCATCAGTCCAGAGCACCTGCTGCCGCTTTTTGCACCCCAGTTCCTGTGTTTTCGTGCATAGTTGAGTCGCTTGGCCTTGTTTCCACGCCAGAGGTATGGCTTTTGGCCGCAAGTCTTCCATGAAGGCCACTTCTGACCAGACTTCTCCGGACAGTAGATGGGTGTACCAGGGTCCCACTGTTTTCTGCCAGTTCTGAGCTGATGGCACTGCTGGACATCTTCCGACATGAAGGGAAGTAAGCATGATGTGTCTTTCATCTGCTGCAGTAAGTTTCCTTGGCCGACCACTGCGCTTCACGGTCCTCAACGCTGCCCGCTTCTTTGTGCTTCTTCAAAAGAGCTTGGACAGCACATCTGGAAACCCCTGTCTGCCTTGAAATTTCTGCCTGGGAGAGACCTTGCTGATGCAGTATAACTACCTTGTGTCTTGTTGCTGTGCTCAGTCTTGCCATGGTGTATGACTTTTGACAGTAAACTGTCTTCAGCAACCTCACCTTGTTAGCTGAGTTTGGCTGTTCCTCACCCAGTTTTATTCCTCCTACACAGCTGTTTCTGTTTCAGTTAATGATTGTGTTTCAACCTACATATTGAATTGATGATCATTAGCACCTGTTTGGTATAATTGTTTAATCATACACCTGACTATATGCCTACAAAATCCCTGACTTTGTGCAAGTGTACCTAGAAGAATTGATGCTGTTTTGAAGGCAAAGGGTTGTCACACCAAATATGGATTTGATTTAGATTTTTCTTCTGTTCACTCACTTTGCATTTAGTTAATTGATAAATATAATCTATTAACATGTCTATTTTTGAAAGCATTCTTACTTTACAGCATTTTTTCACACCTGCCTAAAACTTTTGCACAGTACTGTGCGCTTCTCAGACGCCAAAAGCGCACCAAAGAGAAAGAGATTATCAAGAAAACGGAGCAAGTGAAGACATGTTTGCTCAGGTTGGAGTGAGGAATCAAATGCTGAAGGTTGCTGTGTGATGTAGCATCTTGTTCCAGAATACAACAGACACATGGTCACACCGGGCCTATCAGGCAGCTTTTTAAATATGTGCTCAGGTCATTTCCCAACTCGTAATGGTTGACATTTCGAGATTGAAAGGGAACTTAACATTTGTTTTTACATGGACCATTTTGTTCAGTTCAGCCATTGGGCACCTGTTTTTTTATTTTTATTGATTCAGCAGTTTGTTACTGCCACCCAAAGTTTAAAAAAAATATAATGTACTGCAGCCTGGCAACATTTTGTTGCTTAGGTTTGGCATGTGAATGTGGGAACAGAGGATGTTCATTTCTCTAGCAGCGGTGAGGCGACGTTTGAATTGGATTTGAGCAAGGCTAATAGCATGTTTTATGGCATTCAATCGAACTTCCAGGCATATGAGGACACTGTGAACAGGCCAGGGAAATACCACAACACAGTTGCTTTATATTTAGTTGAATCCTCCCTTAAAATAATGTAGGTTTTTGAATTAATTTTTTGAACGCAACAAATATTGAATCGACATGCCCCACTTTATCCTTGAGCCTTTGCACAGTATTTTTAATCTTCCTAATGCGGAAGAAGTCTAAAACATTTCCTAAAACAGAAATTACTTTCATTCTTTTGACATCACCTTCTAAGAGAGGCAGTGATTCAGTCCAGTTATTGACAAACTAATGTTCGATTTTCCAAAGTCAAGTTACTCATTATTTACTTTTTGACAGCATTTCTTGACTTGTCTGGTCTGTTTTTAAAATAGCCGTCTGATCCTACAGGCTACATAGTAGAATAGTGATGGTTTCTTTCCTGTCATATGCCTTCTTTGACAGACCTGAGCTCAATTATAAATTATAATTACAATTACAATTACAGAACAATTGTTTGCTGAAATTAGAATTGCAATGCTATTTTATTTATTTACAGTTACAGTTACAATTATAATTACAATGACACTAAAAAGTAAACAACTATACACATTAACATGCTTGCTCTATTCTAAATAACATTACAGGTAGAAATACAAAAACATACTATATAGCTTTTTTTTGTTAAACAAATGGGGTCACTAAAAGTGGTTGAAAATACAAGAATAAGGATCAAATGACAATGATGTGGTATAATTACACTTACACAGACACCAAGGTTAAACTCCATTTGCAATTATTATTAGATTGTAATTACAATATTCCTTCAAATTTAAGATGCCATTTTCAACCATTTTTTGCTTCTCAAAAATACTGCATCTTAAATTTGTGTACAGTATAGTGATATTGAAATCGCCAACAAAAGACGTGACTACCTGAGTACACAAACAGCAACCTGACTGACTGTCGAGAAAAGACGAACAAAGACGTCACTGCCCGAATACACAAGCAGCAACTGCCAAGAAAAGATGAACTAAAACGTTACTGCCAGAATCATCCATGACATACAGGCAGCCATTTTCAAAGAAGCGTCATTAGCTTCATGAGGGATTCAAAGAGAAGCTTTTACAATTTCAGTGTTTCTACCAAACAGTACCAGCTTGGACAGATCTGAAATGCTGATCAGACCCCTGTATTTTTCAAGTAATACTGCAGTTCACAAATTGGGAGGAAAACAGATGTGAGTAACGAGAAGCATCTCATAACTGTAATGCTCTGTGTGATGGCAGACGGCTGCACACTTCCTCCATATGTGTAATTGAGGTTGTATCTTTGTAAATGCATAATTGATTTTTGTTATTCCTCCCTGGGCTACGTCTTAAATTTGAAAAAGTAAGGTCATTAAAAATTGCACAATTCCAATTGTAATTGACCCATGGTCTGCTTTATGATACAGATTAGTTCAACACATGACCTGCCACATGGGATAAGGCCATTTGGGTGATGGTTTGGCTTCCACCAAAGATGGCTGTAGTTGACATTGGCTAACAAGTGCAACAAAACATACCAGTAAGCAGAATCCAGTTATATCTTGTCATTTTCAGAGGTTAAAGGAGTGTGTAAATGTACGGTTAGTTAGAATGTGTAAGGAAGTGTATTGTGCCTTATCATATTCATGAGTATTCAAATGGAATATTTCCTGAGCTTGGGTAATATGATTGATGGTCAGTCTATTCTGAATTCTGTGATGGATCACATTCAAGGTTATTCTTATATACTAAAACTCCAGTAATAAAAATGAACTGCTGTGTCAAATGTTTTTGTAGAAGCAGAAGGCTTGATTATATTTCTGTGGATAGAAAGGTGTCCTTTGAAAACAACTGAATATATATATATATATATATATATATATATATATATATATATATATATATATATATATATATATATATATATATTTTTTTAATCAACAATAATTTCCATTTATCATAAATAAAAGTTAATTGGTCCAAACACTAGTTTGACTTCATGTGTGTCTTCTCCTTTCTGTCTAAGACTAAAGCCCAATCAGAAGTGTTTGTTTGTAAGTTTGAGATGGTCTTAAAGCAGCCTTGTCTCCTAATGTCTTATAAGCTGTTTTGGATCAGGAGCTAAGGATAGCGTAGGGAAGCTTTTTAAAGGACACTATACTTAAGCAATAAAACCCCAAGAAGGCGGCTTTGCAGTCTGGTAAGGCCTGCCTCATGTTCTTCTCAGGCATGTAACATAACGAGAAGGGCCTTATTGATTTGTAACAGTTATTAAACATAGTTTGAAAGATAATATTTAAGGTCCTTTATCAGAGATTTAGGACCTCATATTGACCAATCAGGTACAAGGAAATCTCTGCTCCATTTTCTAATCACATTTAAATCATTTAAAAAGAACATGTCCTACACATCCACATTGTGAGAGGATACAAAGTAATTACCCACAGGAGCAAACAGTGCACTTATATTTATATGCCACATGTGAAAATGAAGATTTTACTCATGAACTACTATTAATCATAAAAAGGTATTGCCATTTAAAAAAAACTATACAACAATGCTGTATGGTTCTACATTTGGGGTGACATCTACAGCCAGAATACATTACTGTAATTTTAATGGTTGATTTCTCATACATGATTTATAATGAGTAGAACTAGCCAATTGGTAATGTTAATGTATTCACACTGTTCAAATAATGTACTGAAATTTACTGTATCTTGATATGGAACATTTAAAAAACTAGCATTAATTTAAAGCGTGCACCTCATTAGTCAATCTTTTTTGGACAACCAGGGCCATTATGATAGCAGATGGGTGAGGAGAGCCTGAGGCAGTTATAGTTTCCAGTTCAGTAGTCAAATGAAATTACTCATTAGCTCACTGGGAAGATTAAAGGAGACATGGCTAAGATGATTTTTTTTTTTTTTGGCACAGATAAATGAAAAAAGAACTTTGAATTAATAATTGTATATATATATTTTTTGTTTTTAATGTTTCAAATTGGAAACAAAGTGAAAGTCGTTGAACAGATGAAGTAATGAAAATCAGCTTTAGACCTTTTTCTGCTTAATCAAAATTAACTTGCTATACCAGCATGAAGTAAAGTTTCCATGGTTACTGTGTACATGAAATTGTTATATAACTTCTGCATTATGTGTTCAAGCTACTCAGGTTATCTGGGTGTGTCTTTTGAGTACTGTCCTGTTTTAAAGTTGAATATCAAATCAACAGGTCAAAAGGATGAATACATATAATAGATTGTCAAAGTTCGTGCAACATGGAGTCCAGTGTGTGCAAGTATTTAGACAATTGTACAAGAAAACATTGTTCTGTACATGCAGTACTTCTCTATTATCTAGCTATAATAATAAAAGACACCCTAAAAACATTGCCATCCCTACCCAAACCACAGCTAAGGCAGAGTAATGTGTGGTCCAGTGGTTAAAGAGGCTGTGTGGTCCAGAGGCTGTGTGGTCCAGTGGTTAAAGAAAAGGGCTTGTAACCAGGAGATCCCCGGTTCAAATCCAACCTCAGCCACAGACTCATTGTGTGACCCTGAGCAAGTCACTTAACCTCCTTGTGCTCCATCTTTCGGGTGAGACGTAGTTGTAAGTGACTGTGCAGCTGATGCATAGTTCACACACCCTAGTCTCTGTAAGTCGCCTTGGATAAAGGCGTCTGCTAAATAAACAAATAATAAAGTAATGTGGAAACATAAACATTCTTTCAGAAGCACAGTGTACTGTATTATCACTATATTATTACTGTTATTGTTTTAATGGTCCAGAATTGTATTAATTGCTCATAATATATTATGAGGGATTTGTTTGTATGATGAATCCTGACAAATAAACAATGGACACGCCATTAATAATCAAGTTCTTATATTGAAATAGAAACAGCTTGGTTGGATCCTTGTTTGTACCAGGATAAGCATACAGCTGTTAGTCAATCAATGGTAATATGAGGTGTCACTCCTTGCCAAGTCAGGCATACAGTAGTTACTGTAGCATAACCTGATACTCGTTCTTTCAACATAATTTGACATTATTTTTAATTGGAACATTACGGCAATTAAACATTGATGATAGATGGTGTAAATTAATTATAATTGTCCTGTGTGTACATTCACTGTCAATGTCATGTTGTCATTTATGTTTCCACATCAGTCCAAATTCTCCTTAATTGGCAATATCAAAATCTGTTATATATATATATATAATATATATATATATATTTATATATTTATTTTTGTTTACAAACCCTTTTCTTTAACCACTGGACCACACAGCCTCCATATATATATATATATATATATATATATATATATATATATATATATATATATATATATAGGCTGTGTGGTCCAGTGGTTACACACTATATATATATATATATATAGTGTGTAATTATGGGCTGTGGAGAGGAGGGCTATAGTGGAAAATTATTGACCCGAGGGAAGATATTGTTACTGACAGGGGGCTATAATGCCATTCCACCCTGGAGGTAACAGTCTTCCCAAAAGGGCATTTGATTTTCCACTGTGTCTGAGTCTGCAGTACATATTTAATATATGAATCAGTCAAGAAAATAGAAAATAAGCGAGGCAAGGTTGGATAGTAAATACGACTTTATAGAAAAATACAATAAAATCAATAGTAAGAGCAAATTCAAATGAGAGAAAATAAAAAATACAGTAAATAATTACGTTTGAGAACGATTACAACTACGCTGTGTGGAGTAGTCGGTGAGGAAGGGGCACATTCTGCGTATGTTGCTGAGGAAAAAGCAATATATACCCCTATGATATTAGGGTAAGCTAGAAAGTCAGAGGCATCAAATCCAAACTTTTTTGAGCTCCAAAAAAAACCAGTCAAATCTATAATTTTTTGTCTAACTAAAATAGTAGTTTTTAACCGCTATTACTGTACACAAACTCATATAATGTAAACATGATACTTACCAATTATAACACTAAAAAAAATAAAATAAAATAAAAACATATTTTTTTTCGGTTTAAAACTTAAAAAAAGGCCTGGAACAGAAAGATGGTTTAACAGGTGTTGCTATATCAGTGTAAGATGTAATAGCCTACTTGATGCATTTTGTAACACAGAATTATCACAAAATGCAAGAGACCGAGCTTGTACTTGCATAAAGTTCAGTGGCTGCTTTTACAACAGAATATGATACACACACAAAAAAATACTACTGTATTGATAAAGAATATTAAACAGCTATCTGCAAAGTATTTGTTTAGCTTTAATAGCCTACCTAAAGGCAATTTTTTAAAAGTTCTACAGTTATTTACTGCTTCGGACACAAATTACATGAAATGGTAACACTTGTTTCAAGTGTCTTCTGTAGCGTTACAAGATGACGAATGTAGAAACATTCCCTATCACACACCTCATTCTTTGCTATAATTTTTCCAGCATTCACTGTGTTAGTTCTATCTTTGGGTATGCTTATCAAAGCCACTGCATTTAAAGTTGTCAGTGTTTTTGCTTTGCTGTGTTGAGAGGCTCCTGCAGGAATAATTTAATATGTTGCCTTGTTTTATTAAATTTTTTGGTGGCGGTGAAATTAAGATTTTTCGCTGCCTCATCCACAATATTATTGCCTTGTTTTCCATTCTTTAATTATCCAAGTTCTCTATATATTTCCAGTTTTGAAAGTAATCTATTTCTCACGCTGAGAAAAAAAAAACTTATCTTACAGCAAAAGCAGAGCACACATTGAAAGACTGTCTGTCTATCTGCCACTGAGCTGGGTGACATATCTCTCTCCCACAGTCCTATTGCAGTCATGATCTGACAAATTTTTTTTTAAATCTGAAGAAACATTTTTGGGGTTTCTAGATGCCGTAGCATCTGTGTTAAACAATACTTTTTTTTGCTATTTTAAACAGTCCGGTCTTAAATTGCAGATTTATTTACCTTTTCAATATCATTTTACATTTCTTCTGATTTAATGTTCTGAATGTTCCTTGGGCATTTACCCAATAGAGACCTTTGATGGAACTTCCTGAGTTAAAAAAGAAAAAAAAAAAAAGATTTTTGGCAACTCCTGTTTTTAGAACAGTGTGTACATTTCTAGCCATAAAAAATGCAATGTTCACTGGTTTAACAACTAGGCTCGATTTAGATTTATTCGGAAAGGGGGAATTTGAACATGCATGTGTTACGCAGCACTGTTGCAAAATGATTTAGACCACCACTTGCACCATTGTAGTTATGTCACTGATTCCGGCCAATGTGTTTTTTTTTGGGAAGTTCTTGATGTATTTTCTCCCACCCCTACATAAATAAAATAAACCATACCGCTCCCGCTTACTTTTACAGGCAGGTTTATGTTTCATTAGCAGTCAAGCAGTGTACAATTGAGTACAGTAATTATAGAGCAGTTTCTCATACGTCCAAGAAATTACACTGAACACAGTACAAGCAATAGTACTTCTACTGGTACAAATGAACAACCTCTCTCACCATTACTTTTCTCTTAATTTTCTCTTATTCTTTCAAAATGTTGTTCTGAAAGTAAGGTACTCTATTTCTATTGATTCATTGGGAGGGGGTCCTCAGTCTGGATGCCTAATGTCATGGGGGGCCTTGGGCCAAGAAAGTTTGCAAACCCCTGCTGAGGTCAATTTTAACCTTTTAATTGTTTGTGTTACAGATCTGCCTGAAAAAGGGTGTATTCTTGTGCAATCAGTAATGGAATCCCAAGCAGTACACTGGCTCTTGTTATCATCAATATTTATTTTGGTAAGTTATTTCATACATTTTTGGGTTTTTTTACATTTTAGAAAAAAGGTACTGTAATAGAAAACTATAATACTAAATTAAATTATTATAGCATGTGCAGTTGGTTGTAATGAACAATTTGTACAGACGATCATAACTGTGCAGTAAAAAAATAAATGCAAATATATTTAGTAACAGTAAAAAGTCTTAAAATCCATTAATAATTTACATTACAATTCTGAATCTGAGGAACTTATCAAAAAAAAGGGGGGCATTTGTAATTGAAAGCACAATTACTATGTTTTTTTTTTATATCATTTATATCGACCTGCTAGTAAGTTGATAGGTCCTCTACTTGCCCATACACCTGAGATGATTTTCCTTGATAATGTTCTATTAAATGGGTTATTACAATCAAATCAATCTAGTGTTTTGTTATTTGGTCCCCTGTTCTGGAATTAGCGAACTGGTGGCTCTCCATTGAATTTGAGACTCTGATAATGTTATGTTATTGTTTTAAATGCCTTAGTACACGATGCGTGACAAGGCATTTTAAATTGTTTGGTTTTATTAGTAACACATTCTATTAAATGACTAGACAGTATCAGACTCCATACTAGATACTATAGAACAAGATCTAAACTACAAAGTATCAGACTCCAATACTTTCATATACGAAATTGTTAATGAAGCCTATGCAGAGCAGCAGACAAACTTTCTGCCTTAGAAGCCAATGGATTCTAGGCCAAAAAATGTGGGCGCCAGATCCAATTGTTGGGCGCCACTTCATGAGCAGGTTGGTTGCTTCCATATTCAACTGCTTAAAATACAAGAAAAACACTAAAATGATACAAAACAGAAAAGTAATGTTTATATTTATTGGTTTGCTGCCTCATTGTTCATCTGTGCTCCCTGACACTGACTTGCTCTGCCTTGCCTATCCTCCATGTGATCTGCTGTTCTGACACTGCCCCTGTCCTCCATGTGATCTGCTGTTCTGACACTGCCCCTGTCCTCCATGTGATCTGCTGCTCTGACACTGCCCCTGTCCTCCATGTGATCTGCTGTTCTGACACTGCCCCTGTCCTCCATGTGATCTGCTGCTCTGACACTGCCCCTGTCCTCCATGTGATCTGCTGCTCTGACACTGCCCCTGTCCTCCATGTGATCTGCTGCTCTGACACTGCACCTGTCCTCCATGTGATCTGCTGCCTGTCCTGGAATGCTGCTGCTGCAACGGTTCTTCTTCTTCATGCTGGCATTTTACATCTTTGGTTCTTTAAAAGTGTCTTCAAATCTCCTGCAGTTCTGCCTTTTGGCAATATGTTCCTTCACTCAGCCCTCTGAACTAATTGGTATTTGGCCTTAACTTAAGCCTGTGAACTTTATACAACAATCACATCTTTCTTATTATTCACAATCTGAGTCAGCCTCACTAGATGTCCTGTGGTGCTTGGCCTGCCTCCCTGATCACCTGCACTGGGGTCTGCACTGTAAATCAGAGAAGTATCGTAATGTCACATTCTCGACCTGGATTAATTACAATCACCCCCATTCTCCAAAACTAACTGGATTGCAGCCTGCGCATTTACCTTGCGAGATCACTTGCCGAATTCCATTTTACAAAATTAACTCTCTCTGTTTTCACGCCTAAAGTTAGTTCAACAATCTCACCCGGGTTCAAAGTTCATTGAGCCTTCCCTTCAGTCCACATGACTGTTTTATAAGCCTTTCAGTACGCACAGATCACATTTCAGCCCCGTTTTAAATGATGCGATCAAAAAACAAACCTGGCAGCGCTGTGAAAAGGCGGGGCCTGAAATATTCCAGCCCAGCCTTGAAAGGGTAAAAGGCGTGTGCTGGCATCATAGTGTATTGATGCATATTGCACATAAATAAATAAAATCAAAGTGGGAGATTGCACTTTTGGTGTTTTCTATAGTCTTTTTAAAAGCTAGGGAGAGGCAGTATTTCTGAGTCACAAAAAAAAAAAAAAAAAAAAATGTCGTATTTGCAGTCTGGAGCCCTGCTATGGAAGATTTCATCAACATAAATCTCTAAGTCGATTCCAGGATTTCACATTTGTTTGCAGCACTAAATCCTATTTATATCACTGATCATTGGTCTACTACATGTATATTGATAACGTGCAGTGCAATTCTAATGTACATTTGTCATTAATCAACCTTTCAAAAAAAGATGTTATTTGAACTAATAAATGATATTAGGTGAGTAAGTTTACACCTGATTGAAATTCCATTTGTAAAATAAAAGGCTACTTTTATAGAATATGTGCCAGTTTCAGTTCAATACAAGGTACTAACATTCATAAAGTATTGTAAAATTGGTCTTTTCCCAGGAAACCTTTGCAAAGAATATGGTATAAAGGCAAAGAGCACATACAGGGCCTCATTATGAAAGGGCACTAAACATTATGGTGCACTGTAATTGCAATTAGTGTGCACGTTCATGATTTCCGTATTTACTATTGCAATTGTATTCATTATCACATGAAATAGTGGGCATATTATGGTGCACACTGATTTTATTGTGCCACACATTGTGTCTCTTCTGGATTCGCACACTGAAACTGGCACATATTTATCTTGCTCTTAATTGTATTATTACTTGTACTATGATACTTGAAATGTATTTGCTTACGATTGTAAGTCGCCCTGGATAAGGGCGTCTGCTAAGAAATAAATAATAATAATAATAATAATGGTCAGAATGAATATGTAATTTGTATGGTAATGTATGATAATGTATTTAAATGAGGCACCCCACACTGAATAATGAGATGAGCTTTATTCACACTGTACTAAAGATCAATAATCATAGACAGTACCTTAAAGTGGGCGATAATTTGTTTGTTTGGAAACCAAGCTGTAACCACAGATAGGAGTGCTATTTGAACCTACTTTTCTGAGCTGAAATCTATTTGGCATCATGGAGGCATTACTTGCATTAGAGTTTTCATATAGAGCAGTGAAAAGTATCTGTAAATAAAAGGTTATATTAAGCTTGAATAAACGTGAATGACTGTTATAATTTCTCAGATTTTATAGTTCATTCCATTGGTACAAATAATATCTGGTTAAATAAAACACTGGCCCAAACAAGGTATTCTAATTTAAAACAACCTCCTCCACTAGAATTTCTAACTTTGCGTTGCTTCTGCCTGTCCCCTGTAGAGGGCTGCGTCTGTTGATTGCTCATTTTCAGTCAGTGTAAGCCTCCACCTTTCACAATAAGTCACTGACCAAAAAATACACCTGGACTGCTGGGGCTTTTTATATCACAGTGGTCACAGGTAAGTCTTGGACATTTATCATGCACATTAAATTATCACTCACAATACATGTAGTGTGCACGCTGTGGTATGTAAATTAGCCAAATAGCCACATAAATGAATGCGTTCTCTGTTAGTAAATGGGACAGTACATTTAGATATATGGTGCATGTTAGGCTCACTACTTAATGTGCACATTACAGCTACATTAAGTGCCCTTTTGTAAATGAGGCCCATTGTGTATAGTTTGCTAACAATTTTTATTAAAAATATTTGTATTATTTTAGCAATTGGTCTCTTCTGGATTCGCACATCAAAAGTGCCAGTGTTTAAAATAATGTGTTTTCATCCCTTACAATTGTAGGTTGAAATGCGTGGTGGCTTGGTGGTCGTATGTATGACGTCATTTACTTCAACATTTGGAGTGACATCATATGTACGGCTGCTAAACTGCTGCATGGGACATCAGCATTCAATGGAAACATTGCTTTCATATGTTGTATTGCATTAAACTCATTAGTCCTGAGTTGTTATACTTATGTCTATCAAATTGTTTTCAAGTTGTTGACTCTGTGTTTTTAAAGCTTGCCTTTACTAGTAATAAAGAATAATATGTATGCATATATTGGAACAAATCACCACCCCATTTTTTAGTTCAACAGATTGTACTTTTCTCTCCTTTTCTTTCTTCGTGTTAAGCACTGTGGACATTTTTTCTAGTGTTGGCATTGGAGGCCCATATGCATAAAGTTTACCATCTCCTCCTTTATCGTGCCAGTATTTCATGGGGTGATGCATAAACGCCATTTACCATCAAAAAACATCACTCATGGCAACAGTATAAGAACGTGCCCTTATAGAGCAAAATGTTCTCATTAACATATTTGTCTGATTCATAAATCTTTACTGTACCGTTAATTGAACCTTACCGGCATCATAATTAACACATGCCTCAGACCAGGCAGAGAATGAGATGTGTTTTAACGGTATAATTTCCTATCATCATTTCCTATGTTTAGGAACGTGTATTTAAGCAAAGAGCAATAATAAAAAATAATTTTAGGTTTAATTATCCAATAATTAGGTAATTTTAAGTATTTTGTTATTTATAACACATACATTAAATTGCATTGCTAACTCTGAACAGATTAGGCCACTTACTGGTTGGAAAACATACAAATCAGGTTTGTAGCCTATTCACTGTCTAAGTGGAGAAAATGGCAGAGTTGAACTGCTAGAAACAAGACTGTGTTCCCGAATAATGAAACAAACTCACTGTATGATTTGGATTCTCATGTTAGCAAGTTTTTTCAGGTAAAAAAAACCAAAAAAACACTTTTTCGTTCCTATATTGATCACTGGCAGTGCGCATAAAGCTAGTAACTTCACATTTTTCGTAGCATTCCAGCATCGATTAGAAGCAGCTCAAGTCATTTTAAAGTAAATTATATTTTGTTAATGTCTCAGTCCTACAATTCTAGGTAATGCAAAACCTTTAGTCTTAGTTGCTGAAAAATACATTTTCGTGTTAAACAGGATTGTAGTTAGTTCAAGAAGTTGTATTTTAGTAACTAATAATAAATTGCAAGAAATAGGTAGCGTTTTCTAATCCAATTTCACTATGAAACTGAGTAGTATTGTGTGACAGGCAGGATTTTTCATTCCCTTTACGAGCAGTGCAGTCATCACAGTGCTGGCAGAAGTCCTCCATATCTTGTCGGCACTGCACCAAGTAGGCGTTGAGGGGTCTTTGTTACTCGAAAGTGGCCGGTGCCTGGAGTGCCATGTCCTCAAAGTGCATGGGACCACCACCTGCCACCTCATTTCCCCGGTCGTTGGCTTTCTCCTCTCTCTCTGTAGGACTCCGTCCCTCACACTCAGACTGGTCCATTGTGCCCACAGCCCTCTTGTGGCAGTCAACTCCTGGGCCCACCATTACGCAGTTCTCCTCCTGGCTCTGCCTCCAGCCGGCCGCATCCACCAGCACCAGCTCCCTACACTGCACCTCACCAGTCTGTCTCACCTCCGGATCTCATTCCTGCACTTCAGTCACAGACAACTCTGTGCAGCCCTCTCTGGCACAGGGTCGGCGGGGCAGGGCTTCCATGTTTGCATGGCGGGCTCCAGCCCGATGCTGGATCTTGTAATTGAAGGACTGGAGCTGCTCGATTCAGTGGGCGACCTGTGCCTCCAGTTCCTGGAATGACAGAAGCCACTACAGGGTTGCATGGTCCATCCTAATCGTGAAGAGGAGCCTGCAGAGGTAGTGGCGGAAGTGATAGACTGTTGCAACCTCCGCCAGTAGCTTCCGCCAGGTACACAGTACCGGCGCTCTGTTTTGCTGAGCAAACAACTGTAGTATTCCAGGACCTTCTCCTCCCCAGGCGCGGGCTGGGACAATATGGCTCCAATCCTGGCATCACTGGTGTCAGTGTCGAGCAAGAACGGCAAGTGGGGATCTAGAGGGGAGAGCACCGGCCACTGAGTCAGGGCCTCCCGGAGAGCATCAAAGGCCGTCTGGCGCTTCTCCGTCCAGTTGTAGGCCTCTCCCTTTTTCAGGAGCTGGTGAAGGGGGGCGGTGATCATAGCGAAGTCCCAGATGAAGTGGTAATAGGACCTGAGGCCCAGGAACCCTCGGAGCTGGTGTTGGTCAGTTGGGCCCGATGTCCCAAGAACCGGCACTTCTCCAGATGCAGCTTCAGCCACGCCACAGCCACTCATTGCAGCACCGCCAACAGGGCTTCAAGAGCAGACTGGAAGGTCTCCCCGTGGACCAGCAGGTCATCCAAGTAGATCAAACACTCCTGGGGGTGTATTCCCTAAATTCGTGCCGTGGGGCAAGAACTACCTACCATTACCCGCTCTTAAGGTCCCGCAATGAGAACCATTTTGCCAGCCACCAGGTCCAATGACTCGTCAATACAGTGGAGGGGGTAGGAGTCCTTCTGCGTTGCTTCATTCAGACATCTGTAGTCACGCCACTCTTTGTTCCTTTTCATCACCATAACCACTGGCGATGTCCAGCGGCTGGCTGGCAGCACACATGGGGTGTTACAGTTGTTGAGGATTTGCCAAGGTGGCCCTTGTGTATGCACTTTCGCTGTAGATGGCCTGTCCGTTCACAGTTCCAGCACAGGCATGCGCAGGGCTGTTGTGCGGGGCCTCGCGCCATGGACCGGATGAGCGCAACCAAATACCCAAATGGTTATGCTAGTAGACGTCTTCTAAGAAGTTTAAGGAGATATGCAGACAAGTTCAGTTTGGAAGGTTAGTAGTAGGGTGGACAAACACAGCGTGATCGGCTTCATCCCCCAAGCAGGCAAGTGTGGCGTGTAGTGAATGCAGCAGTTTTTAAATCATTGTAAGATTATCCCAGTAATCAGTCACAAAACATATGCATATATTAATATAACTTTTTGTCTGCCCTAAAATATTTAAGTACATTTTGGGGGTTATGTTTACTACAGAGCTCTAACGTCACTACAAATCAAAGACAATTAAACTGTCATATTAACAGCATGATCATTTCTCAAAATATAATATCAATCTCATTAAATAGCATTAGTTTGATCATAAAGTTCACCTAAATCACATTCGCACAAAAAAGTTTTTTGTATTTTAATTGTAGATATGTTTAAGTTAAGTAAAAACTACGGATGATAACCTATTTGGGGTTTTCATTGTTGAAATCTAAAAATACGTTTGACCGCCCTATTAGTATCGAAGACGTATTTATCAGAGGAATACAAATGAGTTATTTATTATGTACAATATGAAGTGTTGTCCGATCTTGAAAGACAACAAATGTTAAACAATTTAAACATCCAATCAATAAGGTTATATGACAAACTGTACAATGTGACTTTCTTTGTAATGTAATTTGCAATGGGACACAATTCTGCTGGAGGCCGTATTTGGCACCTTTGGTGCCAAATACTGCCAGGGGACTCTATTTCGCAGGGACTCTATTTCACATAACACCGGCAAGCCCGTCCAGGGGTCAGGTCGCTCTCACCATCCTGGAGCACGACCTCGACCCTTTCGGCATGGGCCACGGTCTGCTTCAGGGAGGTGGGGTCGGTGACCCGGACTTGTTGATGCAGGGCAGTAGGGTTCAGGCCGCGGACGAAAGCCTCCTTCGCCAGGTCTCCTTGCGCGACCGGCGGGTTGTCCGGATATCCCCGCTGCGCCAAGTACAGTACGTCAGCGGCCAGAACACCAAGCTTCTCAACGGTGGCTCAGTATGGGGTAGCGAGGTACTGGCATTTGCAGTGCTTCCCTTCCAGCGCTGCTGCTAGCTGCCCTGCTTTCTCCTCGGGCTCCAGCCTTTTGCCAGAGCAGCCATCTTGAATTTGGCCTGGAAGCCCTCCCAGGGCGAGGCCCCGTTGTAAAGCCTGGCCTTGACTGTGCTTCTGCCCATCACCACAGCCTGTTTGCCCTCCCTTGGCCTCTCTTCAACACTCCCGCGATCACCGCCTCTTGAGTAAGACTGGCTATTAATTGCAACAATTTGTCCCTATCAGTCCATCCTGCTATTAACTCGAATGGAATAAAAAAAAGCTTGCCAGTCAGTCTTACCATCGAACTTGGGGATGCTGAGGTAGGCCCTGTTGTTATTTTCAGTCATTTCCGGTTCCCCTGTGCCTCCTTCTGGTGTCACTTCTGGTGTCAAAAATGATTATTAACGATATCGGTTCTTAAAATCATGTTTGCTATAAACATCTGAATATTATTTATTAAGAGCTGCATTTTCAGGACCCGTTGAGAATAAAGGATAATATAACCATAATAAAATAAAAATGATAAAGTCCAGTCTACTCATAAGCCATGAGCGACAGTTATTATAATGGTGTTGCGTATTAATAATTATAGGTACTTTTAGGGACGTTTTGTTAGAAAAAATAACTCTAGATGCATAACATGTACAATAAAAAACACGCTTTCCTGTTCCGTGAATTGAATGACAAAAATGTACTGTAACAATATATGTCTTTTTTTTTACACCCAAACGGTGAAACACAAAAAAAAACATAAACAGTGTTGTCTCTCCTGTTCATCAGATTAGCCGTCCCACTGCAGGTTCTGTTCAATCCTAAAGATTATGTTAAAACATGGCTTGGCACAGGTTGGCATGCAGCTGTCAACACAACAATAAGGCATGAAACCTACAAGCAGATGAGAACTTGGTCTGTATATGGATGCTTCTGTAAATCAAAACCTGTACATACTGTAGGTCTATAAACAAAAATGCTATCCCTCTTCCTTAATTATAAGATACGGTACCTTTTTGTTTATAAATTAACCCCTGCTATGGACCATGGTAAATGAAAACCCTATCACCACAGGTCTAGGGGCTACCAAAAGATCTAAGATTATGGCCAAGTCTCAATGACTGACTTTTCTCAGATGAATATTATGGTCAAATGACAAGGTATCCATCGTATCACGCCCATAACAAGCTGCTTATTAAGTCTTATTTAGCGTCTGGATTTTTCTGCTTTTAAACCTTAAAATAGTACTAGTGGAAGGTGACCTTTAACAATATTCAACACTATAGATTTATTGGTTTTGACACAGTGATTAAAACCTTCAGCGTTATGGCTTAGCTATATTTTTAACCTTAATTTCCCCAAAGCTTTATTCTCAGTCAATCTAAAAAGATTGGTATCTTGTTATACTATAAGGATTTTAGGAAGCCTGTGCTGTTTTTTATGTTTTATTATTTCCCTTTTCAATAAGGAAGTCAGTACCACATCAGCTCCTACAGTGTTTTTATTGCCTTTTTGCCAAGAATGGAGAACCACACAAATTAAATTGTCGCCTGCTCATTTTTAACAGGGGTATATATTAATGTTTTGGAACAACATGATGGCTTTATACCTATTCTGGTAGTGCTGATGCAATGCAATCAGCATGTGTAACAGTACCTGCCAGTTGAGGCTATTTAATAAAGGTTTCCTTAAAAAGATCCAAGTCTCATTTTCCTCAGTTTATCTTTGTGAATGGGCAAATAAGTGTTCATTTTACCATGTGTAACAAATGAAATGTGCTTTGATTTTGCTTAGTATGTAGGAATACCTAGACATTAAATAAACCATGGTACAGTACCATTGTTGACTTTGATTGATTCATGCTCAATCATGGTCTAACAATGAATGGTTAGCAATAGTTTGGTTTGTAAAGCTACTTTAGTTTTTGTGATGTGGTACTGTCTTTAATTCTTCAGTACTACAAATGAAAACGAAAGTTATTGAACAAACAAAGGTAAAAAAACAACTAAACCTTGGGAGATTTTAAGTTATTATACTAGCAAGGGGGATGGGTGTTGATAAACTAGCGAGGGAGATTAATTGCATCCTCTAGATATATCATATAACAAGGGCTGTGAATTTTCCTTTTTTAAAAGGTTCTGGGGAAAAAGTGCTCTGTGCTGCTTCCACATCCAGTAACACATCCCATGCCTTTTGTTTGATATAGAGAAACCAAGGGAAATGATATGTTCTTTGTTCGAGAACCAGTCCATCACATAATACTGCATGATTATGAAAAGCTTTTTGATAGAAACACATGTTTTATTTGGGGGGAAGGTGGGGGCCCCGCTATAGAGTCTGATGGGATTAAACTATTTAATTTATATATATATAAACAGTTAAAATAGGTAAAATGGAGAACAGAATGCATTGTACAGGTGACGTTTACATTTAACAAAAACAATGTTATTTTGATTCTTGCACCCTTGCATGTATACACGTTATCCTTCGGGCACCCTCTGCTGCAGCGAATCACAGTTCAACCCCCACTATTTATTTGAACAACTCTTGCAGTGTATAATGCTAGAGATCTCGCTAAGAAGACACAACAAATATTTAAATGAGTATATTGCTGCTTTTTTCATTAACATATTTTCTGTTAGTACATACGACAACATGTTTACTTTGCTAAGTGTCGCAACGAAAATGCAAATTGCGGTATGTTTGCGCTGCGACTGGCCCATCTTAGTACATCTACCCCATAGTCTCCCAAGCACCCTCATGTTACTTGTTTCTCATTTGCTAACATTAATATTCATTTTTCTCTGTTCAAAATATATTGAGTTAATTAAAGAATGGAGGAAACGCTGAAAATAAGGTCCAATATGTGTTACAATGAATATGAAGAAAAATAATGTTTTCTTTTGCATAAAAGAACACTCTATACAATCTACATTTCCCTAATATTTAATTTCTTAACTTATTTAATATACTATTATGGATCTAAACAGTAGATCTTCTGTAATATACTGCCAGAGTTAATTAGGCCTAATTAGGAGAACCAAGGGTATGAAAATCAAACATCAAACCGTGTATGTGAACTTTTTCAGGGCATTACTTGAGATTCATCCATTGTTTGAGTTTAGATCATTATTTCCCGAATGCTTACAAATTATTCCAGTAACAACGACAACAACAGCCAGCTGCAAATTGCCAGAACCAGGTCATGGGGACAATTTGGTTGAAATTCTGCATTCCCAGGGATAACTAAAAGAGCAGTCATTGAGTATTATCTACATAGTAGTATATGCATATTAAGTTATATGAACCAAATGTTGTGCTTGTAAGACAATTCCATAGTTTGGACGAAGATACATTTTAAACAGAAACAGTGCCCACAGGAATTCAAAGAAAGCGTGTTGGATTTCTATTTAATCTGTTATTAATTGCATCCTTGAGTGCTGCATAGGCACAAATTATTTTGTATACAGTACTGTGTATTTTTAAGCATGTATATTCTGTAAAAATATTGCTGTGGTCATGTCTGAGATACCTTTGCTTACATTCTTTTCTTTCTATACAGAGGATGCTAACAAGCCTTGCTACAGAAACGTATGCAGAGTCTACAATAGGAACTGTAGTGACTCCTATAGGGACACAACAAATTGAAGAAAGACAAAAGATAATAGATGCTCAGTACAAATGCTTTGAAAAAATGTATAGAGATCCTTCATACAACAAAACAGGTAAACATTCTTCTGTTGTATACCTTCTTAGAGCTTTTTAGTCTGACGAGATGCTCCTACTTGTTCAATGGGGTAGAAAGGGGATAAGGTTGCCAAGCAATCATTTTAAATTCTGCTATAGCCACAAGAACATTTACAGTGTGAATTTATCTTCTAGAAAAAAAAGTATCTTCAAACCTTTTGCCATTTAAAACACCCAAGCTTGACCTTGATCATTTGCATCACAATAAGTTATCAGAAACCTGTATTTTCCTTGTGATTTCAGATTCTTCTTGCCTGTGACGAGTTTCCATAGATTTTCATATAAAATATATTTAATAGCAGTCCATCAACATACTACTAATGATGACACTTCATTAGAAACTACCTCAATATCACCGCAAGTTTACAAACAGCATAAATTAGTGCTCATTATACAGGAGCGATTGGAATGTGCATCTCATTATAAATAGATTTGCAACGCTGAAAGTCAAGACGTATAACTTCCTTCTAGCAAAGATAAATGAGTTGGTATAGTGAACAGAAAGAAGTAGTGGGCAAATAATAATAGGATCGAGCTATGGCTTCTGCAGACTCAGACGGCTCTTTTGTACAGCGGTATCGGCGCTATGCTTCAGTGCGAGAGGTCCTGGGTTCGCGCCCGCCCTCCGCCTGTGTGTGGATTACCGCGTCCTGTGTGATGCGCCTGCCTGCGGGAACTAAGATCACTACAATATGTAACCTTTGGTTATATCAAAAATCATAGAGGCCAGGTCAGAAATTGTAAAATGCAAACACAGGATTTATTTATTATTACAGAATAATTATACAAACACCGGACATCAGTTCCTTTTTATGAATGTATAGTACTACTGGAAGCCAATCGTGAGCTGAGCAGTCAGTGTAACACACTGAATCTAATATAAAATTAACAAAACCAGTGAATTGGCATAACAAGGAAACAATAATAACACAAAATCAAACGATCCAACACAGCAGTTTATGTGCTCAAAAATAAATAAAATAATTAAGTGACAAAAATAGTGGCAACCGCCCTCTTCTAACAATTAGTGCACACACAGCAATTACATTCATTCATCGACTGCATCCCAATAATCATTCCCATGCAAGGACTATAGAAAAACATGAAAGGAAAAGGAATAAAGCTGCCCAGCTCATTACAGGATATTTATACAAACTGAAGTTTTAAAGGAGCAGAACCACGCTGAATCCTTGAAGCCCAGAAACGTTTAAGCAGGAAGTTTCAAATACGACCAGCTAATTGAATCTATGCCAGTGAAAGGCATGCGTAAAATAACAGGTACAACCGAAAATTATAAATAAGGAAAAATTGATAATACATTTAATACAATACAAGGGTAAGGGCGAAACATCTATATTATAATGAGATGTGCACATTTGCGTACGAAAGTAGTTTGAAACTAACAGTTGTAACTAAACTATGTCAGCGCATTGCTGCCATACATATATATATATATATATATATATATATATATATATATATATATATATATATATATATATATATATATATATATATATATATATATATATATATATATAGCACCCTGCCCATGGATCATAAGTGACACTATAGTTGACTACGCCACCCTTACTAGATGTTATAATTATATAAGGGAAATTGAGTATTTAAACAAGCAAATCTTAAACCCCCCGCATAGATTCCATTCAATTAAATGAACGACATAGACATATATGCAGTTCAAAGATGCCAAGGCTGTTTATTAAAATACAAAAGAAAGAGATGAATAAAAAAAGCTCAACAGATATCATGCAATTCAAACAAAACAACAAGTACAGTAATATTAAATAGATTGATGTATTAAGGCAACTTAAGACAATAATTAAGACAATAGTTAAACACAAGCAGTGCTATCCACTCATAAAGAGAGACAACTAGGTTGGTGTAACATGTGAAATATCCTAATAATCCTTTACGACACCGACAGCTCAGCTATAACTAAAGTGCAGAAGGCCAATCACTTACAGTTATTAATACTCTTAAAGATCCAAACCTAGAAGGAGAAAGCAACTTCAATGTGCAAAACAACAAAATGCAATAATTGTACATAGATCAATTATTTCATTATGTATAGCAGCAAAGTCTCATGTGCAAAATAGCAAGGTGCAATATTTATACACTAATCAATATTTATACACTAATCAATAGTCTGATTTAAATATGTATAGCAGCAAAGTCAAAGTGCCATGAGTGCATAATAGTATTAGCTGCCTAATTGGTGGACTAGATATTCAAATGCACATTTATCCTAATGCAATGAAACCCCAAAGTCCAATCAGTGCTTAATGATATTAACCAGTTAATGCAGACACTTAACAGTCGGTGTAGTAAAGCAGCATAGAGACTATCGTTAGCGTCAGTACAAAAACTAAACTAGTTATCTGACATTCACATGGTGTCAATGTGTTTACAGACAGGATTCCCCTGGGTCTTACAATCCTACCTGTTGCAGTCCACCTGCTACACACACATATATATATATATATATATATATATATATATATATATATATATATATATATATATATATATATAAACGTAATTTCGTGATAGGGAATTATCACGTAATGTCATGATAGGGATCATTTATGGTCACTTTTTACAACCATGTAAAAACCTTGTCTAGTAAAAACAATTGACAAGAAACAGCTGCCAATGTTATACACACCACAGTAGTTTGATATTATAGTTTAATTTCTACAGCTGCTATCACCAATAATTTCATTATGATAGCATGGTTCAGATTATGCTTCTACTTATGATATCCATCTGCTGATTTATAGACTACAGTAATATTATACAATCCAAATATACACTATATCACTTGTACACATAATTCTGAGGAGCAATTACTATATAAGCTTTGAAAGCCATTAAAACATTTTTTTTTTCTTTTACAAATAGACATTTATATTAAAACATGTTTTAATAAACTTTCTAAGGTTAGTCATTATACTGTGTGTGTGTGTATATATATACACCACCCACACACACCCCCAACACAGCATGATGAACTGGCACCAGAGCGTTGTATTGGTATATTCAGCATATCCGCTGCAGTTATGTCTCTTCCAGACATAAAGCACACTGAATTTCCTGCTTATCCTCTTGAATGTATGGCTCTTTATTATCTCATTAGATAGATGCAGATGCACTTGCACAATGAACAGCAACCTCAGAGCTGCATGAGTGTCATTGAATTGAGTAAGATACTGTTGGGTACTCCATTGTTACAAGAATCAGCAAGCGATCAGGGGAACTGAAGGAACCAAAAATGTGTCTAAATGGTTTGCTACCTGTGTTGTAATTCCCTTCAGAGTGAATACCTTCATAAGTTACTGTAACTTATACAGCAGTGTATTACTTGTGCTAAACATAACCGGTAATGTTATGTTTAGCACAAGGTGACCATTATTACTCCTTCTCAATGATACAAGTCTTACATAAATGCTAGAGATACAATTAAAATGCTAGTGTATGAACCTAAAGAGACATTAGCACCCCATAGTGTACTAGTCTACAGTAATTTGTTAGCACAACTTAAATATTTATATGATATGGTACAATGGTAATTCAGATAGATTAACAAAGATAGAGGGAATAACTCATTGGTGCTTGAAACTTTTGAACCATTCTGACTGAGTCACTTTGCAACTGATTCAATTTGGCAGGGGTGGGGTTGGGTGAGGTGTGCAATTGTATAAGTGCAAAAACACACTCCAGGGTGTTTAAATATAGTCCAATATCAACAAGCAATATCATTGTTAAGGTTGCATGGTAGTTTGAGGTTTACTATGCTTGCCAGTTGTTTGCCATGCTTAACTACACTTTGCTATGCTTTTACCTCAGTAAACTTTTATAAGGGAAGACACATACAGCTGTAGACTAAGGCTGTGAAAACATGTTCCGATGGTTCTTTACTGTTACAGGGGAGAAACGTTACATTGACGAGCTTGTCTTCATTATCATGGGAGCTGTGATATAAACAATGGATAATTTCTGATAATAGGTCCTTACTGTAATCGAACCTGGGATGGATGGCTGTGTTGGGATGACTCACCAGCTGGGACGTATACCTCTCAGAACTGTCCTAACTACTTTCCAGACTTTGACTCTACTGGTAAGGCATTGTTAGTGGACCCTATTCAAAAAGCTTTAACTCAAATCAGTTATTTAAAGAATATTTCTTTCCAGTGTTTCATATTCACAAAGCCTTAAACACACGATTTTGTCTTAAATTACTTTGTGCAGACTCATGTACTGTATATTGACATATCCTGTTGTCAAAGCACAAACAAAAACAACAAGTTTAAAAATAAAATATTTAAATACAAATAATCTCATTCAACTCCATCATTGTAGAAAGGTAGTTTTTTTTTTTTTCTGGTCTAAATATAACCATGCATAATCTATTACTGTACAGATGCTGTGTCACTATAAAGAAGAAAATATATTCAAAGAATAACATATTCAAATGACTGCTAGATTATTCCAGTACATTACAGCAGCAATTACATCTGGATATAATTTAAATACTATACACAATTAAAACAATGTTGTACTTCTGCTGAGAAAAAGGCCACCGCATAAACACATTTTCTACAATACATGGTTTCCAGTTTTTCTGACTTCATTATAACTGAAAAACGTACATGCTATACAGTTAACTAAATAATGCTGTTTATCGTACTCTTTAGAGTTATACATTTACTCTATCTATAACATAGTTACGTTCTCCTGAACAGGTTACTTAGAATATTAGAATCTTGGAATATATATGTGCCTCTGTCTGTTTTTTTCATACTGTATGTATGCTACATTTCAATATCTATCCAAGAGAACTTTTATGTAATTGTGATGCAACAATAACAATGACATTCTTTAGCACAAGTTACCTGGGGATATACTGAAGAACCTGTACATCTTTCAGTATGTCATAACTGCACTTTTATATGCGTGAACAATACAGTGGATGTAGGTCCTAGTGGTCTACCTTTTAATGAAATGGATACATTTGTATTTAAATAATCAATGAGTCATCATGAAGCCCAGTATTTATTCCACAGATGAGCATGTATGAATAACCAACAAGACCTGTTGTGTACAGCTATCCTCATGAGTGAAATAAACACAGCATTCCATGAACGTACATAAAGTATCCTCTATATAGTATTATGGGGTACAATGTATGGCAAAGAAGATACATTGAAATCTAAAGTAAAGGTCTGGGGATTTACTGTCCTTAAACCATGCTCCACATCTGCTAAGCAATGATGCAACACTTTAAAGGGTGCCATTTGCCTAGCCATTCTGTATAATTCTATGAAACTAACATAATGCTTTTATTTGTTTTTTTAAGAAAAGGCAACAAAATTCTGTGATGAAACAGGCAGCTGGTTTCGACATCCTGAAAGTAATAGAACATGGTCCAACTATACCCTCTGTATTGCCTATACGACGGACAAATTGAAGGTATAGTCTGAAACAGGGGATTTCCTGGAGTGTGGCTTTTAAATGTACCTTGTATAAATTATACTTTAAGTTAATTTGATTAATATAAATATATTTGCACAGCGCAGCAAGAAGCAGTGTGGCTATACCCGGCATACTGTTTGAAAACAGCAAAACCAATGTATTACCGTAGTAGAGGAACTAACGCCATTACAATATACTGCACTGGGCTCTCAATCTGTATTTAAATTTGACATTTTAGGATAAATAGTGAGAGAGAATTATTATGCCATATGAGAAATAAATATATCTGCTTGTGGCCAAAAAACATTGATACTCAAAATTCTAATATTTATGAGATATTGAGCACTGCATCTTTATCCCTACAGGCTTTCTGCCTGCCTCTATCAATATTTCCTCCTCCCAATTGAAGGCATAAAGCTATTGATTCCTTCATAGCTTGCTTCTAAAATTGGAAGTAAAATATCTTTGTTGTGAAAAATAACTATTGAAACTGCTGTATGATTGAGTATGCGAAAACTGCTGTACTACAGTACATACAAATTAATCATTCATTGGTCAAAAGTTAAAGTTTCTACAAACACTTTATATCATGAACTTTAGGGTTACCTAGGTTGCTTTAATATACCTTTCTTCAGTATATTCAATACAAACTTAAAACCTATATATGACTATGACAGTCAACAAGAACAGAAAGTATCAAAAAGTACAGAAAAATACAATGCCTCAGTGGTTTTGTAGAATATCTATAGCTGTGTCATTTCAAGTGAGAATATTTGCACATTACCTGACTGGTAAAGAACGAGGATGCTGCATAGCTTCAGGGGGGATCAGCGTTACCCAAAGCTGTCACAGTTCTGAACCAGGAATATTGGAAAATATCTTGTGGGTATTGTTAAAACCTATATAGACGTAAAACTTAAATGTCATATAAAATGAAAATATGAAAGAGGTGTGATTACAGAAACTCCCCATTGTACAGTAATTATTATTATTATTTGTTTATTTAGCAGACGCCTTTATCCAAGGCGACTTACAGCGACTATGGTGTGTGAACTATGCATCAGCTGCAGAGTCACTTACAACTACGTCTCACCCGAAAGACGGAGCACAAGGAGGTTAAGTGACTTGCTCAGGGTCACACAATGAGTCAGTGGCTGAGGTGGGATTTGAACTGGGGACCTCCTGGTTACAAGCCCTTTTCTTTAACCACTGGTCCACACAGCCTCCTATAGTAATGTAAATTTCTGACCTTACCGAATATAAGAAGACACACCCTATCATTACAGTGTAGTCCCTTGCCTTCCATGAGGTTTGAATTCACAAGCACCAAAATTTGGAATGAAAAACAAACAGAACAATGGCATTTGAAACATCTATTGCCTTTCTCTGCTTTTTTCAGATGGCGTATATACTCTATTACATGGCCATTGTTGGTCATGCTTTATCCATAGCTTCTCTATTGATTTCCCTGGGGATATTCTTCTATTTCAAGTAAGTATACTGTATAACATCATTACCTGGTGTTCGCTACCATTCACTTTTTCATTGTGTTTGTGCTGCACTCTTGCAAGCCTAATACTCTACAGAGTGCCCCAAGTGCTTGTTTAATGTGTGCAGTTTCAGTTACTTTCCCGTGGAGGGTTTTTTTGTTTATTTTTTTAAACAATACATAATATAAATATTGGCACCTAACAAGTCCATCCACAATTCAAATTTGTGTTTTTTAAAGGTAATCTTGCTGCAGTTGTTTTCAATGGAGAACTTTTAGGATAATGCCTCACGATTATTTTACTCATTGACAAAAATGCAAAGGATAGTATCAAAGGTATATACAGTTCTACCTTCATAAAGGGATGCAAGGCTTTACTAAATAAACTTATCTTTGACTAATCATAATACAAAGAAAATCTAATTCAGTTATACTATATTGACAACACAAATCTTGTCGGTGTCCAGCAATTACTCAGTTCAAAATCATGTTAAATTGTTTTAGTGTTTATCAAAATTGGGCCTATAGACCCTTTTTTAATTAGCTTGTAAATGAATAGTGGAGACTTCAGGTGAATTGCAGGCAGTGAAACCTGTTACATCTTTACAGGTACTGGAGGCCTCAGGAGATATATATTCAAAAGGAGTGGTGTCTATAGACCAGGATCCTTACAGGTGGTCTGGTCACACTATTTTCAAAGGGGGGTAAAATAAAAAGCTCAATACAATGAGATGTAACACCATCCATATAATGATAAAACAGACTACTAGAAAACTGTGTATTACATGTTACTCAAGTAATTCACAACCTGTTTCACATAAGATTGTAAGAAGTGATTTGGAAATAAGAAATAAAAAAAAACATGTTTCACATTTTAACTTCAGTGATGTCCAGTCCAGATTTAGATGCTGTGATTTCAAATATCTGCCGTGCATGAAGCTCAGAGGATTAATTAGGGGGAAATCCTGTTTCCAGATGATGAAAAGGTATAATTTCTAACGTGGTGCAAGACTAATAAACCTCTTAACCTAATTTACAAAGTTCAGCCCATAACCCAAGTGATCATAGATATTGTCATTTTACTATTTTACTGAGCACTAACTTAAACATCAGTGTGATGTCCAGATAAAATCATGCGAATGTGTGGTCAACGCAAGTGATTATTGACAAACTGTCTGTTGACCATGCATATGAGAAAGCCTGTGCCGAATGTGGTCGAGGGATAAACTAGATAATTGGTAGCCAGTTAATCCCTCGGCCATAATATAAAAACCTTCAGCTTTAGCTGAAAACGGGTTGGTTGTTCAGAGGTGGAATGTGAGTAACAGAGAAACTAAAAAGAATAATAATAATTGCTACCCATGCTGGCTGTCTGTTTTGGCCAATGGGTAATTGTATGTAAAAATAAGGGCGTCTGCTAAGAAATAAATAATAATAATAATAATAATAATAATAATAATAATAATAATAGTAATAATAATAATAATAATAATAATATGCTGTTTTGTTTTGTAAAAGTGTTTTCATTTTGTTCAAGCCTTTTATTTATTAATAAACCACACATCAGCGCTTCACTCACTCCAGTCAGTGTCTGTCTACTTCCGGGTCGGACATCACCACCAGCAATCCTGTTCACAGTGTCATTAAAATGTTTTTGTAAAAAAAAAAAAAAAAAAATTTAATAATAGACAAAGGGCATCATTCACTAAACAGCTGCTGTATTCACTAACCAGTGGCAGACAACTTGACGCGTGGAAAAAAACGTGCGGAAATAGTACAGCGTTCGACTCATTTAAATATAATGAATAATGTTAATGTATGGAAATGTGTACAAAACACGTCACAAAATACCACAAGGGAGGTATTTGATATGCAAACCATGTTCACTTAAGGGCGCTAACTTTACTAGGTGCCTCAGCGTGTGTTAAAAGTACCGCTTATTGAAACCAGGCGGTGTCACAGAACCAGCAGAATAGCTGCACAGGAGAGCGAGAAGTCAGGGAGACAGTATTTCGGATCAGGCAGATGTTACTGTGAGAGGAGGAGGTAATAACTAGATACAGATTGAGCACAGATCATATGAGCCTTATATGTAGGGGCCCAGAAAATTCTCGATATCATGAATTTAACAGAAATCGTGTATTTGACTACCTACCATGAAAAATATGCATTTTATTTTCCTTACAGTATTTTATATTAATCTTCACCTCCCCTATTCATTTCATACTTTCATCAAGTAGAAGCAGCGCTATAGTAGCTGTACATCGTCCGGTGTCAATGCCTTGCATTTGGTTACTACGGCAACGGGGTCAAACAAATACCGGCTTCATGATTGGTGAATTCCTCATACTGTACAATGACATAACTTGCGAGTAAGACGGGAAGTTTAAAATGGTTGTTAAATAGTGTTGATTTATCAGCTTGCAGTGTATGATTAACATTATAAAATGCAGACAGCTGACAAATCAAAAAAACCTAAATTCATTTCAACAGAAGATCACGTTCAGAGCCTAGAAAAGGGGATATTGCATGCATACATTTTAAAGGTTTACAAAACTTGAAAATGTTGCTGAATATCATTCAAGGTTGTTTTTAAAAAAATCTATTTTGTCTGGTAAACGACTCTTGTTTCCAGCAAAAGTTTGTTTCATTTTTAAAGATTGTTTCAATAGTGACTCCAATGTACTTGTACATCCTCAGACAGTCCGGGATATATGAACATTACAAGGCAGGTGTATATGCAACACTTTTGGCTATGTCAATACATTTATAATTAACTGAGCGAGTGCTTTAATGACATTTGATTAATATTACAAAATAAATCGGAGGGAGATCAAGTTGAACAAACAAATACTTATTTGATTTGCAGTTAAACATAAATGTTCCATTAACAATTACTTTCTCTGCTTTGACTGTCTCATAGGATGCTGTGATTTGGGACAAGACCCCCACCCTCCTCCTACAGTGGGCATTTATATTGTCCTTAATGTTTAATTGAAGTTAATGTTCTCGCTGATTCAGCACCAAAAAGCCTTTCATAATTCCGCACCACTTCTTCTGCTAATACATTTAGCTCCTGGTCTGTAAACTTTAGATTCCTCACTCTGTCCTCCTTGGTCGCTGTCATATATATATGCAGTGTGAAATGTTAATAGAAAAAAGGATCTAAACCACATTGTAACCAAATACATTGGCATTGTGACTGTCAATAAGTATAGTGATTTAGATAAAGAATTAACATTTTATTTAGTTTACGACTGTATATTAGCACTTTGCTAATAAATTAATCTGTTGTAAATATTCTTGTTTTTCCAGGAGCCTCAGCTGCCAAAGGATAACTCTCCACAAGAATTTGTTTTGTTCCTATGTATTAAACTCAGTTTTTACACTTGTACACCTCACTACGGTTGTAAGCAACCCAAAGGTAGTGGAAAGTAATCCTGTAAGTATAATTTTAACTTGTTTTTATTGCATGCCAGTCAATTATATTAGTTAACTAAATTCCACTTGCATTACAGTATTCTGTTGCAGCTTTACTTATGATTTAGGACTACACATTCACTTACATTATAATTTTATTTCAAAGGCAATGCGGTTCTTCTTTAAGTGAGTTTTTATAAGTGTGTGTCAGTTGCATCACCACAAATGATTTTTAAGCATGTTCCTTTCATAAAACAAGTTGTCATAACTAAAAACTAATTTACACATAAACACCCCCTTCTCATTTTTATTTCACATATCTTCTGAACAGGTTCAGGAACAACCACAATTTCATCATCACGTAGTAAATCTACATCAATTACACAGTCGTTCGATTTAAACTCAGCTTTTGCATTTCTTTCCTTTAATCATTGTTCAAATAAGCTTACACCCCACTTACATTTTGCCTGAGTTCTTCTCGAAAACAAATCTCTGGCAATGATATTTATGTCTTCCATCTGTTTTTGGTTTGGCAAAAAGATTAATAACTTGACTTTCTGTTTGTTGGTTCACATTCCTTTGTTAAATCTAAAAATGTAAGCCTTGTGCCTTCGGCTCAGGAATCATAAAGCCAGTCATGGTCACACTGTAGAGCCATCGAAAGGGCACTATTGCTGTTAAGAAATGTTTTTTTTTCTAATTTTTTATTTAAAAAAGAAAAAAAACACTTTAAAACCTACATTTACCTTGAACTTATAATTATTTGTTCCACTAAAAAAAGTTTTAGAAAAATTGTTGCGAAAATGTTCATAATGGATCATATACATAATTAGATTTAAAAAAAACAGTATTAAACAAATAACTTTTTACTTGTCTTGGTTTGTTGTTGTTAAAAGAAGCTCCAGTTGAGCTGACAGGCTGGGATTGACTGATTCGGCAGTTGCGGGTACAGGACTGGTTGCTTTCGTTGGTGCAAAGTATTGATTAGCTAGTTTTGGTGGATAATAAAATACATTTGTTTAGTATTTGCTGTCTAGTAGAACTGAGCTTTCGTTATGGCAAGTCAAAATGAAAAAGCCGGCACTTGCACAGATTGATTTTAAGTTTGATTGACAGTTGATGCTGCAACATTCCAGCGGGCATCTACTGTCTGTTAGAAGCCTGCTAGAGCTGGAAGCTGATTAGCTGATGGTACTGAATCATTTTCTAAATGGTATTTGAGTTTCCATTGCATATTGTGCTGTGATCAAAGATGGGCCAGATTGTTTTAACTTCTGGCAATATCAGTAATACAGATCTTTTCCACATATACATTTAACTGAAATGCTCACAAGCTAATCCATCATAGATGCCATTCGCTACAGCTAACAACGTGTAAATTTATGATCCGGTTCTCACATGAGTATCAGCAGAATTTGTTTGGTCCGCATCAAAATTAGGGGTCATCATCCAGGTCTAGCTCCATCTCCTCTTCTGACAGTTTAAACAATTGGGATGGCAGTATCAGAGACCACAACAATAGTTTCTGAATGTTTAAGTAGGAGTCCGGATTGCTGGTTACTACAATTTTTAACAAATCATCATACATTCTATATTTATGTCAATATCCTGCCACCATATTGTCACCCTGTCACAAAAGCAAATATCCAAACACTTAGTCACTTTATTAGTGTTGCTGAACACGGCACAGTGGTATTTATATATGGATATAACTGCAGGCGAAAAATATATTATTTTAAGTAAAATGGTTAGGTTTTTTTTTTTTAAACTCACATTTAAATGTAACAACTTTCAAACATCAACGCCTCCTCTCACCCCCGCTCAGTTTGAGAAGCGAAGAGTAAGCGAGCTTCCTTAATTAATGCCATTCCCCGTAACTGCATCCCTCTTCTCTGAATGGACAGATTAGAGGCCCATGCTATCACTGGTTGTTTTAAGTGCCCATTAAAAGAAAAGTATTGATCTTATGAACTGGAGTGGTTCCACCTATCACGCTCCATATTTTAATAAAAACATGAAGCAGCCAATGATAGCGCTAGCAGGGAGGGACTGTAGTTAAATTGGAACCCACCCGGAGATAGTTGACAGAGCCTGGAGAGCCTGAGTCTCTGGGAAAAACCCAGAGGTTAGGCAGGTATGGCTCACCTTGCAAGCGTGAGCACCTTGCTGCCTTCATGAAAAATGCTTCCCTGTTAAAAATGTACCTATGCCTTTGCGTCTTAAAGAACAATATGGAAGTCTGCATTTTTCCTTATTGGTTCACATGCGTACCAGTTATGTGAAGCCATGGTTATGATGTCATGTGTAATTAAGAGTACTGTTTTACTAAAAGAATAAAAATAAATGAGGTGTGTATACATAATTATGATATTGTGACATAATTAATATTGTAGACATCAAACTTTTTACATTGCATACAAACTAGTTTTCTATTTCTTTATTTGTACCCATTTTACTAGCTGCAAAATATGTATTAGAATGATCCTGCTTTTATTATATGTAGAACCTTGGTGTATTTCCGGGGGCTGAACTGGGGCTCCTCCCTCATCCCGCTAAAATTACCTGCCAGTCACCCTATTTAAACTGTAGCCAACTCCCGTATTCTTGTCTTGCTTTTCAGTTTCCTCCACCCTCCCTTCCTCCTTCACTTTGCTGCATCACCTCTGCAACGGTCCTCTGGGGGCAAGTTAAGCTCACTTCCCAATCATAGAGGCTGACAATGTCGTCTCACCCTCCGAGAGGAAGGTTCCAGCTGGTCAGAGGGGACCCCCGGCCAAAACTTTTCTAACTACATTTCGTTTTCCATTCTCTTGCTTAAATCTATTAATTTGCACCAGTGCCAGTCTCCCCCTTCAGAGAGCAAAGCTTGCTCCCAACTTTCAAGCTAGTCATTGACTCAACTTATCGAAGGTGGCTCTTACAGCTGGGGACCCTGGCCCTCTTTATGTGTTGATTTATTTATTCTAATTTCCAGTGCTTTTGTTCTCCCTGCATAGATCACGAGGCTCTCCAAGTGGCCTCGGAGTGTCAGCCAAGTCTGACCTCTCTGAATTAGATGTCTCAGTAAGCCAGGGAGACCTTAGTTCGTCCTCTATCCTTCCTTAATTTCCCCTTAGTGGAAGTTACCTCGTTTCCCAGCCTTGGAGGTCAGTCAGTTCAGCCTCACCTCAGCGAGGGCAGTTCTCTGAGAAGTCAAGAAGAAAACCCTATTCTGTTGCTAAAGTCACAAGCACTTTTCTTTATTCTAGTAGTCCCTTTACACAGGCCTGGCTCCTGCGTCATGAAATGTAAGCAGTAAGACCTGACACAGGGGGCATGTCCAGGCATGATGGACTGTTTGGGTAATGGAGCCCGAGAGGAAGTCGAGGTGCTTGTATTATTTTCTAGGAAGTTTAGACTAACCATTCTTCAATTAACATGTTATTAAAAAGGTTGACATTTACGTCAAATGACATTTTCTTACAAATAAAACTGGTGGAGTGATCTTGTTTGAGTTGTGTTTGTGATGCGGTTACAAACATTCTCAGGGCATATACTAGGGATTCTATCCCTCTAGCTTAGCCAATCAGTGCAGGGAATGTAAAAATACAATGCGGTCCTGTGACGGGGTGAAAACCCCTCCCTTGCAAATATTTTTGTGATTTTTTTCATGTAAACAGCCTGTTTATTTTGTACCATTACTTATTTTCATTCATTCACATATTCTACAGTATGAATGCACATAATTATTTCACCAACTACATCAATAACAGTATTATCTTTATTTTCATATTTAAATGTGTTAAATGTATTACTTTTGTTCTCAGGAAAGGGTTAATTTTGGGCTGTGATTTAAATACTTAATTTTCATGTGAGAATGTAGCTGAAATTGAGGCAACTGTGAGCCTTGATTGTTCAATCAATTAATACAATTTGGCTTAAATGATGTCGGTGTATGTAAAAAGGCTGCAACAAGTCTGTTTGTTTAGACCTGTAGAGGCTGGGGCTTAAGAAAGAGCTCCAGGTGGTCGCTGCCAAAGTCAGCCTAAAGTTTGACTGTAGATTGATATTTGTTAAAAATCTTGTTTTATTTTTGTTTAGTAAAAGTCCTCAATAGCAACACTTTTCAACAGATGCCTGATTTCCATCATTTTTGCCTGAGTGCTGTCACCTAACCCTTGCATGTGTTTTCCTGGAGGCAGGAGTTGATTCTCTTCCTGTACAGTAGGTGGTTCTGTTGATAATAAATAGCGGCCTACACTCCCAAGGGTATCTCTCACCATCTTGTCTTGTTTCTTTACACTGAGTACACAGCTGGCTAAATGAACATTGAGCTCCCTAATGCCAATGTCATGCAAGTCTCCAGTCTCTCCTATCTGCTGTAGATACGTATGTTTTCAAAAGGTTTATATCGAAGGCAGTTTTCTTTGTTGTGTTTTTGTTTTCTTGGTCTCTGAATTATTCTCGTTTTCAGTGCTTGGAATAAAAAAACGGCAGTCAACAGTTTAAAAGAGAGAATTTGAAAGGAAATTAGCTGAGAAAGTCACAAATAGGTGATGTGCCATCACATCCCATAATTAATGACTTTTTGACATAACATCACCTATTTATGACTTTTTTTCCGTATGGGCTAAGATGCAATTATATATAGCTACCTTTTGTTTTTCAGGGAGGAATTTGAAACTGAGCCATTGAGTCTGTTTTGAGCTCCAGACCTGAATTCTTTTGAGCTTCGGATTGAAGGCTGCATTACTTAAGCCATAAATCCATCTCTCTGGAATGCCAATTCATCAGCCACCACATCTAAATATATTACATTTAAATACAGTATATTATCGTTGGAATCAACCTGTATTTCCTATTTCAAGAATTGTTTTAAAGACTGTACTATTGTTATTTAACCATGACTGTGATCAAAACAAATTTTAAACTTTAAAAAGCAAAGTGGTATTAAGGTTGCCATTAAAGCCACGCAAACTAATACCATCAAATTAATTACAGATGTGACTACAAAAAGTTAAAAAAAAAAAAATCTGCATTTTATAGAAATGTGGCAGTAAATTAATTCAAAAACTACCCCAGTTGCCATGTTTTTTAAAATGTGAAAATAATTAACTTTATGTTATAGTCAGCAGTAAAAACTAATAATAGATAGACTAGGGACATCCATCCTCCTGGTACAGATTCTGCTCTGGTACCCATAATTCTTCAGCATTAAGACAACTATTAAATAATTTCAGTGAAGGGCTCTTACAGTCTGGCACGTTCTTAAAAGCATATTTGCCTAATGTCAACTATTTAACTCAGTCCAATTTGGAAGAAAAAATACAACTGGCTGATATGTTAAGAATTAAACATATTCTCTGTGTGGATTATGAACAGATTTTGAATTAACAACAGTTTTAAATCTAAACAAAACGAAATGGAAATAATTAAATCAAATGGAAAACATTACGGTTCAAAACATTTATTTTAATATAGAATTAAGGAATAGCTATACATGTCTTCAATGGGCAAATTGTGAATATTAGGACACACTGAGACATCAAACCTCCTCACTTCAGTTGTCATATATCCCTTTATTTAGTTTTACTGCCTCCAGTTTGTTACAGGTGTCAAGTCATACATCGCTGCTATTTTGTATCAGGTGTCACTCAAATGCTATATTATGTGTCATTAGTAATTAGTGTTAAGTATCACTTAAATTTGGTATCAAAAGAGACACATCAGAACAGAAGCGCTCAATTTTGTATCAGGTAACCTATCTTTATTTTTATTTTTTTTATCAGGCATGATAAAAAAAATGATATTTGTATGGAAACATGTAAACTACCTGTATTAAACTGAACTGCACCATTTAAACGATGGGTGGGGTTTTTTCAAGAAAAAAATATATTGTTATGTTAAATTAATACAAAACAAAACTTCCAATTTGACATTAAACATTATTTCACATTGACTATAGTACTAAGTAGTACATAATAAATTAAACACATAAGGAAAAGTTCTGTGCTCCTGTTTTGGAGTACTCAGAAAAACAAATTGACTTAAAGCTAGTTAACTTTCACTTTTATCAGTCATTCTAGAAAACTACAGGTAATTTACACTAGCAAATTTACATTTACAAAATATATATATATATATATATATATATATATATATATATATATATATATATATATATATATATATATATATATTATAAATGATTGTATCGGAGATAGGTTATTATATATTGTCATCTGAAACAACTCTACTGTAAATATTTTTCATATAGCAGGAACTTGAGTCTGGCCAGGTGCATTGTGGACTCTAGTTTCTTAACTGAAGCTTACATACTGGCACGCAATTATGTAAAAAAGCTAAGTTGTTTAATAATGAATTGGAATGCCATTGATTCGGTTTGTGATTGCATCGTAATACAAAAATATATCAGGGGAAAATGATATGGACTTGATAGCTACTTAATGTTAGTTCATAGTTTATATATTTTCTAAATGTTTATTCGTAGTAAGCTAAAAAGAAGTGTTTACATGTTTAAAGGTGGCAGCCTTACAGGTATCGTTTTATATTTGGTATTGTGTGCCATTCATATCTTTTATCAGGTATCATTCATACTTGGTATTAGTGTCACTCGATTTCGTTGTCAGGTATCACCTGAGTCAGTCCTCAGGTATCATCCACTTTAGGCATTAGCTTTTTTGCGGGACTTAGTTGATCATCCAATCAGACAAGCGTTCATCTTTATGGGGATTTTTAATGGTTAGCTTAATGTCAGTCACTGAGAGGAATTCGACAAGTGTGACAAGTTACAGTAGATAAATCAAATTATGTTTTGGATTTATAGAAATATTATGTCTAATAATATGTATACATATAGATTTTAACTATTTATACCTAAATAATAAACTCTAGCTCTCCAGATAACGTCATCAAGTACACCGGCCTTTCTCTCCTGTGATCATTTTTTTTTTTTTAATCGATTTGAAAAACCCGCCAAACATCTTTATTCCTACAAAGAAAAAGCTTTATAATTGAAGCTGTCTACCAGCTTCTTTTTCTCTCTGTATCCATCACCGCCTTAGAGAGACTTTGAGACTACTTTCTAGTGCTTAGGAACCCCAACCCTGCTCAGTCACAGATACAGCTCTGTGTGTATCATGCCACCCATGCTTTATCTTTACAGGATTCATAAGCAGTCCACTGCTTTGTATTTGCTATTGCATATTACATTCATGCATACTGTTCATCTCTAAATGAGCAACCATTGGGTATGTCCCTTCATATTAAACCATTCGCTTATCTCCATTAATAGAAATACGTTGCTGTAGATGATGGATTTTAGGTGTCTTCAGCACAAGATTGAAATGGCTTGCATTAGTTGATTTGAGCACGCCTCGCAGATGCTAATTGTAACATACTCACTGCTAACCAAATATCCTAGTAACTACATTCACATGGTATATCATCTAAAAGAAGTAATAAAATATCAAATAAAGAATAATAACCTGCAGATTTTATTGTGCAGACATAAATCATACTGAAGTGTCTTAGCAGTGTTATCCCATAGAAACTGTTTAGGCAGCACTTTTGTTATTAGATTGGAGGTTGAAAAACAGCACCTGGCAGTAAAGGTACACAGTAGCATTAACAAACAAGCTACATTTAAACAATTACAATCTTGTATGATTAATACAGCAACATGTTAATGTGTCATGTGTAGTGTGTTTCTTATTATGGAGGCCCTGTACTTTTTCATGCCTTGTCTGCTTACTTGTAATTTAGTCTTACAGCCACACAATGTCAGTTTAGACTCAGCATAAGTAAGCTAATATGCAACAATTAAACAATCATCCCATTACTGAGCAGTTTATTAAACAGAATGAGATGCGATCAGATTGTCAATCTCAATAAACTAAGTCCAGATGGGAGGAATATGAAGCACAGACCAGACCCGGATTTGCTGGACTGTTTTCGAGAAGCTAGAGGTTTGAGCTGCACATATATCTCATAATGGTCGTAATTGTCCCTTATTATTAGGTCATGTTTTTTAATTAGCCAGTAATGTGTTAATTACTTAATTATTCTTTATATCAGCTGGTTGGATATGTATGACTGAACTGCAGGTTAGTGGGTTCATGCAAATTCTTGCTAGAATTTCTAAATGTGAGACAACATTCTGCACAGTTTGAGCACATCAGCTGTGTTTTGCCCCCAGAGGGAGACGCAGTTGATGGGGATAAGTGCAAATGAAAAAGATAGGGGGCTTGACTCGGGATAGATCCTGACCCCGAAACACTATGCTATAGAGTTTGTTATAGCATCAACTACTTCAAGTGTTTCAAAGCCAAAAGCAAAGGTACTTTTTGTAAGTAAATGATCATGTAATGCTGCTGAGGAGGGAATTATATGTATATATAAAATGAAGATGCTGTTAGAGTGTGTTCTGAGATGCTTAAGCCCTATTATAATTTAAAGGGAATCCACTTTAGGCTGCTTTACTTGGAACTTGATCAGCTCAGAAAACTTAATGTTGTAGTCTTAGCTTTACTACTGATTATCATCCAAGTTCTTTTTACTGCTACATATTATTCAGTTTTTGGACTTTTTTCAAAAAATGAATTAATTATTTATGTAAAACGAAACATGTTTGTAGTTAAACTTGGTTTGTTTGCAGTGTAATTGCAACACAGAAATGTACTTCAGGATTGTATAAGTTAAATCATTCCAGGTGTTTTTTGAAGATAACTCCAAAGAGCAAGAATTACTGGAGACCTTGGCTTTTGATGTTAAAATTTGATTTACAATGACTTTGTTTTTCATGGATAATATTCCTCCCCTCCACAGACTGCAGTGTTATTCAACCAAGGTTCAGTAATGAAAAAGTCAGGACATTTCCAGAATAGTGTTATATATAGAGATTACCAGTATATAAAATATATGTCCATTATAATAAAAGTAATCGAAAAATGATATGCATGCTATATGCTAGCAATTTACTATGCATACAACTGTAAGTGTAAAGTGACCTGCTTATTTATCACCACTTTTTTGCACATTAGTAGTATTAAAAAAAAAAGTTATTTTTCTATGTTAAAAATGTTTAGACCCACTTTTGACACAAGCTCCTAATATTGTTCACCCTGGCATTGCCTGTGTGCAGCTCCAGAGAGCTGTCCCTGCACTCACAGAGAGCAGTATGAGGTTAAAACTCCACCCACGCTGCTCTGTAGATGAAACACACAGAAGCTTTTGTGATTATCACATTAAGTCAGAAAAAGACACAGTACTTACATTTGTTATACGGTGTATTGCTAGTACGAGGTTGTCCGGTGTGGACCATGTGGCTATACCGAGAATGATATAGCACACGGTGCAGATGCACAAACAATGTATAAACAAACTTACAAAAAGGCAACACAAAACACAGTGGGGGAAAAGCATTTTGCCACCCAGTCGACTCAACACTGCACCCACTATAAGGGAGGTCCCGCTGCAGGAACCTTCTCTCTGACACAGATTTTCAAACAGGCCACTTCTCAGATCATCATCTCTGGCTTATCAGCCTTGAGGGTGTGTGAGTTACTCCCTCCTTTCAGAAGCAACCCACATATTTTCAATATCTACTGCATTTCTAAATTACAGTAAGGGTAGCATTGAAATTAAAAAGGAACAAATATTATTCTCTCACTAATAGCTATGACAAAAATGCCATTAGAATGAAATGCATGTTTACCATAAGGTGTGCAGCAAACAAATGTGACTAATTGTTATTTTGTTTGCTCTGTGAAACCTAATGCGATCCTAAACAATCTTAATACAAACTAAAATAAAAAGATCTTTAGACACATTTCCTTTTTACATGCAGTTTAGTTCTTGTTGCACATAGCCGTTTGAATTTCATGGCAATACAATTTCAAACAAACCTGAAGCAGTGTGATGTATTTAACAAGCAACCTGAAGTGAATTGAGCTCTCAAAGCTTTCTGTTACATCAAGGGGTCCAACGCAGCAGCCCCATTAGCTGCTGGCAAACTAAATATACTTCAAGGTAAATGGACTGGAGTACCTACTATTAAAGTGATCAAAACCCATGATTACCAGGGCTACTGATATTCCAGGGACCAGCTTTGCTGAAGCTCTGCAGTATAATATCCTCTCAGTCTGCCAGTTTGGGGTCATTTGCAGATAACAGATTGTGTCATCAATAGGGTACTGATAAAATCAGAAATTGGCTCATTCTTAGATTATACAGAAATTCCTATTATCTAATGCTAGAGTTACTTAGGAAGCCTAATTCTAACCAACAGTATTCTAACCTTCTGTGTGCTCATTTTCCATGTTCTGTTTTCAGTTGATGCTGAAATGACAGATTACAGAATAATGTTTTTGTCTTAGTAAGATGACGGTTCTTCGCCTTTGGAAATGCATTTTATGGTATGGTGCTATGTTTAATCTTGCCAAATAGGCCTGGCCTATAACCTTCCAGACATGCCATGCAAAATCTTAAAGAAATATAGTGATGGTATGATGACATCACAGTTATAGAAAAGGAATATTCCTTTCTAGAGTCCAAGACCTAGAAAGTCCACATGTATTATTTATATCCAAAATATCATTATCTGGTCTTCCTTTATTCAGAAGGCCATGCATATAAATGTACAAACAGCACAGTAGGCAAAGAGATTGCCGTGGTGGATAGCAATGATGATCTTTGCCTCTTTTTCAGGAAATCAGATGCATATATGTGTGATTCAATATTTTATTTAAAGGGGACATCTTGTTCCCCATCCTTCTTAATCAATCACTTTTGGCAAAGTCCTTCATGTGCATGTGTGTACAGTTTGTAGCCATCATTGTCTATAGTGGGTGGAACTAAATGCAAAGACTGCTGTGGGCAATGTTACTATAAATCTCTGTGACACCGACCTCTGCTAAAAATAAATGGAGAATCTGTCACTGCAGATGGGGGGGAAAAAAGAAACTGATTATCATGACAGGAGCGTCACCATTAGAAACATCAATTACTTTGCCAATTTTTATGCCAAAGAATGTTTCATCTTGTATACAGGGTGGCGTAAAGTCACTTGACTGGGTATATCCCCCTCATTCATACGTACAAAAAATGATGTATTTTAATACCGGCCCAGAACAAGCCACAGGGAACACAATGATGCAAATACAAAGATACCCAGAGTGGGCACTGTTGGAACCCATAGAGTTTGTCAGATCACATGGTTAATTCACTCACCAGTTAAATGTATATGATTATTTTAAAGTGTTATCCAATAATCTAAAGCATTTTGATAATACAATATATCTGTCCAGACAGCTGGCAATTGATGATAGTAATTGACATGATGGATTGCCCCACCCCATTTACCATAGTAAAAGCATAGTAAAGAGTAATAAAGCATAGTGGAGCATTGTGACAAACCATGGTAAACTATGGTAAATGCAGTTTATAAACACAGGAAAAATATGAGACTACTGCAAATACTGGGCAAACGTTTAAAAGGGATGGCGTACATAGCAAAGTTAATTTTCTAATATGTTTGCATCAGTGAGTAATGTGTAAAAAAATGAATTAAATCTAGCCCTAGGAGCTTGGGCCAGCTGCTGTGGCTAAATGTTGATAGACAGTTGGAGTGATTTAAATGTCTATTCACATACAGTATGTCCTGCAAAGTTGTAATAAAATATTGCCATAATTATAGATTGACAACATACCTTATTCTGATTTAAAACTACTGTGCCATGATTTATAATTTATATAAATTATAAAGTACTGGGCTACCTTAACTGTGAAGGTCAAAACAGAAATGAGCCTGAACACTGTTTCAGATTTCAGGGTTTATTACTTCTCTTAATTCAATCATGGAGGTTTGCCTTTTGATGATCTGAGAGGTAGCAACATGTGGTTAAACTAGACATCACATGGTTGAAATCATTTTAGATTTTATGACCAAGTCTGATTATAGAAAGCCATGTCTACTTCCATATTGATAACCAGGGTTAATTAAACAAAGCTGTTTTTTATTTCTTTGTAATAAAGTCAATGCAGTTATCAACACAAGTGAATTAGCTTAACAATTACATATACATGTCCAATGTACTGTAACTGCCTCATTTACTAAGCGGTGGTAATTTGGCCAGAATTGCGGGAGCAAAATTAAGATGACTGGCATGGTATTTCCCAAAGTGTCACGTCCTATTTATTAACTAATTAGAAGCAAAAATACTGGTCAGAAAAAATCTAACTAGCATAAGCATTGTGGGAAGTCTGAAGTTGCGCACTGTAGGTATTATATTGACAACAGGTGAAGGCTTTCTTACTGGTAGCGGCAGGGATACAAATACGAGAGGGAGATTAAAGAAAATATGCTGAAATAATTTAGTTTCAATTTAAAATAATATTTTATTATCTACGCGCCCTACAATGTGAAGCCTACAACACATCAGCTAGGTATTCACTTGATTTTACTACTGTACTGTTTAAGCCTATTGTACTTATCTATATTTTTACATATTGTAATGTGTACAAACACATTAATGTTATTTTAATATGACCTCATATTTGTTAGGCTATTAGATTATTTTTAGATTGTTTTTACTAAACAACCATATCGAAAACATACATAGTACTTTATTAATTAATGTCGAAATATATATAATATTATTATTTGTTTATTTAGCAGACGCCTTTATCCAAGGCGACCTACAGAGACTAGGGTGTGTGAACTATGCATCAGCTGCAGAGTCACTTACAATTACGTCTTACCCGAAAGACGGAGCACAAGGAGGTTAAGTGACTTGCTCAGGGTCACACAATGAGTCAGTGGCTGAGGTGTGATTTGAACCGGGGACCTCCTGGTTACAAGCCCTTTTCTTTAACCACTGGGCCACACAGCCTCCTATAATAACATGCCATATGAATAACAAACTAACTAAAATACAGATAAATGCGCTTGGTGTCAGCGAACGTAATGCAGAAACAATTAAAAAGCGCTGTTGGGGGAGGGGGGTTGGGGAGTATGTTTTGGCTCCAATAAAAACCCAACTGTATAAATAGGTACCAGAATTTGAACTCAATTCAACTGACACAATGTTACAAGAAAGAAAAATGGGCTTACCTTTGACTCTCATTATGGGGCTGCCCTGGCCACTGTTTCATTACAAATACATCGGGCCATGACTTGCTTCTTGTATAGGCAAAGGAAACGCTTCGCATCTGAAGGCGCTGCCTGTGCAGACATAATCTATATGACTTTGTGATACGCTAGGAAAGCAGAAAATTGCTCTTTTTTGTGTTTAGTATTAAAGCTCACATTTGCAAATCTTAAGATTATACAACCTGATGGCCCTTAGATAGAATGACATGGCCACTTAGCATATTACTAAATTAAACACTTCTAGGACAAAGTGCTTTTGTGTACCAAACATTTCATGACTGTAATGCTTTGGTTCCAAACGCTACTTCTCTATATGAGCATATGGGACATGACCAGTTTTCCCTTCCCTACACTTGCTACTTTGTGATGATTGGCTACAATGCGCAGTGACAGTGTAGCCAATCGGGAAAGTTGCTTCTCTTGGCAGTAGTGTAGACACTTGCATTCAGATAGGAGATATAGAACAAAGGGAATAGGATCCAGTGAGCAGGAGATGGGTTTCATTCGAAGGACAAGATCTGTAAGGGATACAGAAGTAAGCAGTGTGAAGCAAGAGAGTGAAGCCCCAACAAAACCAGGAAAACTAAGAGACTGTGCAGGAGCAGCATGAGAGGAGTGCAAGGGATGCAAGGCTGCAAGGGATCAGGGTGTTGTACTACCTGGACAACTGGTTGATCTGTTCCCAGTCGCAGGAAGGAGTAGTGGCCCACACAGTGACAGTGACAAACCATCTAGTGAAACTGGGTCTCGCTCTCAATGAGTCAGTTAATACCGGTACAGTCTTCTTGGGTCTCTTCCACCTTTGCAAAGGTATAGTGATGGGAGTGATACACAGCCGTCAAGTAGTGACGACAGACAAATCCAGCCTGGGTTGGGGTGCAGTCTGGGCAGGCAGAGGAGTCAGCGGGCCCTGGTCGGGCCGCTGGACATCCCTGCACATAAATATGCTGGAGCTCCGAGCAGTGCACCATGCGCTTCAGCATTTCCTTCCTGTGCTCCAGAACAGACATTTCCTTGTGCGCATGACAAGATGTCAGTGGTGAAGTACGTGAACCACTAGGGTGGGCTTCGGTCCCCGGGGTTAAACCGCATAGACTTTCAGCTGCTGATCTGGGCACAGAAGCATTTATCGACCCTCCAGGCTGTTTACCTTCCCGGAGTGGTGAATTGGGCGGCGGACCTCCTCTCTAGGGAGGGTCCTCACCCATCAGAATGGTGACTGCACCCTCAGGTGGTGCAGCACATTTGCGATCACTTTGGGGAAGCCCAGGTCAATCTCTTTGCCTTGGCAGAGACAACTGATTGCCCCCTGTGGTTCTCCCTCCACCATTGGGGAAGTCCACTAGGCATCGAGGCCCTAGCCAATGAATGGAGGGTGGCCGCACATTTTACTAGAGTTGTGGCCATGTCATGGGCGCCCTTTCGAGGCACATCATTGACTGGCATTTGTACTGCGGCTAGCTGGGCTACTCTGCATGCATTCACCAGGTGCTACCGAATCAATGTGATCCTTCTACGCCTTCATTAGGCACAAGGTCCTTGAGGGTGCATGCGCGCACCACTAACACTAGTTGACAGTAGTGAGGCATCTCTCGTATGCTGTCCGCTCACGCTCCCTCTCAACGGCTCCGGTATACTTTCCCAAAAGTATTTGGTTGAAAGAGAAGACAACCACCAAACCTTGCGAAGTTGCATCACTTTCGTATTCGGGGATCGAAGCAAAAGAGGAAGCGGCGCCCGGAACAACTGCTTATTCCGTCAGCAGGCGGGACCGAGGACGTCATTCCATGGAGGGGCCTATCGGCAGCTCTGATATAAAATGCTCAGCGAATATCTACCTAAGGCAGGCGTATCCCTAAAGTATTGGTTGGGGGTTGTTTTCTCTTTCAGGGAACCAGGGTTACGGTAAGTAACCTAACGTTTTACAATGGTGCAGTAAAACCTGTACAATCCGGCATCACTTGATACTTAAACTGTGCTGGATTAGACATTTTTTAATTTGTAGTAGCTTCCTGTTTGGTCAAAGAGCTTGCCAAAGCTACTTCCAGCAGATCTCAGTTGTTAATAAAGAATCGCTTGGTATTGCTTTTAGTCATAGTACACAGTTGTGCAAGGCTACCTCACAAACGGAATCTTCACTGCTGAAGTCTTGTGAACATAATGTACAGCTTTCCGATATGTTTCTTCCATATTGGCAGCTGAACATGCGTTACCCTTTTTTCCAGCCTATATGTTCCATTTGCTGTGATAATATTACCACAGACAAACAAACTGGTAAAAAGACCAGCTGTTTCAGACATGTTTGTGTCCTTAAAGACTCTTAAAGCTCTATAACTGTATCAGTTTACCACAAATGTAAAATGTGGTACAATGCCTGCCTACTACCTTTAAAAGGTGCATGTGTAAGTTTGCTGCTATGTAAAAGAAATGCACTTTGACCTGGGTGTCTTGAATGTTTCCTCAATTTTTTGTTGTTTCAACTTTAAATATTCATGTTGTAATGTATTTCCAACAGTCAAATAAAGGTAGAATTTAGACTAGGAGATTATGTGATTACTCCCTATAAGGAAAAAAAATGTACATAGCAAATACCATACTGTACATTTTATTATGTTGTGCATGTTTTAAATTCAATTACAAAACTTTTTTGGCATCTTCAGTATCTTAGTCATTGCATTTATTTAGTTTCTTTTAGTATTTCTAAATTGAACGCTATTGTTTCAAAACATCTTTGTTGATAACTAAAATAATTGTCACTCTGTGTTCCCAGAGTCATTGATGATTTTTGAGTTACCCATTTAAAATAATTGTGTTTTCCCTCTACTTACCTACGTGTTTTCTCCAATTTTGTTTTGCAGATTGGATGTAAGGTTCTGCACTTTTTTCACCAGTATATGCTGGGATGTAACTATTTGTGGATGCTTTGTGAGGGGATATACCTTCACACTCTTATTGTGGTGGCTGTGTTTGCAGAAGAGCAACATTTACACTGGTACTATCTGTTAGGATGGGGTAAGTGCATTAGCAACAAGTACATTGAATATTTACACTGGTACTATCTGTTAGGATGGGGTAAGTGCATTAGCAACAAGTACATTGAATATTTACACTGGTACTATCTGTTAGGATGGGGTAAGTGCATTAGCAACAAGTACATTGAATATTTACACTGGTACTATCTGTTAGGATGGGGTAAGTGCATTAGCAACAAGTACATTGAATATTTACACTGGTACTATCTGTTAGGATGGGGTAAGTGCATTAGCAACAAGTACATTGAATATTTACACTGGTACTATCTGTTAGGATGGGGTAAGTCCATTAGGAACAAGTTCATTGAATATGATGACTTGCAATCATTGTAAAATACTAATATGCAAATCAATGCTGTTAATAGATTTACCGCAAACCTCACAATATTTGCATATCAAAGTCTCACTGGACATTGTACCTCCATATATACACTACCGTTCCAAAGGTTGGGGTCACTTAGAAATTTCCTTGTTTTCCATGAAAACATACATGAAATGAGTTTGAATAGGAAATATAGCAAAATGAATAGGAAATATAGTCATTGACAAGGTTAGAAATAATGATTTTTAATTGAAATAATAATTGTGTCCTTCAAACTTTGCTTTCGTCAAAGAATCCTCCATTTGCAGCAATTACAGCCTTGCAGACCTTTGGCATTCTAGTTGTCAATTTGTTGAGGTAATCTGAAAAGATTTCACCCCATGCTTCCTGAAGCACCTCCCACAAGTTGGATTGGCTTGATGGGCACTTCTTACGTACCGTACGGTCAAGCTGCTCCCACAACAGCTCAATAGGGTTGAGATCCGGTGACTGTACTGGCCACTCCATTATAGACAGAATACCAGCTGACTGCTTCTTCCCTAAATAGTTCTTGCATAGTTTGGAGCTGTGCTTTGGGTCATTGTCCTGTTGTAGGAGGAAATTGGCTCCAATCAAGCGCCGTCCACAGGGTATGGCATGGCGTTGCAAAATGGAGTTTAGCCTTCCTTCTTCAAGATCCCTTTTACCCTGTACAAATCTCCCACTTTACCACCACCAAAGCACCCCCAGACCATCACATTGCCTCCACCATGCTTGACAGATGGCGTCAAGCACTCCTCCAGCATCTTTTCATTTGGTCTGCGTCTCACGAATGTTCTTCTTTGTGATCGAACACCTCAAACTTAGATTCGTCTGTCCATAACACTTTTTCCAATCTTCCTCTGTCCAGTGTCTGTGTTCTTTTGCCCATCTTAATCTTTTCTTTTTATTGGCCAGTCTGAGATATGGCTTTTTCTTTGCAACTCTGCCTAGAAGGCCAGCATCCCGGAGTCGCCTCTTCACTGTTGACGTTGAGACTGGTGTTTTGCGGGTATTATTTAATGAAGCTGCCAGTTGAGGACCTGTGAGGCGTCTGTTTCTCAAACTAGACACTCTAATGTATTTGTCCTCTTGCTCAGTTGTGCACCGGGGCCTCCCACTCCTCTTTCTATTCTGGTTAGAGCCAGTTTGCGCTGTTCTGTGAAGGGAGTAGTACACAGCGTTGTACGAGATCTTCAGTTTCTTGGCAATTTCTCGCATGGAATAGCCTTCATTTCTCAGAACAAGAATAGATTGACGAGTTTCAGAAGAAAGTGCTTTGTTTCTGTCCATTTTGAGCATGTAATCGAACCCACAATTGCTGATGCTCCAGATACTCAACTGGTCTGAAGAAGGCCAGTTTTATTGCTTCTTTAATCAGCACAACAGTTTTCAGCTGTGCTAACATAATTGCAAAAGGGTTTTCTAATGATCAATTAGCCTTTTAAAATGATAAACTTGGATTAGCAAACACAACGTGCCATTGGAACACAGGACTGATGGTTGCTGATAATGGGCCTCTGTACGCCTATGTAGATATTCCATTACAAATCAGCTGTTTCCAGCTGCAATAGTCATTTACAACATTAATAATGTCTACACTGTGTTTCTGATCAATTTGATGTTATTTTAATGGACAAAAAATTTGCTTTTCTTTCGAAAACAAGGAAATTTCTAAGTGACCCCAAACTTTTGAACGGTAGTGTGTGTATATATATATATATATATATATATATATATATATATATATATATATATATATATATATATATATAATACAATAACTGATCAGATCCTTTGCTTAAAATATGCATGCCAGAGTTCTAATTAGGGACATCCAGGAGGTTCAGAAAAATAAGACCATTGGGACAGATTTATCTTCAAACCAAAATACAATTTTCATTATTTTGTGAAAGAAAAATTAGTTCATTAACTGAAGTGTCTGGGTTGCTTGTTACCAGTTAAGTGTTTTCTACCCTGATTAGCCAGACCCCTGTCCACATTGATGCAGATCAAGGCAGTTCATACTTACTGTAAAACAGCAATAAAGAGCACCACTCAATGGCAGATGTGTCCTGGAATTGCCATTGCGAAAGTGATCCTGCATTCCTGTGACCGCTTTACTATACCAGGCACGCTCAATTCAAGGGTTGTTCGTTCAAACCTTTTGGCAATAACTAATAATGATTGAACCTGCTAGTTGTCAGTATCCTGTTTAACCAGCATATTTTTATTTTATTTATTTATTTGCATTTGTTATAGCACTTTTTATATTCAAGTATCTCAAAGCACTTTACAGTACATAGTAAAAAAAACCACAATACATTTGTAAAACATGTTACTCATCTACCACGATCATACCATTTAAATAACATATTCAAACATTATAATAAAAATATGTATACACATATACACACATGGTTACATAGATAAATATACATATGCACATCCATACATCATAATAATAATAATAATAATAATAATAATAATAATAATAATAATAATAATAATGCAATATAAAAGTTACATTAAACCCACTAAGACAAGAAAGCCATTTTATAAAAGTAAGTTTCCAGTCTTGACTTAAAAACTGTAATGGTTCCAGCTTCCTTGACAGACACAGGCAGAGCATTCCACAATTTAGGAGCTTTACAAAAAGCCCTGGTGACCCTCGGAATAACCATTCGCCCCACATCCTATGATCTCAGAGTGTGATTCAGAACATATGGGGTCAGTAACTCCTGCAAATAACTGAGTGCTAATCCATTCAGGGCTTTATAAGTTAACAACAAAATATTAAAATCAATTCTATACTCTACAGGGAGCCAGTGCAAATAGGCCAAAACAGTGTTCACTTTTCCTGGTTTTAGTCAGAATTCAAGCAGCAGTATTCTGAACAAACTGTAAGCAAGAAACCACCAGTTTTGGGATACCAGAGAAAAGTGCATTACAGTAGTCAATTCTTGATGAAACAAAGACATGCATTAGCCTCAGCATCAGATACGGAATAATGGGTCTAAGCTTAGCTATATTTCTCAAATGATAAAGTGATACTTTAGTAATTTTCCTAATGTGATTCTCAAATGATAGATCAGGATCAAATATGACCCCCAAATTTCTCATTTCTAGTTTTAGTTCCAATGAGACATTGCTAAGGTCTAGCTTATATAAATTGATATTCTTTAGTTGATGCTGTGAGCCTACAAGCATGACTTGCGTTTTGTCAGAATTCAACATTAAGAAGCTCTGTGACATCCAACACTTGATGTCAGCAAGGCAAGCAGCTAATAGCACCCCAGTAGAAGGATTGCCTGGATCCAAAGACAAGTATACCTGAGTGTCATCTGCGCAACAATGGAAATTCATTCCATGCCTGCGGATAATATCCCCTAATGGCAGCATATATACTGAAAACAAGAAAGGACCTAAGATAGAACCTGGCAGAACAAATCAGACTTCATCTCCCCAATAGAGACAAACTGGAACCTATAGGAAAGATAAGACCGAAATCAAGTAATATGGTACTGCACTGATCTTCATTGACTTTTGTGAGACAATCTTTCTTTATAAAGCATAGATTCTCAATCTGTGATCTGAGGTCTAAGGTGGTCATTGAAATATCCCAAACATAATGCCATTGCATCTACTACAATCCCAAACTGTTAATCTGCCAGTTATCAAAAGTTTAAAGACCTGTTCCCTTCAGCTATGTTTATAGTGCAGCTGAGGTAAAGGGAAGCTGGGAGTCAGTGCCCTTGGTCCCAATCACAGGGTTATTTTGGGTAGCCAATGGGAACACCTGTGTGGGACAATTTGAGTATGGTCTTTAATGACTCAACTTGAGGCATTTTTAGAGCTCGTTGGGTTTTAGATGCTGTGTGTATCTGAAATAAGAAACTGTATTTTTAAGTTGCAGTTTTTCTTTAATTAAATATTTTAAAAGGCACACATGTGGAAGTACTGACTTGATGCACAATGCAGATATTGCCTTACTTCATGGGTTTATTATTAGTATACACTCTTATTGTCTCTTGAGAAAGATGCCTTGAGGATGAAGAAAGAAATGTCATTTAAACGCAATGAGATGCAAATCTACTGCCTGGAGGAACAAGTGAATGTTATTATTTGTGGTGCAAATAACTTTTTATACTGTAGCATTCAAGTGTAGAATATAGCAGACATTCTTTTGGGTACCCATCATATCTGGTTGTATATTTAGTGGTCAAAATGTCTTTTTCATTACGGCACATAGAACTGAATTTATGCTTTTACATTCAATCTTTCATGGACAATACATTTACATATTTTTCATAGGTTTCCCTTTGGTGCCAGCATCGATTCATGCCATTGCAAGAACAAAATATTTTGATGATAAGTAAGTATTTTTCTGTTTCTGTTTGGAACATTTTTTTAAAAGCCTATTTCAGTAGTTTGGCACAATGGCTGTGCAGGGGTCTTCCTCTGTCCCTATGTGAGCGCCCTTGAGGAGGTGAGGGTTGGGGCAGCTAGACCTTCATACCGAGCTTCACTGGCTCCCAGAGGGAGACTTTGTACAGAGGTGGCAAAGAAGAAGAAAGAGACACATGTAATGCACTTGATGCTGAACCACGCCAAGGTTCAAATTAAATGTACATGTATTTTTGTTATTTATAGTTGCTGGATGAGTGTGGAAACCCACCTCCTCTATATTGTTCATGGACCCATTGTTGCAGCATTATTAGTAAGTATCTATATTACTAAGACAACTTTCTTGTGAGGATTTTTAATTGTGTTCCATTTAGACTTGCCATATACATTTTTAATAAAGAAATGTGACTCTATTCTTTAGAGACATCTGCTTAAATACTGAAGAGTTTGTTTTCATTCTGAACAGTTCTTGTTGAACAGCCTCATTATATTCAAACAGGTAAATAAGAAAAACATGAGGGAACTGAGAATAAAGAAGCCTTTTCAAAATAGACAGTCATACTATATTTAGAAGAAAGATATTAATGTGAACACAGATGTGAACAGGATCTGGTATTCAAGCTCAGATTATAAACTGCTTATTATTATTATCATTTAAAGAGTAACTAAATAGGTTGTAGGGTTAACAACAAAACACAATACTTACTGTTGCTGTCTGCTGTGTGGTATTATTCAATGGCAGACAAAGTGAATACAAAATGAACTGAGCAAGAACTCTACTCTGGAGTTAAGGCGGTTAGCAGAGTTCTGAGTGAAAAGGTTTCATGCACATATTGATGACAGGTATGAATATTCAAATTGGAGGTACACCCATTGTGGGGAGTGTGATAACAGCAGATTTTGTGATGAATGGAGGGAGACATTTTAATGTACGGAGCTGGTGTGAAAGGAAAGCTGAATGTGAAATGGTCTAGACTGATTTATGAACAAGGACATATCAAAACGGAATTATATAATATATTGTGTTCTGTTGTAAACCCTCCAGCCTGTTTAGATACACTTTAAGGCTATATACAGCTGTTTTTCTTTTTTTTTTTTTTGTGGGGGGGGGTGAATTGTAGAATACACAGCTTTCCTTAGACATGGTGGGCAAACAACTGCATTAATGATGACAAACATTATTATTATTACACTTGAAATGTATTTGCTTACAATTGTAAGTCGCCCTGGATAAGGGCGTCTGCTAAGAAATAAATAATAATAATAATAATATTATTACAGCATCAAATTCACCAAAATTACACTAGAGTTTAACACTGCTTTCCTTAAATGATGTGTGTATGTTAACCAAAATCTGTACTTGTATTTCACAGGTTAATCTGTTCTTTTTGCTTAACATAGTACGTGTCTTGGTCACAAAACTAAGAGACACTCATCGAGCAGAGTCTAATATGTATATGAAAGCTGTTCGAGCCACCCTAATCCTTGTCCCTTTGCTGGGAATCCAGTTTGTTATCATTCCTTGGAGGCCAGAAAACAGACTTGCTGGGGAAATATATGACTACATTATGCATATATTAATGCATTACCAGGTACTATTATTTATTATTGTAAACTTTATTATGGTACACAATATTACCATTTGATGTAAATATTACTGATAAATCTTATTTTATGGTGTTTTTCTTTTTTAGGGCTTGCTTGTGGCAACCATATTCTGCTTTTTCAATGGGGAGGTAAATATTGTTTTGCATTTGCATTCTACAATATATTAATAATCTTTGTTTTAAAAAAGTTGTGATTGTTGCACTGGTTCAAAGTTTGCCTCCATTTTTGTTAACTGGGAGTAAGAGCCAGTGCCATCTCATTGCCTTTTATTATACATAGCAGAGAACTACTGTAGATACTGTATCAAGTCACTGACAATACCTAATAAACAAAAATGAAAATACAAAAAGGCCATAAAAAACTAATGTACTGCTCTCACCACCACTCTTTGAACTTTATTTGAGATAATCTGGCATCTTACATACAGCTTTTTTTTTAAAGAAATGTGTGGGCATTAATGAAGAAGCTGTTATTGAGACTGAGGGGGGGTAGGTCATGTTTACTTTGGCAGAGATGTCTGTGTCACTGTCAAAGCTTTTTGAGAGTCTGCTACTAACACCTCTTTGGCCACATCATGCATTGTACCGGAATCTGCTCAAACCATCTGTTTCAAATAGTTCTCACAGTTCTCACATATACTATGGATTGTAGTCTTTCTATAGGGTGAATCATTGACTAGTTTTCCACTGTCCAGATGGCAAGGTTTCAGAATAACGCTATTGATTTCTCTAAGTTGTGCCTTCGACAAGATGCTTTGTGTTCTGGATAAGAATAGATTTTTCTTTCACATTAAGATCTTGAATTCTTAGGACCTATATATATATATATATATATATATATATATATATATATATATATATATATATATATATACAGTACTGTGCAAAAGTTTTAGGCAGGTGTGAAAAAATGCTGTAAAGTAAGAATGCTTTCAAAAATAGACATGTTAATAGATTATATTTATCAATTAACTAAATGCAAAGTGAGTGAACAGAAGAAAATCTAAATCAAATCCATATTTGGTGTGACCACCCTTTGCCTTCAAAACAGCATCAATTCTTCTAGGTACACTTCCACAAAGTCAGGGATTTTGTAGGCATATAGTCAGGTGTATTATTAAACAATTATACCAAACAGGTGCTAATGATCATCAATTCAATATGTAGGTTGAAACACAATCATTAACTGAAACAGAAACAGCTGTATAGGAGGAATAAAACTGGGTGAGGAACAGCCAAACTCAGCTAACAAGGTGAGGTTGCTGAAGACAGTTTACTGTCAAAAGTCATACACCATGGCAAGACTGAGCACAGCAACAAGACACAAGGTCGTTATACTGCATCAGCAAGCTCTCTCCCAGGCAGAAATTTCAAGGCAGACAGGGGTTTCCAGATGTGCTGTCCAAGCTCTTTGAAGAAGCACAAAGAAACGGGCAACGTTGAGGACCGTGAGACGCAGTGGTCGGCCAAGGAAACTTACTGCAGCAGATGAAAGACACATCATGCTTACTTCCCTTCGCAATCGGAAGATGTCCAGCAGTGCCATCAGCTCAGAATTGGCAGAAAACAGTGGGACCCTGGTACACCCATCTACTGTCCGAGAAGTCTGGTCAGAAGTGGCCTTCATGGAAGACTTGGCGCCAAAAGCCATACCTCCGACGTGGAAACAAGGCCAAGCAACTCAACTATGCACGAAAACACAGGAACTGGGGTGCAGAAAAATGGCAGCAGGTGCTCTGGACTGATGAGTCAAAATCTGAAATATTTGGCTGTAGCAGAAGGCAGTTTGTTCGCCGAAGGGCTGGAGAGCGCATACACGAATGAGTGTCTGCAGGCAACAGTGAAGCATGGTGGAGGTTCCTTGCAAGTTTGGGGCTGCATTTCTGCAAATGGAGTTGGGGATTTGGTCAGAATTAATGGTCTCCTCAATGCTGAGAAGTACAGGCAGATACTTATCCATCATGCAATACCATCAGGAGGCATCTGATTGGCCCCAAATTTATTCTGCAGCATGACAACGACCCCAAACATACAGCTTAAAGTCATTAAGAACTATCTTCAGCGTAAAGAAGAACAAGGAGTCCTGGAAGTGATGGTATGGCGCCCACAGAGCCCTGATCTCAACATCATCGAGTCTGTCTGGGATTACATGAAGAGAGAGAAGCAACTGAGGCTGCCTAAATCCACAGAAGAACTGTGGTTAGTTCTCCAAGATGTTTGGGCCACCCTACCTGCCGAAGTTCCTTCAAAAACTGTGTGCAAGTGTACCTAGAAGAATTGATGCTTGATGCTGTTTTGAAGGCAAAGGGTGGTCACACCAAATATGGATTTGATTTAGATTTTTCTTCTGTTCACTCACTTTGCATTTAGTTAATTGATAAATATAATCTATTAACATGTCTATTTTTGAAAGCATTCTTACTTTACAGCATTTTTTTCACACCTGCCTAAAACTTTTGCACAGTACTGTATATATATATATATTGCTTGTGCAAGTGGATAAAATCTTGACACCTAATGATCACCAGTTATCACCATTGCCATTTTTCTTAAGAGATATACCGTATATGCCATAAATATCCAAATGGATCAGTCACATTATTTTCTAAATATGGAAAATAAAGTTCCATATTCAAAACTCATTTATCCCAGTGCTCAGTTTGCAGAGTTTATTATTATTAGTAGTCGTAGTAGTCATAGTAGTAATATTAAAAGGAAAAATTGCTAATGTTAGAGAACTAATAAGACACAAATGAGATGCATATCAGAGCTATTAAATTAACCTGAATCATTCATTTGAAGCTATTTGGAACATCAAATTAAAATGTTCTCTTTTTAAGAATTTAAAAAATGTGTACTGTATTTTGAAATACACATTTCTGTGTAGATATTTACAGGGTAAAGATAACAGAAGAGATGTACTGAGCTGTATAAAGTACTGGAACAATCAAAACATCTAAAAATAGCACACATTGAACACCCAGCATGTGGGTACTTAACAAGAAGCATCGAATGAGGAACTTTAACAAGGTCTTTTGATATAATTTGTTTAGAACATCAAAAATTACTGACTGCAGAAAAATAGGTCAATTATTAGCTCATGCATGAGCACTCAGTTCAGATAACCATCAGTGGACATTCTAAACAAGTTGGATGTGTTCAGGGGCAGAATTAAGCACCATAGAGATAAACAGTAATCAGTTGTTGTGAGCATAATTGTTTATTCGACATAACTGGATTCTTTTTGCAGTTGTTGTTGTTGTTATGCCTGCATAATGTTATACCATGCACTGGCATAAGACATTTCACTTTTGAATTTATTAGGAACATTATTATTATTATTATTATTTTATTATTATTTTTGTTTATTTAGCAGACGCCTTTATCCAAGGCGACTTACAGAGACTAGGGTGTGTGAACTATGCATCAGCTGCAGAGTCACTTACAATTACGTCTCACCCGAAAGACGGAGCACAAGGAGGTTAAGTGACTTGCTCAGGGTCACACAATGGGTCAGTGGCTGAGGTGGGATTTGAACCAGGGACCTCCTGGTTACAAGCCCTTTTCTTTAACGACTGGACCACACAGCCTCCTATGAGTTGTGTGGTAGCTTAATATTATTTAGAATAATGAAGTAAGTTGCTGCTCTGTCACAGTTGTGTTCATCTGTGCTCTAGACTCTATTCTATTCTGTTTGCACAAACAGTGCTTTGAAAACTTAGAATAAACAGTTGAACTCACTCTTAAACAGTTTCATGAACTTCAAACTTGATTTTAGTAATCAATATGGACTTTAGAAAAACAGTTCTAAACAAACAATTCCTTAAAATAATCCTTAAATGTCTGTGAATAGGGTCCATAGTCCTGCTTAGTGCCCTGAGTTTTAAATAGCAATCTGTAGTTTATCCTTTTATTGTCTAATGGAAATCATAATCACCCAACAATTTTCATATCGCCAACGTGAATGTATTAGAGATGCATTAAAGATTTGTTTTAATGTCCCCAGTATTGGAAAGTTTTAAAAACGCCTACAGATATTCGTGGATATTCCCTCAATGAGACAGCCCCAGCAAATCATTAAACAACCCAAGGCAACCATTATCTTTGCTCCAGCAGCTTTAAACTTTAAGCTGCACAGCTGGAGGGATACAGCTTTTTGATGTAGTTTTGAAGATTTTTTATTTCTTGAGTGTAAAAAAAAAAAAAAAAGTTTGTAAAAGATTGTTTTAAACTTTTGATAATATGTTATTAAAATGCAATCACCTTAGTAGTTTGACTTACCAAATTTGATGCAGTACAAAGGTCCTTCCTTCTAGGATGTACCATAGGTAGTTTTTTTTTTTTTAAATGGTTTTCTATGCATTGGAAATTACCTGTGTGTAAGAGGGTGCAGGAAAAGGGTTGTTTGGTAGTATTTTAGATGTTTTAGGCTTGTGAGACGGATATTATGATATACAATGAGAGTTATGAATAGTTTCAATAGTTTAATCCTGTTAAGAACACACTGGATATATTTTCTGTGAACATACTGGTTATGTATCTTGTATAATACTATGTAATATCAAACCCTTTGTTTTAGGTGCAGGCCGCTCTCAGAAGACAGTGGATGCAGTATAAAGCACAGTGGGGTCAGCGTCGTAGAGATCACTGCTCCAGTCGTTCTACCTCTTACACGGCGACCTCGATAACAGAAGTCCCAGCTTACCTTTATCACCATGACTGTAGAAGTGAACATTTGAATGGAACTCACTGTGAAGACTCTGAACTTGCTGTGTTGAGATCAGCAGAGACATACGCCTGACTGGAGAATGAATAACAAAACAAAATGGTCCTGCATTCTGTTCATGTTGAACTCTCCACAGCGGAATGTCATGCACAGAACAATCTGACCAGACACCCAAGCAAATGTAAATACTTCATTGGCAGTGACAATCCTACCGGGGGAGAGCTGATGGATATGATATTTGAAGTACAGTGTTGCTTATAAAATAGGATACACTGAGACCTACAGCATTTACAAAGCTGCCAGTTCCAGGCTTTCAAGGGCTGAGAATGATCCTGTAACAGGATTGTAGTTGTACAAATACCAAAGGGTGTGTAGGTTCATAGACTGGGACACTCTCTAATCATGCTGAGCTAAACACATAACAAATTGTAAGATGACAAATTATACTGTGGAATTATAGGCTGATATGATAATGTTCCTAGGTGCCTAAACTTCAGCTTGTGGGTCTTGTACATATTTTCAGTGTTTATCTTAAAATGTGCTTTTGGGTCATTTAACTTTATTTGATCCTTTGATGACATTTGTACTTGCTGTTATTTTTTAAACACAAATCTTGTACATGCAGTTTTACATGTTATGGTTTTGGCCACATGAGCCGTTGAAATGTTGCTACAGTGATATATCTGAATGTGACTTGGAAGTGAAAACCTTACAACTGGAGCGGTCCTTCTAAACGTGACAAAAGAATACATTTTTAATGTTGAAAGATTTACCTTCTACAGCTAAGGTCAAATTTACATCACTTAGAATGTTAGGATTGAGATATAATATATATATATATATATATATATATATATATATATATATATATATATATATATATATATATATATGAACATAATTTAGATCTCTTATTTACATCATGTAATCAAGAAGCAACAAAATTATATCGCAGAAAGTCTATCGGACCAAAATAGTAGTACAGTATTTCATGTTAGATTTAAAAATGTCACATTTTTCCATTTGTGTCAGTTTTTTGGTCAAGTATATGGAAAACTATAAAGCGGTATGTAATTCTATTTGTTAATGTAACATTATTCAGCAGGTTTCATTCGACTTTATGAAGCAAACTTAGTTAATTCTATGGGGTGATGTAAAACTTTTGGCCATAGCTGTAAACTTACACTTTAAGTTATATATCAAGGTTTAACTCAAGGGTTACTCTTGTAGCAATTGTAAGTCACCCTGGATAAGGGCATCTGCTAAGAAACTAATAATAATAATAATAATAATAATAATAATAATAATAATAATAATAATAATAATAATGTTTATATGAAGTTTATAAATGGCAATTGGCCACAAGTACGACCTATAGCTTCACAGTTAAGTCTTGAATTGGTGTTTTTATTAATTAGCTCCTATTTAGAAAAAAACTAAACAAAAAAATATGTTCGATAGCACTGTGAGTTCTAGAATTTCTCTACAGTACTAGGTATGCTTATCCCATTTGTGGTTCACATGAAGATCATTTTAAAATGTGAGAGGGCCAGTTCCACCAGTGCACATTGGGATAACTGGTTAGTTTAGTTGGTTGATTAAAAGTCTTTGGACTTTAAATGTTACCAAAAAGGTTATAGAGTTTTAAAAAAACACACATACTATTTCTTCCTGCTGTGTTGTAGTGTATGTATTCCTTCAATATTTTTTTAACAAAATGTGTGCATGAATTGTCACACAGAACACTGACTGTAGTTGCAGGAATATCTGCTGACTGGCTAAACGATGCTGTGTACGAGTTTTCACTTTAGGACCCTGGGTGGTGTTGCAACCAAAGCTAGCTAAATAAAATTAAAAAATGTTGTTGCCTGAATTAGGATTTCATTATTATTATTATTATTATTATTTTTTAACATTGCACTTTTGAAATGGTATTGTATCTTAAATAAGAAATCTCAGTTAGTCATAGTGTGCACCCTGTAGTGTGCAGAATTATAGTTGCTTTGAAAGATGCCATATCTATGATAAGATGTGTTGTTTAATTCACTGGTTGATTTCCCTGATGGCACTGATTGCAACATAAACTGTTTGTAATTGGTGTAAGCAGGGAAACAAGTGTTAAATATAACAACACACCCATACAAGGCTTGTCGTGGACATTCATATACCAGTGTTATCCCTTGAGGGAGCTGACAAAAATGAGAACTGATGAACCCATCAAAATGCTTGCTTTGCTCATTGCTAGACTGTGTGAGAGGGGTCAGGAACTGAAAATCACTGGTCAAAACTGACCAAGATTAGGTAAATAAAAATGTTGAAAAATATATTGTTGGAAGATGTGTAAAACATTTGTTATGAGCAGTAAGTAAAGTGTTTCGCTGTAAACTCTGCAGCCTGTTCAGAAACACTTTAAGTGGTAACTTTACAGTAATTGCTTTGATTTGCTTTTAATGTATTTTGCACAGCCGTCACATTGTAAATTATAATATAAGTTACTTAACGACCATACAAAAGTGTGTAGCTGTATCAGCTGGTACAGAGCACGAAAGAGCGGCCAGAGTAAATCTGGCTGTGGAGAATACAGTTTGAGAGAATGTTTGGTAATTATTACGAAGAAAAGAAAGGGCACCTTTTAATAGAATTTGTTTTCATATATTTAAGAAAATTCATGACATGTATCATCACTTTGCATGACATGCATCATTCATGACGTGTATCATCACTTTTTTAATATACATACCATGCTAAATTCATGTAAAGCTTATGCACTTAATTTGTACAGACATGTTTATATACCCTATAATGGTTATTAAATAAAATGAATAAAAAGCAAATATTTTTGTAAGAAATTAAAAAAATACTTTATGATGCTTATTGCATAATAATATAGCTGTACATTTAGCTATACTTGTCATCTTAATATAAATTGGAAACTTGTTGTCTTTCCAAAAGGAGACTCCACCCATCAATCTCATACGTTACCAGTTTAGCCAGTTAAATAGGTCTCTCTGCCCACAAACCCCTGTCGTTTCTTTGTTTGGTCCTCCTCCTCCCTGCCTCCAACCTGCAGCGTGCCTTGTCTAGGGGGAAGGTGGCCCCAAGTTTCACTTGTCCTGTCCGCTGGCCGAGTCATTCTTAATCACGGTATTGCATTCATCTTAGCTCGGCTAGCATAGGGGCGGCTATCAAGCTACAATGGATAAGGCCATGGGCTAAATTATAAATGTGAATGTATTATGTATCTGTCGGCTATCATGTTCATGTCGGGCATAACTGTTTGCCAATCATTTATGTGCCCATCAGGCATATCTTTCACAATCAATAAATGTGTTATTTTCTTACTATTAAGTAGATGTCTCCTTTCTGAATGTACTTTTCTTCACCTTACGATGTATGTTTACAAAACATGATTCCTTGTCCTCTAAGGGTTAATTGTTTCATACTTTCACAATAGATGTTTGTCATATTGAAATATGTATTTCTTGTTAATGAACAGTAATAGCTGCTAAAATAGTTGTGAATAATGTTGTCCCTGTAAAATACATGTTAAATGGCTTCTTTATTTTTTGTAGAAACACCACTTATACTTTGGAACACATTTCTTGTGAATTGGTGTGATAAAAATCTTCAGAGAAACCATCATTGTCATTTGCCTGTTCGTCAACTAACAGTGGGATTATCAGTGTGTAACCTAGAGTTATTTTTTTAGGGAAGCTAGATAGCTTCATATCCTCCTGAGCTTCTGAGGACACCTGTCATCTTTTCATTAAAAACAGAAAAAAAAACCTGTGTAAAATGTAATGTCTAAAACAACCTTGTTCAAAATGGGTGACAAAAAGCCAATTGCAATTGGATAGCTGTCTACAGTATGTGAAAGATGAACAAGGCAAACCTCACCACTCCCCTGACACTCCCTCCCCACACCCACAAGGTGGCATTTATAAATACTTTATAAACATGTTTATTGATGCTTAATAGAGCTAAAAAAAAAAATGCCCCAGATTTGAACTTCAATGCCTGGAAAATAATCTCTGTTGTGATATGTAACTCTGGTGGTGTATCACGGGTAGATGGCTAAAAATATCCTTGGAACCAATTAAAAGGTTGATATCTTTCAGTAATATCTTGCAAAGCAACTCAATTGCATTTAGTGTTAAAGCTTAAATATAATTTTACGCGTGCATAAAACTGCCTTGTGGCAATGGTTAATGGTCTCAAGCCAACATGGATTGTTTAGAAAATATCACATTGGCATAGGGTTGTGCATACAAGTAATTTACTGCGATTGTGACATCATATTTATTTCTATATAAAGTAATATTATCATGTTGTAGGACAGCTTGGATTTATTCAGTTATTAAATGTTTATACATATACAAGCTAAGGTAAAAGTGAGAAAGTCATGTATGGAAGGATTCATCTCGCAGTCTACAGTACATTGTCTTCACACACTCTCAGCTTTCATTAGCCTTCATTAGTTTTTGTTTACATGCAGTAGTGAGATTATTTCTTTTACAGAATACCACTGGTGGTTTTATTTCACTCTGTGGTTATGGCCATTCTTCATTTTAAATGTCCGTGTTGATCTTATATTGTCTGGATCTGGGTTTCATATATGCAGTATTTATTTACGTAAAATAAATTATACAAACTACATTGAAATGTTGTAAAATGACGGTACAAAAAGGTTTAGACTTGAGCTTTATTTTACTTGATTTATAATTTGTGGGTTTTCCTATTGTTTTTGTGTTTCCACCCTGGACAATAACAAGGGTGCCACTTCAATTCAAAATACATTACAACATTATAAATAAAGAGTTTTGTCAGTTTAGTATATGTGTCATAGATGATACTATGTTGGGTAGCATCATTGTACCAAGTCTTTCTCAGCTGACCACCTGACTATTTAATTAAATAGTTTTACATTCATATTTTAAACAGCTATCAGTTTCCTTTAAGCCAGATTATTAATTTGCAGTAAGAAAAATAAAAAATAAAATAGATATGCCTATTTTAGAAAAACATACGGAACTGCCTGTTGTCAGAAATATACATTTGTTCATTTATTACTTGTGTCCATTATATTCTAGAAGACTTATAAATTATGGCAATATAAGGAGTTATTGTATATTTCTGGATATTTGACATGTTGTTTGGTTGCATTGTGCACTGTATAGATAGTGTTACAGAGATCCTGGCATAAACATTCCACCAGAAGACACCGTGAACACTTGCTGTCCTTTTTTTGTGTTTTTTAGGTTTTTCTTATTTAAATGTTTGCTATCTGTGTATGTTCATTTATTTCCTACAGTATATGCATTTTGTTTAATTAATACATCACTGACTAGCTTTTGTGCAAAGCTTTTTTCAATACAAAATATATTTCCTGAATATTATCTTTTGTGTGTTGCACTTTCTTTAGTAGGTGTTGTGTTGTCCCCAAATTTTATCAAGCTTGTTTATTTGTGTAAAACCCCTTCAATAGATACCTCAGAGTATGAAGAAAATTATATAGTTTTTTAAAAATGCAATGTGATTCATTTCCTGTTGACAGTGTACTTTAAAGAACCATACAGATAATTACATTTGGGGTATTTTCTTTGCATTGTTAACTGAACGACAAACACCTTCGAATTTCAATCATTATCAGCCTTATCCTACATCCATACTGTAATGTATTCAGATTTTAATTTAAATGTTAGAAGTAATACTTCTGTCAACACACTTGAGAATATTAATTTGTGTATGATTTGTAATAATGTAAAGTGAAACTAAATATATACCATAAGCTGTGTGGAACTGGAAAAATCAGTTTAAGCTTGGCAAGGTAAATATGATCAGGATTTCCATTACACAAGAGTAGATGTTAAAACTTCATGCTGATTTGAACTCGGCTCTCGCCAAGATAAGCACCAACTAAGATGTAGCTTCACAGTAAACTAATGTGATCCATATGTGTCTCCATCCATTTGCGCTTCCTTCCATATGATGATGTAGATATCCTTCTGTCTGGTGTTGATGGCTGAAGTGTAATGCTGGCTCCAGGGATCAGCTTATTGCCTCCCTAGCGCATCAGCATAACAACTGTCTGGATTGAGCTAAGTAGGGTACATCTCTGGGGTCAAGTGGGCACCTTCCATCTTCGGTATTTTGTTGACTAGCCCACGACACCTCAAGAGGGCTCGACGGTGATTCTGGCGTCCCAGCATCACCCCCTCCGTCTCTGTGTCAGAATAACTTTTCTTTCAGAGATAGACTACACCCCATAAAATTAACAGAATGAACACAGCAACAACTGACGCAGCACAGATAAAACCTGCACTTTTCCAAATAAATCTAAACTTTACATAACTCTTTAATTCTTTCGATTCCTGCTTCAACATCCAACATCCTTATTTTTTGTCACACTGTAACAACTGGTATTATTTTGGATATCACCAGTAGTCATATTGTATTGGAAATGTATTAGGTCATATTTTAGTACATAAAAGTCCTGCGTTTCATAAAAGTCCTGCGATTGGGATGTGAGGACGCAGAGGTCGTTGTTGTGTGTGTTTCATAAAGCACTTGGCAAATGCCGTCGTTTACGATCACTGTTTTGCGATCTGCACACGCTCAAATAAATCAGTAACTGAATCCTAATCGGTCACTGGGTAAAGCCCAGTGACCGATTAGGATTCAGTGGTTCTCAACCCTGGTCCTCAGCGACCCGTGTCTTCTCGTTTTCATTCCAACTGAGCTCTCAATTACTTAACTAAACCCTTAATTAAACTACAATTAGCTTAATTAGGCCTTAACTGTTTTCAGCTCTTAGATTTGGAGATTTCAAATTAACTATAAACTTGAAATCTGCAACTTGTTAGGAGCTGAGAACAATTAAAGGAGGCTGTGTGGTCCAGTGGTTAAAAAAAGAGCTTGTAACCAGAAGGTTCCCAGTTTTATTACTGTAGGCAATGAGATATATATCCTTGTGCACCTTGTCACGTTGTCCTACATATCAACTTATCAAATGAAAAATGATGTATATCCTAACAAATAATTAACACAGAGTGGTTATTGTAAAACATTTTATATTTCTTACCTTGAAATCCAGTCATGCCCATAGGTTATTTCCATACACCCCCATGACACAACATTTGGTAAGATACTTACAGTATTTGATGAATATGGAGTATGGTACATGATTAAACCTCAAACCTCGTAGTTTTAAGGGGCCATCGCCTGGCCCTTTGAACATCACGATAGCCTCCCAGTGGGGTAATTGAAAAAAGGTGGTGATTGGGGGAGATGGAGGGATGTGAATTGAAAAATAAGTTTATTATTAAATTATAATCCAATCCAATTTTATCACAGTAAGCCCAACCTCATTTATTTCCAACCAAGCACTTGCAGTAGGTCTTAAAGTCAATATTTGGTGTTACAATGAAGCAACAAATAACATTAAAACTGTATCTGGAGTAAAAGTATATAAGACATGGAACCCTCTTGATGTAATTTCACATCCTTACATATTGGAAAGAGAAACTGCCTTGTGCTCACACATGTTTTTCTGTCCAGCATTTGATGATATAGAATTACATGAAATAGAAGAGACAAAAAATAGCATGTAGGTTCTATTAATAAAAGTAAGTCATGTTTACTTCATATTAATAGAATGTAATTCAACAGATGTCTGACATGAATAGCAACATGCTTAAAACTTCAATTAAGTTGGTTACCAGTACCATTACAACTTAATTGAATCTTTCTTCACAAACTTTTACCTGTCACATTTACATCTAATGGTTCACTAAACCCAAACAAACCATTCATTAAATTACATTTAAGTCACAAAATTGGCAACTGTAGATGTTTATGAGAACATGGAGGCAGTAGTGTTATCAGAAGCGACTAAAGCAAAAATAAAATTACGATAATGTAAAAATGTAACTTTAGAACATAATGTGGTATGGTTCATAAATCTAGTATACTTCAAACAGTGCTTTTGCTTGTAAGTAATAAAGTGATCGCTAAAGATGTGCCAGTAAATTGATAATATGTTCAGCCAGGCATAAATGCCATTGTCAAGTTGTCTGAAAACTGCTTTCCCAAGCAAGTCCTTGTTTGAGGCTAATTGTTTTAGGCAGCTTTACAAAAGGCTATTTGTGGCATCTGCGGTTCTTATAAAGAGGAATGTGTCCACTCTTGCACTGTCTCTCTGTCCTTCATACAATTAATAGCACGCAAAGTAAGATCGGCACAAACACACTAAATTTGTGCAATATACAAAGGAATAAGCTGAAAAAAATAAATGAAAACCGAATTATAGCGATGTCATAAAAAATTATTATTAGCTAGTTTCAGAAGCTTGTGATTGGATTTAAGGTAGAAACTTTCCAGGTTTTCAAACCTGACATATAATAAAACTATTCTGAAAGTCAGTTTATGATAACCCTCAGTTTTTATAAATGTCTGAATGGGTCACTGCTCTGAAACGGTTTTCATAAACTGGGAAAACGTACTGTGGTGACCTTTTTCAGCGTGAAAGCCCAAGCTTTTTAAACTCATTTTAATAATAATATACAAACCAACCATCTATACTGTGTATACAACTGTAACATAAACTGTGTTTTAATAACTTTCTGTATTCATTATTTAATTATCCCAGAATGCATACCAAACGGCTTGATAAGTGTTGTTTTGTTAGAACAACGCAGCAATACTTTCACAAAAGCAGCAGAGCACCCAATTTTACTAGTCAGTAAAAACAAAAATAAAAAAAGTGTCAGTCAGTAATACAAGGTGAATGAGCATTTCAATATATACTGTGCACAGAGTCTGTGGACCGCCAATTAATGTGCAGCAGATCTGATTGAGATCAGTCGATTCAATGGGATGTTAGCAAGCAAAAATCATCCCATAGGAATGGGCCAGTAGGTACCTACTAGCCTTCTTACCCCTAAATCTACCCCCTACCGCTAATCCGAATGTCTACAGCTAACCTAATGTCTAACCCTAAACCTAATCTCAATCCCTAAACCAAACTGTGTTCCTATTAAAGTCATTTTTACTGTTATTTCAATACCACTTTTTAGCGCCCTCTAGCGGCTACTACATCCCACGTCCATTAAAGCACTTGATCAGGACCTAATCTACCTGTAGGGGGGCTAGTAGGTACGATTTTTGCTTGAAAATGTCCCATTCCATCGACTGATCTCAATCAGATTGGGTGCAATTTGAGGGCAACAATAAATAACTTAGTGAAACATTTAACCCATTGCTATTGGAAGTACCTGGTACATAATATATAAAATTAGTGCTACTTAGTGTTATTTCGCTTGGGATCGCTCATCGAGAAGCTCTTAATGATAATATGGGGTCGGTATTTCCAGTTTCATTATGTTACACATTCGATGTGATGTGACACCGTTTTTAACCAAATTTATTGCCTGCTTAATGCTAGCGCTGTGATACACCCAATAAATTTAACGCAATCTGTGTGAAGCATTCTTTTCTCTTCAATGAGGATCGATAATGAAAAAGATGTCTTTTGATTAGGAGCTTTATTACTCTCTGGAAATTGGAAATTTGCAGGTCCGTACAGCCTTTCGTATTAATGAATTGACAAATGAATGAATGAATTATTAGATGAATTTACAAATACATTTATGAATTACTGTACGAATAGACAAATTTATGGACAAATTGCTGGACAAATTGACCAATTCACAAATTGACAAACAAATTGACAAACAAATTGACAAATTCACGAATTGACAAACGAATTGACAAACAAATTGACAAACTAACGACCCGATAGTTTTGGCACAAATGGCGCTCCATAAGAAGGAGAGCGGGTCGGGAGAGAGGAAGAGGGAATGGGCTCGCCCGAGGTTCGGCTGCCAGGGAGGGGCTGAAGTGTCTCATCTCCAGGAGAAGGCGCAGCTCCTATCACAGCAAAAAAGTAAATACATTAGGAAAGATGACCTCGTAATAGGCCTAATATTTAATTAGTTATAAAACGAATGCTGAATAAAATGTCTGTGTTACAAAGTGCCAGCGCAGCTTTTCTTCAGTTCAGATACTGTATCAAAAGGGAGAGACAGAAACGGAAGTTAGACTGAGGTCGTTTACAGCTTGAACAACACTGGTACTGTATTTACTGTAGAAATATTGCATGAATCACTTGTATAGAGAATTGGGGGACATGCTGTAGGAGCGTTATATCCGAGGCGCGTTATAACCGAGAGCCTATAGTGAGGGAGCACTGTATAGAATTAGGGCTGGCACTATTGATCGATGCATTAAAAAAAAAAAAAATAGAAACGTAATTAAATTATGTATACCTGTAATACGGTTGTCTTTGCTTCACAATAAAAAAAAAAATCTATAATGAAAAAATGATTGCGTGACGTCTCTCAGCTTGGCTCACCTTTCTCTAGTGTAAAAACAACTCCAGCTACCCGAGCCGTAACAGGCTGGCTCGACTCGACACCGACTCGGCTTGGGTGTGCAGGTGGAAAAGGGTTATTATGTTGTCTAGTGTGAACCCACCTTAAGAGACACAATTTATTACCTTACCATTATGCATCATAGATTTCAAAAACGATGTAGATACAAACGATCAACATTGTTTTACAATTTTGCTAGAATTACTGAGTTTGCACTCTTGTCTGGAACACCTCCACAAAAGTGGTGTAGTTTAGAATGAAAATAAAAACAGTCTCCTCAAAAAGCAAGGAAATTAATTGCAAAAAAACTACGTTATGCAGCAGTTAGGGTTGAACTCATCGCCACAAAAGCAAGGAAATGTGGCGTTAGGGTTTTTAACCCTAACTCGCCATCCCAACCCCCCCACAAGCAGCCAAAGGAACCAGACAACACAAGCAACTGCAGACTGCCATCATCAGGTAAGACATAGAACATGCAACTCTTTCCAGATGACACAAGAGACATCCATCATCATGGTCCACCGGTGCTGTAGCCATGGATATACATGTACACTTCAACACATACACACCCACTTCACGCTTCAGAACCGTATTAAGTTTACAAAAATAGAACTATATTTGCTGCCAATGCGTGGTATGAAGAGCTGGTATATAGTCGTAGGCCCGACTATATACTGTATATACTCATATGTATTTTTCCTTGAAACAAATGTAAGGTTAAGTGGCATACTCCCCTATTTCCATGTAGTCTAATACTAATAAAATATGACAGATAAGTATTTAGCATGCTTAATTGAGTATGTTATAGGAAGAAATAGCATTAATATCAGCATCTTTATTTTCAATTGGTCTTTAGGAAATACTTTTAATTATTTCATTATTGTAAAATATCAACTCTATTTCCACAAGAAGCACACTTGAATTAAATCATTGCTGATGGAAAACCACTTGACAAAATTAAACTTCCCATGATTTGCTAATCAGAATGCTAATCTTTTTGAAGCTTTTCAGAGTGCATGAACAGTGGTGATTAATTCAGGATGAACAATGTCCAGAGGGTATGCTTTGTGTACCATGATATTTTTATGGGCGTTCTCTTCAATTAATTCATCGTTTCTACTGAATAATGCATGCAGTACTATTGTAATATGTGATAATCTAGAAAGAATGCATATCAAGGACTTTTCTCTTTCTTTATGATGTTATTTACGGCTGATTAAATTAGAATTATTAATTATGGTTGAATAATGTAATGATAAATTACGTAGTTTCAATTTCAGATAACTCACACTAGATCCCAGGGTCTTTAAACCCTATTCTTGTTTCCCACCTATGCTCTCTTTTTTTAGTACACTTATGGGCAATACCTCCAAGAATTAGATATTGTACAGGATTTTTAATGAAAGTTTAGCTTCTATTCGGGATTTTCGCATTTTTATTACGTTGTAATTCTTTACCGAAAGCAAAGGCAGAATTCTGCATACATGAGACGAACAGGTACACGTAATTCTACTTTTATTCACAATCTCATCCCATTAACTTAACAGTTTATCATTCATTTTGATTGTCCTTTCGCTAGAACGAACCCCTCGATATAATGAATAAAAGGCTTGGACCCCAACTTGTTTGTTATAGTGAGAGTGTACTGTAATGTTTAATTAGTAAAACAAAAATAAAGAAGCAGTTAGCTAATTATAAAAAGCAGTAAAACTGACATATATATACATATGGTGAAACTGATTTTTCCCATTGTAAATGCTCCGGCTAAAGGAACGGGAATCAATGTCACCACTAGTGATTCGTTCACAACAGATAGAGTACTGTTTTGTAACCAGAAGTTAAATTCAAATGGTTTATTCAATCTTTTCAAAACTGACTTGGCATTGAAGAACACTATTCAGTCTTTCCAGAACCGCCATCATATCATATCATTGAATTTTTTTTTTTTTTTTAATTGGTCCAAACACACATTTCAATGTCACAAATATTGTCTGATCTACATACAGAAAGTATTAGTCATGAGTGAACCATTTTTACAGAAATCAGAAAATAAAAACAATAATTAAATCAGAATATACATATGTTCATAAAAGGTAATAAACAAATAAGATACAGTGGAAAAGAAAAAAAGGGGAAAATAATTTTGCATTCATGCTTAGTCTCAATTGTTTCATTTGTATTACATACATTATAACGTGATTTCCCCCTTCGCTCTTGTTATCCCATTTATAATTCTTATATCTAGGGACCGGTGTCCCAAGAAAAAAGCTGATCAAGCTCTAGAATTTAAAGGGGAGGTTCCATTGTTTCTAATGTAAACAAGCCTAGGCTAGGAAATATGTAGATCGAGCCAGAAAATAAGTAGATCGGATATATTAATGAACAATAAATAATTTTAAATTAATGTTGTAAGTATAATTTCTATCAATTAGTAGATCGATTTATTCGGCAGTATGCTGCTAGATAAGCTGATGTGAATATCGCTTTAGATCCAATATATTAGCCTAACAAAAATGCATAATTTAAAATGACTTTTGTACGTATAATTTACATTAACATGTAGATCGGATATATTCGACAGTATTACGCTAGATAAGGGAATGTGAATATCGCTGTAATATATATTAGCAGCAAATAAATAATTTAAAATGAATTGTATGATTGTACATTTCTGATTGTGTATTTCTGTTTGTGTAACAAACGTTAACTAGCAAAATGTGTTACGTATTGACGTTATTTTGCATTTCTGGAGGTGTTTTTGTTTTGGGAAGCACTACAGTATGGACAGCAGGTATGCGAGCGATTGTCCAAAAGTTAAAGCCTGAGTTTCAATCATGGAATAAATTAAGCTCCATGCTGCGATTACTAACTAGGCCACGGTACACATCAATCACATGATGTACTTGATAAACGTTGCTTATACAGTATTATTATTTTATATTTGTTCTTTCATTTATTTTTACATACAGTACTTTGTATAATTAGGACAGAAAACGAACAGGAGACTGGTTATCATAGTGCATGTATTTCAATTACAAGTATGGGAAGAAACAATACATTAATTAATTAAAAACTAAAGAGTTAACGTCTTTGCTAAACTGTGGTAAATACCTGTAGTTCAATACCAACCAAGATTTTGTGTTGTGAGAGAGATCATACAGTATATGCAGGCTACTCTACAGTATATCAGCATAATTTTCAAATGGTAAATCCCTGTCGTGCAACAACCAGTAAGACATATAACGAGAAAGAGATACAGTATATTGAATTAAAGTGAATTATCACGATTTAAAATCATGTGGATATACACATATATACGGTATCTCTCTTCCTCATTATATGTCTTTTTTATATATCTCTATTCCTCATTATAAATTCCTGTAGTGCAACAACCATGTAAGACAACGAGCAATCATATCTACCATGGCATATGTTTTTCATTTCTGTATTTTTTTTTTACATAGTACAAATCTTATCCCTTAGTAATACTATATATTACTGCAAGGAATACAATTGTCATGTTTACGAAGAATATGGCATTTGTGTTAATTTATTGTGCGCAAACAACATGAGAGATCTTTTTTAAATTCCCAACCTGAGTACACAACACAATTGCTTTCTAAAAATAACTTTCGTCTGGCTATTTGTGGTAATTTTCTTCACCCTATCCCAATTTAAAAACCACAACCCTAAACCTTTTTTAAGTAAACATAAGACATGCAGACAAATCAAGGTACTGTATATACTATTCATTTTTTTTAACTGGCGGTTTTGCCACGTCTAAACTGTAGTAAAGTTACAGCTATACTAATATTACAATGTAAAAATACGACCATGTCATACTAATATAATGGATGCAGCATGTCATCAGATTATATTACTGAAACATTTTAATTTTGATTGAAGATTGAAGATTGACAACATTTTGACGTCTAAAATCATTTAATATATAAATAAATCTCCGTGATCACACATAAACTTCATCTGATTGACAACGATGTTATAGAAACATAAAAGGACCGGGATTTAAAACATTTTACCGTATAAAGAGCCGTCGATCACACATTTTAAAGTTCATACGAAAAGACAGTGGCACAAACATGCACCAATATACACAGTCTACTAAATAAAATGGCCAGATAAAAATAAAAAGCCATGCAGTGAACCTCCCCTTTAATCAAACTGTAGCCCCGCCTTACTTTTGCCTATTTTTGCCTTACTGCGCTTGTGCGATCAACTTTTTTCCTGGTCAACTTATTTCCTACGACACCGGTGTTGAAAGAACACTTCTCTCTATTGGCCCCTATAACAAATAATCCAGACTTTTTACCGTCCCTTAGAAACCCAGCATTTGGGGATTGGTTTGGCAGAGGTCTCACACAATTGTTTACATTATTTGATAAAGACATTATTCTTCCATTTGAGACTATTAAAAAACAATTTAACTTCCCAAATTCTCATCTATTTAGATATCTACATATCTTTATTCAAAGTATCTTAACAAGCGCACCCCAAAAGTTACTTTCTTGGAAGAAATCTTATTGAAAACTAAACCACAAAACTGTATCTCTTCGATTTATAGTTATTTTTATTCCAACTGTAAGGATAATGCTGTTGGTAATAGGATGGGCTGGCAATATGACTTATCATTGGAAATAGATGATGATACCTGGGAGTCAATAGTAGGAAACACTTTACGGATTATGATAAGTAATAGGGATAGAGAAACTCAATTTAAAATTATTCATAAAATGCATTGGACTCCACTTTTTAGAAGTAAGTTTGAGTCATGTTTGTCTGCATTTTAAAATGCATAATTAAACATATTTTTTATATTTTGCTCGGTCAGTACAATTGAAAGTTTTTCCCTTTAGGAACTGGTGTAGATCTATGAATCAGCCCACAAAGGGATCCAAACTTGTTTCTGGTTAAATAAAAAAAGCTGCTACTTAAACTTTATGTACCCTATGCTTTGACGTACAGTAGGCCGACATATGAAGGGTTCTCTCTGACAACATCTAAAAAGTTAACAGGTTAATTGGTTGAAGACCAAATTTAGATTATAATCTGTTTTTTCGTTGTCTGGAAATTCATGCCTCACTATGTAGATCAGAACAGATATGTATCCTCTATGAAGCCATTAACCACTTCAACACCATGACGTATGCACGTACGTCAAATAAAAACCCACTTACAGTACCATGCCGTACCTGCGTACGTCAAGTTTCCCATTCTATTCTATGATCGGTTTCTCAGTCTAGCGTTTCAGGTTTCATTCTCTAAGGCAGTGCTAGTACTGTGGAATGTGCAATGAAAGTCGGGGGAGGGTCAGGTGACATTTGTATCCAATTGCATGTCATGTAGCGATACCAATCTACCTGTGGGCGTTTAGAAGACTGAGATATATTGCATGAAGCCATTCAACTTTTATATATATAAAAGTTTTAAATTATTATTTTTTTTGTTTTATTATTAGTTTTACTTGTTTAGTTGTAGTTTATATAGTTTTTAGCGAAAGCTAAACATGGCAGCATACGTGGTCTTTCTATAATGAGCAACGGGAGTGAAGTTGGTTCGGAGGATTTCGATACCAGCAACAGTGATGCTGACTTATCACTCAGCGATTATGATGAAGAGGACGTGGAGCCAAGAACAGTACAAACTGTACAAACAGGAGAGCATGCAGCTGCTTTACAGGTAAGCCAGCTGCAAACAGGAAGCTGTTTGGTTTGAAATGGCAGTATTGTGACGAAATACTATCAAAACACAGCACTGGGTACAGGCAATGCGGCAGCTAGGTCCATCACAATGCCTGCGCAAAATAGCTGTGTACACGCATTTGTGACTATCCCTCTGACACAAGGGAAGCAGAGACTGCAACAAAAGTGCATGGTCTGCCTCGAAAAAGAAAACAAGACACAAGAAAAATGTGCAGTGGTTGTGAAGGCAACCCTGGGTTCTGTTGTGTTGAACATTTCAATAAATGGCACAGAGCAAGTAGGTAATGGTACACGTTTTGAGAGTGTTTGGTTTTTATTTGATAATTACTGTTTACTGATTATTATTGTTATTAGTAGCATTTTGTTTTCATTGTTTAAAAAAAACAAAAACGTATTTTTATCTCTATATTGAATATGGGTATGTAGTACACAGCAGCATAAAGGGTTAATGAAAAACACAGTTTAGGTCATTTATTTGTGTTTTATTCATCAGATGTTTTATAGCAATTACAGGTTTGAAAACATTACTATTATTATTTTCAAAATCTGGTACCTAGGAAGGGGTTTAATTTTTACATCTGGAGTTGAAGTGGTTAATATCCAGAAACATCTGGAGTTGAAGTGGTTAATATCTAGAAAATGATCACACAGTGGTTTAATGTTTAATTAACAAGAATGCTGATCATTTTGAAGTACTAATATTAATTATTTTTTAATACATTTTTAAGAAAAAAAGTTTTTTGTGCAAGTGAATGAATTTGTTGTTTATTTGTTTTAATGCTTGTTCAGTTATTTTCGTTTAATTTATTTATTTACAACAGCAGCCCAACGGCACAGATAGATGCTTGGTCTCTAGACAAAGTAACAATGACTTCCTCAAACAAGGCCAGGACTCTCAGCAGGTTACATGCCAACTCCCACTCACTAGGTTAATTTACTGTTGCTGAGCCCACACCAAGTGTATCATATGTTGAATAGCAAAATTATGTATCACTAGAACTCAGAATAAATTGCCCATACTCGTTATGAATACCCGTTTGTACTCGTAGTCATGCACACCCCTTGTGGGCATGTAAGGTGATTGTTGCATCACTTGCTCAGAAAGGCAAAATGCAAGAATATTTGCTCATTATCTTAAATTACCTGAATTAGTCAAACATGAATCACAACCCCCACTCCATCTGATGAAAGAAATAACCAGATGGTTGCAAAACAATGCACACAGATTCAGAATTAAATGTTATTATAGTATTATTTATTAATCAGTTAAATAAATCCACACATCCTTTACTCATGGGTGGGATTTTCATATTTGCATGAAATTACTAAGAATTCATGACTTTGAATTAATAAGAAAAACTAAGAGATTTAAAACGTAAAAAAGCTTGTGATAAAACTTTAAAAAAGCATGTGTCAACATAAGCCTTAAATATATGCATAACACATCATTTTGATGCTTTTTGTTGTTGTACTGCTATGATGGGCCAGTTTTTGTTTGTTCTGCAGTTTCAGGTGACATTGCTTTTCAGACTGGACAGTGATGTCTTACCTCCTTTCTAAGCCCTCCCCTTTATTTCCTCATCTTGGGACCTAATACTTCCCCTGCAATACTTTTGGGTGGATTCCTAACAACACCTCTGCTTTATCATATGCAGTAGATATTCCTGGTGCAGTAAAGGTAATGCATCCAGAAATATTTGTTAATTGATCGATTAATGACAGGTCATCATGATCGCAATCGGCTATTTTCAGTAATATTCTTTGGTTGGATGCTACAGTTGAGAATGAGGGAAGACACACTGAACACATACTGTACAAATACATCCCCTGGTGACAAAATATTTTAATTTCTCTCCTGTGCGGATAATCATGTTTCCCAGTTTTCAACTTCTTACATTGTACCATTTCCCAGCTATGACACTGCAAAGTGGTCAAAAGACTTTATGGCTACCCTATAGATATAACTGTCTACTTTGAAACTGGCAGTAAAAAATTTTTGATATAAAACTACATCCTGTTGTATGTTTTGAACATTTGACTGCCAGTTGAAGGAGCCTATGATAGCAGGGTAATACTACTTCACAGTCTAAAGCAGCAGAGTGATGTTTCAAAGAACACCACTTGCAGTCCTGATTACCGCCCAGATGCCGATTGCAGCCAATTCATTGTTGGTACACAGGTACTGTATTGGAGTCCCCCAATACTGAATATCAGTTAGTTTCACAAGGTAACCTTGGGTACAGTAGTAAAACATTAGTGCTACTCGAGGACTATCAAACCAGCCATACTGTCTTTTATCTGTCCCATAGTTTAAGTAAAGAATTATGGGGTAGGGTGGGGGTGCCATTTTATAAGTACATTAACACACTTCAAGGTGTTCAAATATGGTCCTATATCCACAGGCCTCAAGGCAAACAAAATCCCTAAGCGTGCAGGTATTGGACCATATTTAAATACCCTGCCATGTGTTATAGCTTTCTTATTCAGAATGTTCATTGTGTTAAACATTTACAATTAGAATGACATTCCAAGAGCGAATATGCTCTCTAAGGAAATGTGTAAGTTTAGTTTAAATGAATACGTTTGAACAGGGACATGACTTTCTCCTTTTTTACATTTATTTTTTCAGGGGCTTACAAATTATCACAATAAATCACTTCCTTTTAGAGCAAGATATTTCTTTTTGAGTCGAGTCAAGTTCATGCTATGGGGTGCAATGGGTTTGCTGCTTAATTAGATCATTTTCATTGTATTCCTTTCTTGCAGAGATTTCCAAGCTGAAATGTCTGTCTATCATACCTGATGCTTTCTTATTGTTGAGTATCTCTTCCCTCCTGAATCCTGGTGTATTTTCAGCTCGGCTGGTAAAAAATAACTCTATACCCTTTTTTAAATTTAATTTTAAGATTTCTTTTTTTATGTTCGTGTGAGCTCTATGGGGTTTGTGAAGTTGCCCTCCCAAAACTTAACATGGTGCAATAATGCATGCAGTGATTGAAGGGATACACTGTGTTACTGTCTTAGAGTAGATTGGCTGGTATGTGTCGCACACATAAGGGGGAGAATGTGCAGCAGAGCAGAGGCTCTGCATGTGTGTGTGTGTTTGGTGGCTGGCGGCCATCTTGGCTCAGAAGTGAAGGACAGCCTGGAGTTAAAATGGCCACCTTTTGCACAGCTACACACTATAATTGGTTTGGGGTAATGTTTTAATTACTTAATTAGAAAAATGTGGAATGCTAATTGTTATTGGGAAAGTGTGGAATGTGGTCAGGTGTTAATTTAGCTATTGATTGCCAGTTAACCCTGGCCACATGCTGTAAAAGGACCAAGAAATGTTTGTTCTAGACGCAGGGCTTCTCAAACTCAGTCCTGGGGACCCCCTGTGTCTGCTGGTTTTCATTCCAACCGAGCTCTCAGTTACTTTACTAGACCCTTAATTGAACTGATCATTTGCTTATTAGACCTTTTGAATTATTTTCCGCTCTTAAACAGTTGCAGAGTTCAAGTTACCTATAAAATCATTATAACTAACTTGAAATCTGCAACTGTTTAAGAGCTGAAAGCAAGTAAAAATGTCTGATTAAGCAAATTATTAGTTCAGCTAAGGGTCTAGTTAAGTAATTGAGAGCTCGGTTGGAATGAAAACCAGGAGCCACAGGGGGTCCCCAGGACTGAGTTTGAGAAGCCCTGCTCTAGAGGGGATGGTTCAGTGAAGGTTTTTAGCTGGGCCTGGGTGCTGTTTTTGTTTATGAAGTGTTTTTATTTAAACCTTTTGTTTTATTCCTGTGTTTTGCTTGTTTTGTATTTAATAAAAGTGCACAAAGAAGCGCTACACTGCAGTTCAGCGTCTGTATCTAATATTTCAAATGTGCAGAGCAGCCTTGACCTAGGGGCTACACCACAGCATGGAATATGCAAGTGTACACAAGGAAACAGCCTGGAGAAGCACCTGAACGAAATCAGCGGGTGTGAGTAGTGTTGGAAATGACTCAAAGACTCCAAGGTCAGAATGTCTCATGTGACAACTTCTCACATCCTACAGACAACTTGCTGAGCTACTCAAAAGAAAGAAGACCATGCTTGGAATAGTGAAAAAAAACAAGCCTGAACTTCCAAATTAGATTGTAAAAATGCTGAAATTAATTGTACACTTTTCAAAATGTGCTTTTACAGAAAGCACTGCAGTTTTTTTTTTCAAACTGTTAAAAAAAGCAAGACTGTTATTTTGATACGCATGATGCACAAGGATGCAACAGTGTGTACCAGGGGTGGCAAGGGTGAGTTGACAACCTGGATAAACTGACAGCAACCTACACCTGTCAAAATATGACTGTTCGCTGGCCATAGGTCATCTTCTACAATATAGTTAATGTGTTGGCATGCAATGTGTTTGTTCTTTGGATTGATATCAATGCAATGTGGAATGCTGGCAAGCTGTATCAACGCAGAATTTCTAAGCAATGACAATAAGACAAACATCGCATTTATTCAACTTGGACAGGGATGTGCTTTATATAACTCATCCTGGACAGAGATAATGTTTTGTTTTATCATAAGTATCTACAACACTGTCCTATTTTTGTATATACAGTGCCTTGCGAAAGTATTCGGCCCCCTTGAACTTTGCGACCTTTTGCCACATTTCAGGCTTCAAACATAAAGATATGAAACTGTAATTTTTTGTGAAGAATCAACAACAAGTGGGACACAATCATGAAGTGGAACGAAATTTATTGGATATTTCAAACTTTTTAACAAATAAAAAACTGAAAAATTGGCGTGCAAAATTATTCAGCCCCTTTACTTTCAGTGCAGCAAACTCTCTCCAGAAGTTCAGTGAGGATCTCTGAATGATCCAATGTTGACCTAAATGACTAATGATGATAAATAGAATCCACCTGTGTGTAATCAAGTCTCCGTATAAATGCACCTGCACTGTGATAGTCTCAGAGGTCCGTTTAAAGCAGAGAGCATCATGAAGAACAAGGAACACACCAGGCAGGTCCGAGATACTGTTGTGGAGAAGTTTAAAGCCGGATTTGGATACAAAAGATTTCCCAAGCTTTAAACATCCCAAGGAGCACTGTGCAAGCGATAATATTGAAATGGAAGGAGTATCAGACCACTGCAAATCTACCAAGACCTGGCCGTCCCTCTAAACTTTCAGCTCATACAAGGAGAAGACTGATCAGAGATGCAGCCAAGAGGCCCATGATCACTCTGGATGAACTGCAGAGATCTACAGCTGAGGTGGGAGACTCTGTCCATAGGACAACAATCAGTCGTATACTGCACAAATCTGGCCTTTATGGAAGAGTGGCAAGAAGAAAGCCATTTCTTAAAGATATCCATAAAAAGTGTCGTTTACAGTTTGCCACAAGCCACCTGGGAGACACACCAAACATGTGGAAGAAGGTGCTCTGGTCAGATGAAACCAAAATCGAACTTTTGGCAACAATGCAAAACGTTATGTTTGGCGTAAAAGCAACACAGCTCATCACCCTGAACACACCATCCCCACTGTCAAACATGGTGGTGGCAGCATCATGGTTTGGGCCTGCTTTTCTTCAGCAGGGACAGGGAAGATGGTTAAAATTGATGGGAAGATGGATGGAGCCAAATACAGGACCATTCTGGAAGAAAACCTGATGGAGTCTGCAAAGACCTGAGACTGGGACGGAGATTTGTCTTCCAACAAGACAATGATCCAAAACATAAAGCAAAATCTACAATGGAATGGTTCACAAATAAACATATCCAGGTGTTAGAATGGCCAAGTCAAAGTCCAGACCTGAATCCAATCGAGAATCTGTGGAAAGAACTGAAAACTGCTGTTCACAAATGCTCTCCATCCAACCTCACTGAGCTCGAGCTGTTTTGCAAGGAGGAATGGGCAAAAATTTCAGTCTCTCGATGTGCAAAACTGATAGAGACATACCCCAAGCGACTTACAGCTGTAATCGCAGCAAAAGGTGGCTACAAAGTATTAACTTAAGGGGCTGAATAATTTTGCGCCCAATTTTTCAGTTTTTATTTGTTAAAAAGTTTGAAATATCCAATAAATTTCGTTCCACTTCATGATTGTGTGCCACTTGTTGTTGATTCTTCACAAAAAATTACAGTTTCATATCTTTATGTTTGAAGCCTGAAATGTGGCAAAAGGTCGCAAAGTTCAAGGGGGCCGAATACTTTCGCAAGGCACTGTATCTCCATCTACATTTATAAAGAAATGTAATTGAAAATGAATGTACCACAGCTATAGTTTTTTTTTTTTACATACTTGAAATTCTGCACTATACTCAGGCATCATTTATTCTCCAAATATTAAGGTAACAATGTTGGTTTCTGTGTAATAAAACAATCATATAACGTTATGATGCAACATTTGGTCACAGTGGAGCTATATCTTGTAAAGATAAAGATCCTACACAAATTAAAAAAATGATCTCAAATAAACTAGAAAACCAAGCACATAAAAGTGTATTACACAGACTTTTATAGCATACATTTACGAGTAAAAATAATATGCACAGAATAAAACATTAGCTAGTTGAACAGAACTAACTTACACTTATTATTCTGATCTCCCCCCCTCTCCTGCTTCACCACAGCAGGACTCAGAGTCACTGGTAGGTAAGGCAGACAGGCCTGCTTCGTTCTGCCGTGGAGACTTCTGCCATTGGTCAGGGTGATTTCCTCTTGTGCCCCATTTTCTTTTTTTTCTTTTTTTTTCATTTTATTTTTTTAATTTAGTCAATTATTTTTATTATTTTCTCCAAATTTAGAATGTCCAATTATTTTTATGATCACGGCTACCACCCCTGCGCTGACACGGGAGGGGCGAAGACGAACACCCGCTGTCCTCCTAAGTGTGTGCCATTAGCCGCCCGCTTCTTTACACACTGCAGGCTCACCATGCAGCCACCTCAGAGCTACAGCGTCGGAGGACAGTACTGTACAGCCCATTTGTTTATCATATGGAGCATATCGTCTTTTGTTTGACCTGCAGTAGGCCATATTGCTGTTTACAGCAGCTTGTTTCTCCAAGGACTCTGGTCCAGAGTTGGTGTGTAAAGCACATCATACTGTCAGGAAAGGGCCCTGTGGGTGACTCTTTCAATTCATATTGGTATTGTCCTTAATGTCTGGATGGAATCCCATTGAAAGTCTTTTAATGACCGAAGAGTGCCCAGGGACTGAACTCGGGATAATTCCTTTTTAAATGCTATCTGTGTGTATCCAGAATAAGAGACGGGAATCACAAAGTCACAGCCAGTCAAACCTGAAGTGGACCCTTTCCAAATCTCTGAATGCAAATGTGTTTTTGTTTTATTTTTCACTTAATTAAATAGTATATATTTATAAATAAATAAATAAATAAATAAATAAATAAATACATAAATAAAAAGAAACATATGCCCTGTGTTTTTTTAGCTGAAAATAAATATACAACATAGCAAAAAGTCATACTGTTTTGAATATTTTTAATTGGAGATCATTAAGGACATTTTGTTCAGAGATTTCTGACATGTCTATAAACAGTATCATAAATGTAATTAAGTATGAATGTCTGTGTACTCAGACCACTTTTTTTGCTTGGCAATGTCAACAATAGATTTAACTGTACTGTATTTTTTAGTATTGTTTTGTTTCTCTCTTGAATGTTTGTAATGCCTTTAATCTCTCAAATTCCTTGCTTTCTCTTTTGGTCATTTTAGCTGCCAGTAGTTATACTATTGTATTTTACTGCAGCAATTACACATGTTCCTGACAACCTGTAGCTCATCTTTGGAATCCAAGATGTATTAATCTATTCTCAAATCTATTTTCTTCATTATCCCTTCCAGTACATTTGGAATCTTGTCAAAACAGGGTACTGTGTAATCACAGTCAGAGCCGTACCCATCATTGATGGCGCCCTGTGCAAGATATAATTCCAGTGCCCCCCCTACCACCCCCGGAACTTGCAGTCAGCGAATAAAAAAATAAATAAATAAAGGGTTCAAAATCTTGTAAATGTCCAATGGAATGCACCAATAGAAACAAAACCTAGAGCCTGCAAATGTACTTTTCTTGCCTTCAGTGATGCAAAGTCATTGATGCCATGATCATAGTTCAGAGAGTTGGCCAATGCAAATTCAATGGATATAATGGCTAGATTAGACAAGCGTTCAATTCCAGCTTTCTGAAACTATGTTGGATTGTTAGTGAACTTGCAAATAAATTACCCACCTGCTTGAAACATCATACTGTTAGTTGGATGGGAAAATCTTTCTTTGCATGTAAAGAATTATATTATGTGAAGATTGGAACTAAGTTTTACGTTACCAATAATCAGTATAATAATTACAATTAATTGTAGAGTTGTAGCTGAACTGTAAAATGCTGCCAATCTCTCTGTTGGGTAGGTTTTCTCTGGAAGGTTCCCAGCCCAGAATAAAGAAAAGGAGACTCTCACTCTCTTAACTAGGAGGGCTATCTTTACCTGTTCTTGAGAAATATTATTTGGCTGCAAGGCTATATTCGATGCAATATTGGATTTTCAAAAATGTTAATGTCACGTGTGCCCTGGACCCCCTCCCCACTCACCTCTTTCAAGCTGCTGCTCCTGCTCTACTTCCCTTCATCTCCTCCCTTCTCAACACCTCTCTCCTTTCTGGTCTCTTTCCCTCTGTCTTCAAACAAGCCTCTATCACTCCCCCCCTCAAAAAACCTACCCTCGACCCCACCTCCCTCCAGAGCTACCGTCCTGTCTCCCTCTTAGGTGATATTATCTAACATTCCACCTTTTATTAGTAATACGCTAATCAAAAGAGAACTTTCACGATATGGGAAAATAATGTCCCCAATAAAGATGATTCAGTTTGGATGTAAAAATCCAGAAATTAAACATGTTATGTTGTTCAGGCGACATGTATTTGTGCTACTTGATGACCCAAACAAAAGTTTAGATGTAGCTTGGCGGTTTAATGTAGAGGGCAAGGACTACATTGTTTGCTACTTGATGACCCAAACAAAAGTTTAGATGTAGCTTGGCGGTTTAATGTAGAGGGCAAGGACTACATTGTTTTTGCCAGCATGGGTGTTTTTAAATGTTTTTATGCTGGGAACAGGTGCACCTCAAACATGCTAGCCCCAAGCTACAGGCTGGGACATGTAGTAGTAGCGGTAACAGGTAACCGGGATGCGGCCGGGGTTGCTGGGAGAATGGAGGTGGAGGAACCGGCGAGACCGGAGCTGCTGCCCCAGAGAAAGAGAGTGGAGGTGCCGGGTACCAGCGAGGCTGCAGCTGAACAGGGGGCTGCTGCGCCGGCCGACATAGACAAAGGTGGGATGTACACCAAAGTCGTTAGGAAAAAACGGCTAAAGAAAACTCCTGCTGCTGCCGACCCGGCAGCGGGCGAGGAGGAGTCTGTGTGGGGGCCCCTTACGGTCTCTCATGACAGCGGTGGAGGAGCTCCTCTACGGTGGAGAAATTTTAAATATAGAAGAGATTGTTCAGGGTAGACTTTTAAAAGTCCAGATAAAACACACTGGTATTTTTTATTGACTTTTAAAATATGTATGCACCTAATATTTAAAAAGCTCAGTCAGGTATTGGGGGGGTGTACTACTGAAAACTTCCTTGTGGTGGGGAGAGATTTTAACTGCACTATTGACTCAAGTAAAGATACAAACCATGGGGAACCCCATCCCCAGTCTGCCAGGGAGCTGGCCACTGTTTGAAACACTTTTGACCTGGCAGACATTTGGAGGAATTCTAATCCCAACAGCAAACAATCCACTTGGATTAAGCTGAACCAAAATCATCTGTCTGGGGCACGCCTAGGCCGTTTTTTATACTGCACAGCAGCACATTAATAAAGTTATTAAAAGCAGTATAGTGTCCAGCAGTATTTCAGATCACCATTGTATTTCTTTTACTGTTTTATTACCAATTAATTCACAATTAATTGCCATTTTAATACCAATTTACTTAAAGACAAAAGCTTTATTGATTATTTTGAATTATTTTGGAAACAATGGCCAAATGGAAAAAAAAACAATTACAGTAGCTTAAAATAGTGGTGGGATATAGGACAAATTCAAATTAAACTCTTCTGTCAACAATGCACGCAAAATGTCAGGTCAGTGGACACAGTGGTCAGTGAGCTGGAGAGAGAGATTGTTGAGTTTGAGAGCCAGCTGTTCAACAAGAGAGATGAGGGGGCGTATCAGGGCCTGCAGGAGAGGAGGCAGCTCCTGGACAGCCTGCTGGAGAGGAAGGTGAAGGGCTCTCTGCTCAGAGCCCTCTTCACTGAACTTAAAGATATGGACGCCCCTACAGCCGCCTTCTTCGGCATGGAGAGGAAGACAGCGGAGCGCAAGGCAGTGTGCTGTCTGAGGCTGCCAGGGGGAGAGAGGTCTCCAGCCCTGCGGAGCTCAGGTGTGTTGCAGTTAACTTTTATACTGATCTCTACAAGAGACAGAGCAGCTTCTCCAGGTTCCCCAGCTTGGACAAGGAGGAGAGCACTGGACACTCCGATGATCTTCCCAGCGCTCACTATGGTCGTGGCGCAGCTCTCCAAAGGGAAGGCTCCCGTACTGGATGGATTGCCTGCAATATTCTATAAAGGACTCTGGAGCTATGTTGGTGAGGACCTGGACCAGGTCCTGCAGGAATGTGTCCGGGATGGAAAGCTGCTGCTGAGGTGCCGCAGGGCAGTGATAACACTGCTACCCAAGAAAGGAGACCTCTGTAACATCAAGAACTGGCGCCCTGTCTCCTTACTGTGCTCCTTATAAGACTCCTTTATCACAATGTTTTTATTGTTGTGAAGATCAATAACAGCCTGACTGTCCCCTTCCCTGTGCAGAGGGGGATACAGCAGAGCTGTGCTCTCTCAAGGATGCTTTATGCTCTCTCCATAGAACCCCTGTTGCATCAGCTAAGGGAGAATCTGACCGTCAAGCTGTCTGCATATGCAGACGATCTCAGTGTATTTGCCACTAGTGACCGAGGCGTCGCAGTGCTGGAGTCCTGCATTACAATGTATGAGAAGGCTAGTTCAGCACGAGTAATCTGGGCAAAAAGTGCAGCTTTTCTTCTTGGCGGTTGGGAAGATACCCCTCCTCCATTACTGGGGTCAAACTTTTAGAAATCTATTTTGGGAATGAGCAGTTCATGCAGCAGAACTGGGAGGGGCTGCTGGACAAGGTGAAGGAGAGGCTGCAGAGCTGGCAGTGGCTCCTCTCTCGGCTCCCCTTCAGGGGCAGGGTCCTTATCATTAACAATCTAGTCGCCTCCATGCTCTGGCATAGGTTGGTCTGCTTGGACCCTCCCTTGGGTTTGTTAAACGAGATACAGAAATGTTTGGTACAGTTTTTCTGGAGCGGCATCACTGGCTGTGCCCGGCTGTCCTGTATCTCCCCCTGTGAGGAGGGAGGGCAGGGGCTCATTGATATCACCAGCAGGATGGCAGCATTTAGACTGCAGGCTGCAAAGAGGCTGCTGTATGCCCCAGAGCTGAGCTGGAAAGACCTGGCCTTCTGTTTATTGCAGAGGGCAGGCAGGCTGGGTTTCGATAGGCAGTTATTTTTAATATCTCCTGATCGTTTAAATGATGCATGGTTGGAGGGTTTTTATAAGAATATGATCAATGCATGGACACTTTTAAAAATCATGAGATCGGAAGAATCACAGAGCACACAGTGGGCTTTTGAAGAGCTCCTGTTTTTTAACCCCATTTTTAATTGTGAGGTTTTTAGCTCTGGTTTCATATCCACTGTGTTTTATAAAGCAGGTTTTACTAAATTGGGGCATTTCATTGATTTTAATCTTTTTAATTGGAAAGCCAGAAGGATTTTATCCCCTGCACTGAATATTAGGTCAGTGTGTTTCCTGGAGAAGGTGCTGAGTGATCTTCAGGCCTGTCTGTCTGGCACTCTCCCAGTTCCTCACCAGGTTTTGGAGGCGCGTGTGGCCCCAGAGTAGGAGCCCCTGTTCCCTGCAGTACTGGTCTCCCCTTCAGTTGCAGTGGAGGAGGAGGAGCAGGCTGGCAAGCTGCTCTCTCTGAGGAAGGTCATTGAGGTAGCTTTCCACACAATAGAGAAGAAGAAACTGTATGAAATCTGTGTGAAAACCAGACATTTAAATAAATTGAAAGATCTGGTGAACACAAAGTGGAGGGCTCACCTCGGTGTCCCTGACAATGAAGCTCCTGTCTGGAGGGTGCTGTATAAGCTTCCCCTACCCAAGTGCTCCAGAGACCTGCAGTGGAGAGTGCTGCATGGAATTTTTGCCACAAACCGGTACCTGAGCAGAGTGGAGCCGGGGGTCAGTGTCCAATGCCCCTTCTGTCCTGCGGCGGAGTCCATTTTCCACCTGTTTGTGGATTGCCCTCAGCTGCAGACCTTCTTTCTGTTTTTAGAGAATCTGCTGGCTTCCTTGGGAGTTACTAAGCATATTTTTGTTTTAAGTATAAGGTACAGTTTTGCATGGAGGGATAGATGCTCATTGGTTCAATTTGTCCTTGGTCAGGCGAAATTAGCTATTTTAAAATCGCAAAAAAAATTAATTTTAGCCACTGGTTTGATAAATCCTATCAGTATTTTTAGGGTCCTGATGGTCTCCAGGATCAAGGTGGAGTTTGCTTATTTTAAAATGGTGCACAACAGCTTTGAGAAACGTTGGTGCATTGGGGAGGGGGTGTCTGCCGTGAGTGAGCAGGGGCAGCTTGCTCTGTTCATATGAGAAACACTCTCTGAAAGACTGAGATCCCATTGAACTGAAACTTTTGAAACTGGACTGATAGACGTTGGATCTGTTATGTTATTTGCACCAGTGTATTTTTTTTTAAGTGGCTTTATAAGTTTTATATTATATTCTAATTTATAGAATAAAGGGATTTTAAAAGTCAAAAAGTCTCTCTCAATTCAATTCAAATTGGTTTTATTGGCATGACAGTGAAAAAGAATTGTGTTGCCAAAGCACATACATGGCATAAACAACCAAAATATATAAAGAACAGTATGGCTGTGTGTTTGTCTTCCCCCGGCAGGATTGACAACTTCTGGTTATCGTGAATTTTGTGGAATTCTGGGACTAAATCACCAAATTTGGGGAAGAAAATGTCCCTTATGTTTTTATATTTCTCACAGTGCGTTAGGAAGTTAATCTCTGTCTCGACCTCTCCTGTCTCACAATGACCACAGAGCCTGTTCTCCCTGGCCAGCCAGGTTTGCCTGTGTCAGCCTTTTTCAATGGCCAGGTTGTGTTCACTGAGCTGTTATTTGGTCAGGATCTCCCTCTGCTTTGTGTTTCTGACAGCTATCAGGTATTCTGCCAGGATGTAATTTCTATTTAGGCTCCGACAGCACTCCAGTTTGTTTTGTGTTTTACATGTTTTGTGATTGCTTTTATTTGAAATCATGCGCATCCATTTATCATACTTACTACGTGTTCTTACTGGACTTTACTCATATAAGCAAATATTTACTATAAGTTTTAACTGCTTTTAGTCGAACTCGCTCTTACTTATAATTTACTGTATTCTAATATTTTATAATGCGATATTTTGTACTGTGATATTTTGTAACAATTGTAAATTGCCCTAGTTAAGGGTGTCTGCTAAGAAATAAATAATAACAAATGGGAAAAACAAGTATTGTATTTTATTACAGATTTTGTACCCAACAAAGGCTACATTTGCCCATATTTGCAGAGAGGAGAAAGCACCCCTTTTTAACTTTAGTTTTTTTAAGCTAATTTTTTTTAAACAATTCAAAACCTTGTTTGAACAGCTCTGTTTGGTTCTGGAAACCACATTGCCTTTGGCTGCTACTCCTTGAAATATTTTATTATGAGCTTTAATTATAATAGTCTGGGTTTTACAATCAGTTTTTCAATACATTTTACTTCCAAATTAAATTATATTACAGACAATAACAATACATTTTTTTAATTTAAAAAGGTCACCCCATAAATTAATGTAGTTACTACTCAAACCATTCCCTTTATCATGTGAAAAATAAATCAAATAAAGACACAGCATCGTCATTACGCCTCCGCTACAATATTATTCTGTACCGCTATTTTCACTACTAAAGCCTTCTCTCGTTGATCAACCAATGAGCATTGGCACAAAGTGAAATGGGTGGAGATCTGTGATGCATGACACAATTTAATTTGATCAGAGTGAAAGCTCGGCTGATCGACATGCAATGATTATACTGACATTAATGCTGGCCAATAGCAGCTAACAGAAACAGAAGCAGATTATTTCATCATCTGTTTTAAAATTAAACATTTATTTTAACCTTTCTGATTTAAAATTACTTGGGAAGAACACAACAATAATAGTTATGGTCAACATACACTGTGATGTATTTCAAACATTTTCTAATGAACTGCTTGTGTGCTTTTATCAAGACAGCACAGTATTAACTACTACCATGTTGCATTGCACTCAGTGCTCTCAGACTGAACAGAAAAGAGCTTTCAAGTGGATATAGAATTGAAGTGGGTGGAACTAAAAACATTCAGTTCTCTTGCCATCAACATTGACACACATTTTGGAGTGCTGCAAAAGGGTAATCCTATCTAGAAAGAAATTGGTTTTCAACAGCAACCCTGAGGTCCTCCTTGACCAGCTAAATTCACTCTCACAGCACACAGCCACACCAAGTCTCATTTCAGTGATTGATGAGTCTATTTTATATGGAGGTGTGCAGTATTGCAGGATACCATGGAAACCACTATTACAACAAGATACCCGAATCATCGTATGTTGGAAATCCAATTGTTTCCACTACAGGCAGGCTTAAAAGTTTCGTCACATATTTTCATAGTGGACCTTATTTGTTTATTTTTTCATTACCCCCTCCTGTATGTTGTAATTGATTGCTATTAATCTGACTCCGATTCTTAATTAAACCGTTGATAAACCGGTAAATTGTGAAATGAATTTAGCTCATACAGTAACAGGGGGATTTTCAAAGCTTTTTACTCCAGAGCAAAATATGCTACTGATTTTCTGAAAGTAATAGTAAAAGTTTAAAGTTGCAAATCTAGCAAGAAACAACATAGGTATAGAAAAAAGGAATACATTTTTTTTTCACTTAAACAGTTTTGGAAAATTAGCTGGAGTTTATTTGCAGTTAAAAAAAAGTGGAGCCAATTTTGCACTGGAGCAAAAAGCTTTGAAAATTTTCCTGTAAATGTTTCTCTACTTCATAGCATCATTCTGGGTGTGTTCAGAGCAGAACAGCAACACGTGCAACTGATATGCTGTACTAATCAGACATATGGAAACTCTCAACAGCAGAGAATTTCTATTTAAAGACAAGTCTAACTTGCTTTCTGTATTCAGCTTACTTACATTTACAACATGAATAGATAGGCTGGATATTCGTTCAGTTCCATATCCATTGTCCCACCAGTTACAGATATCTCAACTTTTCCATTTCAAATCAAAACAAAATGTATTTATAGAGCTGTAATGAATTAGGTATACAATTGATTTCAATATAAATTAGTCTCTAGGCACTCTGTTTAAGAACGTCCAAATGTTAATAACTGAGGCACACCATAATAGTTCGGTAGGATCATATAGAACTCAGATTACCTTACACAATAACCAACATTCACACAATGTGTCAGAAATATAAAAAAATAGTTTATTTAAGAATAAAAAAGGGTGCCCAACTAATCTAACATTACAGAAAGGAAAGGCTATTGGTTAGAGATATGCATTAGTATGTACAGATCATTGATTCCATAGTCAAACAATTACAACAACCATAACATCATGAGCATACTTGGTTAATATACTAATATTAAATATGGCTCATCACACAAAGTGTCTACTTTGCATTCGTATTTCCAATACCCGTTTCTCGTTGTAATCATTCATGTCAATATGCATGAGAATGAATCCAACATTCCAGTACCTCATTTAGCAAATTAGTTTTACTGTGTTAATTTAGTTTAGACTTGATGTACCAAACTAATAATATGTTATCAACCTCAGTTGATTATATATTCAAATTAACTCAGAAATGGGGCAATGATAAAATTCTCTGCATTTACAAGGCAACTCCTTTGAGTTGCACATTTCTTACACACTCCAAAACAGGAAGTTATATTCTATTCCTAGAACAGTTTACTACTAACTTGATAGCATTTACTACAGTTACTTTCTCGAGTCATAAAGTATTTAATATTAGATATGCTGAATACTTATCGATTTTCCATATAAAGAAGTCAATCTGTGTTGATGAACACTACAGTTCTTTGGATCTGAAGTTCCAATGAAGACGGTACTTTGCTGAATGCATTGTATTGTGTAGGCTTGCAATAAACAAATTGTTCTTTTCAAATGGAGATTGTTGATTGCTTGTTGATCTCCAAGTCTTGCAGCATTATAGTTCTTGGCAGTTTTCCAAATGGAAATAGTTCCGTTGATCAGACGTAACTCAGTCCAGATAATGCATTGCAATTGCTGTTTCAGTCTCTCATAGGGCAAAGAGCTACGGCTCTCTTCAAAGCTGATTTTAGAACAATGGTTCTTCCTTGCCTTCTGTGAATTCGAGCACTTATGCACCCATGATTCAGAAACTTTCTTCAGAGCAGTTTAGCTGCCATTTCGTTCCTCCGAACTCCAAGCCACTTCTAGCAGGTGGAGCTCACTTCTTTCTCTTGCCTGGAGCACTTTTCCTTCTGAGGAGCACACTTCTAGTGTGGGGAGCCCATGGGAAGCTCTTTCATGGGGCAAACTCCAGCATGGGCAAACTTCAGCATGGGCAAACTCCAGCATGGGCAAACTCAAGCATGGGCAAAATCCAGCATGGGCAAACTCCAGCATGGGCAAACTCCAGCATGGGCAAACTCAAGCATGGGCAAACTCCAGCATGGGCAAACTCAAGCGTTTCTGAAAGTCGCGTGGCTGGTTTTGTTGTCCTGACTTCCACCCTGTGATTGGTTAGTTTGGTTATTTTGGGCTGTGCCCGAGTCCACGTGGGGTGTTTCTCATTAGTTGTTCTCATTCAGAGACAGCTCATTGTTCTCAATTGGTCCGTGGCTTCGCCCCCTGTCGGCTGTATTTATGAGGGGTACTGTTCTCTGTCCGAGGTGTCAAAGCATACTCAAAACTGTCTGGCGTGCCTTCAAGATACTGCTGTTGCCTAAATGATTCATCCCCCTTGTATATTTCAATTCTGTTCATTTCATCCACAGAATGATATTATGACCCACTCTGATGCTACAGAACGTCAGAGTGGGTCATGGCAAGCCATCTCAAGGTGCTTAACAAATAAGAAAAACATTTCAGTACAATAAAACATTAAGTATAATAAAAACAGTAAAACAAATTAATAAAACAAAACAAAAGATCAGGTTGTAGCATTTTGTACAAGCTGCAATTGTGATAGAACATACTTTGGAATTCCGGAGAACAGGGCGTTACAGTGTGACGGCACAACAGTAATCAATCCTAAAAGGTGTAAAGGCATGCATCTTGCTGTGAAAGAAACGCCTCACCTTGGCAATATTTCTAAGGTGAAAGATACATTGGTTTTTTTCTGAATATGTGGCTCGAAAGAGAGGTCAAGGTAAAAAATTACACTCAGATTCCTTGTTTCATTTTTCTGAGAGTATGGGAAACTATCCTCTGTAAAAGCAGATAGATCTGTATTTTTTGTTGATTTTTTGATCCCAGAATCATTACCTCTGTTTTATGTAAATGTAACATTAGAAAGTTGCCTGATGTCCATAACTTAATGTCAGCAGGACAGCTTGTCAGAATATTTATAGAGGTGTCACATACAACTTCAGATAGAAAGGACGTATCTTCCCCAGTTTTGTTGCCTATTTGAAAGATATGATTTAAACCAAGACAATACAGTGCCTGACAGTCCCATAAGATGCTCAAGACTACTGCTGTGGCAGTTCTAGTGTTAAACATGTTATACAGTAATTAAAGTAAAATAATGGAAGTATTTATTAAAACACAACATACGTTTCAATTTTATTGGGAAAAAATACTTAAACAAGTCTTAAACTTGCGTCCACAAGATTAGTTATTAAAATGATTCTAAAACCAATTTATCAGTTAAGTTTTACTTATTTGTTATGTTTCAATCTCCTTGTTTTAGTCAATTCTAAAAAAACCTGAGATTGTTAAAAAAGTTAATATTATACCCCCGTAAAGGCTAGTTTTTCAATTAACGTTTAGAATAAGGAAATTAGTCATTTTTATTCACTTAAACATTCCATGTTTCATGGTAACAATTCATTTCATGGGAGAAAGTCATGGCACTTTGTATCCACCAGGTATTGCACTTCTTAACCCTTTATAAGAAGAAAATTGTATATTGGCTTTCACAGACATTCTTAATTAACAGATACGAATCAGCTTAGTTTGTTTAGACCAGACTGTAAAGATCAGCACATCAGGTAATCAAAACTAAAACCAATTTAAATCTTTACGACCCTCTGTTACTAATATCTAGTCCTTTGAAGTAGATCTAGAATGTTAGGAGGGAAGGAAGGCAAGACAAACTTAATTAACATCACAGCATCTCAAGTCTCATAGTTTAAGATTTGAAATGTCATTTTACAAGGTACATACACTTATACAAGTACAACTACAGATTTCTCCCACACCGGTCTGAACAGTATTAAGCACCCAGATGTTCGTGGTGCACTGACGCCAATACTCCAGATGGCTTCCTGAAAAGGGAAAACTCTTAGGGCTGCTGCATGGCTTCTGCCTCTGGACCGGGCGGCAGAACCTATTGTAGCCTCTGCCGTGAGCGGTTCAGTAACACCACCTCTGGCAGCAGGCGCAGCCAGCTGTGCCTGACTTTGAGGCTGTTGGGGCCTGGGGCGGTAGCATCAGGCGCACATGCCTGGGAAAGAAAAAGCTGCCTGTGTGCAGCTACCAGTGCAACCAGGTTTTGACCTAAAACTTGCCCATTAAGTTTCGACAAATGGAGTAGGCTTTTATTAACTAGGCGCAGCTCATCCAACTGTGGCGGTGAGGGCCTGTGGCTTTCAGAGAGGGTCCTCAGCAAATAGGACTGGTAGGCACGCTTGAGGGACACCTCCAAGACCCAGCATGGTTTGTTGGGGCAAACAGAGTCCGTGGACAGCAGCACTAAATGAAGCCTCCACCAGCGGAAATTGGGCCAGGCCCAGCTTCTCCACATCATGCACCCTATACAGGGTGTCCATAGACCAGGAAACAGCAGGAGCTATAGCCTGATGACACAAGCAAGACAGGATCTCAAAAAGAAAATCTGGATGCACTGGGGGTGGGGTGGGGGTGGGGGCACGGGAGAGGTGGTAGGCTCGTCATCAAAGATGGACTGCCTTGTATCACCTTCTGTAGGCCAGGGCACTTGCAAGACTGCGGCGACCCTCTTGATCAGTGGTAGAAGCTCTGCAGCTGCTGGGCTCTGTGTGAGCAATGTGAACCCCAAGAATACTTTTACAAATATTTGTAAACTCAGAAGCCCTACACAACTATTTTATCCAAATAGTTGTGAATCCTCTCTTCCTTTTTCCTAGATTTGCATTTAACTTTGAAATCATGGTCAAAGTTCTTTGATTTTAATACGATTGCAATGCTTTTGGTACAATGATAGTTGTGGTATTTCATTATATGTTTGACCTTTATGATTTTATTTCTATACTGATGCAAAACATGAATTTTTCATTTGTGAGATTTTAACTCAGATTTACTGAAAGCAATATGGTTAGCTTTAAGATATTTCTCAGTTGAGGTGTGTCTTTGAAATCAGGACTCTTGGACCACAAATCCAGTTTTTCCAGGAGTTGTTGAGAAACAGTTGTGTAGTGAGGTTCAGGGGGATCAGCCGGGGGGATATCTGGTGTTTCTAAATAAAGACTGCCTTCTGTATTGAGCTTGATAAATGCAAGCATATATATATACATAGTTTACCATGGCTTGCAGCTACACATGAGCATATTTATACAACCAGCTTTTTTTTTTTTTTAAACAAACTAGGCAGAACAACATTTTGTTGCTCTGTGATATTTTTCCCTGTTGAACAACTTTTTTATAATTCTACTCCTGCTTCCGAATAAAGAAAGGGATGCTATGTCAACAGGCAATGACATTTATTAAACAAAAGTGCTGATGACAATTCAAAGAGCGTTATTTCATCCCTACATATTATACTATATACCATGCTTTGATCAATACATCTCTTTTGAAGACATTTTGAAAAGTAGATGACTTACGACTGGATTGAGTCATGAACAAGCAATACTAATCATAATTGTTTCATTATGTTTAATAATGAGGTAAACATGAGAAAGGAAGGGGTGCGTACTAGTAATAATCTCACACTAATTGGATGTAAAACAACTTGTTTCAATTAGATTTTGTATTAAAGCAAAAATAAAAACCATATGCAAAAACTGAAAAATTAATGGTCCAGGGAACAAAATGCTTGTTTACATGGCAGTGAAGTTTAACACCGCAGAACAGTTAAGATTTATGCTCCATAACATACCATGCATGATTACCAGAGGCATATCAAATGCCATTTCTGGGCAACATTTGAAAGTCCAACATGTTTTATCCAGGAAAACTAAGGAAGTACAGTACTGTGCAAAAGTTTTAGGCAGGTGTGAAAAAATGCTGTAAAGTAAGAATGCTTTCAAAAATAGACATGTTAATTGATTATATTTATCAATTAACTAAATGCAAAGTGAGTGAACAGAAGAAAAATCTAAATCAAATCCATATTTGGTGTGACCACCCTTTGCCTTCAAAACAGCATCAAGCATCAATTCTTCTAGGTACACTTGCACACAGTTTTTGAAGGAACTCGGCAGGTAGGTTGGCCCAAACATCTTGGAGAACTAACCACAGTTCTTCTGTGGATTTAGGCAGCCTCAGTTGCTTCTCTCTCTTCATGTAATCCCAGACAGACTTCGATGATGTTGAGATCAGGGCTCTGTGGGGGCCATACCATCACTTCCAGGACTCCTTGTTCTTCTTTAGCTGAAGATAGTTCTTAATGACTTTTGCTGTATGTTTGGGGTCGTTGTCATGCTGCAGAATAAATTTGGGGAAAATCAGATGCCTCCCTGATGGTATTGCATGATGGATAAGTATCTGCCTGTACTTCTCAGCATTGAGGAGACCATTAATTCTGACCAAATCCCCAACTCCATTTGCAGAAATGCAGCCCCAAACTTGCAAGGAACCTCCACCATGCTTCACTGTTGCCTGCAGACACTCATTAGGTATGCGCTCTCCAGCCCTTGGTGAACAAACTGCCTTCTGCTACAGCCAAATATTTCAAATTTTGACTCATCAGCCCTGAGTACCTGCTGCCATTTTTCTGCACCCCAGTTCCTGTGTTTTGTGCAGAGTTGAGTCGCTTGGCCTTGTTTCCACGTCGAGGTATGGCTTTTTGGCATAAGTCTTCCATGAAGGCCACTTCTGACCAGACTTCTCCGGACAGTAGATGGGTGTACCAGGGTCCCACTGTTTTCTGCCAGTTCTGAGCTGATGGCACTGCTGGACATCTTCCGATTGCGAAGGGAAGTAAGCATGATGTGTCTTTCATCTGCTGCAGTAAGTTTCCTTGGCCGACCACTGCGTCTCGGTCCTCAACATTGCCCGTTTCTTTGTGCTTCTTCAAAGAGCTTGGACAGCACATCTGGAAACCCCTGTCTGCCTTGAAATTTCTGCCTGGGAGAGACCTTGCTGATGCAGTATAACTACCTTGTGTCTTGTTGCTGTGCTCAGTTTTGCCATGGTGTATGACTTTTGACAGTAAACTGTCTTCAGCAACCTCACCTTGTTAGCTGAGTTTGGCTGTTCCTCACCCAGTTTTATTCCTCCTACACAGCTGTTTCTGTTTCAGTTAATGATTGTGTTTCAACCTACATATTGAATTGATGATCATTAGCACCTGTTTGGTATAATTGTTTAATCATACACCTGACTATATGCCTACAAAATCCCTGACTTTGTGCAAGTGTACCTAGAAGAATTGATACTGTTTTGAAGGCAAAGGGTTGTCACACCAAATATGGATTTGATTTAGATTTTTCTTCTGTTCACTCACTTTGCATTCAGTTAATTGATAAATATAATCTATTAACATATCTATTTTTGAAAGCATTCTTACTTTACAGCATTTTTTCACACCTGCCTAAAACTTTTGCACAGTACTGTATGTTGCAGCAAAGTATCGATTTTATGAATGTACTAATTTGTTTTCTTAAAATTATTAAAATTGCCATTACATTTAAACACATTAACTATGATAGTTTGATACACTGAATGCTTAAGAGGTGCACATTAAACTGCTTGCAAAAATGTGTGTGGAAAGAGAAATGGTTTACATTGGAATTGTAAAGCAGACAGGCATCCAAGACAGATTCAAGTTTTACTCATAAGGATGTACTTATCATTTAGTAAAAACTAGGTAATTATTTACAAAGTACAATGTGCTTCTATAAAATCACCACTGCTAGATTATTTGAGTTCAAATGTACCAGTAAACCGTGCTTCACATTGTGGAGAATGTATTTCCAAATATTTGTTACAATACAAAAATATACTATGATACATTACAACATAATTTATATATTTGTCCTGTACCTTTACATATCATGTACAGCTATGGCCAAAAGTTTTGCATCACCTACAATTTTAGGTTTGAGCCATAATTAGGCAGATCCTTTTCCTCTAGCATGAAAACTGAGAAATCTTTAACTCACAGCTGTAAGACTCAACGTATTTAGAAATATAAAACATGGATTTACTAGGTCTTCACGGTACAGCATAGCATTTAGTTTTATTATGATGTTTTCTGTGCTCCAATTCTCCATGCAGTCTGCATTTCCTAGTTTTCTGACAGATCTATAAATTATTGGATACGTACAATTTGAAATAAATGTAACACCAAAACCTAAGGTTAAGTAGTTTAACATTCTGTCCATTTGAAGATATACAGTATGTATGTATGTATGTATGTATGTATGTATGTATGTATATTCCCTTAAAATGAATATATTATTGTGTAGTCCCCTATAACAGATCCAATACCAGCTTATGCTGACAAATGGAAACAGATATGCTCCAAACACTTGATTTCAAGAGTATTTATTGTGTAATCATAATTTTGGTAATTGAATCACTTTTTACAGATTACATTTAACATACAGTATTACATTTGCTCTATTCACTCACTGACAATCTGTTATTATTTAAGCTGTAATCATAAACAAGTCCAAATAATGATGAGCACCCTATGCATTAATTAGCAAGGACCAAATAATTAGTGGCATATGAAGTGTTTGACTCAAGAGAAAATACAACTCCTCTAAACTTGGACTTAGAATACATGTTCCAGTTAAGACAAAACTCACCTAATAACATGTTGACCGTTTTCTTATCAATACAAGTTAAAAATGCATTGCAATTTTATAAATCTATATTCACCAGACATAGTTTGCGTTCTAGAACACACATAGAGAATAGATAGGACAAAAACCGGACATGTAAAATGCAAACAGGAAAGCAATTCACCCTAATCAGCTTTTAATACAGTATAACAGAACTCCAAAAAGTTTAACATGCACAATATATTTTGATGTAATTTCTTAATTGACCATTATGCATCTGCTTTGCTGTAACCATGCCATCCATGACAGATATGTTCCCACATTAAAGGATATTTAAAAAACTATCTTTTTGGTCTGTCGATGTCATCAATAGCGGCTAACAGTTTCTGTCTCGCCTTCTTGTTTATGTGGGATCCGAGGCAAACACTCACCAGATTGGTCAGCTGCTTGGTGGAATATTCCTGGCCAAAAAAAACACATTTGTATTAGTCAGACAGAAAGGAACAAACTACCTTCTATTCTATAATGTGTCATTTGAACTGACACATTATTTTTTCTTAACATAAAAATGCAGTTCATCATCTTGCATCATGCAGATGTCATCGTCGTGTTTCTTTATTTTATTAGTTCATGTAACCTGCAAGTTGTTTTTTAACTACCTGTATAAACAAACAGTCTAATAGGTCCTAATTGGTTCTCAATAAAACCGTCCGTGAATGCTAAACATTTTAGTAAAATAGATAAATGTTTGTTAAAATCGAATACAGTGCTCAGCCGTTACAACGCGCCTCGTTATAGTGCTGATTCTTAAAAAAAGAGCTGTTTTATGATATGTACAGATTTACCTTCAAAAAAGGCAATTTAATCAAACCTATAGACTCATCCCTGGTCTTCCCCAGCTATTTTAATATGTCCCTTTTGAGCTTCTGTGTAACACAAGGCACGTTACTCTAAGTACACATCTAAATCCATTTTCTGCTGCTCCTCAGTTATTTGCCATTGGGGTCCTGCAAAAAATCGTAAGCCGAAACCAAAGAAGTACAACTGTAGTGAGGTGTAGTGGGCTTCGAATGAGGTCTTTAAAAGTCATATCATTGTTAATTACTTCACCATACCAGGAAAAAGAAACAAACCTTTTTTTTTTTTTTTTTACAATTTGCCCGAGGTTCTCAAAAAACCAATTTATTTGCATGAAAATGGATAAGGTCATGAATTGCAGTTAAAATTACTATTAAAAAGGCAGTATTGAGTACTTAAATATACCTTCTTAAATGCAGATGAAAACAGAAAAAACATTCCCCTTACAATGGCATATTATTATTTGTGGCTGACTCAATTAAATGACAAGCTGTTTATGGGTTAAACTTTTCAGGGGGTACACGTATTTTCCACGAGTTCTGATACAAGAGAAAAGAAAGTTACTTGTTGGCTTCAGTCCCAGCTGGCAACATCAGGTAATGTGGTATAAAATCCGAGAACAAATACAGTTTCCCCCAAAGGGGTCCTAAGGAATTCTTCCAGAGAGAAGCCTACCTCCTTCCTGCCTAGAGCTACATCTGGAGATGGAATTCTTCCCTGTGGGGAGACTCAAGCTTGGTAGCTCAGCCAATCATAATCACCAACTACTATAACAATGCTACACAATGCCAGGTACAGCTCATTTTCGTTCTAAAAGGCGAAAACGAACATGATTCATCTACTGTTGGTACACAGTCTGTCAAGCACACAGAAAACAGACTGCGGCAGAATTACTGTACGGTGTCCATAATTATTCCCACAATTTTGAAAAGCATGCTGCAGAATGTGTAATTCATATTAATGCAATTCATTACTCTTTACTCTTATTAGCACTGACAGCAGTCCCCTTTTTCTTGTAATGAAACTATTTTGGTTCACTGCTTGTTCTTTATTCTTCAGTCAGTGAGTTACACATGTTCAAGTACTACACTCTAAAATCAAAACAATCAGTTTGCTCCTGGTACCTAATCACTTCTTGTTAAGTAAGTCATGTGGCCTTAAGGTTACTCCTTACTTTTAGGGCCTATCCATTTATTGCAGACAAGGCTGAATTCTAGAGGCCCACAATATTCTAGTATTATATTGGTGTCCATATATTGTTGCAGTTTACTGGATACTAACGTCACTTAAATCCCAGAAAATATGCAAAATACATTGAAGTGGTAAAACTTAATAAGAGACATATGGCAGGTTTAATTTTTCAAACTATTAGGACAGGGTTGGTACCATCTTTTGATCATTTTTATATTATGATTTGAGCAAGAAGATTTAGAACAAGAATGGATGACAATACAGTTAGTAGCAAATAATGTGTTACCCTGTGGTTCTTGATGAACTGTTCCATATCGTTCTCAGTCAGATAGTAGGCTTTAATGTAGGTCTCCACAAACTCTTTATCTGGAATGGGCCTGATGTCAGTCAGCTTCTCCAGCTTCATTAAAAACTGCTGAAAGTCCAGTTGCATCAGGGCACGTCCTTCATTGCTGCATTTCTTGACATTAGCATAGCTGAAGAGGGAAAGAGGACACAGTGAAATGACAGCTATGGAAAGTACAAATATATTCAAAGCACTCCTGAAGAGAAAGTGAATATGTCATTCAAAGCAGATATGTGCTGACTGCCCATCCTCACCATCTTGTAAAAGCAGGTCTGGAATTTTTTAATTAATTAATAATGTTCAACTTGTTCATGAGTGCCTTAGCTTCGTTGAAACAGCAGGTTATTAGGAAGCTAATGTCGCGTTTGCACACCTCTTAATCCTGCACTGCAGGTGGTTGTTTGAATACCTATATACCTGAAACTACGCTAAATATTTTCTTAATGTGTAAGACACCTTCAAACGCCACATGATCACTATAGGCAGGGCTACTTGCGTCACATAGCCTTTTTGTAACTATTGGTTACAGACCACTTTCAGTTCCCCTCACATATAATAATGTATAGGTACATATGTTTCTCACATTTTCCATATTCTCTCTAGCTTCTTTTTTTCTAAATAAAAAAAACATGTCCAGGAATCCCAGCCACTGACTCACTGTGTGTGACACTGAGCAAGTCACTTAACCCCCTTGTTCTCTGTCCTTCGGATGAGACGTAAAACCGAGGTCCTATTGTAAGTGACTCTGCAGCAGCAGATGTTGAATCATAGTTCACCCCCTAGCCTCTGTAAGTCGCTTTGGATAAAAGCGCCTGCTAAATGACTAAATAATAATAATAATAATAATAATAATAATAATAATAATAATAATAATAATAATTACTATTAGTGCAGAGGAAAAAACTTCTTCTCGATGAATTAAATGTATGACATTTACATTTTGAAACTGTGCAAGAACACAGATTTAGCATGTTCCGGTGTACAGAGGCTAATACATCTAGCCATCTTGTCCACATGGTATGATTTTGCTGGGGACAAACATTCAGACCAATGCCAAGATGCTGCTCAGTGTGATTAGGCACAGAGCAACCCACTTTCTGTGTGTACTGTACAATCTGAAGACTGGTACACAAAATAGTCTTTCTGAATAATCACTCTCTGAAGAAAGTACATGCCTGGGGCTAAATATCAAGAGTGGACACATTAGCATTACTTCTAGTTTTCCTTTTCAGTTCAATGTATTTTTCTTCCCCTGTATAACAAAGCCAGCAGAGCCAGAAATAATTTTGCTCACTGCATGCTTGTACTGTGCTGCCATGCCTCACACGCCGTCAACCTTAATGTGAGCTGATTCTTTCTGCGTGGAATATTTTAAAAACAACAAGAACAATAATACATCCTGGGTCCGGCAAAAACGAGAAAGTTAAGAACACCTGTCTTCATGTAAATCACTGCATTAAAGACCACATTTAGATGGCCCCAATCTGTTTAACACCTGAGACCAAACACCAATGGGGCACACGTCCTGTGCTACTGTATAATAATTCTGAATTGATGAAAGACATGACAGATTCTAAAAACATGTTTCTCTGATTTTCTGCACATAAACCACAAACTATATACAGTACTGTGCAAAAGTTTTAGGCAGGTGTGAAAAATGCTGTAAAGTAAGAATGCTTTCAAAAATAGACATGTTAATAGATTATATTTATCAATTAACTAAATGCAAAGTGGTGAACAGAAGAAAAATCTAAAATCAAATCCATATTTGGTGTGACCACCCTTTGCCTTCAAAACAGCATCAAGCATCAATTGCTTCTAGGTACACTTGGACACAGTTTTGAAGGAACTCAGCAGGTAGGTTGGCCCAAACATCTTGGAGAACTAACCACAGTTCTTCTGTGGATTTAGGCAGCCTCAGTTGCTTCTTTCTCTTCATGTAATCCCAGACAGACTCGATGATGTTGAGATCAGGGCTCTGTGGGGCCATACCATCACTTCCAGGACTCCTTGTTCTTCTTTACGCTGAAGATAGTTCTTAATGCCTTTCAGCTGTATGTTTGGGGTGTTGTCATGCTGCAGAACAAATTTGGGGCCAATCAGATGCCTCCCTGATGGTATTGCATGATGGATAAGTATCTGCCTGTACTTCTCAGCATTGAGGAGACCATTAATTCTGACCAAATCCCCAACTCCATTTGTAGAAATGCAGCCCCAAACTTGCAAGGAACCTCCACCATGCTTCACTGTTGCCTGCAGACACTCATTGTTATGCGCTCTCCAGCCCTTGAACAAACTGCCTTCTGCTACAGCCAAATATTTCAAATTTAGACTCATCAGTCCAGAGCACCTGCTGCCATTTTTCTGCACCCCAGTTCCTGTGTTTTCGTGCATAGTTGAGTCGCTGGCCTTGTTTCCACGTCGGAGGTATGGCTTTTGGCGCAAGTCTTCCATGAAGGCCACTTCTGACCAGACTTCTCCGGACACTAGATGGGTGTACCAGTGTCCTACTGTTTCTGCCAGTTCTGAGCTGATGGCACTGCTGGACATCTTCCGATTACAGGAAAGTAAGCATGATGTGTCTTTCATCTGCTGCAGTAAGTTTCCTTGGCCGACCACTGCATCCTATGGTCCTCAACGTTGCCCATTTCTTTGTGCTTCTTCAAAAGAGCTTGGACATACATCTGAAACCCCTGTCTGCCTTGGAAATTTCTGCCTGGGAGAGACCATGCTGATGCAGTATAACTACCTTGTGTCTTGTTGCTGTGCTCAGTCTTGCCATGGTGTATGACTTTTGACAGTAAACTGTCTTCAGCAACCTCACCTTGTTAGCTGAGTTTGGCTGTTCCTCACCCAGTTTTATTCCTCCTACACAGCTGTTTCTGTTTCAGTTCAATGTATTGTGTTTCAACCTACATATTAAATTGATGATCATTAGCACCTGTTTGGTATAATTGTTTAATCATACACCTGACTATATGCCTACAAAATCCCTGACTTTGTGAAATGTAAAACCTAGAAGAATTGATGCTGTTTTGAAGGCAAAGGTTGTCACATCAAATATGGATTTGATTTAGATTTTTCTTCTGTTCACTCACTTTGACCATTTAGCTAATTGACAAATATAATCTATTAACATGTCTATTTTGATGAAAGACATGACAGATTCTAAAAACATGTTTCTCTGATTTTCTGCACATAAACCACAAACTATATATATATATACACACACACACACACCAGATGGAGGAATGGCTCACAGAACCAGTCTGACAAAGCAGCTAATTAAACACTGCAGTAGTAGTAGCAGCAGTGAGATTTCTTTATATTTAAAGTAGAAGACTGGTGGTGTAATTATGAGCAGGAAGCAGCTTGCAGTAGCTCATTTCCATTTTGTACTTTATTTTTCAGTACTCATTTCAACATTGTTGCATTTGTGGGCTGACAGAAGCCACTGAAAAACACCTAATTTTATTTTATAACCCACAGTTCATTTTGTTTTATTTTCATCTCTAAATAAGCTTTTCTGCTAAGTTTTTAATTCCAAGTAAACTTACAAAGCCTTGGGATGGGGTGTCAGCAGTTTAGTCATGTGTTATTTTGTACTTGGATGAAAGGACTGAAACGTCTGCTTTCAAAATGGAAGACATGGGTGATGTTATTTCCTGTTGCCTCCAGTCAAACATCAAAATACACATACTTAGCTGGGCCCTAATCTTTACGGTGTGACAAAAAACTAAACAAATGAAATAGTATTTCTCAAAAGAGCTGGTTTAAAATATTACTACACATTTTGAGAAAGAACATGTCACAAAAGAACAATTTGCAAGTGTGACAGGGTAGCGTCATGGTCCAGGCTGGCTCTTGGCAGGAATTCGACCCAGAGACAGAAAGCTGCAGTTTAAGCGTTGGTGTGCATATTTATTTAAAGAAACAGGGCACGAAGGCCAAAATAAAAGGGTCAAACAAAAGACTAAACAGTTGTAGACTGGGCATTTGACTTCTTGTCACCGTCACTGCCACCTCCACCACAAAATAAAGGATTTTGCTTCCTTTTTATACATGTGACCATTCCTCATTTAGCACCAATTACCTAATTGGGGAATGGCCACACCTGATTGCTGGCAGGGATAGATTTAAACCCATCCCTGCCAACCTAACATTCCCACAAACACACTATATACATTAAGGGCTCTCACCCTGCCATAGCAAGCAATGTGTTTAAAAGACGTAGATGTTTCAATGCGCTTGGTTACTGAAGCAATTAGTGCTGCTTTACTTGGCAAACAATTGTCAACTTCACAACATAAGTAACCCTATTTCACTTAACTGATATCATCTCAAATATTAAACCCAAATGTGACCCCATTTTACCATTGGGAGCCACTTAGATTTGCTATGCAAACTGATGCAGATAAAATCATGACTCGTTTTGCCATCTTTGTTTCTTACAATTCCAAATACATGGTTCTTTTCATGTGATTAATGGCTGACCCGAGCAGGTGGGAATGCAGTCTGGTTAGCATTACTATCTCAGTATGGTTCCAATTTTTTTTTTTTACAATTTGCACAGCAGTAATACAAAAGCGAGATGCATTTTTGGAAGCTCATTGCATACATTGCTGCATGTAGATGGTTCATATTGACATCCCTCAATAATTTTAATATGGTAACATAAATCAAAGGTTATGACAACACTTCCCTGATTGCCCTCAGTAGGGATAACCATGGCTTCATATTTCATCTAGGTCAGGGGTGCCCACCCCTACCCCCCTTTCTTCAGACATACCTACATGCTGCACAATACAGTAGTGCCAGACTGCCTATAAAGTACCTATTTTTTTAAATGATTAAATACTTTTTGCCTAAAATTACGAGAAATAATAACTTCTCTCCTTATTAAATTGATATGGATGACTTGCACTGCATGGCGTCAGCAAGCTTCACAGTCTGGATTGTAGCTGCTGATTGCTAGCCTCAAGCAGATGTCCAAGTGATCATCTGTTAGAGAGGACCGGTACTTGATGATCTTCATGTTTGAGAACGCTGACTCGCAGAGTTAGGTGGAGCCAAAAAATGCTGTGAAATACATGGCACTTTTTCTCACATTTGGATATTTTTTCCTCCAAAAATGTTCTTCTGATGCCCTCGATTTGATATGGAGGTCGCTTTGCAGTGTCAAAATTTCACCTCAACGCTAGGATGTGCCATTTTTGATGCAATTTATTCAACATCAACGTCCGCACGAAACGGAATGCACATAAATGTTGCTACAGGTTCTAGCATTGCAAAGTCTTGGAAGCGCTTGTCAAATGTGGTAATGCTCTGCACCTGTTCTACATATGGATCACTGGTAAAATTTGCAATTGCTTTTCCCTGGCTTTCTAGTGCTGATATCATTTTTTTGAAATTCCTTCAGTTTGTGCCGCTGCAGTTGGAGGAAAGCAGTTTTAATTTTTGTTTAAAAGCTGTCACAGAACTAATCATTTCAACAATATTTTTAACTTTTCCTTGCAGCTCTAAATTGAGTTTGTTCAGCTCAGCAGTAACATCAGTCAGAAAGGCTAAATCTAACAGCCATACTTCATCTTCCAATTGCTTGCATTCAGCATCTCTTGAGGCCAGAAACTCCTTCAGTCAACAGATCCCTAAATCTCTGCAGAAATGTTCCTTTGCTCAGCCACCTTACATCCATGTGTAACAAGAAGTCTGTGTTCAACTTCACTTTCTTCCAGTTGAGACCTGAAAAGGCACCTTTGCAGACTTCTGGCCTGAATTGAACACACAATCTTGAGCGCAATATCCATCACATCTTTTATATTCAGCATTTTACCACACAAAGCCTGTTGATGAATTATGCAGTGATAACTAAGTCCTCATCATTTTTGCAAAGAGCAATGAACCCAATGGGCAGTCATGACTGGTGCTCCATCCGTGGTTATGGACACAAGTTTCTAAATGGGCAACTGTGTGTTATTGTTAAAGTCTTTGAATGCCTGACAAATTTCCTCTCCTCGAGTTTTTCCTTTCAACGGTATGATTTTGAGTAGTTCCTCTTTAGTGGTCACGTCTTCGAACGGCATTCTAATGAAAATGCACAACTGAGATGTGTCGATCGCATCTGTTGATTCGTCAAATTGAAATGAAAAGAACACACACTCATTCATGTCTTTCTTTAGTTGCTCCCTCAAATCCCCATCCATCACTTCTGAACACTGTGTAACAGTACTTCTGGACAGCTGAACATCCTTAATAGCTGAAATGATTTCTGGTTTACTTTTTAAATCATCAAATAATGAGCCTGCTGCCTCTAATAATGCTTTTCTTTTTTTACAATCTCTCCATCCTCAAACGGTTTCTTGTGCTTAGCTAGTATGTGACTCACTCAGAATGATGCAATTGTGGCTGCCTTTGATTTCGAGATGGATTGTTGGGCAGCAAGTCACTTTTTACTTTTGTCTTCCGTAGTTCACTTTTAGCCGGAAAGCCATTCTCATACTTCTTGTGAACAGTTTTGAAATGCCTCTCGACATTTTCTTTCTTAGCAAGAGCTACGCTAGAATGGCAGACCAGACACATGCATTTTGAATTTACAGTTGTGAAAAAATAATCTTCCTCCCACTCACTGTGAAAGTGATACGCTTTTTGGTTTCTTGCTATTTGGTCCAGCTATTAAGGCCTTCACCGCAACGTTATAGAAAATAAAATCACTGTAAACGTAAAATAAAATTTAAAAAAATGTTACAGGTCTCCTGCTTAATCGCAACTCGCAAGTATCATATCAACCGGCAAACTAAAGTTTGTGAAATCCTAGCAACGGCAATGGTGAGAGAAAGGTTTTAGAACGGTGGTTTGGTCAAACTGTATTTCAGTCAAGCTGTTTTATCTTACGGCTGCAGACAAATGCCTGGAAGCTGCTTAAAATTAGACACTTCTGTGAGCAGGTCAGTTTAATGGAGCTTCATTTACTGTTTTGAAATGAGTTCTGTTTTTCTGATTATTCTGTTGCTGCATTCTGTCTGCATTTTGACTGAATTTAAGTTTAAGGGCCTTACATATAGAGTATACTAACGGGCTATAATAAACCTGCATACTAAATGACAATTCTGCATGTTTTTTTAGGGGGGTTGCATCGGACCTGAGATCTCACTTTAGTTTTTTGCTGACATAAATCTAGGTGACATTTTAAGTTAGAAGTGTTTCCTCACCAGAATCTATTTTAAAATGCTGCCACACAAATCAGTCACTTTGAAGCCAACATGTTGGTTAAATAATTGCAATTTCAAAAACCATGAACTCAGACATGATTTGCCACTTACAACCGACTACGGCTACAATGGGGGTACAAGGAAAATAATAAATAACAAAGCTTAATACCTCTTCATACATTATTTTATTCTTTCTACATTGTGTCTAATTGTATAATACATTGGTATGAGTGATGCAGTAACACCATATTTAAATTATTTATCACAGTTAAAAAACTAAAAACCCTGACGTGTGTAATAAATGTATGTCCGGTACCAAAAGTGAGTGGATAAAAAGGGTTGATAAAATTTTTTAGTAGTTTAGTAATTCATTTTAAATAAAAACCATCAATGTGAGTGACAAGGAACAACAACTCATGAAAGATCAAATAATTAAACATATCAAGCTCTTTTCAATACTGTCTCATAATTTAAACAAGGACATATTTAATCAAAGCGGCAAGAGATGACAAATTAATCATGAGCATCAACACATGGATAATCAACATTTTGAATACACTTACATATACAATGGAATATTTCAAACCCGTTGCTGCTCAAGTACTGAAATACAATATATTGCACTGTTCTGGTTATTCATTTGCAACATGACATGCAATGACATTAGAATCACAAATAAAACATGTTGTAATTTACCCTTCCACAAGAGTTCTGTTAGCCAGTCGAATGCAGTGTTCCCAAAGTACATTAGACACAGGCAAAGGGATGCGCACCTGCCTGGAAACATCTCCAAGTCTCTTGTTAAACTGCTCAAACTCCTGAAAGAAGACAGACAACCTTGAATTATCATTCAACAACGAGGTGCTCAAAGCTGGTGGAAGAACATGGTTCGCGTATCAGACATCTGATCTTTTGTTGGTCAGTCAAATTAACAGACACCTGGGAAAACTTGTTATCACGAATTGCATAGGTACGATACAACTGGTTTAAGATGATTCCTTGAAAGTATAGTCCTTTTCTAATGTCACCAGTAGAGAAGGGTTCTTCTTTCATGGATGACATTGAAAAAATGCTCAGATGTGGACACTGGTTTAAAACTAGCATTGCCTCTAAGACTGGCTTCTAATGAACTTCAGATTAAAAACATCTTACCATAAAAAAACATTGTAAAAGTTGTATCAAGAGCATGGTGCCGAGCAGGTGGAGTCTTTATACCTAAAGAAAAAGATTCTACAAGCATCAGTCAGTTTCGCCCTATTTCCCTATTAAATGTAGAAGGCAAGATTTTCTTCAGCATTATTGCTCAGATATTGTCAATTTACCTATTAAAGAAATGCTTCATTGACACTTCAGTACAAAAAGCGGGCATTCCAGGTTCCCCAGGATGCTTAGAACACATCAATGTGATCTGGCAACAAATTCAGTCAGCTAAAAAAGAAAGGAAGGAGCTCCATGTGACATTCCTGGATTTGGCTAATGCATATGGTTCAGTGCCACATGAACTTCTTTGAGCAGCATTTGATTTTTTCAGTGCACCAATAACAATAACAAATTTAGTGAAAGCCTGCTTTGGAGATTTACAATTTAGTTTTTCAACTTCAGAATTCAGCACTACATGGCAATGACTAGAAGTTGGAATAATGGCAGGATGCACCATTTCTCCACTGGCTTTTACCATGGCAATGGAAGTAATTATTAGGGCATCAAAATATGTAGTGGGAGGAGAGCGCTTGGATTCTGGAATGCGACTACCACCAATTCGAGCATACATGGATGACATGACAACAACAGTAGCCTGCACTAATCGGTTATTGGGCAAATTAACCAATAACATCGAATGGGCAGGAATGCAATTCAAGCCCACTAAATCAATTAAAGGCGAAGTAGTAGTAGTCTCTGCTCTAACCAAGTAGTTTAAGTGCTCTAAGGTCTGACTGGAAATGACATTAGTTGATTCACGTGACAAATCCGTAAGGGAGGCAGCAACTGTGTTGAAAACTGGAAGAAAGTGGGTGGCAAAGAAAGCCGTGGAAGATGCAAAGGCTGCCCTTCGAATTGGTGATATCATGGGGCAAGTTCAGCATGGAAGAGGGGGTCTTGGTCTCAGTTCAGCTCCTCCTACATGGCACAAGGCAGCCCCAGCTCAACGGAGGAAGCTGGTAGTCAACGAGGTGCAAAAGCAGGAGGGTGAGGTGTGTAAAGGTCGTTTCCCAGGCCAGGGAGAATGGATGAGATGGGAAAGTGTAGAACAATGCAAGATCGACTGGCAAGACCTATGGACAATGGAACTGAGCAGGATCAGTTTCCTCATCAGATCAACATATGATGTTCTCCCATCACCACAGAACTTAAACCTCTGGGTGGGTGAGGATTCCTCATGTCCTTTGTGCTCATCACCTGCAACATTAAGGCACATTTTGACAGGATGTAAGGTGGGTCTTAGTCAAGGATGGTTTACTTGGCGCATGACCAGGTGCTGCGATGTTTGGCCTTAGCAGTGGAAGACAAGTGTAACATGACCAATAAGTTGCCACCAGTTCCATCAAAGCATTACACACAAAAGACAATATTCCTCCATCCAGGAGAGCAACCACCCAGAAAAGGTGTTAAAACCAAGCCTCACCCAGGACAACTGGAAGCTGCTAGAGACTGGAAAATGCCGGCAGATGTTGGTCAAAGGCTTATTTTTCCACCTGAGATTGCCACCACTAACTTTCGACTAGACATTGTCTTGTGGTCTGGATCAGCACGTCTTGTTCATCTGGTAGAGTTAACAGTGCAATGGGAGGATGCTGTGGATGAGGTGTATGAGAGGAAGAAACTTTGGTATGGTCAACTAGCTGCTGAAGCGGAACAGCGAGGATGGAGAGTCCGGGTTTACCCAGTGGAGGTGGGTTGTCGAGGATTTGTGGCACACTCTACAACCCGGTTTCTCAGAGATGTTGGGTTCAGTGGCCAAGAGTTGTGTAGCACAGTGAAGAACTTATCTGAAGCAGCAGAAAGGAGAAGCAACTAGCTGTGGTTGAGATGGAAAAATTCTGGCTGAGGATCTCAAGAACAATAGAAAGAAAGCAACACTGATGTACAGGTAAGTAAGTTGGGCTGAGTTTAGTGGGGGACTGAGGGGGATGATGCTGGGACATGGCTAAAGTAATTGAATCTATTCAGGTTTTGAACAAAGAAGACTACGCTGTGATCTGATTCAAGCATTCAAAATTCTAAAATGTATTGACTATTGACAATGTCGACCCAGGGGACTTTCTTGACCTGAAAAAAGAAACAAGGACCAGGGGTCACAAATGGAGATTAGATTGTGAGGGTATGGAACCAACTCCCCAGTAATGTTGTTGAAGCTGACACCCTGGGATCCTTCAAGAAGCTGCTTGATGAGATTCTGGGATCAATAAGCTACTAACAACCAAACGAGCAAGATGGGCTGAATGGCCTCCTCTAGTTTGTAAACTTTCTTATGTTTTTATATAGTTGAACCCCCCATATTCAAAGGGGGCACGTGTCCCTTCAGCCCCATGGGTTAGGGGCCTATGCATGCATTCTGTTCTAAGAGCATGGGGGGATGAACAAAACTCATGATAAAAAAAAAAAAATCACAGGTTACAGAGACCTAATCATTGGTAATAGTTAAGGGAATCCAACTGCTCTGCAACAAGTCTTAAATGCCTTGCAAATCTGTGTTTATAATCCTTAGCCACTTGGTTTGGTTTGGTTATTTAAAATCATCTTAACACAGGCATACTATCCTAATTTGATGAGCAATGTTTTAATGTGAAATTCCAGAGGCAAATTAAATTAAAGGGGACATGATTTGCATATTTTTTTGGGACCAAAACTAATTGCTATATTGTATAAGGGGGGGGGGGGGATCTTATACAATATCTCAGAACCAAATCAGCAGCTATAACCCTCTGCAAAGCTTTTAATAGACACCAACAACATAGTATGGTTGTTGACTTGTTACAACAAGACTGATCCCATTAGGATTAATTATTTGAATGTTTATTAGCCTGACATATGTAAAATAAACATAATGAACCAGGAATATTATACTTGGCATTTACAGTGCTATATCTTCACAAACATACCCGATCATTTTCTTATACACAAGCAAGTTTTGAGAATAGGATCACCACTTCAGGTATACGCAGATCCGCCAACCCTCCACTGTCTGAGGCACCGCTAAGAACGAGACATGGTGCTCAATCTTTGGGTCCTTGCCAGTCAACAATCAGAGGAACAATCATCCAGGGGACTTGATGCATTAGAAGGAAAAGCCCACCACTTCCCAGGAACTTTAACAATGCACCTTTCAGTTTCTATATTTTTTCATCAGGAAATCTTATTTTCCATTTTTAGATCTAATTGTACATTATAGGACATAATAATTTGATATTCAGCGTGTGAGGAAATATAATTATTCTAATCATATAAAAAATCATAGATGATGGCAGAGGAGGCACAGGTAGATTTGACATGTAATGATCCATGATACATTTAAACTGAAACACTGTATTGAAAATGACTGTAAAATGTGCAGTGAATGCAAATGGAAGAAATGAGTTCCTAAGTTTACAGCAATTTAATACAGATTTGTGAAATGACTTCTCAAATAGCCATTCCGCTCAATGAATCTTTATGACCTGCACAAGTTTCATGTAACAGCCCTTACAATTAATTACAAGCAGGCACTGTATTTATTCAAGTGCTAAACAGGCTATTCAAAATGATTATTTCACATAGGCTTATTTATTATCTGACTTATAATCCTATCTGAATGTACTGTGCCAAAGCAACTGTTCCCCTGAGAAACATTACCTTTAAAAGGACATCCACGTATATATTGTGTTGAGACATGATTTCTTTTATGTCCCATTTTACTCCAGCCATAAGTAGCAGCATCTGTTCATAATCTATGGCTTTGGCAGCCACAATCCAGTAAATGGGTTTTCGCAGTTCACTGGTAGTTGATACAGTCTGTAATAAAAGTTGGAGAAGTATTTTATGTGTACATACATATACATACATACATACATACATACATACATAAGATAGATGGATAGATAGATAGATAGAAATACATTATATTACTCCACAACAACACTAGACAGTATACACCTCATACCAAAGATCTTTTATTTTATTTTGTAATCTCCTACAGTGTTTATGTGTTTATGTAAAAAGTCAATAGGAAATCGAGTTGTACAGCAGGTATGTGAGGTACTAAATGATAGAAGTCTGACCTGGGAATAGAACTGCTGAAGAAAGGGCTTCTTTGCTGCAGGAATCATAGTGTCAAGATGAGGCTGAAGACACTCAAACTGCTCAGCCAGAAACACCCTGCAAATTACATTTACATCAGAATTCTCAGTGAAACATGCTTAATTAAAACCACATATTAAACTGCTCCTCGCTACTGATGCTTTTGTAGCAAAAGTTTTGCTTTTGTTGGATGAGGAAAAAAAGTTACAATAAATAGATGTGGCATGATTCTTTACTGATTTTTGACCATTTTTCAACACAAAATTGTTCCAGTTCATTCAAATTCCTAGCACCTCTTGTGCACAGCTTTCAACTCATACAAAAGATTCTCAATTGGATTTAGATCAGGACTTTGACAAGGTCATTCCAGAACCTTGATTTTATTTTTTAACCATTCTGAAGTAGATTGTGATGTGTGCTTTGGATCGTTGTCGTGTTGGAACGATCTTCACCATGCAATATTCGACCTATGGTTGTAATGGAAACCCCAGTCCCACATGCAGCCAATTCACTTTGAATATCTTTGGCAGTCAATCTCAGATTGTCATTAATCTTCCTCACAATTCTTATACTTGTTCTTGGTGAAAGAACCTTCTTTATTCTAAACAGAGGGAGCGTTGTGACAGTACCATGAGTCTTGTACTTCTTGATAATGGAAACAATATTTGAACTTGGAATACTCAAATTCTTGGAAATCTTCTTGTATCCTTCTCCAGCTTTATGACAATAAATCATTTTCTGCCTAAGGTCTTCAGATAGCTCTTTACTTTTTCCAATATTGACTTATTGGTAATGACAGAAATCATCCTATGTCTAACCCTTTTAAACTCTCAAAGAATGTTCACCTACAATCTAGCATTTTCTAGACTTTTCTAGAATTAGGTTCTGCATTATCATATTGAAATTTCCAGCACCTTGTAGATAATACTATCATAGCATCAAAGGGTATGACTACTTCTGAATTAGCATTTTTGGACTTTTGCAAAAAAAAATTGCTGTAATAAATAATTGTAAGTCATTTATTAACTTTTTTTTTCCTTATCCACAAAAGCAAAACTTTTGCTTCAAGAGATTTTTCCTACAATTCTTTTGTTTTTGAGAAATTTTGAGAAATTATACATTTCCGTTGGGGTATGTAAACGTTTGACTACAACTGTACATAGGCGCCTAACCCATGGGGCAGAAGGGGCAGGCTCATTATTTATGTATTATACCTTGCTGTAGAGGATGGGCCACATTTATAAACAATCACAATAAATGCTCCCTACACCAACATATTGGTTTGACCCAAGGTCTGCACCGTGGCTAACATTAGCTAACAGTAAGAAGAACATTAGCTAACAGTAAGAAGAAAAAGTCTGAATGTGAACATGGCAGGCGGTCAGGAGAGACGACTGCACGAATATTAATACTTAAATATAGGCAGATATTTTGTAATTATTACTCGCAAAAATATCTGAAATAAGAGAAACTATAAGACCATTATTAAAAGAAAAAAGGTAAGGAAGAGAGAGTATCAGACCGTTATTAAAAATGTAATTTAAAAATGTAATAATGTTGGGTTTTAGAATAAAAAATGTGGTCCAGTGGTTATGTGGTCCAGTGGTTAAAGAAAGGGGTTTATAACCGGGAGGTCCCCGGTTCAAATCCCACCTCACCCACTGACTCATTGTGTGACCCTGAGCAAGTCACTTAACCTCCTCTTTCGGGTGAGATGTAATTGTAAGTGACTTTGCAGCTGATGCATAGTTCACACACCCTAGTCTCTGTAAGTCACACACCCTAGTCTCTGTAAGTCACACAGCCTAGTCTCTGTAAGTCGCCTTGGATAAGGCGTCTGCTAAATAAACAAATAATAATAATAATAATAATAATAATAATAATAATAATAATAATAATAATAATAATAATAATAATAATAAACAGTTCTGCAACAGTTTATAAAAGTTTGGTGATCACAAAGTGTCTTGAGAAGCCTAAAGAAGTTCCATGCTAGTTGCCGCTTCCATAGTTGTTGACGTGAGTGGTTCAAATATATTAAAAGACTAAATCGTGCAGTGAGGACCATTAAGGATATGTTGGCCCTTGAGGCACTAAGCAGTGTGATAAATAAACATAACCTATTTACTGTAGGAACAATGATACTTAAAATGAAAAACATCAATGCATACAAGCTAAGGAGAAACAAGGTACCTAAATTGAACTGAACTTTATCTAGATTGGTACATGGAACTGATTATTATGTTGATAGCAAACCCATTTCCTTTTCACATTTAATCTTTCACCCTTTTAACTCTATTCAATCTTTCTTTACACACGTTTAGAGGTCCACTGATGATTCCATTATGGAAATAAATCCATTACTTGTTACACAAGGCATAACCTTTAAAATAGCTTTTATGGTCATTTTAGGAAATTAGGCATTCTGTAATACTGTTCTGAAGGTGAATAAACTTTTGAAACTGAACATTTTATGTCTCACAAAGAAGGCAAAATCAGTCAGTTAAGTAATAGTAATAAAGCAATTCTATTTGTTATTTTATATTTTATAATTTGATTATTACTGATTTTTGGTTAATTAATGGTAAGGCTATGTTTATAGTATTTGATTGATTCACTGCCTTTGATATTTCACAATTATTTGATGTGTCAAACAGTGAAACACCACCATGCTGTACTATACATTGCTATAATTCTACCCCATGGTATACAGTACCACAGGAAACTGATCCAACACTGTCAGTTGTATAAATTGAATGTGTTTTCCACATAATGTTGATTTATAACCATTGTGCTAGTGCCAATGAGTAGGCAAACAGTAGATGCTCATACTTCACAAAATGCACCCCGCAGCAAGACCTTAACAAATGAATTATGCTGCAGTCCAAACCCTGTAAAGTAAAATATGCTCTGCATGGCAGTGTCTAAACATACCACTTACACCTTAGAAGGACTTATACAGGCAGGTGTAACAGTATCACTGCTGAATTAGAGTGACAAACCGACATATGTTTTCATTTGCTAATGCAGCTAATACATTTTTGAGAGTAGAGTGAAAAAGATCTTACAAGGATTCTGTTGCAACCACTCTTTCTGCAAGTCCATACAGTGTTCCACTGGCAGTTAAAACCACCAATTGGCTGAGATGTGGGCTTGGCACCTTTTCCTTTCTCTCTTCACCAGCTACATGGCTGCCAGTAGTTTCTGGTGCTGCCTCCTGTAAAAGAGTGTTCCAGTTAGCAAATGTTGCGTGTAATGGAAAGAACAATATAACAATTAAATATCACTCATAAGAACATAAGAACGTTTACAAACGAGGAGTCCATTCAGCCCATCTTGCTTGTTTGGTTGTTAGTAGCTTATTGATCCCAGAATCTCATCAAGCAGCTTCTTGAAGGATCCCAGGGTGTCAGCTTCAACAACATTACTGGTGAGTAGGTTCCAGACCCTCACAATTCTCTGTGTAAAAAAGTGCCTCCTATTTTCTGTTCTTAATGCCCCTTTATCTAATCTCCATTTGTTTCTTTTTTCAGCTTGAAAAAGTCCCCTGGGTCGACATTGTCAATATCTTTTAGAATTTTGAATGCTTGAATCAGATCACTGCGTAGTCTTCTTTGTTCAAGACTGAATAGATTCAATTCTTTTAGACTGTCTGCATACAACATGCCTTTTAAACCCGGGATAATTCTGGTCGTTCTTCTTTGCACTCTTTCTACAGCAGCAATATCCTTTTTGTAATGAGGTGACTAGAACTGAACACAATATTCTAGATGAGGTCTTACGAATGCATTGTAAAGTTTTAACATTACTTCCCTTGATTTAAATTCAACACTTTTCACAATATATCTGAGCATCTTGTTGGCCTTTTTTATAGCTTCCCCACATTGTCTAGATGAAGACATTTCCGAGTCAACATAAACTCCTAGGTCTTTTTCATAGATTCCTTCAATTTCAGTATCTCCCATATGATATTTATAATGCACATTTTTATTGCATTCTCTATTAAATGTCATTTGCCATGTGTCTGCCCAGTACTGAATGCTGTCTAGATCATTTTGAATGACCTTTGCTGCTGCAACAGTGTTTGCCACTCCTCCTATTTTTGTGTCATCTGCAAATTTAACAAGTTTGCTTACTATACCACAATCTAAATCATTAATGTAGATTAGGAATAGCAGAGGACCGAATACTGATCCCTGTGGTACACCACTGGTTACCTCGCTCCATTTTGAGGTTTCTCCTCTATTCAGTACTTTCTGTTTTCTACATGTTAACCACTCCCTAATCTATGTGCATGCATTTCCTTGAATCCCTACTGCGTTCAGTTTAAGAATTAATCTTTTATGCAGGACTTTGTCAAAAGCTTTCTGGAAATCTAAATAAACCAGGTCGTATGCTTTGTAGTTATCCATTGTCGACGTTGCATCCTCAAAAAAATAAAGCAGGTTAGTTAGACATGATCTCCCTTTGCTAAAACCATGCTCCTAGTCCCTTTAACACTTCTGCCTCTTATGCTAAAGTTATTTAAAACTGGATAGGAACCGGTCAACATGTGGGGCATGTTGTCTGTATCCTCCTTTGTAAAATCTCAGCGCCACACAGCTTTCTTATTCATATTGCTAATATTTCTATGTGCTTCTGAAGCAACAACCTACAGAGAACTAATAATTATGCTGACATACTAGTCAGAAAGAAAATGGTGTCCCCTGATTTTAATTAATGAATTAACATGACTCCTAAAAGACAGCAACGCTTTTTTGTAAAGACACAAGTGAACTGTATTATGATGGATTAAAGTAACAAGGCAGAAAGGTATGATGAGGAGTTCATTGAATGATACATTAGTAGAGAATGTGGCCCAGGATCTGCCCTTCTCTGACAGCAGTTAGAGGTCATCCCAGGCCAGCTGATGGGCTCATGGGCCTACCTGAAGGGAGATATTGATGCAAAGGAGGCAGTAGGGAGATGGAAGCCCCTTTAACTCCTAATAAAAAGTATACAGTGTAATAACTGTAGATACTAATTTTAATACCAAACACGCACTGAACCTTTAACAAAAATTTTGCATTCAATGTCCTATTGAGTTAGAGCATTGTTTATGCCTTAATACCAGAATAAATCCAGATTCCATTTCATCACACAGGGATATTTTGCTATTACATTACTTGATGTTAATACGCAATCCAGTAAAAGTCATACATCATTTGTTAAATCATAGCCATTCATTTACTGCTCTGCCAGATATGCGTCTACCAACAACAAACTTCCGCAAGTATAATAAACTGAGATGTAGAAAACATAAAAAAACAAAGCAGACATCCCTATGAGGAAAATACATGTCAAGCGATACTTTTAAGGGTTATATCAAAGAAGAAATTACCAAAGCTATTAACTGAAGTGATGGGTCTTCCAGATGGCTGACTCTCTGTAGTGCAATATGTCTTTCAAGTCATAAATCTTTTAAATGGAAAACAACAACTGAAGAGCAAAATTAATAACAGAGAGAGATAACTCACGAATAAACACATTCCATTCATTTGTTTAAGACACCCTCACAGGGAGCTGAAATGGTGTTAAGGTAGGAGACATAAACAATGCTCCACAGTGCATTCTAACTATAGAATGAATGTATACAAACCTATCTGGTCATTTCTGGCGGTACATTCTTTAAATACAGACAAAATATTTTAATAAGCAAGAAAATGCATTCTTCAAACCTTTGCAATTGTCTGTATAAAACATATGAGTTACTTTCTGTTCACATATTTATTTCCTTCCTCAAGCCACTGTTGAGGTCAAAACAACTAATTAACTGACTTAAATACTGGTAAGCAGTAGACAGGATATGCCAATTTCTCATCCCCTTGAGCTCTGCTCTATTTTCCAAGAATTTAAAGTACTCGCTTGCAATTTTTTTTTTTTTTTTAAGAAAATGTAAACCTCAGACAATATTACAACCACAAAAAGGAAAGAATCCTCTACAAACTTTCACTGGCTTGGATAACGTTTCTAGTACTCTGCAGTGTATGTGTGCATGTTCTACAGAGCTGGTGAAACAGGTTACCTCACATGGTATCACTTGTAGTATCGTATAGTACTGTACCTCTGTCTGACATATATTTGCATCAAAAATCAGATCAAAATATACATAGCAGTCTCTATTTCTGGTTCCCTGAAATAGACATTTTAACCATTACTGAATGGGTGTTTACCTTCTAAAGATCCCTGAACCTAAATACTTTATGCCAAAGATGCTCTTTGAGCCTGTGACGCAGTCATGTCCCCGCTCCCGAGGGAACAAAAGGGTTGCAGTCACAAATCTCAGCATAACTTTTCCTTCATGCTTCTCAATTCATATCAGAAAGTCACTGTGTGATTAAATATTCAGTGCTTTGCTTCTAATCTCCACTCGTTCCCAACACATGCCATCACTGTTTGCAACATCAATGAATTCACCTGGAAAATTCAGTGTAAAACTAGGCATTGAAGTCTCAAATCGAAAATTGCCTATATCAGACTGATATGACAGGACTGACTGATAACAATAAATAAATAAATAACGACAATAACCTAATACCACTGCATTTACAAAAATGAAAATAATTTATTATGGATGCGGGAAAAACACATTAACAATATGCTGTGCAGCGTCAACCTAGAAATCTGTCTGTGTGAACTTCATTTTTTTTTTTATTCCATTATGAACCAACACAAAGGGGAAATACATAAATATAATGTTTTTTTGTGTAAAAGAGAAAAGATAAAAAAAATACATTATCTTAAATCAAATGAAGTGAAGCACAATCTCGTAAATGCATCATTGTATTACAGACTTAATAAAAGTGCAAAAGCAATGAAAGTGTAAAATAACGTTTCTGTTTTGCAAAACAAATAATAAAAATAATACTAAATTTACATTTAAGATCACAGTATATATATATATATATATATATATATATATATATATATATATATATATATATATATATATATATATATATATATATATATATACAGCTCTGGCAATGTCTAAATCAGATTGGTAGATTTTACCTGAATTGAAGTCAAAGTAGATGGTATAGTCAGAGGTGAAAGTAACTTGAATTTCTTACCTGTGTAGTGTTATTTTCAGGTCTGTGTTAAAAAGTGGTACTTTCGGCACTGCGCTTGCTCGCGTATTCCTAAACAACTTCCACTAAGAAAGCAGGGAAGTGCCCATTCAAATCTGGTATGTTACACTGTTTTCTGTCTTTTACATCTTTTTTAATTGAATGTATCATTTTCCAGTCTGTTATGTCGTTTTAATGTAATTTATCATATTTTTTCACCATTATGAAAATAGTATGTGACTATTTATCATATGCAATACATTGGGTCTTGTACATTTTTTTTTACATGTGCAACTTCTCGTGATTTTTTTTCTTTTTAGAGAAATTGTCTGTTTCCAGTTTCTTTGCAAAAAAAATTAATGTATAATTAATGGTAAATGTACCTCTTTTTGACAATAGGAAAACACCTATCAGATTGCAGTTGATTGGACATGTACCAAAATCTGACATCGTGCCACTTTCTGACACTACACATGTCCAGTTTTGGTATGCATACCACATTCTGATGATGTACCACTTTCTAACACTACACCGGCTCTATTAGTCCAGATCACGACTTCTATCAAAGTAAAAAACGTCGTCCACAAACTTGAAATTGAAGCTTATCTATAGACTTCAGGTACATTCAAACAGTATTCCAACTCTAATTCCAAAAGAAAAGAAGAAAGTATTATTTGTGCATTTTTCCTGAGGGATATCAGACAACGTCCTTTAGCACTATTACAAGTAGTTTAATGAAAATTGATTTGAGTTTATTTCAAGGACTCAGACTTTAGACTCGAATGATAGTGACTCGGACTCGGACCCTGATGACTCGGAATCGAGGTTTGAGGACTCGACTACAAGTCTGCCATACAGTAATAGTTAAATGTCATACTTGAAAGGGAACTGAACTTCAACCAAACCTCAATCACATGAGAAGATTTGGCTGCTGTTATAATCTGATTACATTGTAATATTATGCAACACTGAAGGATTATGTATCATATTTATGATCATCTAGGCAGTGCATAACCTTTTAGTGACCCCTAAACACTGTAAATCACCTGACATACATCAGCGCTGCTTGAATATTGCTTTACAGAACGGTTCAGCCTTCATTCACCAGGTGGTCCTGCAAGCAGTTAAACACAGCAAGACGAGCATGGCATTTTAAAATACTGGCTAACTATTTCAAGAAAGGGTCTAATTTGTAGATAACAGAGCACAGCTTAAAAAAATACATCTGTATGTGTATTTTTTTTAAAATTTATTAAACAAGACGTCTTTATTGTCTACAGAAAAAAAAAAAGGTTGCTATGCTAATCACATCGCCCCCAGCCTTAGTGACACTGTACAGAATGAAATTAAAACATTTACAGGTTTAAAATAAAAAGAAGACTGTCCAAAACCAGGATACATACCTATAGGAATAATATGAAATGCATTAGACTTTAAATTACACGTGAGCCAATTGCATGTGAGCTAAGGTAGCGAGTGGAATTGCTAGTTTTCCCATAACTACAGTCGCAGACAAAAGTATTGACACCCTATGCTTATTATACCAGAATTCAAGGTAACAGATTAAGGACAAGCATCAAGTAAACTTTAACCACTTTTTAATAAAACAGTAAGCAACATACCCAATTTCCAGTAATTTAACCAATAGCCTTCATCACTTTTCATTTAAAGTATTGGCACACCGCTGTGTGTCCTCCTTTTGCTTTTATTACGGCTTTCAAGCGTTTATGATAATTCTTAATTTATCCAGTCCCTGAACTGCTAAAACACCCCCGTTTCATGATCAAACCACCTTCATGTTTAACTGTAGATACAAGGTTTTCTTCATTGAAGGCTTTCCCTTTTTTCTTCAAAGAAACTGTGGTCCATTTTTGGGTATGTTATATTTCAGTCTCACTGGACCAGAAAATGTTGTTCAAGAACGCTTCCTATTCCTGTTGGTATTTCCTGGCAAATTTCAGACGGTTTGTTGTATGAATTTTCTTTAAAAATGGTTTGCAATGAGGTCTACATGCATACAACTCTTCTGTGCTTAGGTGCCTTTGTACAGTTCTTGGCTGTTAATCTTTTTAGCTGATTGGATGATTCTTCTACCTGCTGTACTTGTCATATTCTTTGGACGTCCAGTTCTTTCAAGCGTTTCAGTTGAATTTGTTCTGTGGTACTTCTTGATTATTGCTCTGATTGTGGATTTTGGTATTCCATATTTCTTTGATACTGGCAGCCATCTCCTTTGTTGTAGTTGGAAATAATTCACTATTTTTCTGGCTATTGGCTTCATATTCTAGGTTTGTTACTGTGTAGTGGCTTTTAGTCAATGAATATGCATTTTAAATTAGTTCTATTAAATGCATACAGACTTTTAATTTAAAGGTGCCTGTACTTTTGTGATGAACACATTTTTGAAATTGGTTAGTGCTTTTGTTGTTTTATAAATATGGTTTGTTAAACTACCAGAAATGGTCTATTTTGGCCTTTGTCATATTAATTTGTGGCTAATGTTTTACTGAATTATCTTATATTAAGTGTAAATATGTTTGTCGAATGTAAAAAACAAACACCAATGCCCTTGTCATAGCATTTTAATATTCAGGGTCTGTGGGGCATCCATTATTAAATGAACTAAAAAATAAGAATTATTTTTCAATCGATACTGCCTTGGGTTTACATACTATTACTTAAACTCTTTATGCTATAAATCAGTGTGGCAAACATCAAGTGAGCAACTGAGCTATCAGATTGTATTAAACTGTCTACTTACACAGGACATATTGCATGCTGCATACCACATTAAAAGCAGTGAACTTGAGCTTCCTTTCTTCCTGCTGTTCCATGATAAATGGCAATTAAAAAATCATCAGCCTGTCTTATTACTTGCTAGCACTATTATTTTAATTAAATTCAGTTTCAATTGTTTGCTGCGAGTATATGGATTTAGGCCTAATAACAGGGCCTGTATATAACAGCACTGAAAGTATAATGACCGTAAGCCATAAGATAAAACTGAGATAAACTAAAATGTAATTGTTGCTCGGTTGTTTACTTTGCTATTCAAACATTGCTGATCATTCGTCTCCCCTGACACCAGCAAAACAAATACAATGGCAACCTTAATATCAGCAATTACAATTCTTTGACTAAAACTAGAATTTGAATACTTAAAAAAAATGTCTGCAAGTTGTACAATATATGTAGTGTTTTGCATTTTCAATTATCTTTAAAAAGTTTATGTTACATATATTAAAATAGGGATAAAATATGTAAAAAATGGTTTTTAATTGAAACATCGGTAAAAAATCAGGGGGAAAAAATCTCATAAACACACTTTACATGTGGAATATGATGCATAGCAGTTCTGGTTTCTGATTAAGTTTAATGTCCCTGGCATGTATGATGTAGCAGAATCTGTGCAAGCATTTTCTCAAGTTAGCTGGTGTTTTGTGAACGTTAGGGCAATAGTATCTGCAGAAGGTTTGAACATGACATCAGCACAAAACAAGCCAGGTTTATTTGCATTGAAATCATAAAAATAAAAGAAAATTGACAGAACTGGACGATGCAAGCCATCAGGAGACGCGTCAAAAATCACAATGGACATTTCCATCAATGCATTCCATAAGTTTACCAACTAAAGCGTCACCATTTTCTGTCAAATATTTATGATTAAGATTGTCGGCGTTAGGCAGTGTTTTAGCTGATGGACAGTACTCTTGCAAGAAGTCACCAACACATACCTCTCTGCAATAAACAGTGACTGTCCAGCAAAGCACAGTGCTCTGACAAACTCATTAACACAGTCATTCTGCTCCCTCTTTTATAAAAACTTGTGTAGAAGCCACGGTAATGGATTGCTCGTCTCTCAGTTCACTTTCTTGTTTTAGTTTAATGTGTTGCTTATTTTTCAGTATGTTCTCTTATTGTCAGTGCGATCATGTACCTCAATGCTATTTTTGCTTTTTGTATACTTTGAAACATTCATTTTCTTTTGAATATCCATAAACTGATTTATGTTTACTCCCCATTCCTCATCCACTAAAAATATTATATTTGTGTATTTCAATTTAGTTTTTGATCAAGCTAGTAGTTACCAAGCCCAGCAACTGCCACAATAATCAGACTTTAATTGGCCAACATAATCAGGTGATAATGTTTGCGACAGAGAACGTTATTTTATCCTCTGACATCTAAACGTACCTACTGTGTCCTAGGATACAATGTAAGGCTGCTTATTACAATGTCAGACTCAAAATAAAACAGCATTTTAATCAAAATATTGTGTATTTCCTAGAAAATAGTACCAGGAAACTGGTAACGTTCAGTTAAAAAATCCTGTAATTTTTCTGCAAAATTCGGAATAAACCAGAAACGCGGAACACTAAATATATGAATAGCAACACCAATAAAATGTATTTTCATCTAAGACATGTTGTTAAGATTTTTATCTACAGTTCACGTGACATTGCAAGTTGTTACAATGTTGCTACTAATGATCATTACTAGAGCCCCGCGTTTTTCGCAAATATGAAATAAAACGAAATGTAAAGTAATAAGGTATTGTACAAAGTACACATTTAATTATTTTTAAAAATATTTCCAAACTTAATAAATTCATGTTAAATAATCTTTCCTGTGCAGGATATTCTAATATCGGATACAGATTTATCCTTGTACCAACATAGTAATTAAATGACTCACATGTTGTTGGAACCCCTGTGTATCACTTCCTAGTATTCTAGTACAAGCTCTAATTCTTCGAACAACCTCCTGCTGGTAGTAAATAGAAATCAGAACAACACCAAGTTTAGGGGATGTGCTGTACACACCTTTACATTTTCACATGCATCATGCTGTGTTCTTCTTTTCTCTTAACATGTCTTGTTAGCTTAAATCACAGCGAACAGAGTGGACAATGCCATGCCCATATGGTGCCTAGCCTTTTATCTACTGTGTTACTGCCTGTGAGAGCCTTCTATTAACAATGAATATCAGCAGTTACCTGCAACAGTTCTTATGTGGCAAATTACCTTAACCACTACAAATACATGTTTTTTGTATTTGTTTTTTTTTTACATCTGTCAAAGTGTCTGGTTCCTTTCTTTCTTTTTGGCAGCAAAATGATGTCTTCTGATGAGTTGGCGACTGACTAACTAGGGTGAGCAAAAGTCTATTCTGGCTAAACCTGGTGTATAAACTTGAAATGTTCTTGAAATGTATTTGTTTACGACTGTAAGTGCGTAAGGGCGTCTGCTAAGAAATAAATAATAATAATAATAATAAACAAATACAGAATGGCCTTTTTTTTTTAATACGGTGTCAATAGTACTTTTATATATTGTATTTTCCCCAACAGGAGTTATTTTGAGCTGTAGGGCATTAACAAAAGTCAAGGTCGACTACCGGACAATAGATCCTTCATGAAGAGGTCACTATTATATTAGAAAATAATTAGTATTGCTCTTTTAATAAAGGCAGCATTTAAATTCTGTATTCGTCATCTTGTTCTATGATTTGGTAGTTAACATATAGTCCCAACAAGTTTATAAAAAAAAACCTTTACTCCAACTCTTTTATACACATAAAAAGAAAAAAATGGCTGCTTTTATCAGGACACCTGTGAATTGAAATGAGCCAAGACGTTAATGCAGTGAGCAGCCAGTGGAGTCTGAGCTGCTTTTAGTTAAAATAAGAGATGCAGCATAGGCTGCGCTGAGTCTATTCTCTGCCTACAACAACAAGAAAGAGTCAAGTTGACATTGACAGGCTTACAAGGGTGTACATGACAAGCCTGGTACTCAAGCAGACTGATCTGAATCACAGCTGATGGGCTGACGTTAATTTAGGTTTCTACCATCTGATTGAAGCCCCTTAGCAGATTGGCTTTTGGTACTGAATTGTTTTCTAATAAACTACAACTTTAAAATTACATTTTCCAGTCCCTCCAAAGTTCTACCAAAAGCTGCAACTTGGCAAAATGGTTTTTATGCCTGTGTGTTGCTATCAGTATAATTATTAATATTCTGAAACAATTTTCAAAAAAAAAAAATCTGGCATATTGAAACGCATAGAAATGAATGCAGTTAAACTTAAATACATATTTACCAGTGGACATCTGTGAACTGATTAATATGATCTCACAAGAAAGAAATATAGGCCCAAAATATTACTCATCAGGCCTTTAGTTTTTAATTAAAACCAATTAACCTCATAAATCTGGGAGCTGGGAATACAGACCAGGCACAAGAACAAACAGAAATCTAATTTGGAGCATCAGGGGATTCTTTTTAATTATTTTTTATTGATGAGAGAAACAGGTACTTGTCTATCTGAATATACACTTAACTTTTTAAAATGTATTTCATCAGGAAATAGAAATACACTCCTTTCACTTCAGCTTAGGATGTTAAAATGGAGAGATGACGGTACAATATGTAATTAGTATATCTGTAACATACATTCCCCACCATGGCTGTAAATTCAAAATCAATGGCAAAACAGTTGATGAGCAGAGTATAATAACAGTATGCACAGAAACGTATTGAATAAGAAATAGCAATGAACAGTTTAATGTAAATTGGGTAAGTGGTAGATAAGACCTCGATGTCATTAGGTAAGCAAAAGAGTAAAGAAGATTACCAGTATCTGGGGGTAAAAAAGTGCTAGATGTGAAATACAGATACGGATATAAACTCCTCCTGTATCCCCACAATTTTAAATTCCCAACGACTATCACAACTTAATTAGGTTTTGCAAAAATGTAAATGCGACATACAGATGAACAAATGTACGGACGAACAGACAGACAGGCAAACAACATGTACTAAATAACGTTATGAAAACACATCCCACTTGGATAAGCTGTTATCCAGATATATGAAAAATGTGAAGTGTGAAACATGTAGGGACGTACGACCGCCTTCAACAGACCCTCGTCGCTGGGGACTTTGTTCCCTGTGGGGAATAGCCCAATTAACCTGTGTACTTTAGAATAGTAGTGGTGCCTTACTATACATATAACAAACCGCATTAAAAATGTATAACACTTCATAGAATCAATACATATCTTCCATGCTTATATTTTGTGATAACACGTACATTTTTCTGACATATCCAGTATGCTGACAACAGATAACTTCAACCAAACAGAAGGTTAGGACTAAGTTATTTTTGACACAACGCATTAGAAGGCTCAGGGCATTTTTTTTTTTTTTTAAATAGATACTTTAACATGAATAATTACCAACTAAAATTGACTCCATACTTTTGTAGTCAAATCTAATTATTTTCCACACATTTTCTTGCCTATTTCTATGTTAACATAATGACAGAATGTTCTTGGCACTTGCCACTCTATCCATAAAATTATACACACATAAAAGAAGAATGCCTCTCTATCCCCTTTTTTAGGCCTTATCAAAACGCCCACTGAATTTCATCTGAAAACCAAACACATTCTGCAGCCTTTTTTTTCTTCCTTTTGATACAATTATCTGAACTAAACAGGATTGCTTTGTAACGTCAGAAACAAAAACAACTGTACCTTTCAACAGATAGCGATCAGTCATTTATTTATCTGCCCTTCCTCTAATATGAAATGATATTATATTAATATGATATTATGTTCATATATATATATATATATATATATATATATAGATATATATATAAAAAAATAAATAAATTGTCAACATCCGAGGCATCACTTGTTCACTTGCTCATTGTTGCAGTTCCTGTTGTTTTACACGTCTACTAAACTAAACTACTACAAATTAACAGTGAAAGAAAACACTACACACGACAGTTCATTTTCAAGCTTTCAAATAGTGTTTAATTATCAAAATAACTGTACTCTGTGTGCATTATTAAGATAACCAGTGTTAGAATCTAAAAATGTTTTATTATACCTAAGAAACCCAGTAGCTTCGGTGCTATACTTTTGAGCACTCCTTGAGAGCCCCCACACAAGCTCAGCACCTTTGCACCAGAGAACTCCTACTGACTAACATTTTTTTTTCTTCTCCATTATGTGTATAAACGATTAATAGATAATCAGGTTACAAGCAATAGACGCTGAATGTTATACATCAGGCTTTGGAGGCACTGGAGTCAATGTGACATTTTTCGGATCCATTTGTGTGGTTCTTACGCTGCAATAAAATGTTATGCACATTTTTGACATATGTAACAGAAGATTGCACTGTGTTGGTGGTAGTGCTTTACTGTAGCTAGCAGGTCGACTTTATTAGTATATGAATATGGTAAGGCAAAGAAGCAATGTTGGTGTTGTCCTTATCATACAATATACAGTCAAATTATCTTTAAAATGTTGCAGCCGCTTATTGTAAATGACTTCTATAATATGAATTAACTTAACCCAAATTATTTTGGGAGTCCTCCCAGGGAAGAAAAATGTGAATAAAATGAAACACCCTAGTTCAAACCGCTGGGTGCAAAGGATATAGGGAAATGTATTAACTTACATCCATATTAGCACCTCTGTACTGTATTTTTGTATGTACTGTAGGTTTTAAGTGCAGGTAATTTGCAGTGTATACTTTTTAAAAGTTTATTTCCATATGTATTTTCAATCAAATGCACAGTACTTTTAAATACTGAATCATTTTAATTGTTCTGTAATTAAACTATGAATCCAGTGTTAGAACATAAAGTTTACAAATGAGAGGAGGCCATTCGGCCCATCTTGCTCATTTGGTTGTTAGTAGCTTATTGATGATAGAATCTCATCAAGCAGCTTCTTGAAGGATCCCAGGGTGTCATCTTCAACAACATTACTTGGGAGTTGGTTCCAGAACCTCACAATTCTCTGTGTAAAAAAGTGCCTGCTATTTTCTGCTCAGAATGCACCTTTATCTAATCTCCATTTGTCACCCCTGGTCCTTTTCTTTTTTTCAGGTCGAAAAAGTCCCCTTGGTCAACTTTGTCAATACCTTTTAGAATTTGAATGCTTGAACCAGATCACCGCGTAGATTTCTTTGTTCAAGATTAAATTCTTTTAGCCTGTCTGCATACAACATGCCTTTTAAATCCGAGATAATTCTGGTCGCTCTTCTTTGCACTCTTTCTAGAGCAGCAATATCCTTTTTGTAACAAGGTGACCAGAACTGAACACAATATTCTAGGTGAGGTCTTACTAATGCATTGTAAAGTTTTAACATTACTTCCCTTGATTTAAATTCAACACTTTTCACAATATATCCGAGCATCTTGTTGGCCTTTTTTTTTTTATAGCTTCCCCACATTGTCTAGATGAAGACATTTAGTGTAACTTCAATAAAAACTGACAGTATGCATTTGGCTTTAGATTCCTGATAATACACATTACTGATAAGACATTTTCTAGCTTACTCAAAACTTATCCATTTGGTGCCACCAGCTGGTCAGTATTGGTTGATACATTACGTAAATGTAATTTTTAACAATAACCATTATGTACAGTATAATAGCTACAAGTGAAAACTACTACAATCTTCCGGACGGCATTGCAAAATTACTTCTGGATGTTTATTACCTTATAAACTTGTGATGGTTGTCAGCTACAGCTTACATATTTTGCAAAATAACTTGAATTATGCTCTTATGTTGTTTAACAACCTCAAAGTAGAGTCCTGAGCGGGTCTGATTTTTACGACCCACTTCCGACCTGATCCCGTTACAACACTGTCTTCTTACCCGCGACCCGACCTGAACCCGCAAGTGTTTGTCCTTTACCTATTGCCTGCGTCAACTGACTCTCTCACATTCACACTAAGACATCTCAACCATTCACCATGGATTGAGTTTACACAAGGCTATACAGCCTGGTAGCTTTCTCTAGTGATCTGCATATATTTTAACATTGTAACATATTAACTGTCGCTACTTTACTATAAAATACTTGTCTATTCCTTTCGTGCCACCAGCTGAAAGGGAGCTACACCTGTGCTTTCAGAGAGATGATGTACCAGTTTTGTGGCTGTCGTTTACAAAAACATAATGACAGGTTTTACAAGCAACGAATCCAGTCACATGTTTATTATTTTCATTCGCCATGATTCCAAAAGAATTCCACACTTCTGATTTACCTCTCGAACTATTATCCACTACATGGTATAAACCCTGCTCGTGATAAAAAGATCTTGCGACGTATCAAACAAGCGAGAAGAACACTGCTTAGTCAGCTGACTCCTCCCTACTCGTCTCCTGCTTCAGTGCAGGAAATACTGGTACATTTACCTTCTAATACGTTATCTGGGAAAGGGTTACAGACAAGTACACTGAACGGATAGAACACATTTTTGGTTATTCAAATTCAGATCCGACATTTTTTTTTTTTTTTTTTGACTCGCAAACCGCGAAAAAGTTCATATTCTGACCCGAACCCGACCCCCTTTTTGCGGTTCACCCGACCCGATGCAGGAGTCTACCTCAAAGGCCTGTAAAGTCCTTAAATATCCATGATATGTTCGGATGTGTAGCAAGTCATTTCAGCCTCAGAATGAACACTCCCATTAAGCTTGTCATTAAGCTGAGAATGTGTATCTTGGGGCGTCATAAACCCTGTTATTGGGCTTCGTTGTTTACACTGTTGCTGATAACTGATACTAAGTGACAGCATCTATATGTTACGACTGTAAGCTTCCACACAAAACTAGCGTTTTCCACTAAACCACAACTACTAACTGGCTTGTTTCACCAAGCTCTTCCAGGAATTCTTAGAATCTGCCATTCTAAATTTACATTATGATAAGAATATTGTTCCATATGTTCTATTTTTGTTTTCATTTTCTTCTTTGATTTTCTATGCCTTCTAGCTGTTCTAGAAAAACGCTTGAAAAAACCCCCACTTAATTACACATTTTTTGCAGTGTAGTAGTATACAATCAAAAGAAAAAGCTGCCTAATTGCACTCTGCAGCAAGCTAACTGTTCATGAAAACATTGTGCTTAAATGTCTCTGTGTCCTTCTCAGGTAAACTTGAGTCCTTAAGCTTCAAGAAAAAAAACGTTTCAATAAAAATACAGTAACTCCAAAGGAAGTCCAAAGCAATTGCACATACATGCTCTTCTATGCAACACCAATAACAACAAGTTTTAATGCCAGAATCTTCAAACAAATAGCCATGCTAATAGCAGAGAAATGCTTAAGTCATATTAAACTTCATTTAGGCTTGCATCTTCATACTTTCCAACAACATACAGTAGCGTTGTGAATTGCATGGGATTACCAATATGCCTCCAGCAATCTGGCTAAGTTTTGGCAGCTGTCCATGCAGTGCCAAAAACTAAAGAAAGACAACTCATTGTTACTCTGACATTCCTTTACAATGTTCAAGTAAACTGCCCACTCACCTTCAAGTGATGAACTCAGTAGTGGGATGCTCTGTTCGTAGTCACCACATTTGTGGGAAAGTACATCAATTGCTTGGTATCAAGGATGCTGGCTGTTTGTCTGTATTTAAGTAACCATACAGTTTAGCTGTGCAGTTGTGAAAAACGTGACACTTTCAATTATATGATGCATTTCATTCTTTATGATGAAGTTCAGCAAGTAATTCTGATGCAACATTATATCCTTATGTTGCTAAAGTAGACCGTGATTCAAAAGTAAAGTAAGGTCTCAACAATTGCCTTTGCTTCTGATTGTATAAATATTAAATCAGTCTGCAGCAAAACACTGAGCTCTGCTAAAACAGCAGCCTCCATTTCAATTTCCTGAGCAACAAATCATTTCTAGTAAACGACATGACTGCTGTGATACTCAACGAATTTGAACCATCGTGTTACAACAGGTTCTGGAGGTAATGTCAGGTTTTTAACATCATGGTCGATTAGGTAGTCTCTGAAATCAGCACGTTTGAATGAGGCTTTGCAGAACAACTTTTTTAATAGAGCACATACACGGTTCACTTCAGTAAACAGGGTGCCAGCACTCACCTAGTAATGTCATTATGTGTGCCAAGCAAGTCACGTGAACAGTTGGTTGAAATACAACCAAAACTGTTTTTAAATGACTTTCGCCTGTTCTTTGCATTATCTGACACATAAACCACTACCTTTGAAAATTAAATTTGGTTGCATAAGGATTTTTCAATAGCTTGTGAAACCGTAGCCTAATTAACACATTCCGACCACTATTTCTACAAGTTTGCCTGGCATTTGTCTAACAGCTGCAATAGAATATTTGCCAAGTATCTATTCAATCTGTCTGTATATTCATCCACAATGATAGCCATGAGCTGACCCTTCAGTTCAGCCATGTTGTTGCTTATGACCCAGAGAAGATGGATCTGTCAGTTGAGTTGCTTTAGGTATATAGTGTCCTGACTGTCCATATCGAAGCCATCTATGCTTGCTTTAGCTTAGTCAATATTGACCATACTTACAGATGGGATCAAGGTTTATTTGTTTCACAATATTTATTGACACTGAACACAAGCAAACTTGCTAGATAATGAATGCACTGGTTAACAATTAATTAAGAATATAGTACTGAACCAGTACTTTACAAATGTGTTTTGTTTTTTTTAGCTGAGCCTGTAAAAAAAAAAAAAGTTTCTTTGAGCATGTGTGTACAAAATCAAAGTCCTTGATATTAACTGTTTCCAAATAACTTTCAATAGAAAGAAGCGTTAATGTTAAAATAAAAATGTTAAGACTGCAGCCAAAGAGTGAGAAGCATTGTATAATGTGTCATTCAAGTAAGAAAATCAGATGAACTGTCAACAATATTTGTCATTAGGCAGACAGAAGGCCTTTAGAGGCATCAGCTAACTCCAAAGTATGGCAGGCAGGCATGCTGCCAGAAGGAAACAGGAAATCTGAAGTCCTGAGGGGCATATTAACAAGACAGCTAGACAGAAGTTAAAATCCCACCCCAAAACAAAACAAAAAAGAAAAAATATGACATTCTCCAGTCTAAAGCAGTCATTAGTATCATTATGTAGGAAAGTTAAACAGGTGCTTTATTACTTTGGACACAATAACAATAAGCATTAAACCAAGATAGCCCTTGACTTCTGTTCATTCATAAGACTAGACATCCATTGCACTGCATTAGTTCTTTCACACAAATTATATTTTCAGATAAATAAATGTTAATAAAAAAGATTTCTTTGGCTTGCACTTTCTTTCTGATTTAATCTGAAATTGCATCTCACTGTTCTGTTTCCACGCTATTCACCAAAAGTAAAAACAGATACATTCATGGGAAATGTATTAGAACAAAATGAAAAAGATAATGTGCAGTATATTATTAAAGATAAGAATTAGGAGGTATTTGTATTAAGTTCCATCCTTGCCCATGTGAGGTATTACCAATAAATACAATTCTCAGAAAAATCAGTTTATGCATGAAGTGACTAACTAGCAAACAGATGAGATTTTAAAGTTTAATTAACACAGAGAATTACAATTATACAATAAATCTGACCCCGTAGTGTTTAATTTTATGGAACTTAAAGTCCATTGATTTTAAACAGATGTAAGAAGTAATTACTTGTAACACAAGTGGAGCAGATTTTAATAAGTAATAATCGTGTTCCATTTCAACAGAGGAATGATTAATGATGTTCTTTAAAAACAGTTCCTTATTTAGTCAACACATTCTTCTAATTGGAGTCATTCACAACAGCATGTTTAAGAGTAAAACGAACTTACATTCATTAAGTACATGATTGTGAGAAAATGGCAGTCAAAATAAAAATGACCTCTTTTCAGGCTGGAAAAGCTTTAACTTGTTCCTCTCCGCCATATGCTGTTCTGGCTTCTTAACTGAAGCTCTCATTAGGAAAAGAAAGACAGGTCATTGTGATTCCAGTGAACCTTTGACAGGAAACTTCTTACCGATAACCCACTGGATACACTATTACTACCTGCCAATCTCCCTGATGTAACTAAGATTTGAACAGGATCATAAATGGGTCAAAGCGGTCATCAAAAAGCAAATACAAAACGATGCTGCAGCTGCTGCCATTACTGGACCTCACAGTTACAGATTAACACCTGGAGCAATAGCTGGTGAGTTGTCCTCCACTATAACTACTGTACAGACCTCAGACATTCTCGGGAGAGGAACGTGGTCTGCTGTCTGGCCAAAATTATATCTATGACCGTTACATCTGGATGCGACTTGTATACAAGCATGCTACATGAGGACCTTGGGTTCAAGCTAACACCACACTGCCATTCTTTAACAAGGTCAGCTAATCTGGAACAATCACTGCACATTTTTACTTTCAAGGTAACATACATAAAGGTAAACCAAACATAACCAAGTAGTTTTAGTGTCTTATACTGCTGAGGGGAGTTGTGATTCATAGACTATGACAGCAGTATGTCATATAAGTGGAGAAAGAGCGGTTCAGGAAGTAACACAACCATGTATTATAACGAATATGTGTAGGGGGTCTATTACTAATTGGTGCAATTTACTGCTACAGATCTCCAGGACCAAATAACCCTACTTTATGGAGTATGAAGGATCCAGGATTGTATATTTGTGATATTCTTCTTGGCAAGAATTAAAATAGTGAGAAGCAAACTGAGCACTAACCGCAGGGAATTGAAACACTGACAATGCCGCTAGATGTACCTGTGTTTATAGGGCTATGAAGTGAAGCAGAGGTGATGGATGACAGAACAACATCTCTGTTAGAAAGGCATGCTGTCTTACTGGAGCTGAACAAGCATCTGGAGTGTGAAGAGACTCGTCATTCAAATGGAGAAGATCAAGTAAGCTGAACTGCCAATTACTTATACATCCGAAATAGTCATTTATAATAGAATACATACAAAAAAAACAACATTTGAAGTAAAAATAAAACATCAAAAAGGCCAAATTTTATTTTGTAGTATGTTTCAGACACAATATAATGAATATTGATCATAATCAATTAAAAAACTAGCTCTGAAGTTGAAGTTCTTGCTGTAAACAAAACAGCCAATTTACTTAACAGCTGTTGTGCTATCTTCAGAAAAATGCCTAGAACAGAAGAGGAATTAATGAAGACATCTCTTATTTTTTTAACTCTGTTTATCAAAACCATAAACAACAAAACATCCATCACTCTATAATAATTGTCTGATTGCAAAGAGAGCTTAACATTTTACAGCAACAATAATATAGGTATCTTTGTTAATCAGAGGCTGAATTTAACTGCGCCTTTACTTGGCAACCAACAGAATGAACTATTCATCAGCAGGAATGTTTCACTGAGTAAGAAAATAAAACAGCAGTCAAAGAAAATGTTAAGTGATTACTGCGTTCAATTTGTTTTAGGAAAATATGTGCATTTGCCTGCAAGTTTCTACACAGAGCTGCGATAAAGGGAACAATGGAGACAAAAACTGGGTACAAATTTAAGAACTAAATCTATTTAAAAACAAAATAATCATCTTTGGGCTTTTGAGAAAAATAAAAGGCATAATAATAGCTTTACTTTTGTCTTAAACTGACATGGGACCAACCAGCCAGAAACAGCACAAAATATGTATCCGAGTGATGATTGTGTATGAGTCAGGTTCATGAACTTGGTTTAGGATTTGCTCCTGAGAAGATTAAATAATAATCTCTAACATTTGACTTTATTTTTCTTCCCTTTTTAAAAATAACAGTTGCAGATCACAGTGAAAAACACTGGCTCAGCACAGCAACAACCAGGACAAATACACTACAATTATAATGTTCTCGTATCAACTGGTGGTTTGTACCATGTGGAAAGCTTACTTAATATTTGTATTCACAAAGATGAAAGTCAGCATTGCACTGTGTTTTCTCCTAATGCAACAGCACAGCAGACAATAGAAACAGTATTGTTTCAGCATTTGGATATCAACTACTTACCTAAAGACACAAAAGTATAGAAAAGACTCGAGACTCTCACTGGCACTCTGTTGGTTGTTGTATAAAATGGTTAAACCAACATTTTTCTTCCACTTAAATGTACTGGGCACACAAATTCAGTCACTATTTCTTATTATTTTTTTTCTTGTATGTAACATTAATTTACCAGTACCGTTTACCAGTACTCTACAAAACAGTATCAAGAAAGACAATATGGGAGTTAAAATAACTGTTACAATAACGTTGTCTACATGTACTGCTGAAATGCCATGTACCGGAAATGCAGTTCAGATGCACATTTAACTAATCAGAACTCCACAGCAAATCAGTAAAAATGTTGAATACATGAAAATCTCCTAACAGTTACATATTTGGGAGGCCAAAGCGTTAAATATGTAAGATGTTCTTAAATTTATTTAATTTTTATTTCCAGGAGAACGAAATAATAAAAAAACTCTATAAATCGTGTATGCATAAATCATTGTAAAGAAGTAAATATAACGGCGCAGTTATATTGTATTCATTAATGTCAGAAAAGGGCAAATTGGTATTTTAATATTTATAAAACGAGACCAGACTTGAATATAGCTATTGTGATGTCTATGAACTGATGAACTGGATGATTAAATCTAGATCTTCAAACATGTACTGTTTAAAACAAATTCCCCCTGGTCATTTTTAAAACAGGTTTGATGTGAGCGACAGGAAATTCTTTCATGGATGTCTTTCCAGGGAGTCACAAAAACGGTGGCCATAGAATCACAGGTGCCACTGATCCAGACACAGTCTCTTCATTGTGTTCACTGAGATGCAATTTTAATAATAGGTATTCAAAGTGAAATACTATGAACTTAAATGCAGCCATACATGTACTGTATAGCTGATATAGCTGAATACAGCTTAGGTACAAAGATAGGGCCAATTATTGGCTTCAATTACCTGAACATTACAGTTCCAGTGCAGGATTATGCCCAATAATATAACTTTAAAAAAAAAAAAAACACAATTTCTAAAATCATACATAGAAAATGGGTTGCCATAATCACATTAATTCAACTTCAATTTATTTTACCATTGCATTAGAGATACAAATAACTTCAAAAATAGCACTGACAAAGCACCCAAGCAGTCATAATAATTCAATGTCGGGATCATGACTGCTTGTATGGGCATGGTGAGAGGTGATTGTGGACTGTTTGGCCGCTGGTCCCGTCTGTTAAGGGGAGAAGAAGCCACCGCCCGATGCCAGGATCAGCAGGGTGGACCATGACAAAGCCACATCCTCCCCGTCCCCGTCGTCCCGTCAAGAGGACTGTCTGCATTAAGGTGTATCTAAAAAAATTGTCCCTGTGCAAACAAATTAAAAAAATGTCATATACTGTACAAAATCACTAGCAAGGAATATGTTTCATAGCTCGACAGCAAAATGTACATCCACAGTGAATAACTACTCCGTGATTTTGACAATTGGTAATATCAGAAAACAGCAAAGCAGTCGTGCTTTAGAGCACTTTTAAATGACTGTTAATGTAATGACAATGGTTCTACATCAATACCTGAAATGTTCTACACCCTGACCAAAGATGCAACAATTCATAGATTAATCGATTAGAGATGGCAATGGCTTTTAGCTTGCATGCCTCAATTAAATATTGATTGACTGATTTATCGTTCTTTTTTTAGGCTACACATTTGCTTCATAAACAGTTCACTCATCATACGCTGTACAACATGTGATTTGGAAATCGGCTGCCGATTCTACCTCTAGCAAAAAGACTAAATTTACGGCTTGCAATTATTATGTTTTGCTATGTTGTACTGTACCATTTTAGCTACTTTGTAGACCACAGTGTCTGTAGAGACAAGAACAAAGCATATGCTTTAGGGTAAATGGAAATGCCATGATTTCTTTCTTTTACAAACTGTAGAGAGAAAACCCAGAGGAACCCCCACACATCTAAAGTTCACAGATTTGTCTTTTCTCTCATATAACATAATTTTTGAAGGGATTTAACAATTTGATTGAAAGCAATTATCATCACCAACAGTGAAAGTACAAGCCTTTCCCCCTTACTCCTTTGGAACTGATGACATTTAATTACAAAAAAGCTTTTAGATGGCTTTTATTGTAAGCCTATTTTTGTCGACCTGAGATAAATCATTCATACCACATCTCTCCTAGCTATTTGTTTACTACACATTTTTTATGACCACTCTATTTTTATATCGAAACAGAGGACCAAAAAGCACAACTTTTAACCCTGTATTGACACAAGATGTTTATAGTTATATGCCCCAAATATTGATTTCCAACTCCTTAGAGGCAATAATGACTATTAACCAACAGCTTGCTCCACATCTTAATGCTTGAACCCCAAAAAACTTTAACCGGGATTTAGACATGACTGTCTTCAAAATAAAACACACACAAACTAGCAACCGGACACTCAGAAACTAACTACATTGTCAATGATCTATCTTAATTTCCTTACCAAAACTGCTGCTTTGGATGTATATACAGTAATATATAGGTGTATAGAGTGTACCTCAAAGCATTGCAGTGGCCTCAGTTGTTTTCTACTTCTTTCCATTAAACACAATAAGCACAAACCATGAACATGAAAACAATTCATTAAGCACAATAACAAGCAGAACAATGGAAACTAAAACAAGCAATGTCATTGGTTACCTACTGCATGGCTTGTTAATTCTCTAGTAATGCCCGGATGAGAACAAAAGGCTGAGTCTATTTTTACAGCACTTTACTTTCAGACATCTTTTAATTGCAGTAACAATCTCAGCTCAGGGAGAATTAATAACCAGCAAGGGCTACAGTCTCCCAGTAGGAAATAATCCCCAAGAAAGACTTGGCCTTAATTGTAATGCTAAGTCCCTTTTTAATAAAATAATACACATTTTAAAGCTCAAAATACTGTATTTCAGTAGCAAGTCTTCTTAAATCTACAAAAAATGTAAACATTCTATAGTTGTGTTAATTAGACAAGCAACTCCTTATTTACATAAATCAGCTCTACAATAATGCTCTTCTAACTTTGTGATTCGTGTTTAAATTACCTTGTGACCTTTACATTGTCAAACAGCACATAGTAATAATGAAAATTAAGCACAAGACAGAAAAACAAAACAATAGTATTAACAATAATGATTAGTCCCCATTAAGTGTGAAATACATAGCCCCTTCCTCCTAGCCTCAGAGTGAAAGGTTGTTGTTATTTTCAGGGTGAATATCCCTTATATTTTCTGCTGTAATTCTTACAGATGTCCAAAAATAAGAAGTGGAATTTAAGTGATCAATTTATTACTTATGCAAAATCAATCTATACCTGGAAGAGCTTGTCATAAATCACACTCTTTTTTTTTTTTTTACATAATTGTCAAGAAGCAATGTTACTTTCATTTGAAAATAACTTAAAAGCTTTAAAACAAACCTTTAAACATAACCGGCCTGATCGTTCTCTCTTCCCAAGATGCTGGTGAAAACCCACATTTTATTCCCTTAGTTATTGTAACATGTAATAAAAAGTATTCTCAATTAAACATTATAAGCTGCCGAGTAATTAAGAAAAGGCAACCAGTTATCAAGGTTAACAAGTACCACCTTCTTGTACAATTTCTACAGATTCTAGGAAAACTGCCAAAACTTCACAATGTATATCTCTATGCTAACAGTTTTTCATTATTGTTATTATAGATATTATCCAAGTTCTCTCTTGCTATCTTTAATGCTTATTCACTCAATCAATAAACTTTATTCATTTTGATCTCCAACACACAGGTTAGCATTTACCAATTTAAGCTTTTACTTTTAACCTATTGTTTTACTTATTTTCAGCACCTTGACTCCAGGCCTGTGTAACAAAACTGCTCCAGTACTCTAAGAAAACAGAAAAAGGAGCATCAATAAATAGCTGGTAGCCCATTTGAAAAATAAATAAATAAATAATAGAAGAAAAGAACACAGTAATACATCCCTTTTACAAGTTTAGCACAGTAAAATCTCATATTTATTAACTTTACAAAATCCTACATTTACCTACCGGCATACATGAGGAACAATGCTTAGCGATAATTGACCTTTTCACTCCAGCACACAAGATTAATGTGTGCTATGTGCATAACCAGCACACACTACTTTCTCTTAATTGGGACCATAAACACATTTTCACACTTGGGGTGGAAAAATTCAAAAACTAATTTCAAAAATTGAACGCACTGAGAACGACAAAACGCTTGTTATTTGAATTAGCATTACTACATATTCTATCTGGTTGGGTAAACCCATTTCACCCTTGGTAAGTTCTAATATACTTTGCTGGATGAAGGGGGTTTTGCTATTGTTTGATTGTATAAAGAAGATCTTTAATTCAGTCTCATGACTTAAGAATTAGAAACTAGTTAGGAGCCACTCTAATTTGTTTTTCGGAAGAGGAAAAGGGTGAACATAATTAGTGTTCTCTAATTGCTTCTTGATTAAAATAACATGCCATACATCCATAGCAACTTCGTCATCGTTCACAATACTTAAAATATTGCCTTCATATATAACACTGTTGTATTATTCTATATCATGTGGCTAGAAGAAACACAAACAAAAATATTAATAATAAATACAAATAAACACTCCTAGATTGACAAATAGTGCCAATGATTTCTCAAAATGTGTACAGACTCACAGTGACCCTGGGGAAAAAAAAAAAAATAGCCCCTGGAAATATATATTTCTTTTTTTGCACATGAAGATCAAGAGGCTGCCAGCCAATTGTTCTGAATTGAGATTAATGTTAAGAAGTCAGAGCTGTCTGTCACCTTGACTTAAACTGATCTGCAACCTTAGAGAATTCAACACTCCCATCATAATCTTCAAAAAGACTGCCACAGGAAGAAACACTGGATAATCTACACACACATGAATTGTTCTTTGGATGGTAAAAAATAGTAACATATTAAAGTTCAAATCCTTACCAGGTCAATAAGACCCTCTTGTATTCTGTTTAGAGTTGTTCGGAGTCTACTGCTGATTAGACCAAGTCCGGATGATTCATACTGCAAAAGAAACAAAAAAACAAACAAATCCATAAACATCAGAAGGCAGAGTTTTGTTTGCTGATCTATCAAATCCATACACTTGTTTTATTTAGTATTTATTTTAGTCACATACCCACCCAGACCAGTACTGAAACTTTGTTTTTAACATCTGAAGTATTCAATACAAGGTGATTTAAATATAGATAAATGGGTTATTTTTTTTGGACAAGTTTACACAGTGCTGAAAAATACTGAGCAGTCACCATACTGTTTCATAACCCTGGCAGGGGACTTCCATCCAAATTGTTGAAATGATAGCTCAGTGAATTCTTTGTGATTCCAATGTCAAATTTAGAAAACATAAAAGCCAAGTTAAATGTAACAAACATGTTAGCATTTATATAATGTTCATTTTGTTTTTCTCTTTTTCCTGTCAGAAACAATCCATCAGCATCTAAAAATCACCAGTCTATTGTCATGTTTACTGTTCTGTTACATTATCAAAAGGTTTCTTGTCTATGGAACTTTGGTAAAGATCCAGAAACTATAAAGCTCCTACAACTGACAGTTGGAAATGTATTTCACACACCACTACTTCTAAATGAGTTGAAAAAACTAGAGGAGGACTAAGACAGGTAAGAAAGCACATACAAGGGGATCATTCAAATGAAGGGACAATGAAATGAAAGCACAGCAACCAGTTCTGACAAGTGACAAATCCTAATTATAGCTAAGGGTACAAACCCCAGAATCTTACCGAGCAGACTGTCGTCTGCCTAGAAGTGCTTTGTTCTTTGCCAGGCACAGAAACTGATGGATTAGGCACTTGCTTTGAAATATAGAGAAAAAAATCAAAACAATAATTAAGACTGTATATCAATTTGTTATAAATAAGCAAGACAGACTGCTCAAATCCATTCATAACATGTCATTTTGACACCTGGGTGGGATCAAGGAGGCAAAGCAATCTTCTCAAGGTCACACACGGTGTGGAATTGTGGATCTCCAACGTCTGCTCAAGGTTTTACGTTTTTTAATTCAGCACAACTACAAAGACATGTAATTAATCTTTTCAATCACAATGGTTGGCACGTCAAATCTGTGTATTTGGCTAAGGATCAGATCTTCTCATCTACACTGAACATATTTTGAATAACATTCAGTTCAGTAATTAAGTATGTATCATTGATCTTTTGAGGAACAGTAAAATTGGAATTGGCTACTAATTCTTTGCAGTTAATATCAAGATTAGTGGCTGATCGATTTCATGTTGCAGCATCCATTATCCACATAAGGGACAGTAGAGGAATGTCTTGCCTAGCTAGGGGATCTATAGTGGGCTCAATGGGACCTTTGGGGGAAAAGCATGTTTATAAGCATGCAATTCTGGTGAACTTTGGGATTTCCAGAGTTTCTCCCACATTCTTTAATATACTTGTATGTGTACCCCCCTGTATGCTTTCATGTCCCGCCTCCCCGGATATCACCTCGGCTGAGGCAAGCTTACCGCTTCCCTGCTAGCAAACACACGCAAACAAACACAGGGTCTGTACACCAGTCCTGCAACAGTATAAATCCCAGGTTGTTCCAATATATACAGTATAATAGAAACTGCTATTCCACCAGTTTAAAGTTTACACCACTCTTATTTAAATTGTATATTTTTATAATAAATGCTGTAAACTGTAAATAAATAACACAGAATTCAAGGATGTTTATATACGTACACTTGTTTCGTACTTGTCTTGTAACATTAATGGACAGTTTGTTTTTACTTTGAAAAAAAACAAAAGTACAGTGCAAGTGTGGGAGCTTTATGAGTACTACGGGGTACATGAATCAAGCGTTTGCGACGGCATAAAGGACATAGCGCCGAGCTTACGCCGGCCTTAAAATTGCCCCGTGTGTATCATGACACTTTTGGCAAGTTAAGGCTGTGTTAGCACCGCCAAAATGCGCTCCGCCGTGCAATGCGCTTCGTCGCTCATTAGCCATGGATTTTAAGGTGTGTCAAGCCTTAATTATATGCATGGGCAAATTGTAGGTGGGGCTCATTTGTAAATGAAGTCTGTGATATTAAAATGAGATTTATGAAGTGGCAGAACAGCTGCGCCGGCCCTAAAAGTGTACACAAATAAGTCAGATTTCAAATTGGTTTTATTTGGGCGCAAAGAAAAAGTCAGAAATCAGCTGATAGGAAAGAGCATTATGGCAGCAGTCACAACGTATTTCTTACGACAGAGAGTGCAGCCTCCTAACCTTCCTGAACAACCCAGAACAACTGAGGAGAGAATATTTAGGGTCCGCATTACCTTTTTGATCTCCCTGAGGATGACATTAAAGCTCGATAACGGCTAAGCAGCGGCATTATTTTGGATTTGTTGGAGGAAATCAGGGATACAATAGAACCAGGCACTGCTCGCTCACAGTGTTGTAGGTTTTCTTTTCTTTTTTTGAGTTTCTATTACAATTTATCCTAGCATAATTCACGATAACATCACCAGGATCACTTTAAGTATCTGGAACGTTCACCCAATGTTTGCAAGTCAAATTGCATTAAGGGGGAAATTGGAACCACAACCTCACCGTGTTTTAACCGATTCCGCACTGTAACAGGTCGCGTTACAACGGGCTAGCACTGTATCTTGCTTCTTTCTTAAAATACATTTCAGACAAATGAAACAATGCAGGCTTGAGTGCAGCTATAGATTTTATGACTGTACATTCCAAGGGAAATAATTATGTTGTTTTGCAAAAGGGTGAAACTATTTAAAATCATGGCTTTCAACCTGTGCTACAAATCATTAAGATGGATAACCTACCAGGAGAGCTCATGCTTTATATTTGGGTGAGAAAGCCTTCAGCCAGGGTATATATTTCATTAACTCAAACCTCTAAATGATGCAACTAAAGGGCTGGGCCATTAGCAAAGCTAAAATAAGAATTACAGGTGTGTGATAAATTATACATCTCAACCTCACCATCTCAATTTTAAATCTACTACATGTACAGCAGGAGGTTAGCCCTTTGCGATCCTATGTCGGACCTGGTCCGACATTGCAATTTTCCCTTTCACATCCAACATCATCAAAAAAACGTAAAAAACAGGTCTCTAGTCGTTTTTTCTCCGGAAAAAGCAGAGAAAACCATTCAATGGCCGAGTGAGACCAATAGGAGCCGAGAGAAGCCAAGAAAAAAAAAAAAAATTAAAAAGGGGTCGATCTCATGAATACAGCCCAGACACCACATAGATAACACGTACATAAACAAACAAGATAGCTGCTTCTGCATCCAGTGCTCAGAGAATATCACAGACATTTGCAGAGCTTTTTTTACATGTTATAGTAATAAAATAATGAGTTGGATCGCATTATTGAGGAGTTTGGTGATAAAAACGAGTGATCAGGAGATGATTTATCGGTATGCACTACTAAGTAGAGGTATGTGAAATACAGCGAACAAGGGGTGGAGCGGGGTTGGAGATGCAGCACTGAGTGTCCTGTGATATGCAGTGCCTTTTAAACCTGTTTTACTGTGAAAAAAAAATACTTTTAAACAGCGTGTCTAAAATAAACTGCGCGTGTGAAAATAAATTTGATCTGACAGACCTGAGACGCGCTGAATAAATGGACCGCTAAGGGTTAATGACAACAGGTCTCCTTCAAATTGATAAAAGCAATTAGTAACAAAATTAAACAAACTATAATTAAAGAAGACTCAAGGAAAACATTTAAATGTTACTTTAATGTTAATGTTAACAATTGTAAAAGGCCTTCAATGGAACACCCTCTCTTTTTAAAACTATGTTCACTTTTAACCAGCTGACCATTACTAGACCTTTGTGTTCCAGCTACTTGAATATTTTTTATAAACCCTTTACTTGAAATGGAAAACAAAATTAAATAAATATCACACGCATTAAAACTGAAACTCAAATGTTAGAAATAAGAAGCAAAATCACTTTAAAAGCAATCGGGTATGTTGTTAGTTACATAAATAACATGCTCCTCTGTAACGCTTCTCACCATATCATTTCGGCCAAAGAATGTGTAGACTGCATACAAGTAGTAATCAAATAATTGGGACATGCAGTGGATCACATCAAAGGCTATTGGTTTCAGGATATTCATCATCTGCATGTACTTCCCTGAAACAAAGGAAACATTAAAAGAAAAGGTTACATTTTGTTCTTGTGTTACAGCAATTTAGAAAACCCTGAAACACATATTGTTTTAGCAGTTCCATTAGTATACTCCCCAAGCTGCAGGAAAAGAAACACACTCAGTACCATAGGAGATTGTTTTCACTGTGTTTTCTGTACCCAAGCAGACAAGTCAGGGAAAAACAGTCACTTTGCTTCACAAACTGTTGGAGGTCTAGATTACACAGCAGATCGCATGTCATTCAGCTATGACAGAACAGATCAACCTGGTAGACGTGTCACCTGATTCATCACAGCAATATGTTTTACCAATTTAGTGTTCTGCACAGTGGTGATTGAAAGGTCAAAAAAAAAAAGTAACAGTGTGCCAGTACATCATTTACAGCCAAAAACCTGTACAGCAATAAAATGCAGTTTTGGGAGCTATTATTAGTAACTGTTGGATTGTGTTGTATAAACCAAATGTTAAATAATTTAGAGTGCAATGGGCCAGGTTTTAAAAACAAATGGGCTAGGCTAAAACAAATTATTTTTAATAGTACTCAAACTATTAAAAATGAGATCTCATCCAATGGATTACTTCAAGGAACTCAAATTATTCTTAATAAATGTCACGGAATGCCTACCAATGCTCTAATAACCCCTAAATGTATGGTGATAATAAGAAGAAACAAATTTAAAAAGAACACCAAATACTTTAATAAAGACATCTGCAAATGAGCAGAAAACACCATCTGCAGTCTAAACTGATTGTGAAATTTAACCAGGATGTACTATGCAAGGTAACAGAGTAAACCAAAGTATATCTTATTAATGCTGATGAATGCAAAAACCTGGGTATCCTGCACCGAGCTAACCCATTTTTTTGCACTAGCCTGCAAGCCATTCCACAACTTAATCAGGCCTGTCATCTGTATTTTCTGAAGAGACAGTAAGTGCAGTATCAAGAAAAAAAAGAAAGGCTATGGATTACAAAAACACAGAAAATAAGTTATTTGATTTGTGTTTGGATGCATACTGCTGAGAGGAATTGCAAAATCATTCAGAGCATTGACATACAGCAGTTGGTGTCCTGAACTAACATCTCACAAAAGAAAATGTGATACCCTTAACCTTTACTTGAAAAGCACCATAAAATACTGGCAAACAAAGTGTATGTCCTTTACAATCGATTTATCTACGTCACTTATGATTTATGACTTTGTGTTCGAAATTTTGATCAACAGATATTTTGTGCATGGTGCGTCATAGGAAGGAAAATCATAGTATCATTTGTATTGGGTCTAGACACTGCAATCTGCTGGTATTATAGTTGAGGTCCATGAGAAACTCAAAAAACATAAGGGTTGGGAGACAAACATCCTCAGGGCTGCCTATATCTCCTGAATGCTGAGAAAGAGTTGGTTTTTGTTTTTCTCCATTTTAGCATGTCCTAAATTCTTTGAAAAAAATCATGACCTTCTTGTGCCTTTCATAGTGAGCTTTGTAACACAACCTAATGCATTGGAGCCTATTAAGCTGGGTCCACAACTGAGCAATTAGTTACGCAACAAGTTTCCCACGTTTAGAAGTGTGTGTATTTTATTTTTACGTCTCTTATTTTTAGTGAACTGTGTTTTAACTAATTACAGATGAAGAACTGGTTGTTATAGTCATCTCATCTGTAGTTATTTTAAATGTGTTAAAAGCAGAAGCGAAGCCACGTACATGCTGGACAAGACCATGGCTGAGGTGTCGTCAGAAACACAGGGCATATAGTTCACATCTTTTTAAATTGACCCCCTCTTTACTACAGGAAAGTAAACAGTCAGGAGGTTGTAATAACCAATCACTCAGCAGATCACTTGAAAGTAGAGCTTGTCTCTACTGTAAGCAACCAGTCACGCAAATACCATGTTGCGTAACTGATCGCTCAGGTGTGGACCCGGCTGAAGTGTCATATGATCAAATAACAAATTCACCAGATTTACCTGTTGCACCTGTTACCATGAAGGCAACAAACAATTTTGATCCCACATTTCTAGGTGGATGTCATGTGAGACACCATGTCAATGCCTGTGGAGCTAGATTCATTTGTTATGCCACCTCAGAACATTATATTACAGCAATGGCTGATTCAATTGAAACTGCTTCTGGGTGAGGGTGTCTTACTGGCAGTCTCTGGCATAAAATCATCACCTATAATACACTGCAAAGCAGACATAATTCCTCATCCATGTGGATCTTTAAGGGATTTATTCAAGACATTACTACCAAACAGTTTCACTACTCCAATAACCTTTTTGCTGGCCTTATGAATTTTAACCTCAAGAAAGTACTTACTTATTAAAAATTAGTCTTACTTATTTACAGAGTTTCGGAAGTGTAGTATCGTACATACATACACCTTTCCATCAGTGCTATCTAGCACGCGATTTAAGGTGTGCTTCATGGGTAGCACAGTTTAGTAAATATCGTCTGAATATCATTAGCCTCATTAGTGCTCTCATTCACTTCATCTGAGTACATCAACCTGCATGTTGCATATTCAGCAGATGCTAATGTACCCATCGTGTTATTTTTGAGGCGTGCATGCTAACTCACGTCTTGCTATAAGTAGCGCTTTATCGTGGTTGATAAATACGTGATTATCTAGCACACGCCTTATCCTTGGATAACACCTGTGTTATCACATAAGAAACTTTAATAAATGAGGCCCTTTGAGCCTTAGCTTTCTGTGCTCCAGGGTAGTGGAACATGCTACCATGCAATTATATATATATATATATATATATATATATATATATATATATATATATATATATATATATATATATATATATATATATATACACACACACAGTCACATCCAAAATTATTGGCACCCTTGGTAAAGGTGAGCAAAAAAGATATAAAATATCTTGTATAAAATTAATACCAGTACTGAGCTATATTGTAATTTTCCAACATGTGGAATATATTTGACTTTATTAATGATTCAATGGAATCAACCAAAATTTCACATTTCTCAAATTATAAATTTATTTCCAAAAAAAACGAAGTGTCACAATTATTGGCACCCTTGTTTTCAGTACTTTGTGCACCCTCCCCTTGCAAGGATATCGGCACAGAGTCTTTTTCTATGTTTAATGAGATTGGAGAACACATTGAGAGGGATCTTATACCATTCCTCCATACAGAATCTTTCCAGATGCTTGATATCCTTCGGTCTGCGCTTATGGACTCTTCAATTGAAACCACAGGTTTCCAATGGGGTTCAAGTCCGGAGACTGAGATGGTCATTGCAAAATGTTGATTTTGTGGTCAATTAACCATTTCTTTGTGGATTTTGATGTGTGCTTGGGGTCATTGTCTTGCTGGAAGATCCACTTGTGGCCAAGTTTCAGCCTCCTGGCAGAGGCAACCAGGTTTTTGGCTAAAATGTCCTGCTACTGGCTAAGTTCATGATGCCGTTGACCTTAACAAGGGTCCAGGACCAGTGGAAGCAAAACAGCCCCTTAACATCAAAGATCCACCACCATATTTTACAGTAGGTATGAGGTTCTTTTCTGCACACGCATCCTTCTTTTGATGCCAAACCCACCTCTGGTGTGCGTGGCCAAAAAGCTCTATTTTCGACTCATCCGACCACAGCACCCGGTTCCAATCGAACTGCCAATGCCGTTTAGCAAACTCCAGGCACTTATGTTTGTTGGTTGCTCTCAATAAAGGCGTTTTTCTGGCAACCGTTCCAAATAGCCTATTGGCATGGAGGTGGCGTCTAATTGTAGATTTGGAGACTTGGTGACCCCAAGATGCGGTCAAGTTCTATAATTCTCCAACTGTGGCCCTTGGATTTCCCTTTGCCTCCCGAACCATCTGCCTCACTGTGCGTGGGGGCAAGATACACTTGCGTCCTCTACCAGGCAAGCTTACCACTGTTCCAGTGGTTTTCAACTTCTTAATTATTGCCCTAATAGTGGTAAGTGGTATATTTAGTTTTTAGCTATTGTTTTGTACCCATTGCCTGATTTACAACCATTTGTCTCTTTCCATTTGTGAGTTCTTTGCCTTTCCCCATGGTGATGTATGACAAATGGATTTCATATGCGTGTTACCTCATTTTTATACCCCAGTGAAACAGGAAGCCATGGAAGGCCACAATACAGTTCCTTAAGACTGAGATGAACTTAAAGAAGTTGAATGTTAATGCAGATTTAATTTTGTTTGATTTTATTTACAAGAATCTTTAGGGGTGCCAATAATTCTGACACCTATCTTTTTGAGAAAAAATGTTATTACTTGGTAAAAACGTTCTCTGAGCAATTGTATTAGACTAAAAGAATATGGTTTTCCCATATATTTGAGCATAAAATAAAGCTCATTACATGTGTTGTTTATTTTATATACCATTTTTGCTCATCTTTATCAAGGGTGCCAATAATTTTGGAGGTTTGCAATCTTACATGACAATGTGCTTGTTTTCAACTACATATACTGACAGCGTTAATCCACTTCATTTAAAGTTTACACACACAACTGGATAAGATTTTAATAATATGAAAACAGCCAACAGCCCATTGCAGATTGAATGAATAAATAAATATACAGTCTGCATTTTCTACAAATTTCTAGAATATTTTTTTTCACTTGGAAGTTGTGGGGTTGAATGTGTAGATAAATGAAAAAAAAACTATTTTAAATGCATTTTAATTCCAGTCTATAAGGCAACAAAAGGTGAAAATTTTGAAAGGGGTGTAGACTTTCTATAGGCAATGTGTGTGTGTGTGTGTGTGTGTGTGTGTGTATGTATATATATATAAACCAGAATAAATGGTGTTATATAAAGTGTAAGTTAGGAAAAGTTAGGGTGGTCATTTCCATCACCTTTCGGTTAATGATGGGACTGTCTTACTCACCAACAAGCCTGATTACATTCAAGGTAGTGTTCGTCAAGATGGGTGCATTCACCTTATTAAGGCTGTAGTCTGACTTCTTCCTGCTCCTGAGGGTATCTCGAGACACACTAATTACAAAAGCAGAAACATAATTACAGCAGGCCAAGTGGTAAGGCTAAAGGAGCCGTGGGGTGGTGGGGAATTCATGCGCTGGTTCAGCAGTCAAAGGCAGCTCTGTTAATTTGTCCAATTAATTTCAACTTGCATGCTAGCCATGTGGTGGTTATTTTTTTTTAGTTCGGTCAGTTATAAGCATTTTCAAAAAAAGAAACCAAAGTCATCATAAGGCCTATTATAGAACAATTACCAAGAGATTTGAAAGTGTTTAACTTGTATACCTTCTATTTACTGTCAGTGCATTGCATGCGTATGTATGAGAAATGAGAAAGCTATTCAAACTAAACTATGTTTCACATAAAGCTAAATTTAAAATCACACTCTGAAATGATTGTGTGCTAAAGCAGGAATACTAGATAACTCTGTCTTCCGATATGTTAAGTATTTTCCAGTATAAATGTCTGCCAGGAAAGACTTTTCAGGGTCACTCTACATCAGGGTTTCTCAAACTCGGTCCTGGGGACCCCCTGTGGCTGCTGGTTTTCATTCCAACCGAGCTCTCAATTACTTAACTAGACTCTTAATTGAACGGATAATTTGCTTAATTAGACCTTTTTACTTGTTTTCAGCTCTTAAACAGTTCAAGTTACTTATACAATGTTACAGCTATCTTGAAATATGCAACTGTTTAAGAGCTGAAAACAAGTAAAAAGGTCTAATTAAGCAAATTATCAGTTCAATTAAGTCTTAATCTGTGTGTAAATTAATTTCAATCTAGTGATAAGCCACACAAATGTTAACAGATACATGATTTAACCGTGTAATCTACAGTGCATGTAGAAATGACAATGGCATTTCAGATGGAATTGTCTGTAAGCATGAAGTAAATGAAAGAATCAAAGAAAACTGCAGTGTAGTGACTATATTGAAGTTGTGGTCTGTATCCTGAATATGGCCAGTGGTTAAAACAATGTGGCAGTGAAACAAATAATGCTTAATGGAATACAATGACAATGGAAGAATAAAAAATAATAGCTATAAACCAAACATTAAGACAGTAACTCAAAGGGTTCGGTTAATCTTACAGAAACATAAAAATCACCTGGCTTCAATTACAGCATAAAAACTTCAGTCATTTTAGGTCAGTGGTCACTGGAACATTTAGCATACAGTTCTGATATAACCCTGAAACTATAAAGACTTTGCCACAGACAGTATCGGAGATAAAGCAGTGTCAACTTAGTAAAATTTCAGACACTACAGTGGTAGCTGTGGATACTTATGAATGCTGGAAAACAGTTTACATTGCTATTGCAAACATTCCATCAAGCTGAAAGTTTTGGATATGCAGCTGTCAATAAACTAAATGAAGTATGTAATAGGTTTAGGGGATTTCTACCTTTTTACAGGAGCGTCGCCAGTTTGCTCATCCACATAGTCTCTCTTGAGTTCTTCAGGGACATCACTGTCACTGTCATAATCCTGGTAGGCACACTTCTCCAATTCATCAGACTCATACTGTGGACAGAAACATTACATTCACCCATGCTCAGTTACTGCAGTGGCTGAACAGAGTGACCACAATGCTTAGAATAATACTTTATTTCAGTAACAGGACATATACATAACTTAGTAGTTGTAATCTTGACATTGTCTATTGACCGATTTATCATCTAATCTATTAATTGGTTAATCGATTAATCACACCTGTTTGCTAGCGATATGAAATTGTACTGAAAGACAATTACAAGGAATACAAAGTATTAACATAATACTATTGTAGCTGGCTGATCGGTGAAAGAACACAACTTCCAGAATGATGCTTGTGAAACCTATCCAGGTAACGTTTATTCTTATTCTTAGGCGCAAAACAATTACATCCCAAAAGTAGACAAATCTAAATCTAAAACAAAATGGCCAAAATGGTTTAATAGATCAATTAAAAAAACTATTCTGTGAAAAAAGGCACTTTACAGAGCGTTTAAAATGAACCAAAAACAAAGTTCACAGAAAGAGTACTTAGCAAAACACAAGTCAAAAGGGAAGTTAGAAAGGCCAATTCCAAAATGTTTTTCCAATATTATAACAGCAAGAAAACATTCAAAGAGGAGGTTAAATTTAGAGATACAAATGGCAAAATTATAGATGAAGAAAAAAAAAATAGCAAATATATTAAATCATTACTTTTCACAAGTTTTTACAAAGGAGGATACGGACAACATGCCCCACATGTCGACCTGTTTCTATCCATTTTTAAATAACTTGTTAAAGTGTTAAATGGACAAGGAGCTCTTAAAATAAACAAATCCCCTGGGCCGGATGAGATCCTCCCAATAGTACTCAAAGAAATGAAAAAAGTTATTTACAAAAAGCTAACCAAGATCATGCAACAGTTTCTTGACACTGGGGTTATACCGACAGACTGGAGAATTGCAAACATAATACCGATCCACAAAAAGGGAGACAAAACCGAACCAGGTAACTACAGACCAATAAGCCTGACTTCTATTATATGTAAACTTATAGAAACTATAATAAGATTCAAAATGGAAAATCACCTATATGGTAACAGTATCCTGGGAAACAGTTGGTGGTTGATGGTTTTAGGAAAACTCTTGATTTTTTGAGGATGCAACATCGACAATGGATAATTGCAAAGCACATGACATGGTTTATTTAGATTTCGAGAAAGCTTTTGACAAAGTCCTGCATAAAAGATTAATCCCCAAACTGAACGCAGTAGGGATTCAAGGAAGTGCATGCACATGGATTAGGGAGTGGTTAACATGTAGAAAACAGAAAGTACTGATCAGAGGAGAAACCTCAAAATGGAGCAAGGTAACCAGTGGAGTACCACGGGGATCAGTATTAGGTCCCCTGCTATTCCTAATCTACATTTATGATTTAGATTCTGGTATAGTAAGCAAACTTGCTAAATTTGCAAACGACACAAAAATAGGAGGAGTGGCAAACACTGTTGCAGCAGCAAAGGTCATTCAAAATTATCTAGACAGCGTTCAGAACTGGGCAGACACATGGCAAATGACATTTAATAGAGAAAAGTGTAAGGTACTGCACACATGCAATAAAAATGTGCATTATAAATATCATATGGGAGATACTGAAATTGAAGAAGGAATCTATGAAAAAGACCTAGGAGTTTATGTTGACTCGGAAATGTCTTCATCTAGACAATGTGGGGAAGCTATAAAAAAAGGCAAACAAGATGCTCGGATATATTGTGAAAAGTGTTGAATTTAAATCAAGGGAAGTAATGTTAAAACTTTACAATGCATTAGTAAGACCTCATCTAGAATATTGTGTTCAGTTCTGGTCACCTTGTTACAAAAAGGATATTGCTTCAAAGAAGAGCAACCAGAATTATCCAGGGTTTAAAAGGCATGTCGTATGCAGACAGGCTAAAATAATTGAATCTATTCAGTCTTAAACAAAGAAGACTACGCGGCGATCTGATTCAAGCATTCAAAATCCTAAAAGGTATAGACAATGTCGACCAAGGGGACTTTTTCGACCTGAAAAAAGAAACAAGGACCAGGGGTCACAAATGGAGATCAGATAAAGGGGCATTCAGAACAGAAAATAGGAGGCACTTTTTTTACACAGAGAATTATTGTGAGGGTCTGGAAACAACTAATGTTGTTGAAGCTGACACCCTGGGATCCTTCAAGAAGCTGCTTGATGAGATTCTGGGATCAATAAGCTACTAACAACCAAACGAGCAAGATGGGCCAAATGGCCTCCTCTTGTTTGTAAACTTTCTTATGTTCTTATGTCTCCAAGATATACAGTAACTTGATTATGCCTTTTTGCAATTATACAAAAAGGAATATGAACTGATATTTTTGTAAGTTTGAAGCTGCCAAAGTAACACACTGACTACACGCTAGTACTGCAACCAAAAATAAAAAATTAAAAAAAAACTTCTCCATCCCGGCAAGCACTGCAGCACATAACATCACTCTCTTAAAGCAACAGCAGCTCAATTATAAATCAGTAATACAACTATAACACAAACTGTGTTTTACTGATTGCATTCTGAATTTAGCTTTTAGATTATATGTAATGTACTGCAAATGTTTCACAATACCAAGTAAAGTTTAATATACAAATATTTACTTACTTTGCTCACACCTGGCTCTCTTTAATTTGAATATTTAATTTGAAAGGGAGGGAGATAACTAAAAAATTATTTGTATTCAATGGTGCTCAGGGTGGGTTAAAAAGTGTACAGTGCTTTAAAAGCAAAAAAGGAGGAATATGCGTGTCTGATTGTTTGGAATGTCAAGATGTGTTTGTTTAGTTGATTCACATTTGTTTAAACATTTAACAATTGATTAATTGCATGAGTATTGGACATTTCTTTAGCTTTCTTTAGCTTACTTTTTAATGCTCCTAACAGCAAACACTAACTATATACACTGTAGTAAATCACTAAGCTAGCCATTTTTTTCAGACAAACAGGTTTTTCAATATTACTTTTCTGATAGTGTTTGAAAGAAATACATTGAATAAAAAGAAAAATCAAAAATAGTAACACAATAAACTTGTATTACTGCCGTGAAAGGAAAACACAGATGAGCAAATGTTTCAAAGCAGGGATTTTAATCAGATTTTTTCAGTTCCGTTCGGCTCGAACCGAACCAAACCGAATTTTCGCCTCTGGTTCGAAAGGCTGATTGCGTTCCTTTTCGAACGAAATGAAATACCAGTTCTTTTTTTTTTTCTAGCCAAGTAGGCTATTGTATTGGTGTTCATAGGTCTTCATTTTCTCTAATTAAACAAAAAATCAAGAAATACAGTAAACTCCAGGTAACTCGGCCCTCAAAGGGAAAATGGTGTGACAAGTTATCCGTCTGTATCATAAATGCACTTGCTTCCATTTCTTACTGCATAGCTACTGTGTTTTGAACAGAAGATATGCAGAAAAAAATCCTAGTAATCAATTACGCATGAACACTCTTTATTATTAAGCACTAAGGGGAACATTGTCATCAGAATGCACATTTCACAGTAAGACATACAACAAATGTAACATGTACACATGTGCAACTTTTCTACATACTACATACTTCGGATATAACAATGAAAACTAAACACTGAACAATTAAATCATGAATCTTTAACTGATTGAGAATACAACAAAATAAATTTGTTATACAATAAACATGCTGTTTTCTCAAGTCGACTGTAAAATGTCTTAACTCTTAATATCCAGAAATATAACTAGCAAACCTCTGATTATTAACAAAGCGCTTCACTTGCCACACCTGCTTTTACGGCTTGTTTTCTGTGAACATAACTTAAAGTTAATAACAGTAACTGTTTATTTTGAGCGAACACAAGACTGATCGCGTAAAGTGGATCCAACACGTAGCCGACCGCAATGTGGAAGTCTGAACTGAAGGCAAATACAGTGCTATTTGATTCACTGGCTGCTCCGAAAAAGCAAGCTAAATGTAATGTAACTACAAATTATACAACAAAAGTACAAAGGAATAATATGTTCCTTTTTTTTGCAAGTGATGAAATGGTTGGTTGTAAATGGACGTGTTTTACTCTCCGATTTAAAAAATGGGTAAACAATCGGACAATATAGGTAAACGTGAAATAAAATAAATAAGAAACGTAATTTCCTTATAACTAAATACTATTAATACATGTTTATGTTTGAAACAATCTCAAAACCAAAAATCTTTACCAAGTATTCAACCCAGCATTGCCAGACATACGATAATTATCGTATTTGTACGATAATTTCAACCCTTGTACGATGTACAATCAATAATTGCAAAAATGGCCAAATATATGATAATTCAGGCATATTTAAATTCCTTAAAACTTTTCTCACTCAGTTTTGCAGATTATGAGCTACGTCACCACGTCTCTCCCTTCAGCAGCACAGATGTGCAGCCAACTACAGTACATTGTGAACTACTGAGGCTTTTCACGTGACGTCACCGGCTGCTGAGACGCTACGGGTGCGTTCACGGGATCATTCTGTGCCGATTCTGTGCAGAATCTGACCAGTTCATAGAAGATCATTGGCTAAATTGGTCAGATTCTGCACAGAATCTGCGGCACGCACTACGTATGTCGTCAATTAAGTGCAACTGACACTCGTTACCTCGATGTGGTGCGGTAGAGACGTGTGACAACCAAGCTTAGCTCAATAAAATAACAGCGATACCGAAGTGGAATTCGACAAAATGTAATATTGGTGAGTAAAATTATACAGTTATATTATAATTTAGAAAACGATTGCGTGCCAACAGCCAATCATTCCCCCGCTGGAACGTTGAAGTGAAATCAGGATAAAACTATTAGAAAACCTTTTTTTTTTTTTTAAATGTTGTTTAACGTTTCTATATTATAATAACATCTAATAGTCTCGTTATGTTAACTGTACTAGGTGTGTGTTGTATGTCGTCTTTTTTTTTAATTCAAACATGTAAGGGAAGTTGCAATAGAACAAATAGTTAAACACAATGACTTGTGATCAGCGCGTTATCCAGTAGTTCAGTGCAGTGCTTTTTTTTGTTAATTTCAGTGCTTGTGATGCAGTTTATCAGGTAATATGATGTCACATATTAAGGATGGAAAAATAACACATATATTCTTAAAGTTTTACAGTGTACGATAATTTTTCTGAAAACACGATAATTTTGAGGGTCCAGTACGATATTTCCACATTTCAATGCTGATTAAACCCTGGCAACGCTGATTAAACCCTACAATCCGATACAAATACAATTTTCAGGGATGGGAGGACGTAACTGAGTGACATTGTGTGAGAAACAAATATACAGGGAAAATTATTTTCAGCATTTTCACCACACTTTTTCTGAACTGTTGTTTTGTTCTATGGCAATTTTATCTGGAAAAATTTATCACAGAAAAAGGCAGTACAGCCCAGCTCTCTCCGAGTCTGAGGAGGGAGTTTGGTTATGTACCTGTGAAGTTTCCCCGTGCACTCTTCTGACAAGCTGCTTTCACACAGTCATTGAAAACTTACTATGTTATTTTCTTGATCTGTTATCCAACAATACTTATTGACAGAAGTTGTTTATAAAAAATCCTTTTATATTTAATTAAATATCAGAAACTAACCTCAATTCTTAACGAGAGAGATACTAATGGACAGCACGGAAAACCAGTCATATCACTTCACAGCGCAAGCACCGCCTCCTTCTCTGTTTTGTTTGGCTGTCAGCAACTTCACTTTCAAAAGTGATTTGCTAAAAGAAACTTGAATGACAGCATATATTCAATAAGACCAATGGAAAACAACAATTGTGCTGCTTATTGTGGTGACATTTTTTCAAGTTTCTTGTTGTTTTGGTCAACATTGTCTATTTATTAAAAGGTACAGCTGCCTGTCGCCGATTCGCACCACTGGTACAGACCCGCTGGGCACCGAACGGCGATGTTGGCATCCAAAGTGTTAAATAGAAAAAATACATTTAAGACCTTCAGCTGCAAATCTGTCATTTTCAGACCTTTTCAAGGCCTTTAAAATGGAAACAAACAAATAAGACTTTTTAAGGATTCCCACACTGTCAACATTTCATCCACCACGGGACCAAACGTATGCCTTGGTGTAATCAGGGCATCCAATAGTGGTGCTTTCTCCCAGTCAGGCACGTGTGCCTGGCAAAGCCAAAGCTGCCTACGTGCAGCTACCAGCACAGCCAGGTTTGTACCTACAGTCTGTCCGTTGAGCTTGGGCACATGGAGCAGTTTATCCAGCTGTTGTGGTGAGGGCCTGTGGTTCTTAGAAAGGGACCGCAGCAAATGTGACTGGTAGGCTACCAGGATGCTGTTGTAGTTCTCTAGCTGTGCGGCGAATGCACTGGCTGAATAGGCTCTCTTGACGATCACCTCAGTGACCCGGCACTGCTTGTTAGGGCAGGTGGAGTCCTTGGATAGGAGCGCTAAATTAGGCGCCTGGACTAAAGAGGCAATAGAAGCCTCAACCAGCTTCTCCACAGCGTGTTCATCGACCAGGAAACAGTAGGAGCTGTTCCCACAGTAATTCAGCGAGAACAGTTCCTTGGTGGGAAACAGGTGCCCAGAGCTTTTCCATCTGCTCCGAGTCTGCCGACCGCCTGGAACGGTGACTCTTCTTCCTCTTCCACGAGGAGGACAGTTTCCCTACATTCCCGGGTGCGTCGCCACTCTCCCTTGGCACAGAACCATGGGGTGAGGACACAGCCACCTCTCTAAGAGAGGGTGATGATGGGGAAGAGCGCTGCGCAGGAGTAAGGGACTCAGAGCGCTCCTTAGAGCTGTAGAATAACCGCTTCTTAAGCATGCGCTTGGAGAAAGGGGCACAAAACTCTCAGAAGCTGCGATTAGCCAGTGCCTTCTTGGCGTGCTCTGGCCCAAGCAGGAAGAACACCTGCCATGCTTGTCCGCAATAGGCAGACTAACCTTGCATGTCTCACAGGGATAGAACCTGGGCATAATGCAAGGAGCAAGCAATGCAGTGTACAGCATACAGTTGCTGCCTCACTCTGCTTAGAGATATAGACCGGGCAGTTCAAGACCCGATCAGAAACGGGATGGTACTGGGTCGGTATGGGTACGGTATCGGGTCGGTGGCTTTAGCATGGGGTCAGTACTGGTACCGGTGCGGTAACCTTGGTCCTGTTTCGGGACGGTATGGGACCACCAGTTCGCAGTCACCGCAGGTGGCAACATACAGGGATGCCCACCTGTAAAAGCCACTGGCAAAACCATTCAGTCAGTACCACACATACCACTCATTTTAACACATGAACGTGTATTAGAAATGTAACTGGATTAATTAATGAAACTGAGTATCTTGAGAAACAGGGCAAAGTGATGTGTCTTGAGAAGAGGGCCTCTCTTTTGCAGACATACTGAACTATGTGACCCACTGAATGAGGTGACCGGAGCTAGGTGACGCCTGGACTGGATTAGGCTGAACGGACACTTGAATTACGTACAGATAATTCACAATTGCAACAACAATCGTTTTGACATGAGGAAGACATAAACTAGTGATGTCCAGTGGAAAAGGACATTAAAACATCAAAGGACTGGTGGTTTTAAAAAAAAAAGGCAAGATACACCAATGTTCTCATGAAAGTAGCTACTCGGCAGAGTGAAGACACTATAAATATCCAAGCAAAACTAAACATTTTGCGCTGCACATCGAATGCTAAACAAGGTGCTGTCACTCTGCTAAGCGAAGCTGCAACTCTGGGACTAAAAACGGACCCAAGATTTGTAAGGGAACTACTCCATATAACAGTTTAATGACATTTCCCATCTTAAAATGATTACATTCGACATAATTGTGGTATATTTATTTATCTTTGCACATACTCAATACTAATTAATCGTTGTTTGGCTGATGATGTGTGGCGAGTGGACAGAAGGAATTAATGTTCGTTTAACTACTATAACTAGAAACTGAAAAAGCAAAACATCTAGGTTAATGAGTACCTAACCCTTTCATCACATGTGTACTGTATGTAAACTCCCATGGAAAATTAGATCATGTATAGACAGAACTGCTAAATGAAGATGACTCATGATGGCTTATTTAATACCTGGCCATGCAGCTGACTTTTACTTGAAACTGTTACGAATGTACATTATAATCAAACACATTTTATACACCAGCTTTACAGGGGAAGCATTAAGAGTCCCACAGCATTAACATGGTAACAAAGAAAATAAAGTGAGGAGTGCAAATGCATGCATTTCCTGAAGCTTTTCATTAACATACCAAATTTCTCTCTGAACAGGAAAAACATGCTGTGGTCAGCAACATTTATTTCATACCCCATTAGAAGCCAACACATCTTCTGTTTCGTCATCTTTGCTGTCTGTCTGCATCTCAAATGGATTTCCTCCATTATGGTACTGTTCAAACAGGGACATCGCCGCTGTGGGTGCAGTGGAGGCGTGCTTGCTAGGGGACACTGAAGGAGAGCGTGACTGGCCCATGAATTTGAATTCCTGAAAGCAATAAATTAGCAGTAAGATAAAGGTCCTTCAGAAGAGACTGATAACAAAGCACTTTTGAATTCTATAGAACAAGTTACACAGTACAAACCAAAACACGAAACATCAGACAGAAAGTAATGTTGTTTGATCAAGAGACCTGTAAACTTGTTTGCATTACAAAAAAAAATAGAATAGAATAGAAAAATAGAAAAAAACATAGAAATGATTTGGTCCAATGAGACTTGATAACCCACCAATGATACAGCTAGTCAGTAACTGGCATTTGATTGACAACATCCCACCTAAATGCCCTGATGTAGAAATAGTGGTTTACAAAGTAGCAGTATCAGAAGTTGTCAGACACCCGAGAACTTTAAAATCTGCGGGAAATACAGGACACGACAAGTGAGAAAAGCTGTGGAGATCCATGCATCGGTTAGAATTCATCAAGAAGAAACAAAAAGTACCCTCATACCTGGCAAAACATACAGATGACCTACATTAGTATATACAAATGAACAGAAACCCATTGCACTAGGCAACTGATATTGAGGCCTCTGAATTAAAAATAGACATGGTGAAGTTGGGACTGCTTGTGTTTATGAAGAATGAAGGCCAAAAAGCTAAACTAAATATCACAATAAATCACTGCAAAGCCAGTTTGATATTATTATTATTATTATTATTATTATTATTATTATTATTATTATTATTATTATTATTTATTTCTTAGCAGACGCTCTTAGCCAGGGCGACATACAGTCGCAAACAAAAATACATGTTGCTAGTTTAATTTTGTTAAACCAAAATAAAATGCATTCTTCAAACTGATTTTTTACTCACCTTACTGCATTTCCAAATATCAGTTTCCTTTACTCATAAACTGATGTAATAATAATAATAATAATAATAATAATAATAATAATAATAATAATAATAATAACAACAATTTTAAAATTATCTTAACTTGAAATTGCCTAAATAAAACAAAACATTCACAGAGTAATGGTTATATCCTCCATAACTGTAAAAAATATCATAACCAAAGAAATGTGGTTATTGAAATAAAACAAAGCTACAATGTTACCGGGACTGCAGTTGGTAGCTATCCAACAGCACTGGTAATAGTAATATCGTACTTCGCTTGATTCATGGGTTTGCAGCGATCCTGAATTTCTAAAAGAGTACAATTTGTTGTTGTATTGCTGTTACTGTGTAGCAGAGGAACTACTAGACTGTATTTTGACAAGTGAAAACATGTTTAGCACGCAGGTGGTACAGCAGGCTAGATGCACTTCTGTGATACTAGAACTTACTTTGACAGTAAATACAACTAAGCCCTTGCAAGCACATCAAACTTCTAATCCCCTCTAACTTCAATTCCCACCATCTCATACAGCAACTTAGAACAGATCGGAAATAGTACAGTTATCTTAACTAATGTATTCTTCTTGTTGCTTAGAATCACTTTGTATATCATTTTCTGTTGTTTGAAAAACTCTGCCCCCTGTGGCTTCCGCAGATGTCTCAGAAAGGCTTTCACTCTAAGTACAGAAGGTACCCGAGGGTCCTCTTACAATACTCCCGTTGATTACAAGAAATACATCAGTAAGAAATAGAGTGGTTCTTCTTCCATCCACTGGGGACAGCATGTTGCAGGTGGGCAGGTTAATGAATGGTAAGAAGACATGTTGGAGAGCCCTTCTGAGGCCACCAGGGTGGTTTTAAGCTAAGATAGCTATAATATTGAATTTATTTAATGCCAAGTACAAAGACTCTTTGAGTAATCCCTTCTCCCTGAAATAAAGACATGGAAATTCCACCATGGAATGATGGCAACTCCAAAACAACAAGGTTCATATCAATAAAAGACTCTTGAAGAATTCAGGAGGAACTTTTATAAAAGAGCAGAAATAAAACCACACGTTACAAAATGTGTTCAGTGGGAAGTTTGGGTGGGGGTGGGGGGGGGCGGGGAGACAGACAGACATTTGAAACATAGAATACGTAAAATAACATAACTATATATATGTATTTTTTTTTTTTTTTTTTTGTAGTTGCCAATTGGTTTTGTTATTTTCTCCCCAATTTAGTTGTGTCGAAATTTTTTTAAGCTCAGCTCACCGCTACCACCCCTGCGCTGACTTGGGAGGGAGAAGACGAAGCGTCCTCCGTAGCTTGTGCCTTTAGCTGCCCGCTTTTTTTTTTACACACTCCAGACTCACCATGCAGCCACCTAGAGCTACCCCGTTGGAGGACAATGCAGCCCTGGGCAGCTTACAGGCAAGCCTGCAGGCGCCTGGCCAGACCACAGGGGTCGCTGATGCGCGGTGAGCCGAGGACACCCTGGCGAACCTAACCCTCTCCCCACAAGCGGCGCTCGGCCAATTGTGCGCCGTCCCCTGGAAGCTCCCGTCCTCGGTTGGCAAAGGAATAGCCTGGACTCGAACCGGCGACGTCCGGACTATAGGGCACATCCGGCACTCTACGCAAGTGCTTTTACTGGATACACCACTCGGGAGCCCCCAATACAAATATTTTTTATCACAATCTTTTCTTCAAATTTTCAAATGTATTTATTTCACCAGGTTAGAAACCTTGAGCTATACAGTGCATCTCATTTCCAAGGGTGTGTCTGTTGTGTAATGCAACCCATTGCACCCATCCAAATATTCAGAGTGCTACTAGTTAAAAAAAAAAAAAAAAAAAAAAGGCAGGTTATTGTTTTCATTGAGTTACAGGGATGGAATCATCAGCAATATGCACGGTTAATATACTACTTTCCAGCCCACACAGAACACAAATTATTCTTTGAATTCCCAAGGCTGTACTGGAAATTATTTGCGTGCTTAGGATAATAAGTAGTAAAACTTTTGGTACAAATGTACACCATCAGTCCTTTTATGTGGGAAAAAAACAACATTCTAAAAATTACAAAATTAAGAGTTTTTCGAATTAAAAAAAGAAAACACTTGGAAGTGGCTTGTAATTCAGGGTTTATTGTAATACTAGAGTTACTTACTATACAGTATACTGCCCTCAGTTATACGCTCAGCGGTCAAAACTAAATTAAGTAGAACATTTTGGCTTATGCCTAGACTTCTTAATGTTTTACATATCAAAATATAAGTTTAACCTTTTCAACTATTAGATTAAAGGCATACCAAAGAAGATGTTTGTTTCAAATGTTATTCATGTGTTCACAGAATCATGGTGTTCTTCATTACAGATTGTGTATTATAAAATGATTCATATTTTCTACTTACATGCAGCTGCACAATGCTGAAGTTCGACTTAACAGGGCAAAGTTCCCAGGTTTCATTTTCTAAGAACATTCTTAGCTCCTCGAGGCGTGTTCTAAAGGGACGACAATAAATATAGCAGATTGAAGTCAGCAGTGTCTATAACTAACAGTAATTACTGACCCAATAACATTATTGCTGGAGGCTCTCCCTTGACAGGTACTTGCTATAAGAGTTTATTTTTATTTTGTTGCACTAGACAACATCCATGCATAGAAAAAGTAATTTCATCTACCTGACCATATACTTAATACTTCATTTAAATTATAATTATTAATAATTATATTTCTTCCTAAGCAAGTAATTTTTTTTCTTTCTAAATACCACCAAGGAACTCATAGTTCCCTACAGGAAAGCTACAGGGCTCAGTATTTTGATGACAAAGCAATTGTGTGAGTGATAATCACCCATTTTTGCTTGAGTTGTTGACCGGCATTTGGTTTTGGGGCTGTCAACCAAACAATTGAAATGCATAACTGAACCTAAAATTATGCAAGAAAGGAAACTCCAATACTGCTTACAACGAGAAATGGCAATGCAATCGTAAAATAACCCTCCATTATTGTGATCCTACAACGAACACTGTGCTGACCTGCAGCATTTACAGTCTTTACGAAATACATTATACCACTGAATAAAGTATGGAAGTGAAAATTAGTAACAAGCGCCTAGGGCTGTGTTCAAAGGTTCGTTCGCTGGCCAGAATTCAAAAGGTAGTTCTGAACCTTCGAAGGTTCGTCAGGCGGCATTCACGCACTGTCAGATGTTTTTTTTTCCTCTGTTAACAGAAACAGTTTGACAATGTGTGAATACTATAAATCACACATTAGTTGTTGTATTAAAATCCACTACCAGATTGTATACGTAGCACCTCTTTATCAATGACGTCGCCAACATGCATTGGAGCAAGGTATAACTAAAGCACTGGAGAAGGAAGTCAATTCAAGATATCTCAAATTAACCCTGTTATCTTAAATTCTATTTGAGATATCTCAAATTCAAGTCCATTCAAAACATAGAGCATTTTCACAGGAAGTCAATTTGAGATATCTCAAACTAGACAAGAAGTCAATTTGAGATAACTCAAAATCAATTTGGGATATCTCAAACAGGACAGGAAGTCAATTTGAGATATCTCAGATTCAATTTGAAATATCTCAAACAGGACAGGAAGTCAATTTGAGATATCTCGAATTGAATTTGAAATATCTAATTGAATTTGAGATATCTCAAAATGAGTTTGAGATATCTTTAGATTGAGTTCGTTTGAGATATCTGCAGTTCAATTTAAGATATCTTGAAATGCATTTTGAGATATCTGTAAATGATAATTTGGCTTGCCATAGACGGTGTCCAAGAAACAGGTTTCAGAAAAGATGACAGAAAGAAATACAAAAAACAGATAAACCTCTCGTTTATCTGCAGTTTGCAAAAAAGATTTTCACCCAGTCTGAAGTATTTTGTTGAACTATGTTACGTTTTGCAGAAAATTAGCATTTATTTTCAACAGACTAGACCAGGGGAATAAATGTTATAGAGATACATCGGGGTACCCTGCATTGTGCAAACAAAACTTGCAAGTAATACACTGTAAGTATTAATTAATCATTATTTTACAAAGGTTGCAACCCTACTTTTTGGTTTCAAAAATAAATTAATCAAGAGCTGTATAGAAGATCCCAACCGGGGGTTAACATCCTATCTGTGTCTGGAATATGAAACTGTTCAACAGCTGAGAAGTGGAAAGCATTTTTTTTTAAACACTGTTTTTTATTTTGTAAACAAGTTTAGCAAAAACAAGACACATTACAAAAAATGTTAGCTATTTTATTTATTCAGCCGATAATCGACAACAGAAAATTGCATTATCATCCAACACTACTGTATATGTATGAGTATCAAAAGCAGCATCAATCACGTGTACATAAACGTGTATTTTTATTTGTATTTAAATGATAAAACATGATTACTGTTCTATATAACATATTTTAAAGTACATGGTAATGTTTTATTCCATTTATATGGATTACCTGTACGATAATAGGATTTTCAATCCAATATAAAATAGTAGCTATGGTGACAAAACTAATGCTGAGCCACATTTTCACTTCATCGTTTTCTGGCAGACACAAGATCAGTGACTCCAAAACCTCTTTAGACAGACAGTGTGTTCCACCCTCAGTGGAATGGAGATCCGCCAGAATCTCTTTACTTTGTTTGAAAGTACTTCCCAGAGGGTGCTCAGCTTACAAAAGGTCTTGTAACAGTGGTGCTCACATCAAAAATGTCACAACTCGTCTGGATCACCATTTATCTTGTGGGATAATTTTCCTGACCAACAAAACCCTGCCCAAAAGGAAAGCCATGTCACAACTACCAACATTCAAAATGTGCAGCAGATGAAATGATCTTGCATTTTATTTATGTATTTATTATAATTATTCTACAATTAACACAAACCTATTTTGATACGTTTATAGAATTGTATATAAATAAAATGCTGTTACCACAGCTGTACAAATGCCAGATTATAGGAAGAAGAAAGTGTGACAGCTTCGAAGCATGCTACAGGCTCTAAACAGTTGATTTTGTATCCTACTGAGCACAAGCTGCAACGTGTCAATGCTAAAAAAACGTTTCAATGATTTGTGACATTTCCTTATGGAAATACTGTAGATACTTATTGGTAATAATTGAGAAAGCAATTATATTTACCTGAAATATTATTAATCTTCCTGGTTTAATAAATAGACTAAATTAAATTAATGGTGAGTGGCTAATGAGTGGATTATTTTAGCATTATCTCAGGGAAAGGTATCAGAGGTGACGTGACCGCCACAACAAATCAGTCACTTTCTAGATATGAACGTAAAGGCTTTCTTCATCCTCCACATTCTCCACATTTAAAACATTTGAATATTGCTAAGGAAATAATTGAGGTACAACATGATTATTTGCAGTATTTGTTATGCATGTTCCTGCATGCGCCACTTGGGAGCCCTGCTGCATAGTTTTTGTCCAAAATTTTAGCAAAGATTGGAAAAGCAGTAAGTAAAAATAACTTTTAACTCAGCCCTCCAAAACCTCACCATTTCAAGTTAATCCACAGCATTCCTTTCACCTGCGTTCCTGGCTTTTGATTTTGAAGAACACATTTCGACCATATGAAAATCATTTTAAACTTTCCATAAATTTGTTCAGACAGCTTGTTTAAAAGAGATGGCAGAAAGAACAAATAAATCTGCAGTTCCTAAATCAATCTTTCAGATTGTAGGATGCAGCACAAGGTGTTACAAAATAAACTTTATTATCTTCTGTTCCTTCACTGCTCAAAAACAATGCATGGGTGAAGGTTTAGAAAGGGACCCCCTTCACACTAAGATACTTCATTGTCTATAGATGAGATATTAAGGATGATTTCTCTGATGTGCAGCATTCATTAAGCAACCTCTAGTGACCACCTATCTGTATCTAAAGTACCAATCTATAGGCTGAAATGTGCGGTTTGTGTGAAATATGAGTTTTGTTGTTTCCTTCCATAATTGCATGAGCTGTGATTTGTTAGTTACTATATTTTACATAATTGTTTTGCTCTTTCTGCCAAAAGTTGCCATTTTAAAATGAGCATTTTGAAAGTATACATTTTGGAAAGGTCACATCACCTTGGTTCATCAAGACAATTACAGTATACAAATACAGAAATACAGTAAATAGACTGGCACCCTTCAATAAATAGTTAACCATCACAAGCAACTGTTCAAAATGGGGCGATAATGAATCACTAAACAAATGATATATTGATTGACAATGTCTGTACATCCTATTGATATGACATAATATTTTGGATTGTTAGTGTAACAGCCTTCCTGACTGTATAGTGACAAGAGGTCCACAACCACAGATTGAGTTGTGTGTTGTTGGCTAATGCTGAATGGAGAGATTTAGTGAGCAGCCTATGTTATTCCTTACATTGAAGGACTTTATCAGCACACCTCGTGCAACAGTAAAAACATCCAAACTATGAGATATTTGGTTTGCGACCGTGTAGGACATAGCCAAGCATCCTCTTCCCCTGAAGTGGCCCTAGGGTGCCATCTACCTAACCGATAACGATTCTCTTGTGCAATATTAAAAGAGGAACACAGTCTTATAACTATTGTAAGTAAACCTGGTATATTGATACAAACAGTTATACATAATAATCTAGTATATGGTGCATACTTTACCATAGGTATGCTCATTCCATTTGTTTATTGTTAAAGATTGTTTAAGTATATTTTGAACATGCATAAAAAAAAAAAAAATAATAATAAAATCTTCAGAAAAGGCAATGGCACAAGACAACGATGAGAATATCCAGCAGGTTTATATTTTTAAGAATCAGGATAAATGTGAACAGCAGAGCTAGAGATCCTATAAATGCACACTAAACTGTTGTGTTGTTCCATGTGCAAATTCGGTCTTAGGCATGTCCTTTTTGTAGGAGTAACCCAATCCAAAAACAATTACCGGTATAAGGACTGACTCCCTCGTGAATCCATGACAACCACATTTGTTTTGGTAGGTGTGTATTCTTTCAGCCTCATAAACTATATCCCAAATTAGTCACATGCTAAATATACAGTCCTGACACAGTATAGGTATAATGCAATTTACAGCCAGGATATCATTTATCCACATCATTTGAAACAGTTTAAGTAAAGGAATCAGTATTCCTCACACATACAGTTCTTGAATTGCATATCTTTAATATTAAAATCTTCTGAAACTATGACTACAATCCCTATGAAATGCAAGTCCCATCGTTCTGTAGCTCATTAAAAGAAACAACGTGGGTATATTGTCACATTTGTATTCAATTTTAATCTAGAAAATGAACTGTATAAATCATTCCATGCCCTCTGAGATATGGTCAGACACGCAATGCTGGAGGTTAGAGGTCTCACCTGTGATAGTTTTTGAAATAGTTCACACTTTGCTTTTTAATAGACTCTTGCAAAACCTCAGACTTGCTGCCACAAAACTCCTCTCCGACTTGCATCAGCCTGTTGTAGGAAAACAGAAAATAACTTTAGAACAGTTCAAATGTCTAATTAATCCCCACAGAGTTTTCTCACACCACATGTGTTCTTAATGTACCCATATTTGAACTTTAATTCAGTTTCCTTAATTAGAAAACCATTCATGGAAATACTCCAGCAAATGTTGACCTGAAAAAAAAATAATTGGTTGCAAAAGAGCTATTGGTCATAGTTCAGTTTTGAGTGACCGGTAATTAATGGACACACAATAGTGATTAATACACCTTTGTGTGACAGGAATCAATGGAACCACTGATGCCTGTCCAAAGGCATTTAGGAAATTCTTTCTGTAAAGCTTAGCAGCAATTAGTGTTAATGAGCAACAAGTTAATACCTGCTGATAATATCCAGTACAAATATGAAGTCATCATACTTAAAGTTGGACATATCCGTTCCAAGCAAATAGGCTTTGGCTTTTAATTGAACATCCTGTGAACATGAAAAAAAGAGTGTTACTGTAGCAATAAAAGCACGCTTTTAATTACAGAGCAGTGTAGATCTTGCTTACACTTCACATTGCTGCAAAGAAAGCACAACAAGTGCACATGACACACGCCTGCTTGCTTGCTTGGGGAGACATTGATGCTGATTTAGAATCTAAAAATATTATCCTTACTATCTTACCAACTTCTTTAGCTGAAATAAGTAAAAAGAAAATAATACATAAATAAATAATAAAAACAGCTTTGTATTGTTTTATTGCAGCTAAACAGCAGCCATATTCTTTAAAACTTAAGTTATCACTAAAAGTTGTCATGGCAAGATGGCACAATCATAAGCCACCTGTAAGGGCAAAAAATGTATTTAAAAAAAGGCTTTATTCTTTAAATAGCTTTTACAACATTGGCAACTGAAGGGTAGGTTCAGTTTGTTTTGTTTTTTAACCGAAACCCTGAAATAATATTACTTAAACTCATAAAGCTATCCAGACCTGCCAGATGCGGGTCAGCCCATGCTCTAATTTCTTTTTCACATAACTGCGATCGAAGTTGGACTCCTCCGTGCCATCCGTGCTGCTGCCATCTAAAAACAAAAACAAAAAAACACACATGAAAAACAAGCCCTTCCACAAAGTCAATCTCTGCTTTCATTTGCCATAGGTTAATTATGTTGTTGTCGAAAAGCTCATTTCCTGGGACTGTTTATCGCTTCAGTTATTTTTGCATCTGCGTTAATATCATCTAAATACGAAGAGACAACCATTACTGAAAAAAAAAGAACATGAGTAATTATCATGCAGGTATCCATGAAGGAGACGGATTACCTGCTCTGTCAAGCCTGGCAGAACTTTAGGTCATGTAAGCAAGTGCTAAATCCTGTTTGGAAAAATCAAGACATTGGACATTCAATCTACTTTGTCACATAATTAAGTGACCCTGTAACATGAAGTTGTAAAATGAGGTTGAAGACCTAGTATTGGACAGATTCAAGTACTGTACCTATACCTTTCTACAAGGGAGGATCCACAATATTACCAAAGGCTTTAGGCTACCACACTCCAGTGTATAATGATGGTGATACATACTTTTGCAAGCCACGGTTTAATGCCACTTTGAAAAATAATGTACAAAATATGCTAAGAATGATGTGACAAAAACAAAGGTTTTATTATCTCAACTTACATCAATTCACATTTTTACAATGAAATAATTGAGGATAAAACCAACAATATCTTAATGTTTGAGTGATATCAATTCAGCAGGAGCTCTTTGTTGTTAACAGATAACTAGAGCAGTTTGGGAGGTACTGGCTGCAAACAATGGTGCATTCCAGAAGCAATAAGCAACTTGATTTAGCATTAAATCTAGCTATAGCATACTCCATTACTGTCAATACGCAATCATACATCTTAAAGAGTAAGGATCCTGAAATATCATTTTAATTTCTTTGAGCTTGTTCTGGTTTCAAGATCAAAGTTAGGTAAGCTTGTACTGTGATTCTTGAAATGTATTTTTGTTTACGACTGTAAGTCGCTCTGGCTAAGGGTGTCTGCTAAGAAATAAATAATAATAATAATAAAAGGCACAGTGACAAGAATGTCAATACTAGAGAAACAGAACTAAGAATCACTCAGAATGATAGTGAACATCACAGGACAGTAGGAGCAATGTAAAAAAAAAAATCAAATGACATTAGAAGCAACTTGCTGTAAAAGAAAAAAAAAACATGATCTGCTATATGATTTTGAACAGAGTTTTTCCATTTACTAACTGACAGTAGCAGCAGTTAAACCACCTGATAAATAATGAACATTCACATTATATTTATTTTTAGTAATAAAACTGGTTCACTGTACAGCACGGAATACTGGTGATAGCACAACTTTCAGTAGAAACGATCTCAGTTATCACTAATCTTGTACACCCCAGGGAATTATGCACAGAAAAAAATCTAAATTATGCAAAATGATGCAGTATCTCTGTACAAGTATGTGCAAAGTAACGCAATTATTGTGCAGTTGTATTGGGTTCTTCTTTTATACTGGATATCAAAATACTAGCAGAGTAAGTTTAAAAAAAAAATTCTAAGATTGAAATAAAGGAACACCAACTCTTTAAGTTTGTCTTCTGAAAGAGAATGCCTCCGATCGGACAGGGCAAGATTATACAGTGAGTTGCTGCACTGAGCATCAGCTGTATTTGTTACTGCATTTATGTATCTGAAAGCTATGTTTTCAAATTAGGAAGACGGTAAGCTGTCGATGACCAAAACAAGTCGATGTCAAATACCTGTCCAGGAAAATCTTTTACTTTCTCTTTTGCTGATATATCAGCAAAATGGGACCTTTCTCGTGGCATTTTCTGGCAATATCGATCAATGCTTTTGACCCTCAGTGTGATCTGACATTTTTCCCTGTCCTTCTCTGTTAAAGGCGATATGATGTAATATTACGCGCCTATGTGTGGTGATACATTTTATGCGTAAAATTACGCGGGCGCGTAATTCCCCGGGGTGTAATCTTGGACTACCTAACATTACCATTGGCAGGGTAATCCAAGATTAGTGCTAATCAAGACTTAAAACCAACTGATAACGTTTATAAAAACAACTGCAACAACAACTGCAACAACAACAGCAACAACTGCAACAACAACAACAACAACAACAACAACAACACCGCATTTTCTACAGGAAGAACTGTCTAGAAGAGATAAGATCTATTATATTATAACTCACTTTTGGTCCCTACTTTTACAAGGAAAATTAATTTTCCATTTTTAACTAACTATAGTGTAACAGTGAGGGCTTCTGATTTTTGGTTTTAACCGATAAAACCCGATAAAACACCCGATACAAAAAAAATGAAATCGGTGGCTAGCCAATAAACACCGGAAAAACTGTGGAAATGGTTAATCAATTCACGGTGACATTACCCTTTTCCCATTAAAAAATAAAACCTACTACAAAAAAAATAATAAATACATTTCCCAGCACTGTTGGGCAATGTCCTGCCTTCCTGACTTGCATCTATCATTGATTCGTTCTCAATACTTTAAACCCGCCCCAACTACTAAATGACAGCACATTCCTACATTTCTATTGGAGACTCCGCTTGCGAGATTTAAAATGAGATCACAATCAGGATGGAGGCTTGTTAGCGGGGCTTCAACCTGTGTTACAGTTAAGATACAGAGGATTTAAAACAGAATTGTGGTGAAATGTACAAAAATGCCAACACACAAAAACCCCAGAAGAATGTGCCCATGATCATAGGGATTTTGTTGTGGAAGACAGCAAAGGAAAGAAGGTACAACTTAAGTGTGCAAGTACTGTCGAGTTAATGCTATACATATTTTGACACACGAAAAAAAACGCTCAAGCATTTTGGAAAGTAACTGAAAACACTCATTTCATAAAGTATATCAAAAAGGAAAGCCCCGAAAAAAAAAAAAACGATTTATATAAAACTCGAAAATAGCTAAAAATAAGCACCAAAAAATACAATTAATAAAACTCGAAAAACAGAAGCCCTAAACAAAATACATTTTCGGCTAATCACCCTTTTCATGAATCTCAAAAAGCAAATCAAGTTCAAGCTACCAATTGGGGAATTTAAAAGACTTAAATAAATCCTTGGTTTAAAGAGGCTTCTTCTTAATTTGACAGTCAGCTTGAAATTGAATAAATAGGCCTACCCTGGTTTGGTAAATTTTTTGTTTTCCAATATTAGGCTGTAACAGGGGGAGACCTGTACTGACTCTTCTGATGTGTTCGAAGTGCTGCAGGAAGAGGGCAGCAGCCCGTCAATATTCGCCTGTCAGTCATGGCAGTGACACGGAGAGGTGGGAGAGTGGGTGTGCGGGCTTTCCTTCTCTCTGAATGGCTGAGCAGCGGGTCTTGGGGGGATTGTTGGCCCTATAAAATAACATTCTGCTGTTTCCTCGGGTCTGCCCTTTGAGAGAAAAAGACGTGCGGACGCTGTGGTCCAGGTCCGAGACACGGCCGGGGAGGAGAACCCCAAAAGAAACAAAAGACATAAGAAAGAAAACAGGGTTAGCGGGGAAAACCGTGGGCAGACCCCATCAGTATTTGTTTTAGCAGTCTGAGGGAGCGGCGAGGGTAGGACGGAGACCCGGACCGTGCGGGTAGCGACGGTCGGGGTGAAGCTGCCGAGTGCAGCACCTTTTATTTGTAGTTTTTGATTACTGTGTTTTATTTTCCTTGTTCTTTTCTCCTTTTGTTTATTTTTGGTTTGAGCACCTGCAAGTGCGCCTATAATTTAGAACGGTACCACCCCTGGTATCTCTGTGGTTCTGTCTATCATTGGTGATAGGCAAACCACGGACAACAGCGCCCTCTGCGGGACAAAACGTGGAACTGCCCCACTAAATAAAACTGGACACCTGTGCGGTGCTGTCAAAATCAACTGTGTCTCCCGTGTGTCAGTGAATTACCCACCAACCTTCCACAGAGGTACATAAAAAAAAATGGAGATAACAGTAACGGTATCAAAAAGAGTTATGTGTTTATGTGGAATATTATTACAAAATGTTCCTCACACTGTTACTGTATATTACAGTAACAGTATAAAAAAGTTAATATGTGTTTGTGGAGGTTGGAAGGAACCAGTGGAACATTATTACACAATGTTCCTCATACAGCTGTATTTTTAGAAATACTATACAGGTTACCATCTCATTCTATCAAAACATGCTTGTCATCACTTCTCCCTGGGCCTGTTTATGCAGTTGGTTTTAATCTTGAACCTCAAAAGAAGGAAAAAAATATGGCATTTTACACATTTGCAGTAATCTCACAGGAATAAAAAAAACAACACACATCTAGACTTCTCTCTAAAATAGCTTTTTTCCCCTTAAAATCTCAAGTACATAATTACATTTAAATCCAAAAATATAATTGATATTTTCTTTCTTTTTATTTAAAATATCACTTCTCTAATTTAAACAGAATTGTGAGTATAATTGAAGGATCCCTAAAGTTTAAAATCTTGAAGGTTTATCTGATGTTATCTCTAACGACCACAGAACATTTAAGTTGCTTTTCCCTGCCATGATCTTACTGGGGGGGGTTGTAAATCTACGGCTCTTACGATTAACAGTGAACTCTTCCAACCCTGAAAAATATGTTGCTGGGAAGATAAACTACTATTTTAGTTTGCAGTTGAAATAAAAAATAAATAAATAAACTGTATGAACTGCTAAGCTTATATGAGCTTCAAATGCACATAAGACGTTGTGAGATCAATACTGCAGAACATCTGACACTTCTCATCTGCCCATGACACCTTCTGAGATGTTGCAGGAAGTAGACCTGCAGCCAAAGTCCTTCAACAATGATGGACATCACAGCCAACTGATCTGTCAGTGGTGTTAGAAAGTATGCCGCCAGGTCAGTCTAACCATACACTTCGGGGCAGCAGTGTGGAGTAGTGGTTTGGGCTCTGGACTCTTGACCGGAGGGTCGTGGGTTCAATCCCAGGTGGGGGACACTGCTGCTGTACCCTTCAGCAAGGTACTTTACCTAGACTGCTCCAGTAAAAACTCAACTGTATAAATAGGCAATTGTATGTAAAAAAAATGTGATATCTGTATAATGTGAAATAATGTATAATGTGTATAATGTGAAATAATGTGATATCTTGTAACAATTGTAAGTCACCCTGGATAAGGGCGTCTGCTAAGAAATAAATAATGATAATGTACTAAGATGGGCCAGTCGCAGTGCAAACATACCAATCCTGCCCAGGGCGGCAGCCACACCCTCCCAAATAGGGGGTCACGGAGTAAGAGAGCAGCAGGGATTGGAGGGGTGCTAGAAAAGAGGAGGAGTCAGCTTTTCTTAATGAAAAGCAGGGGAGGTATCCACTCTCTTGCGTCCAACCTCTCGAGACAAACAGAACGGTTCTTAGAAATAATAAACGAGAGATAACTGGATAAGAGAGTGTGTCTGCAGCTGATAGCAACCGAAGTGTCCTATAACAGCACAACACTCAGTTGCCTGTTAACCAGTTTTGTGTTGGCAAATACAATTTAATTAGCCCCTGAATTCCTGTCTTGCTTTCCTCATTTCTGAGATCGCTACATTGGTGTTCAGAAGTGGGAGATGGAACGTGAGATCTTGGAGATGGAGGTGAGAATGAGGGAGAGGGAGGAGGACCTTGCGCGGCAATGGAGTTGGATAGCGGAAGCAAGCGCGGATAGGAGAGGTCCAGAGGAGCCTGTATGCAGCAGCCCGGTGCAAGGTGAGCTAGGGGAGGCTGGAGGTGGAGAAGATGAACACGGCCTGTGGGAGGGGGCAGAAACGGCGAGGCCACTGCCACTGATGGAGAGGAGCACATGGTGAGACGCCATTTTGACTCCGGCGCCACACCTTAACAAACAAGATGGCGGCGCACATGGTGGACATGAGGAAGGGCCCACAACCCCCTACTATACAACCTCTACACCACTCTGGGGGCGGAGGAACATCAGAGGGAGGCCCACACCGAAGCTACTACCACCAGGCAGTGATACAGCAGTAAGGCAGAGTGGCAACCTTATTTACGGAGGGATAATAATGAAGATATACCAATAGAGGGGCCATATGCTGCTAGCGGGAGGATAGAGGGACCCAGCAGCCACATTCCCAGCTTTGACAGTGCCGGGAGCTGGAAGGTCTTTAAGACCCAAAGAGCTGATGGCTGGACTCCAGGGCTGGAGTGAAAGGGAGGGCCTGCTTAGGCTAGCAGTGGCACTGAAGGGGGACGCGTAGCTGGTTCTCTTAAACCTTCCCCCTGTCCAACACGAGAGTTACAAGGCCCTCACCGAGGCGCTTCGCCGTCGTTTCGGCTGTCTAACAGACCAAGATGGCCTCAGGCTCGATTTTAGGTGTCGATTGCGCCAGCCTGGGGAGAAACTAGAGAAGCTGGCCTCAAACTTAGAGAAGGAGAGTCGGAGGGCCTTTGCAGCTGCAAGCCCCAGAGAGCAGGAAGACAACGCCCGATACCAGTTTGTCGAGGCGCTCGGGGCGGGCCCCTTGTGGAGCTACCCGAGGTTACAGAAGCCACAGACCCTACAGAGCGATCTGCGGATGGCTAGGGACTGGGAGAAGGTGGCTGAACAGGGAGGGGCCGACAAGCCTCTTGCTCAACCGATCTCAGATGTTCTCTTTGTTTGTTTTTTATGTAAGTCAGACTTGAAAAACTTAACTCACACAGGTAGGTTGTTGTGCTAGTGGAGGACTATATGCTGGATGGTTTCTCTACTTATAGCTATTATACAAAGCTATATGAAAAAAGGTTCCGGATTATAGAGGGGATCACACCATTAACTTCAATATGGGTTTGGCGTGGACCCAAAAGAACGCTGAATTATACAAAATGCCAGTGTGTAATAACATTATAACTGCTACAAATCCGGTACAACACTAGGTTAAAAAAAAGTATCAGTTTCCGTGCCTTACTTCAAGGAAAATTATTTCTGTTGGTCATTGAACAACACATATGATAAAGAAAATATATCTGTAAGAATGAAATCAAAGGTTAAAAGACAGTGTTTTAAGAGTTAAGAGTACACAGTTGATGAAAGCAAGCAGAGATATATATATATATATATATATATATATATATATATATATATATATATATATATATATATATATATATATATATATATACAGTACTGTGCAAAAGTTTTAGGCAGGTGTGAACAAATGCTGTAAAGTAACAATGCTTTCAAAATAGACATGTTAATAGATTATATTTATCAATTAACTAAATGCAAAGTGAGTGAACAGAAGAAAATCTAAATCAAATCCATATTTGGTGTGACCACCCTTTGCCTTCAAAACAGCATCAATTCTTCTAGGTACACTTGCACAAAGTCAGGGATTTTGTAGGCATATAGTCAGGTGTATGATTAAACAATTATACCAAACAGGTGCTAATGATCATCAATTCAATATGTAGGTTGAAACACAATCATTAACTGAAACAGAAACAGCTGTGTAGGAGGAATAAAACTGGGTGAGGAACAGCCAAACTCAGCTAACAAGGTGAGGTTGCTGAAGACAGTTTACTGTCAAAAGTCATACACCATGGCAAGACTGAGCACAGCAACAAGACACAAGGTAGTTATAGTGCATCAGCAAGGTCTCTCCCAGGCAGAAATTTCAAGGCAGACAGGGGTTTCCAGATGTGCTGTCCAAGCTCTTTGAAGAAGCACAAAGAAACGGGCAACGTTGAGGACCGAGACGCAGTGGTCGGCCAAGGAAACTTACTGCAGCAGATGAAAGACACATCATGCTTACTTCCCTTCGCAATCGGAAGATGTCCAGCAGTGTCATCAGCTCAGAATTGGCAGAAAACAGTGGGACCCTGGTACACCCATCTACTGTCCGGAGAATTCTGGTCAGAAGTGGCCTTCATGGAAGACTTGCGCCAAAAAGCCATACCTCCGATGTGGAAACAAGGCCAAGCGACTCAACTATGCACGAAAACACAGGAACTGGGGTGCAGAAAATGGCTGCAGGTGCTCTGGACTGATGAGTCAAAATTTGAAATATTTGGCTGTAGCAGAAGGCAGTTTGTTCGCCGAAGGGCTGGAGAGCGGTACACTAATGAGTGTCTGCAGGCAACAGTGAAGCATGGTGGAGGTTCCTTGCAAGTTTGGGGCTGCATTTCTGCAAATGGAGTTGGGGATTTGGTCAGAATTAATGGTCTCCTCAATGCTGAGAAGTACAGGCAGATACTTATCCATCATGCAATACCATCAGGGAGGCATCTGATTGGCCCCAAATTTATTCAGCAGCATGACAACGACCCCAAACATACAGGGAAAGTCATTAAGAACTATCTTCAGCGTAAAGAAGAACAAGGAGTCCTGGAAGTGATGGTATGGCCAACCACAGAACCCTGATCTCAACATCATCGAGTCTGTCTGGGATTACATGAAGAGAGAGAAGCAACTAAGGCTGCCTAAATACACAGAAGAACTGTGGTTAGTTCTCCAAGATGTTTGGGCCAACCTACCTGCCGAGTTCCTTCAAAAACTGTGTGCAAGTGTACCTAGAAGAATTGATGATTGATGCTGTTTTGAAGACAAAGGGTGGTCACACCAAATATGGATTTGATTTAGATTTTTCTTCTGTTCACTCACTTTGCATTTAGTTAATTGATAAATATAATCTATTAACATGTCTATTTTTGAAAGCATTCTTACTTTACAGCATTTTTTCACACCTGCCTAAAACTTTAGGAGGAAAAAGAGAAGTGTAAAGTAAAGACTGTTATGAACAAAGAAAATAAGCATTGAAGAAATATAAAGATTGGGAAAAACATTCAATCAAAGTAACAACTTATTGTTTATGGATATGCAATGTCACGGAGTGACCCTAAAACCTGTCTTCCCTTGTACAAGGTGCGAGCACCTTTTTTGAGTGAAAGGTATATGTGGCAGAGATGGATAGCTCTTTGATAGAAACAGTTTAAATGTATTTGAAGTTTGCCCACTGATGATGTGAATGAGAATGTAGAGATGGGAGCCCAGCTAACAAGATTTAAGTTTTTGCAGGTATCAAGTAAAGGCCCTGGTCGCCCACACCTGTGACGTAAAACGCTGGATGCACAGGCCTGTTTGGTGTTCACAGAGCCGCTTCGAGCTGAGCCAGGAGAATTCGAATCTTGCTGGGAATAAGCTGACTTATTAGATATGGGTTGGATGCTATAGAATGAAATACATTGCTAAATAGTAATGTTGTAGGATTCTGTATTTTGTATCCTTTTGAATAAGTCTGTGTGAGGTCTGAAAAAGAGAGCTCCTGGTATCAAAAGATCAGGCCGGCCTGCTAAAAGTTCCAAACCTCCCTTATCAAGCAAAAGCATCTTTTGTAATTAGACTCAGAGCCTTAAAAAGTTCTGATCCAGTGAGAGCAGAATGGCAAATTCTATGGAACAGAGTTAATATGCCAGAAGCAATCAAACTAGGATAAGTATGTGGTTCGACTATAGTAAGAAAAAACAAAAGTATTTAAATAAATAAGAAACCTAATATACTGAGCATCAAAAGAAATGTATCGCTTATATTTGAGCATCAAAAGTAAGACCCCATTCGGTACCATTCAACTTGATCTTGCAAACTGGCATGGTCCATGCTCTGAGGGTCTCTGGAAAACTGACTGCTGTTTGGTCATATTCAGAAGTCTCTGCCTTTTGAAGACAGTTCTTATTTTTCAATATAACATAACCTCCTGCAAAGAATAATGAAGTTAGTCACTGGAACTCTGCTGCTGTTCTGACCTGTATTTCTTAAACAACATTGTAACACACATGTGGAGAAGATGCCATCTTGCCTTTCTTCAAACTCCATGTCTACCGAGCCCAGCTTGGATCTCAAATTTCAAAACGGAAATGCTATTAACCACGCGGAGAAAGACATATTTTCACTATCTTGTAAAGTGCTTTGTGATGGTGGTCCACCATGAAAGGCGCTACATAAAATAAAGACTGATTGATTGATTGATATGATCCTTCATTCGAGACTGTTCTTACTTTCTTCACAAATAAGGCTGAGTAACTAAACAACTTATGAATTTCCATGGTGCACACATAGATTGTAGGATTAATTCTGTTTAAATTGTGTATGATGTAATGATATTAATCCATACCCTATGTTGAATTCTAGGTCTGATCAAATATATGACTGCATTCCAATTGAATATATGGTTAATATTTTTCTTACAAACATACCTAGTACATGACTATTATACAATCTGCTTCAAATTTTCAGGGCTGTGTTCAAAGGTTCGAAGGTTTATTCGCTAGCCAGGAATTCGAAGGTAGTTCTAAACCTTTGACCCTTCATCAGGTGGCATTCACACACTGTTTTTTTTCTCTGTTTATATAACCGTTTGATAATGTGTGCATACTATAAATCACACATTAAATGTCACTCACATACAAAATTCGATCTTTTGATTTGTAAAATGCATATTACTTAAACAAAAGTTGTTGTATTACAATCCACTACCATATAGTTATACGTAGTAACTCTATATGGTGCCGCTGCTGTGTATTGGAGCAGGGTATATTATGCCAAAGCACTCAGGGGGTACCTATAGCGGTTGTAGTGCTTCAGTAAAATATGTAGTGAATACCTAGTGTACAAGACAGTTTAAGAGAAGTGCTACAGTATAATATGTTTGAAACATACAATATATATGTTAACATTGATCATTTTAATTTCGAAAACCGAGAACCATTCGCCCCTCCCTTCTCCAGCTTGTGCTATCCAGAGGCTGAACTTTCGTCATTTGCCATCTTGACAGCAAAGCACTGTATTGTGTAAACTGTATTGAAATAAATGTCTCAAAAACCCTCTGCTATTTGGGATTTTTTTTGTTAAATGCCCAGACGACCAAAAAAAAAAAGCTGAATGCAAACTGTGGAGGCACAACCAATCTTCGGGGTCACTTAACAAGTGTAAGTTCATATTATTATTATTTTTAGTAGTAGTAAAATGGGACTGATAACCTGCTTGAAATGGTGACTGTTAAATAAAGCTTTGTTTTGCCTGCTGTTCTTTTATTGGCTGCAAAAAGGTGCTGCTGCAATGCAAGCTTACTGTATATATCACAAGCAGCATAAATTACGTGTACATAAACAACGTGTATTTTTATTTAAATTACAACTCCATGATTACTGTTCTACATGTGAATGTTTTATTCCATTTATATGGATTACTTGTAAGATAATAGAATTTTCAATCCAATATCAACTAGTAGCTATGGTGACGTCACCAGTAAATTATGCAAATTAGTACCACTGAACGTTCAAATCTTCCTTCGGTAATGTGTTACAAAGCTTCAAAGGTCAAAATGTACCCTTTGTTACAGTCCTAAATATTTTTATAACTTAAAATAAAAGAAAGTATTTTTACTTTTAATTTTTATTATTTAATGTTAAACAAGTACGGATATATGATTACACTGAATTGAACCAAAGTCGAATATTGTCTAAAAAATTAGGTAATATTTTACATGAATCCAATTTATAGCCAGAATTCTCTTATTATTGTAGAATAAATATTCATATGTACAGTGTAACCTTTGATTCCACTTAAAAATGAATATGTTTTATGGTAATATAGTAGGAAATAATTGTGGTAAAACCCTAGATAATTTATATAAAATATTCGTCAGGCATAACTGAAGAGGCGTCTATAGATGGTGTCCACATCAAAGGATGCTTATCTCAAGATAGCTTAATGATTTGTGCCAACAATAACTTTATCATGAATAGACACCACAAGACACAATCAGAACATACTTAAGTGGCAGGTAATTCTTTGGGGAGAAGTGATTTAACATAAATCATGAGAGTGTCAATCAGACTCCCTTGCTGCAGCAGAGGGAATCCATAAACCTTACTCTGTGAGCCATTGCACTGGCATTAGAGGACTCGAGTGCTTCGAATGTGCAGTGCTTGAGTACTCAAATATGCTGGTACTTAAAATTCACACCCAGATACAGAATTGTACTGTTCCTCTGTCATTTTACATCAGTGGTAAATAACGCTGGCCACTTGAGATCCATTCAATTCTGGGTTTTTGTTCCAATCAGGTTCTAAATTAGTTTTGATCCTGTAAATATTTGTTTGGATATTTGTTTGTTTTTTAAAAAGTAATAAAAGCCATTATTATTGCTCTGAACGCAGGCAGAGACCGCATAGCAGCAGGGGCAGGGGGCATGTCCGTGGCTTCTCTGTGTGTGCCTTTATTTTACAGCAAGACCTTACAATGTGTAGCACGTTAAAATAGAAAAATATCCCAGGAGTAAAGAATAAGTTGTGTAGGACTTACTTTACCCCAGTGAATTAACTACAAAACAAAGGATGCCAAATAGCAGTTCAAGTTAAACACTGTTTTGTTTATTCCCGAAATAAATAGTACATAAAGTTAACACATTTTCTTTTTTTTTTCATTCCTTGCCATTGCCGTTTGTTCACAGTAAATATTGGCCATAGACACATTTTCATAAAGTAATAACATGAGGTTTACTTGTGCCTTTTGTAGCTGAACAAGCAAACGAAAACTGAAATGTAATTTTAAACACTTCAAATAAAACAAATGTGGAAATGTTGTTGTAAAGTGAAGGGGGGAAAAAAACACAATTTTGGTTCTCGTTTATTACATTCCACATAACACAAAGTCGCAACAAAATATATATTATATATGGGTACTGTTTAAGTGAGGCATTTCAGAATGTCATGCTTGCCTTTTTTCTGTCCCATGAGATTCTGACTCACTCTAAAGCAGCACAACGCTTTTTTGACCCAGATGGCTTTCAATATGCGTAACATAATGGATTCAACAGCCAGCTGCCCAGAGGACTGAGGCAGGAAAAGAGTTGAATTGAGCTATGTGACTAATGTGCATTAAAGGAGACAGGCATACTGTTAAAATATTGCAATTATATTGCATCAACAGTGAAATGATAGGTACATTTAAAGCTCCCTAACCTGAACCCAACATGGTAACATATATGCCCTGTCATGTGTGTAAATTCAAAATTAGAGCAATCAGTATGTTGAAAAATTTGCCAACCATGACATATATCATCAGTAACGTATGTACAGAATAGTACAGAATGAGAATTAGTACTAACATGTTTAATCACAATTTGTTAAGCAATTCTCCAAATATGTCAGTAACTGTGACAGAGAGATGGATGAATGGACAGGCAGACATCTCGCTTTACCCCCAGAATCTGATATTCAGAAAAAAAGAAAACATATCCTAAATAATGCTGATACCAAGTTTCAAGACAACTGGATAAGCGGTTCTCAAGATGTATGCAAAAATGTAAGTGTGACGAAACAGACAGACCGATATAAAGACAGACAGACACCCGCTATATCGACAGAAACTACTATTCTCAATAATTTATAATAAATAATGTTAAATGTCAAGTTTCATGACAACTGAAAAAGTGGTTCTCCAGATATAATTATATTATATTTCCACTATATCCCCAACAGGGAATAACAAGGAAAATGTGCATGCTTGTCTGTAGCATATAACTTTACTGAATAATTAATTTTGTTTATTAACATTTTAATATATAGGATGGGAGACAATTTTTTTAAGAGCAGTAACACACTTCCGGGTGTTCAGATGTGGTCCAATATCTATACATAAGCTGTCTAACACCATGATTGATAGATTACACCATTTTTTCCATCACCAAAATCCGTTGGATATGATTTCCATTACATGAGAGTAGATGTTAAAACTTCATGCTGATTTGAACTTGGCTCTCGCCAAGATAAGCACCAACAAAGACGTAGCTTCACAGTAAACTAATGTGATCCATATGTGTCTCCATCCATTTGCGCTTCCTTCCATATGATGATGTAGATATCCTTCTGTCTGGTGTTGATGGCTGAAGAGTAATGCTGGCTCCAGGGATCAGCTTATTTTGCCTCCCTAGCGCATCAGCACACACAACGGCTGCGATGCTGGCTCCGGGGATCAACCATAGTGCGGTCTCCCCAGCGCATCAGCATGACAACTGTCTGGATTGAGCTAAGTAGGGTACATCTCTGGGGTCTTCAAGTGGGCGCCTTCCATCCTCGGTGTTTCGTCGACTAGCCCATGACACCTCAAGAGGGCTCGACGGTGATTCCGCGCCCCAGCATCACCCCCTCCGCCCCCACTCAACTCAGCCCAGCTTACTTACCTGTACATCAGCCTTTCTTTCTTTCTATTGTGCTTGAGATCCCCAGCCAGAATCTTTCCGTCTCAACCACAGCCAGTTGCTGCTCCTCTCTGCTGCTTCAGATAAGTTCTTCACTGTGCGACGCAACTCTTGGCCATTGAATCCGACATCTCTGAGAAACCGGGTTGTAGAGTGTGCCACAAATCCTCGACATCCCACTTCCACTGGGTAAACCCAGACTCTCCATCCTCGCTGTTCCGCTTCAGTGGCTAGTTGAGCATACCGCAGTTTCTTCCTCTCATACGCCTCATCTACAGCATCCTCCCATGGCACTGTTAACTCTACCAGGTGAACAAGGCGTGCTGATCCAGACCACAAGACAATATCTGGTCGAAGGTTTGTGGTGGCAATCTCAGGTGGAAAAATAAGCCATAGACCAACATCTGCCAGCATTTTCCAGTCTCTAGCAGCTTCCAGTTGTCCTGGGCAGGATTGGTTTTAACACCTTTTCTTGGTGGTTGCTCTCCTGGGCGGAGGAATGTTGTCTTTGTGTGTAATGTTTTGATGGAACAGGTGGCAACTTATTGGTCATGTTACGCTTGTCTTCCAATGCTAAGGCCAAACATCGCAGCACCTGGTCATGGCGCCAAGCAAACCGCCCTTGGCTAAGAGCCACCTTACATCCTGTCAAAATGTGCCTTAATGTTGCAGGTGATGAACACAAAGGACATGAGGGATCCTCTCCTACCCAGAGGTTTAGGTTCTGTGGTGATGGGAGAACATCATATGTTGACCTTATAAGGAAACTGATCCTGCTCTGTTCCATTGACCATAGGTCTTGCCAGCCAATCTTATGTTGTTCCACACTCTCCCATCTCATCCATTCTCCCTGCTTGCCCTGGGAAATGGCCTTTATACACCTCATCCTCTCCTCCTGCTTTTGCACCTCGTTGACTACAAGCTTCCTCCGTTGTGCTGGGGCTGCCTTGTGCCATGTAGGAGGAGCTGAACTGAGACCAAGACCCCCTCTTCCATGCTGAACTTGCCCCATGATATCACCAATTCAAGGGCAGCCTTTGCATCCTCCACAGCTTTCTTTGCCACCCACTTTCTTCCAGTTTTCAACACAGGTGCTGCCTCCCTTACGCATTTGTCGCGTGACTCTACTAATGTCATTTCCAGTCGGACCTTGACGCACTTAAACTCCTCGGTTAGAGCGGAGACAGGTAGCTGCAGTATTCCTTTACCATAAAGTCCCACTCTGCTGAGGCAGCGTAGAACTCCCAACCATTTCCTGATGTGTGAACTGATTAAAGCTTCCAGCTTCTCTACTGTTGTCAAAGAAACCTCGTACACAGTCAGTGGCCACAGCAACCTTGGCAGTAGGCCAAACTGAAAGCACCAGAGTTTTAATTTGCCTGGTAAAGCGCTGCTGTTTATGCTCTTCAACCCTTCCACAGCTTGTTGTCTAACTTCTCCCACACGAACTGTGTCCTTTAGATCCCCGTCTGCACCATCTCCCAAGGCTCTTCACTGGCTTCTCAGACACTGTTGGTATTGCCTCACCATTAATGAAGAACGCTTTATCTACTACTTTACCTTTAATTATAGAGATGCTCCTTGATTTAGTGGGCTTGAATTGCATTCGTGCCCATTCAATGTTATTGGTTAATTTGCCCAATAACCGATTAGTGCAGGCTACTGTTGTAGTCATGGTTGTCATGTCATCCATGTATGCTCGAATTGGTGGTAGTCGTATTCCAGAAGCCAAGCTCTCCTCCCACTACCCATTTTGATGCCCTAATGATTACTTCCATTGCCATGGTAAAAGCCAGTGGAGAAATGGTGCATCCTGCCATTATTCCAACTTCTAGGCATTGCCATGTAGTGCTGAATTCTGAAGTTGAAAACTAAATTGCAAATCTTCAAAGTAGGCTTTCACTAGATTTGTTATTGTCATTGGTACACTGAAAAATCAAATGCTGCCCAAAGAAGTTCATGTGGCACTGAACCATATGCATTAGCCAAATCCAGGAATGTCACATGGAGCTCCTTCCTCTCCTTTTTAGCTGATTGAATTTGTTGCCAGATCACATTGATGTGTTCTAAGCATCCTGGGAAACCTGGAATGCCCGCTTTTTGTATTGAAGTGTCAATGAAGCAGTTCTTTAATAGGTATGTTGACAATCTCTGAGCAATAATGCTGAAGAAAATCTTGCCTTCTACGTTTAATAGGAGAAATAGGTCGAAACTGACTGATGCTGCTAGAATCTTTTTCTTTAGGTATAAAGACTCCACCTGCTCGGCACCATGCTCTTGGTACAACCTGTTTTTTCCATGCTACTTTCATCAGTTTCCACAGGATTCGTAGAACTCCTGAAGCACTCTTGTACACTCTGTACAGAACTCCATTAGGCCCTGGAGATGATGAAGCCCTTGCTTTTTTCACAGCTTGCTCTACTTCTTTCCACTTAGGTGCAGAGTCCTCCATTTGGTATTCTGGTGGATTGATAGGTGGGATGTCTGAAGGAATTGACATAGGCTCCTGCCTTTTGAATCTGTATGCTTCCTCCAAATATCTCTCCAGCTCAAACTTAGATGCTTTTAGTGCGCCATTCTTCTCACTGGTGAATAACTTCTTTACAAATTTGAATGGGTCTTTATAAAGTTAGTTCTCGACGCTCCTTCTTTTGTAGCGCTTCAGAGGCGCTCAGCTCTGCAATGTTGCAAGCTTATCTTTATGACCCTTTGTAAGAGATTGAGTCCCTCCTTCTGACTTTCTTCTGCTCTTCTCCATTGCTTCCTCAGCTGTCTCCTTTCTCTAACTAAACGCTCAATCTCCTGCTGCCGTCTAGACTTTCCAGGAATAGTTTGTACTTTTTCCTTCCTTTTTTCAACTCCAAACCTCTCGCTTCCATATCGTAGATGATGTCCCCAAATTTATCCAGTTTCTTTTCAACTGTTCCACTTAACCTTTCCAATGCAAAGCAGAGATCTGTGTTTACTGTGTCCCATGCAGTTTTCTCACAAGCTCTTGGCCATTTAACTCCAGGCTTGTGCCCGTTGAGGTTCTTGTCTCTCTTACGCTGGTTTGTCTGACCGGGTTCACAAGGATCATTAGGTTCATCACTAACTGTGTCCATGCAAGTCCTCCTCACATCTATGACAGGGGTGCTGATATCCTGCGAACTGTGGTTTGCTTCCTGTCGCTGGATTTCATTCGACTGACTTGACTGACTTCGTAAGAAGTACTGATCAATGCGAGGCCCTTGTCCCTTCTCCCTCAAGCATTTCATTCTCCCTTGATGAATCTTCAAACCCTGACCGTTGTCGCCTTGCTCCAGCCGCAGACACAAACCTGGAGTTCCATGTCTTTGCTAACTGCAGATCTTGAACTAGTCTTTTGTGAAGTACTCTCCATACTCATATCCGTTTCCGTTCCTAAGTCCTTAACCGTGTTGTCCAACGTTGAGTCATCTTCCGCCCCTGCTCTCGCAGACTCTAGGGGTATTTTTCTCTTTAATTTCTTTGAAGCCTTGGGCGGGTTTCTCCCGCATCCTGTAAACACAGAGCTGGATACTGCCGACAAGGGTAGCTAACCCTTGCCAGCCCCAATGGGGTCTCTTTCCTCCAGTCAGCTGTCTCTCCAGGCTGTCACGAGGTCTTTCCCTTGTTGCCAGCTGCACTATTCACAGCAGTCACTGGACGTATCCAGATCTTCATGATTTCCATTACATGAGAGTAGATGTTAAAACTTCATGCTGATTTGAACTTGGCTCTCGCCAAGATAAGCACCAACAAAGACGTAGCTTCACAGTAAACTAATGTGATCCATATGTGTCTCCATCCATTTGCGCTTCCTTCCATATGATGATGTAGATATCCTTCTGTCTGGTGTTGATGGCTGAAGTGTAATGCTGGCTCCAGGGATCAGCTTATTTTGCCTCCCTAGCGCATCAGCACACAAGCGGCTGCGATGCTGGCTCTGGGATCAACCATAGTGCGGTCTCCCCAGCGCATCAGCATGACAACCGTCTGGATTGAGCTAAGTAGGGTACATCTCTGGGGTCTTCAAGTGGGCACACGTTAGTAAGAGTAATATTAAACATAAAACCCCAACTGACAATGCTAAAAATACATTTTCCACATTGGCAAAAGGTACTAAAGCTACGCTCTGACTCACATCCACTGAGCCTGCTCTTCTTGACCTTTTAAATCACAAAGCAAGTTGAGCTCAGATTGAAACTCACACAGCAATCATATCTAAGTAAAGCAATAAAAAGGATGGCGCAGGCTGATTTCACAGAAGAAATCTCACAATAAATCTGTGTCATGGATAGCCTACTCTATTACATTCCCCTTAGCCAATGCTATCCATCTGGAAGGCGCAGTACAGTATACCTCAGTTCTGTCCAGACCAGAGTGACATGCAGAGCTCAGCATTATTAATGATTCCATTGAATCATTAATAAAGTGTGTTAAACAAAAATGTCAAAGACCAGGAGGTGGCGCTCAATTGGCCGAGTGTCGTCCGGGGGGAGGGAGGGTTAGGTCGGCCAGGGTCTCCTCGGCTCACCGCGCACCAGCGACCCCTGTAGTCTGGCCGGGCGCCTGTGGGCTTGTCTGTAAGCTGCCCAGAGCTGCGTTGTCCTCCGACCCTGTAGCTCTGAGGCAGCTGCACGGTGAGTCTGCAGAGTGTAAAGAAGCGGGCGGCTGACGGCACACGCTTCGGAGGACAGCGTGTGTTCATCTTCGCCTCCCGAGTCAGCGCAGGGGTGGTAGCGGTGAGCTGAGCCTAAAAAAATAATTGGGCATTTCAAATTGGGGAGAAAATAATAAAAAAAACTAATTGAAGAACTCACAACTCACTTGGAAGGGTTGCCAGAAAAAAGCCTTTATTGAGAGCAACCAACAAACGTAAGCGCCTGGAGTTTGCTAAACGGCATTGGCACTTCGATTGGAACCGGGTGCTATGGTCAGATGAGACGAAAATAGAGCTCTTTGGCCACGCACACCAGTGGTGGGTTTGGTGTCGAAAGAAGGATGCGTGTACAGAAAAGAAGCTCATACCTACTGCAAAATATGGTGGTGGATCTTTGATGTTATGGGGCTGTTTTGCTTCCACTGGTCCTGGGGCCCTTGTTAAGGTCAACAGCATCATGAACTCTACCCAGTACCAGGACATTTTAGCCAAAAACCTGGTTGCCTCTGCCAGGAGACTGAAACTTGGCCACAAGTGGATCTTCCAGCAAGACAATGACCCCAAGCACACATCAAAATCCACAAAGAAATGGTTAATTGACCACAAAATCAACATTTTGCAATGGCAATCTCAGTCTCCAGACTTGAACCCCATTGAAAACCTGTGGTTTCAATTGAAGAGGGCAGTCCATAAGTGCAGACCGAAGGATATCAAGGATCTGGAAAGATTCTGTACGGAGGAATGGTCTAAGATCCCTCTCAATGTGTTCTCCAATCTCATTAAACATTATAGAAAAATACTCAGTGCCATTATCCTTGCAAGGGGAGGGTGCACAAAGTACTGAAAACAAGGGTGCCAATAATTGTGACACTTCGTTTTTTTTTTGGAAATAAATTTATAATTTGAGAAATGTGTAATTTTGGTTGATTCCATTGAATCATTAATAAAGTCAAATATATTCCACATGTTGGAAAATTACAATATAGCTCAGTACTGGTATTATTTATTTTATACAGTCTTTTTTGCTCATCTATCAAGGGTGCCAATAATTTTGGAGGTGACTGTATATATTATTATTATTATTTGTTTATTTAGCAGACGCCTTTCTCCAAGGCGACTTAAAGAGATTAGGGTGTGTGAACTATGCATCAGCTGCAGAGTCACTTACAATTACGTCTCACCCGAAAGACGGAGCACAAGGAGGTTAAGTGACTTGCTCAGGGTCACACAATGAGTCAGTGGCTGAGGTGGGATTTGAACCGGGCACCTCCTGGTTACAAGCCATTTTCTTCAACCACTGGACCACACAGCCTATATAAAGGGCTGCTCCGATTAACAGATTTTTTTTTTTTTTTTACAATTTAAATCATGCACAATATTTTTTTTTTATTCTTTTTATACAAAATAAAATCCACCAAAGATGATCTGCATTTTATTATTATTATTTGTTTATTTAGCAGACGCCTTTATCCAAGGCTACTTACAGAGATTAGGGTGTGTGAACTATGCATCAGCTGCCGAGTCACTTATAATTACGCCTCACCCGAAAGACGGAGCTCAAGGTGGTTAAGTGACTTGCTCAGGGTCACACAATGAGTCAGTGGCTGAGGCGGGATTTGAACCGGGGACCTCCTGGCTACAAGCCCTTTTCTTTAACCACTGGACCACACAGCCTCCTCATTTTCTCCGCGGCAGTCCAATCTTAAGTGAGGGAGGCGGGACAAACAGTTGAAAGTATTATCTGCCTCAGCAGAAAGTCTTGAGTAAGTTTAACCAATGGGAGAGTCAAAGATCTGTCCCTTGTTATGCAGGTGTCCAATCATGAGAGAGCAGAAGCGGGACACAAATATGTTAGGGTAAGCGTTGTAAGAACAGCTGAATTTCACGAGATATTGCTTATTATGAAGACTGTTATTGAGAGTTATATTGAGGACTTCAAATTACTTTTTACAAATTAAAAAATGTCATCAGACAATGTAGACATTGTAGTCGATTTGGTTATGAATTAATTCTCAAGAAGAACTTTCTCAGAAACAAATTGGAGAATGTTAAAAAAGGGAAGTATCCACACCACAAATACCCGAACCGACACAGGAAGGGAAGGGATATGCTCGCCACTTCCAAAATTAAAATTACTAAAGGTATCCGTGGCTTACCGGTAGCTGCTGGACTGTATTTTGTTCAGCACAGAAAAGGCAATATGGAACAGCACTAGCTACAGCAATCTAGGATGTCTATCGAAGTCAACACAAAAACATGAGCATTCCCAAGTCACTTGCGAGCCACTGTAACACTCAAAACTTTTGGACAAACCCGGACTGATGTTTAACTGGCCGAGCAGAAGTGTACGGATACAATACATCCCAATGTGCAAGTAAGAAAAAATCGTGAAGTTCTTAAAGGCTTGATTGATTCTGTTGTTTACCTTGTTTAACTGGCATTCAGAGGGCACGATGAAGGTACCAATTCCTCAAATAGAGGTAATTATGTGGAATTACTTTCCTCGATTTCTGACTGCTACAGCATGTTAAGCAATTAGTATTACTATGCAGCACAGCCGTTATAAGATTGCTACCTTTATTAAAAATGCGGACGGATTAATGAACCGATCAAAAATTTTAATCGAGTGACAGCCTAAATAAATAAATAAATAAATAAATAAATAAATATATATATATATATATATATATATATATATATATATATATATATATATATATATATATATAGACACACACACACACACACACAGTAGAGGGTCAATTATCCGAACTAATTGGGACCGAGTTCGCATAATCGATTTGATTTACCTACTGATGATATATAGCTAGTAACCTATTCTACCACATTAAGCATACAAAATTACAGAGCTTTACAAATCATTAAATGAATGCAATTCAGTAAAACTTTAACACCTACAGTTAAGGTAATGAAATACTGTAATTAAATGTACCAAACAGAACGAGATGACTGTTTTAATTTGCTTAACTGCAACAATTTAGAACACACAATGCTCCATCTAAGGTTTTGCTGGTATGAATAATTCTGGTGGTGACAGGCCAATTGAGGTCAAAGGTTAAATTTGTTTGGCGTTAAATATAAAATATGGCATATTTAAAAATAAAAAAGTTATTGGTACTTTTGTGTCATTGGTCTGATCTGGGAACCATTTCGGGTCAAAAATTTGGTGACCTCTCACAGAAAAACGTTTGACCTAGAGACGTGAAACTTGGAAAATCTTATATCTCTATGGCATCAACATCCCTGACAAACAAAATCCATGAAACTTCAGTTTCAAGGGTGATTGACTGACCAATTTCCATAAATGTTCTCTTAAAGCTTGACCAAATTGAGCTGGAAAGCCCAGTGATTAATTGCCCCACATAGGACTAAAGTTACAGGGCTGTGTGCTTATTTTCATTCCAGAGGAATGAAAATAAGCCATTCCATGTTTGTGTTTAATTGACCAAGCTTGATATGCTGACTGTTGAGAACGGTTTATAGAGTAGTTTTGTATAGGCACATTTTTTAAATAAATGAGGATAAACTTAGTGTGTTATACCTTTGGTCTTATTTATGGCCTGTGTATTAACTTGGTAATGACCCAATCGACAAGCTTAAATTGGCAACCATTTTCTTTTACTTGAATGCAATAAATGCATCATAAAAACACTACAGCTTGTGCACCTCTCGATTAACATTGTGCTATCAGATTTTTTGATGCTGTTGTAAGGTATGTGTTGTCACGCATTATACTCTGTTTGGACAGTCAAATGTAATCTTAGCTTACTGTTTACATATTTATTATAATAGTATAGGACAGTTGATTCCAAGTTATTAGGTACAATATTTATCTAATAAGTGACGTCAGTGCAAAAATAGGGGTAGGCCAGCGATGACAGAATAAAGCTTCAAAAAGCAGTAGGAGCAAGTGCTAAAGTATTCGAGGTATACACATCAAAGTCTGCAAACATTTCTATTGTTCTTTTTAGTGTAACGGGAAAATAAATAACATTGAAACAATTCTTATGTTCTCTTTTATGAGATACGATTTTTAGTCAACAGGTTATCAAGCCATTCAAGATGTATAAGTCATCTAAGGTAATGCATACTGAAATGTTATTTAACTTGCATTAAACAAAGCTGATTAAAGGAAACCTGCAAAGGAAAACCATACTACCTCAAGTTTATAGCTAGACTTCTCAGATCCCTTATGGACAATTAATATTCTCAAGTGGAATCTTAGTATGTGGCTCAGGTTACCCTATAATAAAATCCCTACTGATGCACTGCTGATATCACAGGGGTGTTGACTGCTTTGACCTTCTTTCAAGATGTTGGTCCCCATTGGAAATGGCAGAAAAGCTCTTGAACAACAGTGTTTCACTGATACTCTTTCATTGGATCAGTAAATATAATTGAATGATTTCAACCAAAACATATAGATTAGGATGTATTGAGCATTTTAGATTTGACCTAATTTGAAAGGGCATCTATGCTTTACATGCAGTACTCTTTATAAGAGTCACAAAATCGAAAGACTGGAAGGCAAGCACATCAAATCTAAACGACAAATCAGTCCATCTCTCTTGGTCTTATGAAATACAAGCCTAACCTAAATAAACACCTGGTTTTGCTTATTTTATTTTATTTTTTTTCTCTTTTACCCCTAGTGTACTCTGGGTGATGAAGTCCACTCAAACTTCAACTCTCTTCTCTCCCTTTTGCCTTATTAGTGTTGGCATTGTACACTGTAAATCTGAGAGAAAAATAGATGGCAGGGCGTGTATTATAATGCAGACCTCAGATGGAATTACAGTGTAAAACACTGTTTGTTATTTTTTAAACTTTTAATTGTGCATTTTAAAAACGTTTGTTACCTATATAAATAAAATATAATCTTTTTTGTGGCGTTTCATAAATGTATACATATGCTGTACACATTTTGCATTTTAAACACTAAATTCTATGAAACAATTTCATAACGCAGTGACTTCAGTTGACAGCATTGCCTACCTGAGGCTGGAACGGTCTCTTCATTGTCATGCTCCTCATGCCACTCCATTGTTCGATGGTAGCTGAGCATGACTTCCCAGAGGGCTTTGCAGAGATCAGAAAGGCAGGGAATGTAGCTGTCTAGAGTAATATGCTGTGAAAAAAAGACACAGTCTAGTGAGACACTCTATAGCCAAACTCAATTTGCAACTTCCATAAATATAATAAACCTCTGAATTTGTCTGATTCACATATAACAAATAAATACATTGGTTATCATAGAGGGTCTCAGCAAAGCTTCTTCCAATTATTATTATTATTATTTATTTCTTAGCAGACGCCCTTATCCAGGGCGACTTACAATCGTAAGCAAATACATTTCAAGTGTTACAGTACAGGTAAGAATACAATAAGAGCAATTAACCAGCATCTGAAACAATCCCAGCAGGGGCCATGTCAGATGACTCCACTGTTCTTTATTAAAGAATCTAATTTAATATAATGGAATAAAGCTGCCTTTACAATAGAACACAGTGATACATTGAAACAAGAATGGTCAATTAAGTGTGACTAAACATTATGTTTTAAGATTTCCCAAGTCAAGCTAGCTGATTTAAAAATAAATTGAAATACTTTGTTAAAATGTTTTATTTAAAGTGTGCAACGTTTTAATTTCACCTTTAAAACCCTGCTTTAAAGAGTAAGTAGCGGGGTTCCAAAAAAATATAGCATTTCACATCCCCAGGTTTTGCTACAACTGTTTAAATAAGGTACTTGTAATATTTTCATATATTTTTCATCATCCTGACAACTTTTTACACTTATTGTTTCAAAGTTCTTTTCAAAATGGCTGCTCTAATGCACTGATAGTGTGAGGATTATTGCCCACATTGTCAAACAGGTAACACAGCGATAATCCATGATGTGGTCCAGAACAGAAAAGACAAAGCACTTCTTGTTATGTTTTTTTTTTTTTTGTTGTTTTTTAAATCGCTCTTTCTGCACTGATTTAGAGGACAGATCTCAAACCACAGTGCACTAGAGCGGCCATTTTGAAAAGCGCTTTGAAACAGACTAAGTGTAAAATGTTGTCAGGATGTTAACAATGAAAAGAGAAATTATTGGTACATTATTTAAACAGTTGTAGCAACACATGGAGACATATAACGCTATATTTTTTCAGAACCCCGCTACTTACTCTTTAAATGAGAGTATAATTAAGTTCTATACCTCAACTATAAGCTTTTTAACTAGACATGTCAATGTGTATTCTTCAAAGGATTTAAGCATCTTTTCACAGGATGCAATAAAGCCACATTAATTGGATAGTGACATCTTCTCCATACTCCACAATCAACTGTAAAAGACATACAAATGCAAAGTTTAAGTTGCATAAAGCTGTGCAACGTAATTACGATCAAAGTAAACATTTATAAATGACAATAAGTTTAATTTAACATCCCTTGTATAACAAACTGTACTCATATACCTCATATAGAACACGTTCCACTCTTTCTAAAATGTGTAAAAGGTTACGTTATGTTCTGAAAATAACTCCACTTAGTTACCAAAAATTACACAATTCATTTACAATTTTGCACATACAGACCTTCAACCAATGACAGAATGGGCCAACATTTCACCAACAAGATGGGAAATACTGGTTAAGAATTATCATAAATGTCTGAAAGCCATAATAAAAGCAAAAGGAGGACACACAATACAAAAGCAGGGATGCCAATACTTTTGTCTTGAACAAGTACTTTAAATGAAATAAGTTAGTTTGCATTTTGATAGATTATTTAAATTACTAGAAATTGTGTATTTTGCTTTTTGATTTATTAAAACGTGGTTAAAGTTTGCTAAATGCTTGTCCTAATTTGCTATGTTGCATTATGTTATAATAAGTGTAAGGTGCCAATATTTTTGTCTGTGACTATATAAAACACACTTATTATTCAAGCTTTTGGCCTTGCATCACGATACTAACAACATATACCTCATTGCCATACGATCTATAATGTTAAGAAAATCACTATTCATCGACACATGATGAACCGTTATACCCCTAATAACTTGTTTGCTTCTAGTTTTGTGAATTATCATTAAAGATTGGAGCAAACACTTGGTGTCAAGTCTATTACTGTATATGACCTTAAGTCTACTGGAATCTGTTGAAATTCATATGGATTAGCAACCAAGTGCCACGGCTGTGGCGGATCAACACAATGCAAGCAGTAAAATAGTAATCTGGACATCAGTACAGTACATTGATGAAGGCACTAGACAAAACATTTCTATTCTTGACTTAGTTTCATACAAGTTTTAATATTATTTTGATTAAGCGTTTTCGAAGTTCTGGATAAAATAGACTTTTTTTTTTTTTTACTCTAAAGAAACTTAGACGTATTTTCAGAAGCAATTCAAACTTGACCTGTCTGAAATCTTTGCCAGACTGAAAAACACTAGGGAGTAGCCTATCTGGCTAATTATCCGACATAGAAGAAAGATTAACAGTTTTAATTTCCGTTGATACTGCTTTCAAACAATTGACTCAATTATTCCTTTGTAACAGCTGTGGAAGCATCTGTGTTACAGATTGAAGCAGGAAGATCTATTATAATATATTTTCGGTGAAAAATAGATCACCAGCATTCATGAGTAGTGTGAATTATGGCATCTGTTTTATGAAATCAGAATACCATTCTTGAAAGTTTTGTCATGGAAGACACAAGAAAAATGTTTTTTGGAGAAAAATGTTAAGGATGTAATTCTTCCTTTTTTTTTAAAAAAAGGAGAAAAATATATTTATTAATCCATACTTAAGTGTTATCACAGAATGTTTCCTTAATTTGGTATTATTGTTTAAATCATGTTTTCCCTTAACAACTCCAATTTTCAACAATTTAAACAAGCTAAACATATAATAATGTTTAAATTGCAAAGCTGCAAGAAGGATAAAGTAAAAATATCAATTAAAGTCACGTAACACCTAATCTAATGGTTTTACTCATACAGCCTCAGGATACTTTCACACCTGATTCACTTGCAAGTGATGCGAATCATGGTTTACTTGCAAACTAACACAATTTTTTCAAGTTTGCTTCGGTTCGGTTCACACCAGAAAAATGCAAGCGAACTTGAGTTTCTTTTAAAGTGCATTCAAATCGGTTTGTTTGGTTCACTTGCAGCTTCATCCAGACCACAGTTCTATTGGTTTCACATTGCACTTTCCAAACGTACTCGGCTCTCTTGCCGATTACTAGAGAGGAAGTTCTCTTTGGAAAAACGTTTTCAAATCATGCTCAACATGGAGAGTACTTTACATGATGTGGTTGTGCTGTTGTCTGTGTTATTTTGGTTTATTTGGTGCTTACAACATCAAATCATTGCAGAAGAAACATAACATGCCAAAAGACCGTCAAGTAACTGTCGGAAAAACACTGTTCTTTTGGAGGAAATGCCAGAGACAATCATTACGAAAAAGATGTACCTGTACATTCAACCAACTGCAATTTAGCTGTTATTGAATAATAATAATAATAATAACTTGTGAATGTTGTACGTGTGACAGTGTGGTGCAGCGTAAATGCAACAGTCACTAATGTCTGTACAGACAGTACCGCTTTGTCCTGGCACAATGTTTTCCCTGTCAGTGTATATGGCACAATTATAATAAAGCCAGACGTAATACATGTGCTAAATCATTATTCAATTGTCATTTTATACTTTCATTGTTTGTGACAGTTTTGCTATTATACTTAAAAACAGGCTTGCTGCAATAGTAATTAAATCTCAAAACACTATTAACGTCATTTCATTGAATAGCCCCAGATTGCGCCAGTTAGTAAATCAGCCCCATAGTATTTTTTGTGCGATGTGCTGTTGTGTACATGTGACATTATGTTATTCTCATCTGATGTGTATGTGTGTGTTTTTTGACAATCCCTGCATTGCGTATGTGTGACAAGGGAAGACATTTTACTTGGTGCTTGCTGATGTACGCCACTTGTATGATTTGCTTCGCTGTTTAGAGCAGTTCGTTTCCAAGTGAACTGGAATAGGTTTAGTTTCACATTGCAGAAAGTTGAAACGGAGCAAAGTGGCAAACGTACCAAGTCCCCTTCCAAGCGAACCGAGACCACCATTTCAAGTGATCTCGGTTCACTTGATTTGATGAGCATGATTACATGGTTCTCAGAGGTTTCACATATCACTCCAAGCGAACTGAACCGCACTCCAATCTGCATCAAAGGGTCAAACAAACTAAGTGTGAAAGTGCACTCAGTGTTTGATATCTGTTGTAAGGCATTCCTCAGGTGGTGCAACATTTCATTTTGTTTTATTAATGGCACTGCAAGGTTATTCTATGTGGTTCAATGCTTATAAAATACAAAAAAACCTCAAGCCATGTCAGTTTAAAGCACAGGAAAGTTATGCAGAGCAGGCTTTTCCTCCTTTGACAGAACCTTTGTGATTTTTTAAACATGTAGAATATAAACATTATTCTACCTTGAATTTAGATACCTTTATTAAAAATGTGTTTTGCATTATGGGCTGTTGCAAAACCTTTGAAATCCCTTCTGGTTGTACACTGGCAAGCACCTGCTCACCCACCTGCGATTGGGGCACTGAGCCTCAGACTACACAACATCTGCTGCACTGTCTGCTGCTCAAAGGCACATGCACAATCAATGACCTTGCAAAGAACAATAGACAGGCAAAAGCATGTGTAGAAAAATGGTCAAATGTGTAAGAAGATTACAATTTAGGCTTGAGTAAGCAGAATGTAGGAATAAATCAATCCAATAGCCTCCCAGCTATTACTGGTAAATAAAAGGGAGAGTGAGACAAGGTTATGTAGCGGAATTTAAACATCTGTTCAAATATGAGGACAAAATACATAATTATAATATTAATTGACATTGTCGCAAGAGACTGGCACAAAACAAGAACATTCTTTGGGGTATGTGGAAAGAAGCAAATGATGTCATCAAAATTAACATGAAAAGCCAGGCAAAAGAGGACTATCTTCAGCTTGGCCTTAGAACGAAGGGAGATTACTGAGCTGGATTAAGCACAAAAGGGCAGAAACTTTGTCAGAATCCCAGAAAGAAAGATTCCATTAAAATGTAACCTGAGGCAAACATGCATATGGGGTATTCCTTATACTACAGTTACACTAAGACAAGTTGTGATCCACTGCCTTAGGGGCTGAGCTATTTTCGCTTTTTTTTTTACTGTTGTTAGATTTGTGCCTATAACTCTTTAACTATAAAGGTTACAGGCACATGTCATAGATAACAAAAACCATAGAACAAGAGATGCTTTTTAGAAAAAAAAACAACAACATTACTTATTGTTTATAAAATTTTAGAGTGGTGTGACAGAGTGAGAGAAGGTACCTGAGCTATAAATCTCCCTCCAAACCAGAAAGGACGCTGTGTAAGGCTGGTGGTATGCTTTCCCATAGACAGGGCGGCTCGATGGTAGGTGGCAACTGGAACTCGGACATTTTGGAAGTGCGTAGCTGTGAGTTTGATAAACATGTCCACTGTAATCAGCTGCGGGGCAGGCAGCGATTGGATAGAGCGTGGCGCTGGGCTGATAACAGGGCCAGCTCAAATCTGACAGTGCGCAATGAATATTCAACATGTAGGGAACATGTACTTATCAGAAAATAAGTCCCTGTGCCTTAGATGTCGCCGGCGGGATTTTTAAAATTAGACAGATCCTAAAGAGTAAAGCTCACTGGTGCTATAAAAAGGTTATTTTTACCACAGTTGCAGTTTCTGGACCACAATTACAGACATATTTATCATTGTTTCTAAATGCTCCTGTCAACAACAGAGAGCTCACAGCTGGAGTTTCATCAGACCTTTCTTTAATGGAGCTAACTACGGAAGCAACAACTTACCCACAGATATAGTACATTACCCCTCCCCTAAGAAAATGACACATTTCTGTTACTTAAGATGAAAAAGTGTAATAGCAACATGGCTTCTGCTGTGGAAAAGCTTACAGAACTCCAACTTCAGAACAATTTATGTTTTAGGCTCTCTTGTTCTCCCATGACAGATATTACAACAACAACAAGCTGTATTTATTATTTTGTTTATTTAGCAGATGCCTTTATCCAAGGCGACTTACAGAGACTAGGGTGTGTGAACTATGCATCAGCTGCAGAGTCACTTACAATTACGTCTCACCCGAAAGATGGAGCACAAGGATGTTAAGTGACTTGCTCAGGGTCACACAATGAGTCAATGGCTGAGGTGGGATTTGAACCGGGGATCTCCTGGTTACAAGCCCATTTTTTTAACCACTGGACCACACAGCCTCCCTGCACAAATCCCAACCATCATCACTCCCTAAAATACGTCAGATATAGAAATCTCCAAATTCATTGGCTAAGCATCCAAACAACAAAAACACCTTGTTCTGCTTTTTTAATATATGGAATAATTTATGGGCTTACGTGCATTAACAGAAAATATTTCATTGAGGAGTTATGTTCTGTATTTTATCAATATGCACTACAGTCCATATGTTATTTTTTTATATATTGCATGGATTTTAAAAATACGATAAAATATGTCGTTCAAGATATCAATCAATACTACTGAGAGTAGTATGGGTTCATACTCACTGCCGTCTCTTTTCCTAATGCATAAATGACAATAACAAGTGTTGAATTCAGAATAGTATTATATTTAATTAACTTATAATAACTTTATTACTTATTGCCAGGACTACTTTCAGCAGATCTCAGATAATAAAGGAATGCTTGGTACAGCCTTTAGTTACAGTAGAAAGTTGTGCAAGGTTACATCACAAACACGATTTTAACTGCTGAAGTTTCGTGTGCACAAGGTATGGCTTTCTGATATGTTTCCATGTGGTCAATTGTACAGCGATTTTCCCTCCCTCCCTCCTCCTTAAAGTTGTACAGTGTTTTAGACGACCACTTCCTATAGTGAGGAATGTGTGTGGTATGTGCGTCCCGTAAGTCATGGTAGTGGAGAAAGAACTGGGAGTTTCTAAACTGCATGGAAACCCAGCCAATGAAAACACTATAAAATAGTAACTTCAGCATTCAGCTGTAGGGCTATCAGCTTTAAAACACTACTTCACTGAAAGGAAATAACATTTTTGACAAAGTCCATATTTACATAATTTACCAGTGAATGATAGTTCACAACCACAGGTGAAGCACAGAATTGCCAGCAGCTATTTCCGACATCAGTAAAAAGTCAAAAGATGTCAAGTCTACACACTGCAGGAAAAGAAATGAAACTTACCGAAACAAAAATGCAAAAGGGAGCACACTGAATGCTGAGTGACTCATATCAAGAATTAAGGACAAGTAGACTTACAGCTGAAATGTATCAGCAGACAAGACAAAACATTTATCATAACCCTGGTTCCCTGTAATAGAAATGTAACCATTACCTAATGGGTGTTTACCCCCTAAAGACCCCGAACCCCGAATAAGTTGCATGAGTGCATAAGAGGACAGCACACACAGATCTCAGAGTCATTTCTCCTTCAACCCTGCTGTAATCATCGATGCAGCGACTTTGAAGGTTAATGGTTAAATTTCAATTTCAGGGAACCATGGTTATGATAATAACCTAACGTTCCCTTTCAAGTACGAAATGTAACCATTGCCACATGGGTATGAATACCAAAGCTGTCACAAGGGCAAGATTGAACGACTGCGATGCTACAAGGCTAAGGCGAAAGGCTGCCTTGTGCATTACCATTATAAACCCCAGTAACAAATAGCTAGGGCTAAAACATTGAGGGAAACTCCCCTCTATGCCTGTGTTGTAAGGGTTGACCCTGCAGCCGCCCTTAATACTCTAGGTTCTAAAGCCCCCAAAGTTGCCATGCCCCTGAAGGAATGGGCGGTTAGCTTTCTGGAGGGGGCAAGTTGGCCAGCTCATAGGCAGTCCTGCCTAAGGAATGTGGTACTACATTTTAAAATAATGGAAAAAATGCCTAACTAGCTCTGAGGACAAGAATAAGGGATGATATATATTGGTGGAGGGAAGAAAAATCCTAAGGCGGCACACAGACCAAGGACCCAGACCAAACCAAGGTTTACCAGAAATAATGAATCTCCTAGGAGTGACTTGCCTGTGTATTCCGCAAACAGGCATCACATATGACCTGACGAGTGGGACTGTGATAAACTAAACAATAGGCTATTAATAGGTTAACAGAAAGTGTATCGACCAATGCAGTAGGAAAAGTATGAGACATTGGAGAATATGTTATTTGAGACAGGAGAAGGATTGTAGCACTGGGATTAGGGGGAGCAAACATTATGGCTTGACAAAATTATTAACATATTGCCTCAATAAGGGCCCCAAGTTTCCAGTGTAAAGCTCAGTTTCAACACATTAATCCACTAAAGTATACACTTCATAATATTTCAGCTTCTGCTTTCTTTCCGTGTTAAGTGATTACTTGCTGAAATTGTTAATGTTGCTGAACCAAGCATCTGGAATATAAAGCTTTACGCTTAGTCATGCAGATAGCAGAGTCCAGCTTCACAAGATCTTAAGCTATATATGTCTCTTGAAACTCTGTGGACTCGTTGGCTACTGGAAAATTTAAATTTCCACACTGTGATGGGTGCATTGGGATGACAACCCCATGTCGACACTACCAGGTTTCTGAATATGACAATAAACCTCAAGATTGGTTTATGCAAGGCAAAGTGTATTCTATAAATACAAGTCTTATTGAGCAATCCAGTCTTGAAACAAATTGATTTTCCAAATGTTAAACTTCTGCTAATCAGCTATGTCTATTATCCGTACAAGCTGTTTTTCAACAGGTACCATCCCATCATGCATTATGTTGGTGTTAGAGAAGACATTTTTAAATTTTTAATTGTTTACAATGACATTTAGTAATTCCCTATGGTCCTTAATAAGTTCCTTTTCCCTTTTTGTATCTCAATTGCTCGTCTCCAATCATGTGTCGCTGAATAAATGTAAGAACGGAAATTATGGAAAATACTGAAAACTACATACCCATCTGTAAGCAGTCCTGAGAAGAACATTGAATTTTTATGTTCGGATATTCGTTCAAGATTTACATATTTGTTCGGATATTCATTTATTTGTAAAAGCTACTAAAAGCCATTATAAGTAAAACATTATTTAAAGAAGACAAATATCCAAGGAAAAAAAAAAAAAAGAAACCTGATCTCAAATAAAACAACAAAACTATCAAAGCACAGAAGAACAGTGCAGTTCCACAGCACCTGATTCCCTGAAAACTAAAGAAACTCGCTGTTTAATAGCTGCAAGTTTAAACTGTTCACTGGTTGCAGTCGCATTATAACGCCTAAAAAAATAAATCACTGTCTATGTAGTGGCAAGTCACAGTCCTGTATGACTCGTTTGCTACATGTCCAGGTATCTGTTGCCAGCCAGATAGTTGAGTACTCTGACTTGAGTCATAAAGGAGCCAAAATAGCTTCTATCACCGACTTCGAGAAGTTAGAGAGGCTAAATGGCAAGACATGGAACTCATACGTAGTTCCCTGAATGGCGAACCGCAGGTACTTCCTGTGCGCTGGTTTTATGGGGATGTGGAAATAGGCATCCTTGAGGTCCACCGTGGTCACCTGGCCTGATTGACTGCAACCACCGTTGCATTGTCAACATCTTGAACAGCTTTCAACTCAGATACAGGTTAACCTGTCTGAGGTCAGCATCCTGCTTCAGCACTAGGAAGTACCTTTTGCACAGGGCGACGGAACCTATTATGGTTGCTGGTTCCGAACATCACTTCTGGCAGCGAGCGCAGCCAGCTGTGTCAGTCTTTGAGGCTGCTGGGGCATAGGGCACCAGTTTGCCACTGGTTTACGTACTGGAGGTGGTTGCTTGGGAAGCAGACGAACCAGTTCCTTAGTGGATTCCCGCATACGGTGAGAGTACTGCAGAATGGGGCCCCAAGAGGACAGACAGGGCAGGTGTCGACGAACGTGGGAAACAGCTGCCCAGAGCCTTTACATCTGCTCCGGGTCAATTGCCTGGAACGGCGACCCTTCTGGCCCTAGGCAGTAAGAGCACCTGCCGTGCTTGTCCTCAATAGGCAGACCAGCCTTGCATGTCTAACAGGGATAGAACCCTGGCATGATGTAAGGAGCAAGCAATGCAGTGTACAGATACAGTTGTACAGGTGCTGATATCGACCGGCGGGTGAAGACCGAGTGGGACCGGTTTCCTACCGACTGGCTTACCTGAGCACCGGTCAGTAGGGGGCCGGAACCAGGTCGCTTCAGTGACTTTAGCACTGGGTTGGTACAGGTACGGTACTGTACCATGTCGGAACCAGGTCAGTGACTTCAGCACAAGGCCACAGCAGGACGTGACACGCAACAGTCTCTGTAAGTCGCCTTGGATAAAGGCATCTGCTAAAATAAAACAAATAACAGGCTGTAGTGCACACAATATGCGTAATTAGTAAAAACTATTACAGTGATGAGTTTAAATATCACAAATAATTTGTGTAAGAACACAACAAATGGAAATATATATAGATAGAAGCAGCAATGTACCTAGAAGGCTTTCCTATCAGGTCAGTCTTGAAATGAAAAATGGCGCTGATCTGTGAGCGCAGTCCTTTTGTGCCCTCGGGGGCGCGGGGCCACAACTGCGTCACCGGCTCGCTGACCAGCTTTGGTATACAATTTTCAGGTTTCGGGTCTTTAGGAGGTAAATACCCATTCAGTAATGGTTACATTTCATACTTGAAAGGAAACTGAGAGTTTATAAAAGACAAAAGATCAGAAGATTAAGTGGGTCAAAATTTAATTAGTATAAACACAACCACAGGTATACGTTGATGGTAAAATGCACTTGATTTTCAACATAGATTTGGTCATATTAAAATAAATGAGTATTTTACAAAAATGACAGTAACGGCACCATGTAAAAACTAACCTTTAGTAATATGATAATTAGTTCATGTGCTATCAGTCTCTCAGACAAACTCAAAGCAAAACTTATAAAACATAGCTTTTTTTAGAACAGCTTTTCTATACCCCAGAGTTGCATTTTTCACAAAATCAGACCATCAGTGCCAGATTTCACTGCATGCAACATTCCACATACAAATCCATCTCTGGTCTCTGGGGGTGTAGAAGTTTTTGTGAACAAAAAAACAAAACCACCCCTGGAGCATAATGTGAGGGAAATGTCATAACGTAGCGGTCTGTAAACATGAAGTAAAACAAGTGTGAGATCTGGTTAAAACAATGTGACAGTGCAATGTTTCATCCTTACATAGAAGAATCACAGTAAACAGCAATGTACCAAATTTTTAAAAAAAAACTATAGTGTGTTCTGTATCATTGATATGACAAGAGTACATTCATAGTTTTTAAATTGATAACATTCTAGGGCCTATAATCTAGCTCCTACAATCAATTGTTCTTTTTAATTCTCTATTAATATCAAAAGACTGAAGTATCTGGCACTTGTAAAGTACAAAATAAATGGTAGTAACTGTCTTTAACCTCAATAAACTAGCAATCAAAAACAGTGAGCAGATTATTCTGCTGCAACACAGTTAAGCTATGTGACTTCAATGAGCTTATGCAATTAGAATTCTCACCGCTAATCAATATTGATTTTTACTGTGTAAAGGCCAAACATAAAACACCATTTATCCATGGATGCATCATCTGTTCATGTATCTGATCTGCAGTCTGTCACTGGCTCCCATGTGAGCATCCTCAAAATTCCTCCAACCTTTCATTTTACAAAATAAAATAAACTCAAAGTCCAATGCAATAATTGAGATTAACCCGCAGTAGAGAAATACAAACCATTTTCCTGGTCATGCTCTGAAAAACATCTATTGTCTATGAATGACACACTACTAATTTATGAAGTTCAGTAAAAGTACAGGAAAAATATCAGCAAAACATTATTAGAAAAGCTATCATATTTCAAGTAACTGTCAAATCTCGCTCATTTTTTTCCATTTCATGACTGCTCTACCGTCATTTCTACAGTGCACAAGACAGCACTCTTAAAACAATGACAGGTAGCCCTGTACAAAGATTGAAAAAAAGGTATAACAACAATATGGAGAAGACCACAACAGACATGAAACACCAGACATTTATCCGCTAATTAATAGTTAATTTCCTTACACACTATACAAAACTGTAAAACTGCAGAGATGAGAAATAAGCCTGCATATTGTGAATTGTTCTAAAGCACTAACTAAATCCAAGATTTTGGAAGTAATTAATCATAGAGAATGATGGTTTAATTCCAGGGTAGACAATGTGTCATGTGAATGTAAATTCAACTATTGTACTGCACCTAATAAAGCAGTGTGCACTCTGTGTAATCTTAATTTAGTTTTTGCATATCATTACGGGTATCTCCAGACTTTTTATAATGGGCAACTGTATTGAGAATCATATCGTATTCAGGAGATTCACAGCAGCCAAAGCTAAGAAAGAAGTTTATATAAAAGTATTACATATTTTAATTTCTGACCTTTGGCTCAATTGCACATAACCAAATAGTAAAAAATTCCATCCATCAAGTATCAAATATTTTGGTTAATATCTTCCTCAGGGTAATAACATTGAAGGCATTTGCCAGAAATGTTTGTCTACTTGATAATTAAACCAGCATAAATTGCTAGCAGATGCTGATGAATTCTGGTTGTAAATCAATCAATGACAATCATCTAAATGATACTTTAGAGACTCATTCCTCCAGCAAGAACACTTACTGAATCGAATCTCTCCCACCTTACTATTATTAAATAACTCTTTTATGACTTTTCTTGTAAGGATAGTTGTTTATGAGTACCACTGTTCTTATATACTTTCTAATTTGTATTCGTTTTTAAATCAGGTGCCTGTTTTGTTTTTTGTTTTGTTTTTTTAACTGATTTGTTTGTTCTATACCCGTGGGTTGAAAAGGTTATATAAAAATGTTTGGATTATACCACAACCAATGTGAATAACACACAAATCAGAAGATCTTTGTTTTATATCATTCTGAATAAGCTCTCCTCTATAACAGTACCCAACTAAAACTAAACTGCAGTATACAGAATAGCATAACCCGGGTATACTGCAAACCTTGAATAAACATGCAAACTGAATATAATTGTAATGAAACCCTAACCCTCTACATTCAAATCAGAAGTAGGCCTATTGTATTCACGTTTTCTTGATTTAAAAATGAAGGCAATACAGGGTTTTTTTTTAAATCTATTAAATCTACTGATTACCTTCTTTTGTTTCAAAGCATGTCGTGTTTGGGTTATATGGGCAACATTATATAAAAAGAAGCTGAATTTAGTACGATAGTTAAATTAGTCAAAATTTGTGAGATTAATTCAAATGTTTTGCTTTTTTTATTATTATTATTTATTTCTTAGCAGACACCCTTATCCAGTGCGACTTACTTACTTATCACATTATTTCACAATATACACATTATTTCACATTATACAGATATCACATTATTATTTTACATACAATTACCCATTTATACAGTTGGGTTTTTACTGGAGCAATCTAGGTAAAGTACCTTGCTGAAGGGTACAGTAGCAGTGTCCCCCACCTGGGATTGAACCCACGACCCTCCGGTCAAGAGTCCAGAGCCCTAACCACTACACCATACTGCTGCTTTTGGACACTAAATGTTAACAGTAATGAACAACCATAGTTCAGATAGAAGTTACTTAAAGTTACTTAAAATATAGTATTTTTTTTATTGTTATTACAATGTTAGAGACATCTGATGGGAACATACGCATATTCGTTTCAGTTGTTAAAAACTCCTTTGTATTTCTTTTTTTATAATCGGAAGTGTTCTAATTTGAATGTAAGTTGTGCCTTTTGTTTAACTATTATGCACAACAGTGTTTTTAGTTATTGGATCTTCTGTTAAAAAAATGATGTTTGTTATTTATTTTGAAAAATAAAACGTCAATGCATTGATTATCGTTGATAAATGCCTATACGATAATCAAATACGAAATCATGGTGCCGATTGCACCACTAGGGAGAATACATAAACCACACATTATGACACAGTATCAACAAAAAACTAAAAATACAGTGGGAAACACGTATAAAGCAATAACGTAGGGCGAATGAATGTTAACAGATATTAACATAGCAATCTACTGTGTGGTGAAGCGTGGTTTACGTATTCTCTCGGCGAGTGACCTGCCACTTGCTGTTCTGACTTGCGCTGGTTGTTCTTGCTCTGTGCTACTGCCACTCGACATGATCGCCACGTCAACATTCAAAACAGAGCCTTGCGGTGACACAAGCGCATTCCATCTCTTAAAGGGATTGTTGCCTGGCCCTGATTGGATAGCAGCTCCCCCAGCCTACTCAGCATTGATTGGCTGGGCGCTGTCACTGCACCACTAAACGCGCTTGCGCTGGGTTTTTAATTTCACAGACTCACATTTTTGGAAAAGCCACTCCCGGCGGGGCAGACGTGACTGACTTTAACCACTGCGTTTGCGGTTCCGCTCATTTAATCAGAATAGGGCACCTGGACTCTTTGTTTAAACCCAATTTGATTCTGAATTGTTGTGAGCACACGTTTTCTGTTTCATTATAGAGCAAACATTGTTTGTAAATAAATGTCTCTCTTATCAAAAATTAAAACATATGAAAGCATTTAAGTTGTCAGATGCTACCCCCTGCTGAAAATATCTATTTATTTGTTAAGTTGTATTATCTCTCAACACATTGTGGCACATTTTGATTATTTTAGTATTTCTCTGACCTTCTGTTGCATGCATAAAGCTTGTCTTATTTACTGACAGAACAAAACCCTGAGTTTCAAAATGTTAATATGCAGGGCACTGCTCTTTGTCAGTCGTTGCACCTGATAGAATGTATGCATCCATTTCTAATGCATGTATTATTTTCTTTATTTTAGTTGTTTCTATTTAGTCTCTATCAATTTTTGAGGTCAGGGCCAATTACGTTTTAATGCCTATTTCATTGCAATTTTTTTTTTTTTTTTTTTTAACTCCCTACTCCCAGAACTGCACTACCCAAAGTGCCATGTGTCAAAGTATCCGAAGGATGTATGTCTTAATTACAGGAGGCATGATTTAATAGGATTGCTTATTTAATTCTGTTTTCAAAGTAATCATATTGCCTTCAAAAGGTCCTTCAAAACTCATTCCTCACTTGACGTACATTGCAAATGAAAATGCGCAATTTTGATTTACATACACCTTTGCGAATGTTAATTCAGTCTCTTTGAACTATCATGAAGCAATGCAATTTCTGTAAAAGACGATGAATCATAAATCTCCAGATGTTTAAAGTGCTATGATCAAAACTAGAACTGATGGGTTGCCTCTGGTGCCTGAATTAATGCAAGCAGCTTGATAGCAGCATTAGTGAGGGAGTGCTACTTAAGTAAGATTTGCTGTAGAAAGTCATGCTAAGAGGTTAGTTTCCAGTCAGTGAAAAAAGTTGTTAAAGAAAAGTGAGATAAACCATCTTCTTTTTATTTTATGGACATTTTTCCTTTCATAGCTCTGAGGTTTGAGAGCAGTAAATTGCAACTAAAACCCTTGGCTTTAACATGATTCTATATTATGGCAAGCCAAATGATCATTTAGAGATATCTCAAATAAATTGAAAGATATCTCTATCAATTTAATAATTTCCAGATATCTTCAAATATTCTCAGACATCTAAAATACATTTAGCAATATCTCAAAATGATATCTAAATGCGATATCTAAAATGCATTTTTAGATATCTTTACATCCTGTTCAGATACAGTATCTAAATCATTTAGAGATATCTCTAAATAACTTCCTGTTCATTTACAGATACAGTAGTCCATTGCATATCTGTGTAGTGGGACCAGAGTAAGGGCGGACATGTAAAAAGTCGGATTCATTAATCCTGTTTTAAATACCATTATTTATCCACAGCTGTAACACTGACTATATTCACACAATTATTGTTTTGAGATTCAACTTTTATAAGAGAGCTTCCCTAAATCCCTTGTTTAGAGGGTATTAGTGCTGTTAGACTTACATTTGTGTCCGGTAATTTACACAGTAGCAAAATGTATAGGTTTACAGAGAAAAACAAAACTGCAAGTAGTGTCCATTTGCTCAAACAATATAAAAAAAACTGAAAAGTATGTGACGGATATGTGACGGACGGATAAACACGACGGATTACTATATCTCTAAATCACTTAGAGATATCTCTAATTAACTTCCTGTTAATTTCGAGATATCTCTAAATGATTTTGAGATATCATTATTTCACCTTTTCAGGACTAGGCATTTCAGTGGGATGATACCCCAGGACCAGGTGTTTTTTGGCTGTAGTTGACTCCCTTCCTTTAAAAATTTCACTAAAAATCTATTTTTTACAGTAGCATCTTGGAAATGGTGTCCTTTTTTCACTCTGGGTAACATTATAAAGTACTTCAGAAACCATACAAACTTTTTGCTCCCCCCCACACACAATATTTTGTTGTTTTTTTTCTGATTAGAGATACATATATAAAAACGTGTTATTCTTACAAAACTTCTTGAAAAATGTTGGATGTTTGGACATAATACATTATTCTCAGTCTGTTCATAAGCAACAACGGACACTACCCTCGATTATTCTTTCAAAATACATATTTATAAATAAAATAATAGTTATTCGTTCCATTATTATCAGTAAAAAAACCTACCTGATACATTTAGTTCATGAAATAGTATCTGCTTACATCCACTAGTTTGTTGATATTTATAAATGTTGTAAAAACTTTTTTTGAGAAATATTTGATATCTCTAAATGATGATTTGGCTTACCATACTATATACAGTAGTTTAGTCTGTACAAAGAACACAAAAAAATGCTAAAGTAAGAAAGAAGTTGTCACAACTTCATCAAAAACTATTATGACACTGGATAAGCAAGGTAGTACTGTAGGGCAATACTCATATAACAATGCTCAGCTGAGGAAACCATTATGGAATTAGATTTATGTTTAAAACTGATAAATGGCTGATAAATAAAGTATGCAACAAAATGTATATCATACTATTGATATATTATGTTGTTAAGCCTCCCATCAACACCCATGCAGGCTAAGAGAAATAGATAGCTCACAGATGTATTGGCAGAAGGATCTACTAATCCAAAACAAAAAAGTCATATTGCTCACAACAGATCGGTACTTTTAAAACATGGCAAATTAATTTAGAGTACATTTGCACAATTTTCAAAAGCATAAATCTGCTTTACTTTTACATTTTAACAACCAGTTCTGTTCTGTGTTCACAGTTAAGTGATGAAGTTTAAGTGACTAACAGCTAAATTAGATTTTTGTTTTGGGTTTTCTTTTAAGTCAATTTTTTATACTTCGTAGCCTTCAGTATTATTTTGATCATGTCATGTTTTCATATACTGTACTGTATGTATGAGCACCTACCTCCCAGGAGTAAAAAAAGTAATGCTTTTGTAAGACAGGACCAGAATTCAGACCGCCCTAGAATTTCAAACACATAGACTAAGCCTGAACCTTTTTTTTTTTTCTTACTGTCAGATTGTGAAAGGAATTTTAAACTGAAAAAAGCTTACCTAAAAAATGATTACCTAATCTTGATTTTTCTTTGCTGACACTGAACCCATTTTGGAATTAATAAATACAAATTACTGTGCAAATTACTCTCCAAAATAGGCATTCTTTTACCAAAATCAATACTAAAGGCAGCGAGTGCAGCAAAGACAGCTCCATGAAGCGTGCTGACGAATAAAATGACACAGTTTTCAGTTTTTCCTATATCCTGTGCAGGGGGAATAAATTTGAATGAACCATGTTGACTAAAATTTTGCTTGCTTCCCTAAACACTACAAAAGCATATTGTTCAATGCAGTTCAGTTCATATGCATCATGTTGAAAGGGTTATTATCTTTTGTCAGCTTATGGCTATTTAATATATCTATTAATATTTAGATATCCACAGATACACAATAGCTTTAAAGCAGACAATGCAGTCTAAGAAAAAAACTTTGAAATGCAAAATGATTGTCCTTAGAACTCACTGCTAATTGAATTTTTATGAGATTTTAGTTTAAGAGGCATAATTATCTTACATACTGTATATTAACCCTATACTATATGTAATACTGCTCATGATATGGTAAGCTTAATAATAACTTGAAGTGAGTATTATCAATTCTTCCAGCCTCATCAAAGTGTTTAGAAATTAAAACACATACATAAATGAAAATTATATTTGTAAATACATAAATAATAAAAGAGAGAAGAAAAATACTAGCTTCTCGAAAGGAAATACAACCCTGGTTGATGGTTTTGAAAATAACTTTTCAGTTTAGAGTTTAATACACCTAAGTTGCATATGAAAAGTCATGTGTATAAAAAGTTACAGAGCTCAGTTGAGAATTATCAACAGTGGAAATGGTTGTTGCTGAACAAGTTAGTTTTGTTATGAATATGAAAATGCAGTCATGTAAGTACGTACTGTACAGAGGTCCTTGTACTGCATCTTCTGAAACTTGGTGTCAGCATTCCCAGCACACAGCTCCACATACCCGAGAACCACCTGGAACACCGTGTTGTGAATTGCTTGGGTGAAGTGCATATGCAGTTGGTCCATTGCAGTCTGCATTTTAAAAAAAAAAAAAGAAAAAAAAGATAACTTCTGAAAACTTCCAAATACATCAAAGTCATTACTAAAATATGAACTAGAGGGATATTTAGGAGGCATACAGTATAGAGTAGGAACAGTAGATTTGGAAAACATGTTGGCTTACGACTTAATATTGTACAAGTTGCATCCTACTCCATTAATCTAGGATCTGTTCTGGAACAATAGCCGTTAGAATTAGCCATAGAAAATACTCTTGGGATTTTTGCAATCTAAATGAAATTGAACAAATTAACAATGCAGTGCAATTAAAAAAGAATTTCTCATGTGACATTATGGAACTCGTTTACAAGTAGGTCACGAAAAATATTAGAATAAAGCTGCTGTTTTCTGAACAGCTTTATGTATACCCTTTTCATTAATGTGCTCCTGCTCTATTGACCTTAAAAAAACACAAGCATTCATAATTAAGCTTAATTTGTAACAATTAACTTTTCTTCCTGTTATTTAGTAATTAAGCGAGAAATATAAAAACTACAGGATTGTGATCAATAATGCTGGTGACTTGGCATATTCAGCCACCATTGTTTATTTTGTATGCAGTGATATAGGTACAGAAGTGTGCGTCTTTACAGTAAAATGCAGATCAGTTCTTTTACCTGCTTTTAAGCACACATAAAATAATGATGTTCTCATCCACAAATATTAAGATTGTTGATACACCATAAACAGTCAATAATATATTGTTTTAAATATATACCATAAAATTGCTGCTGTGCTGCATTGAAAAGAAAAAAATAAGAATCTGCTACAAATCAAGCATTACTGTATATCCTGGTAGCTCTTCCATTCTGACTGCAGGATATTGTTCCATAAAAGTATAAATATAATTTAGTGTCACATTATTTCCGTATGTGCATTTCATCTGACAAATTGTAATAAATAAGCAAAATCAAAGCATTCAACGACCTTTGGCTTTTTTTATTTGGGGTATTGCTTAATTATATATATCCTTCCCAACAAGCAATTCGCCACATTTTAGGCCTGCTTTTCAGTCACATATGTGAACGCGCAAGAAAGGCCTTTAACCGCAGTTGTAAACAGGGTTGCAGACCTAAATATGTGATAGTCCTGTGGCGGCCCTTGGCCAGCCCAGTAGTGTGAACAGGGTCTATGTTAACAGTATTCTTCTTAACTAATTATTAAGAAAAGGGAAATCAGGAATATACAGTATGCCAGAGGAACTGACGATAATCATCCAGCTATCCTATTTGGTTAGTGAATGTAGCAAATGGGAAATTAAATCTGTTTTTCTGTCTGATTTTCTATTCTCTTCAGCTCCCCAGACTAATGGTAGATATGAATAAAAAACTACCGACAATAATATCAAAATGAATCATCCTTCTTCAAGCAAATAATAGAAGCACAAACACTTGCCATTCCGCAGTCATGAGTCACTTACTTGAGTTTTTCCCAGAAGCGTGTATGCCTGTTGAACTTTGGTGTAATGATTGATATCAAAGCTCTTGCAGGTTTTTGACAAGGCTACATCCAATTGTTCCTGTACAAAAGAGGACACAGTGCTTAGTGCTTAATGTCGAGTTTTAGAAATTAGATTGTTGAGAGAACAGTGAAACCTGAATAAACTGGTCACCTAAGGGATTTAACATATGTGACTGTGTCAAGCTGTATTGAAATACATTATCTGAGACACTGGCTTGTAACAGTAGGTGAACGCAGTGAATTCAGGCATTAGTGCATACCACTACTATTATTATTATTATTATTATTGCTATCTGACAAACATCAATACTTGCAAAACATGGAACACAGGACAGAGAACAGGACAGCTGTGTAAAATCTATTTCACTGTTCCATTCTGGAGGATGTACAGAAAAACATCTTTACTTCACTTGAAGCAATCTACTGGCAGATACGTGTAGCCAAAAAGAGATCTTACAGTATCTGATTGTGACAGGAAGAAATGTCAAAAGAGAAGTAATTCAAAAAGACCACAGAAAACCTCAACAATGCATATGGCACTACTTTTTATTATTTAGGGAGAATATAATTAATTAAATAAGAGCAGTTATTAAATGTGTTTGTACTTACATGTATACTTTAAAGGTATTGTAGAGTGCCTGCAAACATATGTCTTCAATAAAACTAGAACTTACCTCTATTTGTTCAAGAGTGTCTTGCAGTTTTGAATTTAATTCACTGAAAATAAGAAGCAATATAATTATTACAAAGAATCTTGCTGTGCTGGATTCACCAAAAACAAAGACATGATCTAAGTATGTGGGGGAGTATGAGTGTGAGAGGGAAACAGAGTGACCAAGTGGGTGTGTTAATCTTGTAACTCTGACAGAAAAATAAAATGCTACCATCCTTCAAGATCATTGGAATTTAACTTATTTCACATTGCTAATGTTGTTTGCTCAAATTACATTTTTAGTAATATGAAAGTGACTCAAGAGGGTATACATTTTCTCCATTTGCAGTTTTAATAATTACTACAATGTTTCTTGGCGAAATGCTGTATACTTCACAGCAATCAACAGTTCACAACAGACTGCTGTGGAGTGAGTGCCTGAGCATTCTTATTCTGATTGCTTCCCCTCCTTGCTGTACAAGAACTACTGAGGAGTGACAACAGTTAAAAAAGAGAATGTATGCATAATCATGTGCATATTAAGCATTTAACCTTAAAAAAAAAAAAAACATTTATTAAACATGCTGTTGAGGAGTCTGATTTCTCAGAGGGATGCTGACTTAAACCTGTATGGCAAGCCAAATGATCATTTAGCGATATCTCAAATTGCATTTGAAGATAGCTTGAAATATTTAGAGATATCTGTAAACCATCTGCAGATATCTTTAAATGAATATGTGATATCAGTAAATAAACCCCTTTGATGATATCTTAGTTTTATTTTGATATATCTAAAAATGAAAAATATATCTCAAATTGATTTACAGATATCTTTAAATAATGGTTTTGCTAGCATGGTACACCAAACTGTCACTTAGAGATCTCTCAAAATAACTTCCTGTTCATTTAGAGATATCTCGAAATGAACAGGAAGTTATTTTTAGAGATCTCAAAATGATTTAGAGATATCTCTAAATTAAAAGTAAGTTATTTTGAGATAACTTAATTATTTAGAGATATCTGAAATTATTTAAAGCTATCTCAAAAACATTTTGAGATATCTTAAACTGATTTAAAGATATCTGAAAAAGCATTTTAGATATATCATTTAAGTTCCATTTAAACTTATCTGGAAATCATTTTGAGATATCTTTAAATGTATTTTAGATATTTTAAAAATGATTTAGAGATATCTTAAAATATTTGAAGATATCTTAAAATATTTAGAGATATCTATAACTTAATTTGAGATATCTCTAAATGATTATTTGGCTTGCCATAAACCTGGAGTTAAAGACATATGTTCAATTACTTCTTAAATTGAAAGTTTCATTTACAAGTACTTGTTCATTTTATGGTATTAAGGTTTAAAATGCTTCTTTTTAAACGGGATCTTGACTGCTGAAACCTCGTGAGCCACAAGCACGACTCCTGCTCCGGTTTACATGGGTTTCTACAGCTATTTTTATTGTGAAAAAGCATTTGACCGTGACCTTAAAAGTCGTGCGGACCAAAGGATGTCCTTTTGCTGTTTCGCGATGTATTCGCATGACAACGTGACACAGTCATGACTGTAGAGTCGATTTTCACGTGCATGTAAACCCAACCATTGATTTACATTGAAAATAGTCTGGTTTTATAGCTTGCTCCTCATTTGAGACCACTCTGAACTAAGTGTAAAATAATGGAGCTAAATTGACTCTTTTACTCTTTTGTTCTGATTGAAACAATTGAAAAACCGACACCAAACTTCAGAGTCCCCAAATGCATAACTGACCAGTACCTGTCAGCACTTACACTGTATATAAACAACAACCATTATCACAGGTGTGCTATCTTGTTTGAACCCTTGTTGAGCTAGTTGATAATGTATGTTAGTTAAATATTTATTTCAATATTTATTTCCTACTAAACGTAATTCAATTGGTCTGCTTTTTTGTTTTGCAATTGCTGAGCACAGAGTGCATGATCCCTGCACTAGCAAATTAAAAACCAGGGAGCTCTTACAATACCTCTGAAACCTCAAAACAGAAATGATTGCAAGTAATTAACTACTAGAAAACGATACTGGCCCCAGCAGCTGTGTATCACAAACCAAAAATCCTGATTATCCAATAGTAGGAGGATTATGGAAGTAATATAAAGTAGGCACCTGGCAAATAACCAAAGTGACTGAATCATGCATGACAGCTGAGGTCTAATAGTATCTGAATGCACATTGGGCTTCATTCATCAAGGTCTTTACACCAAAAGCAATTAGCACCATTAAAAAAAAAAAAAAAATTGGTGTTAGAAACCTTGAAAACAAGCAAACCGGAGTGTGAATTTAAGGAGTCAAAGCAATGCCTTTACACAAGTTCAGTAACATTAACCGGTGTAACAAATTTTCTTTTAACAAAAAAATGGCACAGATTGTATTTTGGTTTAAGTATGCCTTTTTGTCCTTGCTTTTACAAGAGTTTGGTTTAAAAAGTAGTTCTATAGGCCTGCTATATCAAATAAAAGCGATTCTATAGAACCGAATAATAGGTTTTATGCAACACAAATAATCAGGGGACATGAACTGACCCTTGAACTGTAATCAAATCAACTACTTTAATGTTGTCCTTTTCTCATTAAATCTGCCAGTGTCGACACCCAAATCTTTTTTTTTTTTTTTTTTCAATAAGCCATTATAACATTTGGGGCAATGGTTTCACATCTCACTGGTGCAGGGGCCCTGAAACAGAGCTAAAACCAGCACATTGCATCTATTAAAACTCGTCCGTCTGATTTGGATGGCGGTATGTCCTGGTTTGGATGTATAGAGGTAAACTCTCATGCACTACAGTAGGATTCTTGGAAGAGGAAGAAAGCTGTTTTAATGCAAACGTAATGCTGTACATATGCTTGCACAAATTGAAATGGCCAGGGGAATAACAAAATTGGGATAAAAAATTGTATAATTAATCAGAGGAACAGATTTCAGGTAGGATACACCTCCCTGAGCCGTCCCCTTAAAAAAAATTATAAAACTAAATCAAATACAGGAACGCCTGTCCAAGCATGAAGAAGATACTGCACACTGCCCAATCATTACAAGCGCAAGTAAACGTCACCTTGAGTTACCAAATATTTGCATAGAAATACATTTTCACATATGAACTTATCAGAACTCTCTGAGCAGTACAGTATTTATGGTACATGGTCAGAACAGGGCAGCAGTGTGGAGTAGTGGTTAGGGCTCTGGACTCTTGCCTGGAGGGTCGTGGGTTCAATCCCAGGTGGGGGACACTGCTGCTGTACCCTTGAGCAAAGTATTTTACCTAGATTGCTCCAATAAAAACCCAACTGTATAAATGGATAATTGTATGTAAAAATAATGTGATATCTTGTAACAATTGTAAGTCGTCCTGGATAAGGGTGTCTGCTAAGAAATAAATAATAATAACAATAACAAGCACCTGTTAACTTGTATTATAATCAAATTGTTACATAAAACTGCTACCATCATATTATTGGGATGAACCCCAAATATTTTGTATCCTAAGGTAGTTAAAATTCCATGATGTGGAATTTAAGAATGATGAAATCAGACTAGAGGCTGATAGAGAGAATTGTGATATAACACATTATTTGTAAAACGTTTACAGCAGGGCAAATTAGAGTCCATTCCCAAAAGCTTTACTGTGATCATAATAAAGGTTACATTTAATCATTGTATTTCAAATAAATGTAGCATTTGGTAAAAAAGATATATATACTGTATATATATAATAAAAATAACTTCAGAAGTGCAACAGATATGGCTACTGTCAGTACCTAAAAAATACAGGTAAAAAAAAGTATATATAAATTTAGATGTGAAGTAAAAAACCAACAGGATCTCCATAAAATTACTTCTTATAGCAAAAAAATTCTGTCATTTATAGACGACAGAAATGATTTTGCTTTTTCGGTACTGTTTTGACAAGTCTCCATTTATTTTTATATTTTTATTGCACTGTCAGAAACAAACATGAAGCTTTTGGACTGCCAGAGGGAAAAACAAAACACTATAAATGACCACTTAAGAAAAGTTCAAAAGTAACCTCATAAAAAGGTTTTCTTATATAACATAGCTTGGTGCTGCAAGAAAACAACTGGCCATTAGAATGGGTTTTTATTAAACAATTAAAAACAAAAAATATATAATTTATCACAATGATTAACTGCAACTTCATTCCATTTTCTACGTGTGTTGTTTGATGAAATCTTAACAACCCCCCTCCCCCCCCACACCAAAATAAAAAATGTAGTGGGGTTCAGAAAAACCTTTTAAAAAGAAACACAGCAGTACACACAAAATAATCTTACCATAGCAGCATTGACAATAACGAAAGCTGTTTGTCTTTAAACACAAGGTCAAGTTCTGAAACTGTGACGACTCAATAAGATTTTCAAATTCTGGTTGATTCCAGTGACTGGAAAGTTGTATTTGGTATGAAGCAAACAGCAGTAGCAGAGTTTCAATCAAATCTCCAAAGACAGACACTAAATGGCTGTGGCAAGTTAGTTTTCAAAGCTCTGTGCTCATCTACAATGCCCAGGGCACATACAGTGGATACATTAAATGAATTTGAATGGATTCATAGGTCAAACAACAATCAAAAGTCCAGTTCTGTATATGTACAACAGAATTACATGTATACTGATGTGCTCAATATGCAAACTTAAATCCAACTCAGTCAATTGCATATAGAACCTGTCATATCGGATTTAATTGGTTCTCGGGGTCCCTTGGATATGTACAAATGTCAGAGGAAGCAGTTATACTACATCGCAGTTGCTTTATTAACATCAGTGCATGGGTGGGATTTGGGACCAAAATGTGGAAGGGGGCAAAGAATACAATAAATGATCTAACCAATGTTGGACTTCTTAATCTTGGATGTTTCAAGTATAACTATAATAACTATAAACCATACGATTGCAACAGATTTAAATTATCACAGACCAAAGCTAAAAAGTGAAAGAGTACTGTATACACCTTTCTGTCTGCAGTATAGGCTACATCATGAAGGACTACAGAGCAGGTACCTGTTGGACGAAACATTGCCATGTTGGTGACGTTTGTGTATCCATCTAACTAAGGCCAAATAGAGAAACTCAAACTATATTAACATTAGCAGCCTTCTTACTTTAATGAAGAGGAAGATTCTGTCCGCTTACACTGCACAACACATGAAAGCTGTAGATCACTTGGTCCAAATTAATGGGAATGGCCCGCTTTATGTCTAGCACGGCTAATCCAGAAAGGTGTTCCTGTCCGGTAGTGTTTCACATAACTGTTGAACCACTTCAGTTGCATTTACAGGACTTCCACCAAACTTTGCTTGGATAAATTTTTGCCTTGGTAGTTATTCTGAGCACAGATGACACTTGCATACCTCCATAACTGCAAGAAAAAATCTTCAGTTCTCACTGACACTTGTTTCCAGAGTAGCTCAAGCTATGTCCTTAACAGAAGCATAGTTGAGGACAGAGGCCTGAAAAGCTTTAAAGAGCATGTTGCACTGTGTTAGAACTCGCCACAAAAGAAGGCAAGGGAACAGAAATTGAAAGTTTGTAATCAATGCCATTATACCATTCGCTTGGCCCCCATCCATCCGTCCGTCGAGCATCAGTTTCAGTAATGTCAGCCAAAGCAGCGACAACTTGTTCAAAATTATCGAAAAGGCTTTTCAGCACTTCAGAACAGCAACTTTATCTTGTGTCAGTAAGCGATTTTAAAGTTGTAGTCTGGCCATAAAAATCACCTTTCAGCAAAGCTTCAAAAAATGGCATGGCATTTAGATGATCCCTCAAAAAAGGTGTGTAGCGAAGACATATTGCTCATCAAATGCCGAATTGCTGTTACACTGCTACATACATCCAAAACACACAGATACAGGATATGCGTGGAACAGTGCACATACATTGCCAATGGGTTTTCTTTTAAAATACGAGAGGCAACTCCACTGTAGGTCTGCCACATATTTGCTGCCCCGTCGTAACACTGGGCTCTTATCTTCCCTATATTAAGATCAAGAGACGATGTTTTGCTTTTCAGGAGCAGCATTAATGACTAGCTGTCTGTTTTTGTTGTTCAGTGGAATCCTACAAACAATTCCTGCACTGTAAAATTGCTGCCATGTATCTGAGTACAACTGCAACCTGTTCATATCTACTTATACCTGTGTTTCATCAGCCATTGACGCGAACATACCTGCATTTCGTACTCGCTGTGCTGATTCACTTATTGTGTGGTTATTCATTATTGAAATCAGCTCATTCTGATGCTTGCCTTGAACCTAACTAAACGATTTCTCACGCCTTTTAAAGAAATGCTTAATTAGAGGGTTGTCATTTGCTCTCATTTCCATTAACTTATAAGTTTCCCTGATTAGAAGATTCTGCAGTTTCATCATGGCAACACAGTGCAATACCGGCACATCCACAGAATATTAAACTTTGGAACACAGCTTTCAAGTATTGCCTGTTTTCCTCAACTTGTCTGTCATGTTCTGTATTTATTTTAGTACCAACACTACCATTCTTTTGGGAATCTCTGTAAGCAGAAAGCTTCATAGCTGCAGAAACAAAAGAAGTGCTTTTTTGGTGATCATTCCTTTTTTCAGTTGTCTTTTTCCAATTAGAAAATCCTTTTGTACGAAAGGTTTCGTCTGTGAACCCACCTCCACCAAATGCACGGCCAGGGAAACAAAATTTCGATACAGTGCTGGACTATATTCAAGCCAAGTGTAAGTTACATACCACTCTTTTCTAAACTTCGTCCCTCCACTCACTGTGAATGAAGTATCTGGTTGGTAGGGTACGTTTTCAATAAAATAACAGTATTTGCAAGGCCATGAATCGGATCCCTTTCTATAGGCTCCAGTGCTGGGCCTGTATGTGTTGCGTTCATGTCCAGTTCTGACACAGGGGCTTTACTTTCTTTTGTGACTGGCACAGCAGAGGTTTCTGGTTCTTCCTTGTCACTGTAACTGGTTATTTTACTAAGTTTCATGAAATACGAATCCAGTGTATAAGTGTGTTTAGCCATGCTTAAATAACCAGTATGCAACAGAAATAATGCCATTACTCAAAAATTCTCATACCCCTTCCCATTGGACAGGAGATAGGTTACAGCGAAGAGAGACAATTCTACTGTTTGTACAGGGAGTCTATTTTGCTATTAAGCCGTCTAATGGTAAATCAAATTAACTACATGTGAAATTGATATTCTACAGTCCTTTTTTTTCCTTCTAGACTGCATCTTCCTATTCCTGACCCTCTGTAATCCCGCCAGCGCATCTGTGCACACAAACACTAATTGGCTTTGGAGGTCGGCGAATAAATCTTCTTTCAGTTTTTTAACAGTACAGTAATTATATTAATCCCTTGCTTTCTTGTATGATTTTACTTAACATGGTTAAGTAACAAATAGTGAAACTGAATTCCCAAACGCACCGTGTTCTTTTTTAAATCTGGAACTGAATCCATTCTGTCCTGCTAAGAGTTGAATTTACTGTTTTAGACTTGTAATAGAATGTGTATGATCAGTTTTTATCTGTACTGTTCAGTTGGTTGCAGCCTGTGTAAATGACACATGCTAGAGGTCCATCAGTTAATAGAGGGTATTGTATCTTATAGGATCGAATATGACTGTTCTACTGCATACAGCTATATGGTAAAAGGCAAAGGTAGCAGGTTCAATCCTAGATTACTCACTCATTTATTAAAACCAGTGATTTAACATAAATATGCCAACATGTTAACTATACCTTATACAGCTGTAGTGTTTGAATGTGCTGGCTGCCTTTTGGCATTCCAAACACAGCTGGATAGCCCCAGGATAATCTTCCTCCTAAAAAGACAGAAGAGCTTTAAAAACAGTAACAGTATAGTATTATAACATGTGATCAAAGTGTTCCAGCTTACTACGCTTGAAATTAAAAGAAATACAACACCCAATTATTACTATTTTCACATTTGTAGATGCATAATTTCACTGTCCAATGTTCATGCAAGATAAACTAGTTTTGCTCTTCCAAATTAAACAAAATCCAAGTGAGCATACTGTTCTGTGGTCTGCATATCAATCTTAAGACCATGTACAGAACAGAAAAGACAGCTGGTCCTCAACATATCTTGAAAAGATGACTATCAATGAGGGTAAAAAGTGTAATGTAGGCTTTGAGCAATCTCTCAATTAAAACTCACCAATACCACAATACTGCAAAGCAGTAGGTTGTGATTTACAGTATTCTATTTGTCTTATCATTTAAATTACACTTAAGTTAATCTTTTGGACAAAGAATCAGTATCCGCCAAACTCTTAAATTTAATATTTTATTTGAACACTTACCTCTAACATTTCGCTTAATCTTACATCAGTCCTTTGCTGTAAAGAAACAAAAACGGTATTTCAATTTGAATCAAAGGTACAAATGAAATATATTCTGGTGTTTTGACATGTATCCTAGAATAGCGGTCTTTTATTGAGATTGTTATAATTTGTTACCAGTGTTTTTATTGTTCTCAGAGATTTCAGCAGTCCAGTCAGCAACTGCCTCTTCCTTTGATTGGCAAGAAGGCCAAGGCTTGCTTGTGTAAAATCTTCTTTTGCAAAACCGAGTTGCCTGAAACAGTTAAAATATCGATTTTCAATCATTGCATTTAAAAAGAAAGTTCTCATTGCATACTCTTCTTCTTTTGCAATACAGATGATGTGATCATCGTCATATTTTTTTGTCTGACATAGATAATGTATATTTAATTAGATGGCCGTAACACACTTTGCTTTGAGTCTAGAACCTGCGGAGACACTTACTTTAATCATCAAACCTGTCACGTAGCCAATATAATTAAATCCTAACATCTTATTATAAAACGGTTACCTTCTTGCATTTGTGCAGATGACTGCTCCCAACTGAAGGTTTGCTTGCAGTGAAGTAACACGGTCCAATTCCTACAAAATAATCGTATGATTATTATTCAAGAGCACAAAGTCAAGAGCACAAAGTACAGTGAAACTGTGCGCATCTATATTAACTGGCTTTCTAGATATAGTAAAACACTCATGGGAAGGCCTATGCACAGACTATCAGTGGTGTTAAAGCACAAAGTAGCATACCAAGTGAACTAAGCCTTGGGCAGGTACTTTGGACACAATTAGGAGAAAGCCCCATTTGCACATCAGCGATGTGCAGGAGTACCATTGCTTGCTTAAGAGGCAAGACAGCTGTATTCTGGTTTGGTAAATGATGCTCCCATATACAATACTTTATCAAGCAGTTTACTTTAAAAGGATTTCACTCTAGGTTTGACAAAAGAGCAACACTCAATTTACAAAGGGGAAAAACCGACCGCAAAAAGCCACGTAATGTGCCTGTTCAGTACGGCCGCACTCAGCTTCAAAATAACGACATATTTTATAAGACTAATTAGGTAAAGCAGGCAATTCCGCAATCAAACAATTTAAATACCCCTCACTGCAATTAGCGGTGGAGAATTACACACCTCTCACAATAAATAGCGGGTTTGGGTCAATGTGTGTAGGCTACACATTCCAAAAGAAAATGAATGGCACACAAAGACCTCAGCCTGGTACTTGCCATGGTGATGAAGATGCTCGGAAGCGAAAACTGAAACTTACCAAACTTCAGAAACGGGTGGAAAATCCTTCCATTGTACAGCAATATGTTCAACAACAATAACTCCATACAGCTTCATACAAACAGTCTTCAGTTTAACTACGACTTCTATCTTCTTCAATTCTTATGCAGTTACAACTCTCCTATTTCTTATGTATGTCTGTATTTCTGACTATGATTTTAAAGCATATCTGTATGGTCTATAATATAGCTACATTATTCAGACGTGCCTACAACCAGCTGTACTGTATTTGCTCTAGCTATAAACTAACTGCACCATCTGTCCCTCTGTCCTTTTTTTTTTTTACCATTTTCTTTCAAACTTGAATTTAACACTACTGCCTGAACCAGTATTGTTAAATACCAGCATGCCATATTACAAAACAAATTATGTTGGCATTACTAAAATAATGGTGGAGAATGAGCCCTCATTGTATTACATGTATATGAGACTTTTTCTTTAGTGCGCCTCAGAATATCGTTCCATCTTTTCTTAATCTCCTCCACCATTCTTTTAATAATGCCAACACTAAGTAGTAAAGGCTCTCGTTATAACCTTGCTTTGCCACTGTGGGGAGACCTTTTTAGGTGCTTCTAAGAACCCTTTTTACATAGATTCTATATCCTCTATTTGCAGACTTTTTTTGTCATGTAAGCTATGAAACATGTTTCTAAGAACCCTTTTTACATAGATTCTATATCCTCTATTTGCAGACTTTTTTTGTCATGTAAGCTATGAAACATGTATTGAAAATTGGAGTTTGCAAAACAATACAGTATTATAAACCGCAATTTACAAACTGACTTGATCAGAAGGGTTAAAAAATGAGCTCTCTGCAAAATGTTATTAAATATTTATTTGTCCTTGAAAACAATGTCTCCTTCTTGCTGCAGACAAGTCTCCTTGCCTTTTATATAGCCTACTGTCTGACTGCGGCAAATTAATGCCTGCTTTTCAGAGTTCTTAAAATAATCACGCAAATACAAGGCCCGCAATTACCAGCAGCTTTACTAAATTTGACAGAATATTTAACAGATCTTATTTGCAAAATCGCCTCCCAATTTTAGCAGTTTCGTTCAGAAATGCCCCAGAATTACATATGCATATACAGAATTACATATGCATCAAGAGCTAAAGCGCAAAGAGACATTGCCCCCGCAAATCACGTCTTAATTGCGTGTTTATGCCATTGTGTGTGTTTTATAAACCCCATCCAAGAATTCAGAACCCTCAGTGTCCGTTTTACGGTCATAAAACATGCGGAATCCTTTTATAAATCTGGGCCTCAGTTTCCTAAATAGGCTCCTAATACACATACAGTACCCTAAGAAAGTGAAATAAAAAGATATGTTTTATTTCAAATTTAAAGGCTTTTCAACTGATTTCATACAGTACCATTTTTTATTTAAATTAATGGATTCTGGATGGTCATTGGTTTGTTTTCTATTAGCAGTCACTTTCATTCCATTTATATTTCTATTGCACTACTTATACTGTGTTTTAGAAATACAAAAAAAAATTATTGTCTCTTGACAGTTGGTTTTTCCTCTTTGAAGATTTCCTCCGACATAGAATTCATGACATCAAATTCAAATTCTCTCAAACAGCCAAGGCAACCATGATCCAAACTATTAAAAAAAGTATGTGACAAAAAACATAAGACTCCTCTAGCTATATATTGGCTAGTCACCAGATTTTAATTCAGTAAAATAATAACTCTTGGGCAACATATGTTAACCTTTACAGAGGAATTTACATACCTTGGGAGCATCATTTGCAAAGATGGTGTAGCCGGCAAGGACATTAGAAATAGACTAGGGAAAGCATGGACATTGTTCATCCAATTGAAACAGATTTGGAACTCACAATTGTACAGTAGGAAAACTAAACTCAAAATATACCAAAGCTGCGTGTTATCTACACTTCTATATGGTTCAGAATGCTGGCGGATGACCATGCAAGATCTTAGGAAATTGTCCAGCTTTCACACCACTTGTCTCAGAAAAAATGATGCAGATCTTCTGGCCTCAAATTATTTCCAACAAGGACCTTCTTCAAAAACTCAAACATGAAGACATGAAAACCACCATCACCAGAAGGAGGTGGAACTGGGTTGGCCATGTACTTCGGAAGGAAAGCAGGAGCATCACCAGAATTGTATTACGATGGACACCAGATGGCCAAAGGAAACATGGGCGACCAAAAACAACCTAGTGCAGAACTGTGGAGGTAGAGCTGAAACAGATGGGTCAGTCCTGGGGCTCTGTGGAGAGAATTACCAATGGAGAACCTTTGTTGCTGCCCTATGAGTGAGTGAGTGAAAATATTAATGGGTTGAACTTCTGTATAGGTTAAAAAAAAACCTAATCCTTTCACTACTTTCTAATAAAATGTGTGTTTAGAATGTAAAAAAGAAAGTACCGATTACATTGTCAGAAAGAAGTTGCACAATGCAAAAGCTCCTCTTCTCTTTCGCTCACTCTCATGTGATGAGCAATGTCGGCTTTCTATTAATCACGCTTTATGTATTGCTCATTTACATTTCTGCAAGATGTTAAATAGCACATTTGCAAACATTTGGGGTCCAGTGATTTACAGCAGCTATCATGTTGCAAATTACACATAACCATTATCCAAAGGAACTCAGGGGAAATTACAGCAATAAAAAGGGGTTATATAAAGCCCCTTCTGTACAAAAGCTAGATTAACAGTGATGCAAGATACTATAAAATAAAACAAAGCTACATTTTTCACATTGAAATTAATCTCTCAAATTGACACCAACTTCAACAGTGACAGAGTTAATTTAGCTTAGCATTTCTGCTGGATTTATAAAGGAATAGGTTTTGATTTTTTAATCCCCAGTCTGATGCAGGACAACGTTAGGTTATTATTATAACCCTGGTTCCCTGAAATAGAAAGGTAACCATTACCAAATGGGTATTAACCTCTTTAAGGCCTGTGACACAGTCATGTCCCTCCCCTGAGAACATTAATGAACTGCACACACAGACTGCATCATCATTTTTCATTCAAGCCTGCTGCAATCATGGATGCAGCGACCATGAAGGTTAACCCTTTGCGGTCCTATGTTGGACCTGGTCCGACATTGCAATTTTCCCTTTCCGGTCCAATCTCGGACCCTGTCCGACATAATCAAAAAGACCAGCGTGCGCTTGGAGAAAAGTGCACAAAACTCACAGAAACTGTGAGTGCCTCCTTTGCGTGCTCTTGCCCCAGGCAGGAAGAGCATCTGCTGTGCTTTTCCTCCACAGGCTCCAGACTGGGTGATGTAAATCCCAGTAGGTAGAAGGTCGGTACCAGTACGGTACTGGTACGGTTTATTCGGCACCATAATGCTGCAGTAACCTCACCTGTGCAAGCTACTTGGAAAACTCACACGAGACGAAGGAATCCTGCTTGTTAGTACATTAACAGCCCTCGTAATTGTGATGCGAAAGCTGTCACCAAATATTTCTCACATACAATAATAGTTATATAATTACTTGGGCTGTCAAGCGATTAGAAAAATTGATCACTATTAATCTCGCGATTAAAAAAAATTGTTAATCTCGATTTTAATCGCATATTAAATTGATACAATTACTACATCCATCTAATTTAAATTTGTTTTATTACTTTTGCTATTATTATTATTATTATTAATATTATTAACTGTAAATAAAATAGGTTAAAATCTATTTTTTTTTTTTTACCAGGAAATGTACCCATTGAGAACATAACCAAAATTTACTAGGGGCAATAATTGAGAAATTACAAATACAACCAACACAATAAAACATGCAGTTCAAGCTTGATCAGCAGCATACAGAAAACAGAAAACAGAATAAATAGGATATCTGTTTTTAAATGTGATTGTGGGCTGAAATAAATTATTATTTTTTAAATAAAATTATAAATATTTAGGCACTATATATAAATATATTATTATTATTATTATTATTATTATTATTATTATTATTATTATTATTATTATTATTATTATTATACTTAGATTCACTGGCTTGCAGCGACCCTGAATTTCTGTCGAAACTGGTGGGTTTCATTTGTTGTTGTATTTTTATTGTCTGTAGCAGAAGAGCTGCTAGTGTGTTTTGAGAAGTGAAGGCGTGTTCAGCACACAGCAGACTAGATGTACTCATGTGATACTGGAACTCACTTTGACAGTAGACAAGAAAGGGTCTATCTGTCCAGTGAGCCATCCAAACATTAAAAAAAAAACATTAAAATGTTTTAGAGCTTTGCTCCATTAAGCGGTTCAGTGACTAACTTTCTATTTAAACAATAACTGCACTCAGACACTCAATCCAATGTTGCCGCGGCCGGGATTGAAGTACGGTGTGCCGAAAGGCTCAAGACACAGCAATGCGATTAATGCACGTGAAAATTAATCTCCCCAAAAATGTACGAGTTAACCGCAGAAGTTAACTGCGATTAATTGACAGCCCTAATAATTACTTAAATTATTCAAACCGTATCGTAATTTTGGCCGAAGCCAAAACGAGAATAAAATAACTCCAGCCGGAGCTATTGCAGCCTTGGGGGAAGAGCACAAAGTCAGCCGACTCATGTTCCTTGATCCCTGGGAAGGAGCGACTAAAGTCGCTGGCTTCACACGAGGCACAAGGCCGCAGCGGGACATGACAAATAACAGACTGTAGTGCACAATATATGCATAATTAATTTTAAAAGAATTATTACAGCATAATTAAATGATCACATAAATTCTGTAAAACACAATAATTAGCAAAAATGATACAGCCATAAGCAACTAGAACTTAACTGATAGGCTCCTCCTGTCAGGTCAGTCTTGAAAGGAAAAATGGCAATGAGATTTGTGCATGCAGTTACTCGGGGGCTGGACATGACTGCATCACAGGCTCTGCGAGCAGCTTTGTTATATCTTATTCAGGTTTTGGGTCTTGGAGGTTAATACCCATACGGTAATGGTTACATTTCGTACTTGAAAGGGAAGTAGTTCGAACAGTAGTTTTGGCAATCCAGAGCAAACAAATTAACAGCTTTGGCTTAAAGGAAGGTTTTTAAAAGGCTGCCAAAGCAAAAAAAAGTTGCCAGAATAACATTATTAACAGGGATGCATTCACGAAAAGATCAATCAAAAGACATACTTAGTATTACCTCAAGGAAGAATGCACTGTAACTAAAGCACCAGCAAGCAAATACGATTCAGTCATTTCAATGTACTGCATGACACAAAGGTATACACTACCGGTCAAAAGCTTTAGAACACCCCCATTTTTCCAGTTTTTATTGAAATTTAAGCAGTTCAAGTCCAGTGAATAACCTGAAATGGTACAAAGGTAAGCAGTAAACTGCCAGAGGTTAAGAAAAAAGTTTAGGTTACCAAAAACTGAAAAATAATGTAGATTTCAGAGTTATACAAAAAGGAATTTTTCAGGGAACAAGTAATGGGTTAACAACTTACAGCTGTTCTGCAGCAATGGAAGTAAATTAAGCCTTGAAAGTTGATGCTAACAATTCCTACAGGTGTCCCAACTTTTGTTGATTACTTACAAACCCTCTGTCTGTATAAAAGCAGTGTTGGAACAGACTGTGTTACTACACCCTCTTAAGCATTATTTGGACAGTATTGTACTACAGGAAGTAGTATATTGCTATCATAATGGCGAGAAAAGGCAATTAACAAAGGAAGACAGACAGACCATTATAACCCTTAAAAGTGTAGGTCTTTCCTTTAGAGAAATTGCAAAGAAAGCCAAGGTTTCAGTGAGTACAGTTTCCTACACCATCAAAAGGCACTTGGAAACTGGAGGAAACTCTGACAGGAAGAGGTCTGGCAGACCCAAAGCCACAACAGAATCAGAAGACAAGTTTCTGAGAGTCAACAGCTTGCGTGATAGGCGGCTCACAGGACAACAGCTTCAAGCACAGCTTAACACTGGTCGAAGTAAGCAAGTCTCAGTTTCAACTGTGAAGAGAAGACTTCGAGCTGCAGGTTTGACAGGTCGAGTGGCAGTAAGAAAGCCATTGCTAAGATGGCAAAATAAGAAAAAGAGGCTTGCCTGGGCCATGAAGCACCACCAGTGGACTACTGAAGACTGGAAGAAGGTCTTATGGACCGATGAATCAAAATTTGAAATCTTCGGTTCATCACGCAGGGTTTTTGCACGCCGTCGAGTAGGCAAAAGGATGGTTCCTCGGTGTGTGACACCAACTGTCAAACATGGAGGAGGAAGCATGATGGTCTGGGGCTCTTTTGCTGGATCCAGAGTCGGCGACTTGCACAGAGTGAGTGGCACCCTGAACCAAAACGGCTACCACAGCATTTTGCAGCGCCATGCAATACCCTCTGGTATATGCCTAGTTGGTCAGGGGTTCATCCTACAGCAAGATAATGACCCAAAACATACCTCCAGGCTATGTCAGAACTACCTTAGAAGAAAAGAACAAGACGGTAGGCTTCAAATCATGGAATGGCCAGCACAGTCTCCAGACTTAAACCCCATTGAGCTGCTTTGGGATGAACTGGACAGAAGGGTGAAAGCAAAGCAACCTACAAGTGCAACACATTTGTGGGAACTTCTGCAACAGTGTTGGGAAGAACTTTCCGAACAATATTTGATTTCCATTGTAGAAAGAATGCCACGAGTGTGTTCGGCGGTTATATCTGCAAAAGGTGGCTACTTCGATGAGTCAAAAATTTAGATTAAATTTTGTTAAACAAAACGATTCCATGATTTCTTTTTTATCTCCAATTGTTTATTTGTTCTATGCTTTAATTTCAGAGTACATTGAGACATTAAACTGCGAAAATTTCAATAAAAACTGGAAAAATGGAGGTGTTTTAAAACTTTTGACCGGTAGTATATGCTGAAAACAGTTACACTGAAGAAAATTAAAACATATTTATTTTTGTTGTATGATAATCAACATGTTACAAAACAAAAGCAATACTGCATCTAATTAAAATAGAAAACACTTGAGCCAGTGATAGATTATGCAAAGGACTGAAAAAAACACATAGCTTCTGTCTGAATACTGTGCAAACATACAGTACTGTGCAAAAGTTTTAGGCAGGTGTGAAAAAATGCTGTAAAGTAAGAATGCTTTCAAAAATAGACATGTTAATAGATTATATTTATCAATTAACTAAATGCAAAGTGAGTGAACAGAAGAAAAATCTAAATCAAATCCATATTTGGTGTGACCACCCTTTGCCTTCAAAACAGCATCAAGCATCAATTCTTCTAGGTACACTTGCACACAGTTTTTGAAGGAACTCGACAGGTAGGTTGGCCCAAACATCTTGGAGAACTAACCACAGTTCTTCTGTGGATTTAGGCAGCCTCAGTTGCTTCTCTCTCTTCATGTAATCCCAGACAGACTCGATGATGTTGAGATCAGGGCTCTGTGGGGCCATACCATCACTTCCAGGACTCCTTGTTCTTCTTTACGCTGAAGATAGTTCTTAATGACTTTCGCTGTATGTTTGGGGTCGTTGTCATGCTGCAGAATAAATTTGGGACCAATCAGATGCCTCCCTGATGGTATTGCATGATGGATAAGTATCTGCCTGTACTTCTCAGCATTGAGGAGACCATTAATTCTGACCAAATCCCCAACTCCATTTGCAGAAATGCAGCCCCAAACTTGCAAGGAACCTCCACCATGCTTCACTGTTGCCTGCAGACACTCATTTGTGTACGCTCTCCAGCCCTTCGGCGAACAAACTGCCTTCTGCTACAGCCAAATATTTTAAATTTTGACTCATCAGTCCAGAGCACCTGCTGCCATTTTTCTGCACCCCAGTTCCTGTGTTTTCGTGCATAGTTGAGTCGCTTGGCCTTGTTTCCACGCCGGAGGTATGGCTTTTGGCCGCAAGTCTTCCATGAAGGCCACTTCTGACCAGACTTCTCCGGACAGTAGATGGGTGTACAAGGGTCCCACTGTTTTCTGCCAGTTCTGAGCTGATGGCACTGCTGGACATCTTCCGATTGCGAAGGGAAGTAAGCATGATGTGTCTTTCGTCTGCTGCAGTAAGTTTCCTTGGCCGACCACTGCATCTACGGTCCTCAACGTTGCCCGTTTCTTTGTGCTTCTTCAAAAGAGCTTGGACAGCACATCTGGAAACCCCCTTCTGCCTTGAAATTTCTGCCTGGGAGAGACCTTGCTGATGCAGAATAACTACCTTGTGTCTTGTTGCTGTGCTCAGTCTTGCCACGGTGTATGACTTTTGACAGTAAACTGTCTTCAGCAACCTCACCTTGTTAGCTGAGTTTGGCTGTTCCTCACCCAGTTTTATTCCTCCTACACAGCTGTTTCTGTTTCAGTTAATGATTGTGTTTCAACCTACATATTGAATTGATGATCATTAGCACCTGTTTGGTATAATTGTTTAATTATACACCTGACTATATGCCTACAAAATCCCTGACTTTGTGCAAGTGTACCTAGAAGAATTGATGCTGTTTTGAAGGCAAAGGGTTGTCACACCAAATATGGATTTGATTTAGATTTTTCTTCTGTTCACTCACTTTGCATTTAGTTAATTGATAAATATAATCTATTAACATGTCTATTTTTGAAAGCATTCTTACTTTACAGCATTTTTTCACACCTGCCTAAAACTTTTGCACAGTACTGTACTTGTCAGTCATTAATAACTACAGTCGTGGACAAAAGTATTGGCACCCTATTATACCAAAATTCAAGGTAACAGATTAAAGGACAAGCATTTAGTAAACTGTAACCACTTTTTAATAAAAAAAATACAGTGATTTAATAAATAATCAACAAAATAAGCAAACTTATTTATTTTAAAGTATTCGTTTGTGACAAAAGTACTCGTACTCCTGCTTTAGTATTTTGTGTATAATTGTTAACCAGTATGTTATGTTATATTGGTGAAATCTGAGCCCATTCTGTCTTGCATGTTTTCTTTTGCTTGGGTGCACAATGCTTGACCACAGCTTTTTTCAGATGTCCACAGCATTTCTATTGGATTGAGATCTGGTCATTGCGAAGGCCATTCTAGAACTTTTATCTTCGTTTTCTTCAAGAATTCCAGAGTTCAGTTAGTCGTATGTTTCGGGTCATTGTCGTGTTGGAAGATAAACTGTCTGCCAATCAGCCTACGAGCAGACGGTATCCAACACAACTTAAAAGAAAGGAGGGAATCTCTGACAGCACAAGCCTCCTCAGTTCGCTCCTGTCAAATTGAAACTGGCGACTGAGGTAAACTTCAGTTGCCAAGTCCGCTTATAATGAGCAAAATTGGGCTTGTTTTTGAGAGTCGCTGGTTGGAACTTGCATAAACACCCATACTCTAACACGGGTCGCTTGTTTTGGGCTTGTTTTGAAAGGCAGTGTCGTTTTTTTTTTCTCGTGAGACTTGGCAATACTGGTAACCTTCCCCGTCTGTCACAGCAGGCAGTGCCAGTTTTGGGAACGAACTAATGCTGCACTTCAGTCCATTTCGTCAGTATCCGCCACCTCCCTTTCAAGTGCCCACTACCCATATTTGCCCAAGCGTGGTGTTGAATGCTTCCTCAGCAGCTGTCAGTCATCTGGACAGGTAGGGTTTCTAAGCCAGGGTAGTATATGCAGCATCACCTGATCCCCTATATGCTGTCTCCGCCGGTTTTCAAACATGGTGATCTGCAATACCTGCTGGTCAGTTTTATTTTATACCTCTGAGTCTATTTTTAATGAATGAGCCGTAAGATACATTAGTTGAAACAGTATTCACTACTAATGACATTTGAAAAACAATCTGGGCAATTTTGCTTTATTACAGTAGCTTAGATTCACTCGTGTAGCAGGTCTCTGCGCATGGAAACCACATTTTCACAAAATTTCACTAGTAATCTTCAAAAACAGCACGAGTACTTTACGCATAGCTAATTTACATATCAACCTCCACCTTTCCCATTCATTTGCATGACATCGGGTGAAAAGCTTGGTTTACTTGAGTAAAATAAACTGAGAGAATGGAAACCCAGAAAAGCATTTTACACGAGACATTTCTCTCAAGTAAATGTCTCGAGTTAAAAAAAAAAAAAAGCCTTGCATGGAAACGCCATGAGTGTGACTGCTCCCGGGGCTTTTAGGTATAATATAATATATCTCCTTTATTTCCGCACTCCCGCGTTTCATGCTTTGTGAGAATATTTATTACATACAGACAGAAAGGTACACAAACGCACAGCCCCATATGTGTTACACAACTGGAGAAAATTACATTTTAAAACCAAAAACCGCCAAAATGACTGCCGCAGGGCTTCTAGTGTTAAAAAGCATAATTTAAATCACCACTGTTGAGATCATTTCATTTCATTAGACCCTACAGTCAGTATGAGTAAAAAGGCAGCATGGCATGTGAAATATAATCATTTAACAAATGGCAGTGGTCAGAACTGTGAAAAAGCTGTATTTAAAAGCTTCTTACCTTAACATATGAAGGCTGTTTTTCCAGGATTAGATCTGCTACCTTCTTTGACACCTACAGTAAAACATAAAATTGTGTACTGTGTAAATAGCTTGAAATTAGCCCCATCCCCCACCCAAGGTATTTGTATGGTATGCATAATACATTATTTTGTCTGTACAAGGATTGTGATAATAATCTCATGATAACTACTGACCACAGCTGAATATTAATGTTGGTGATACATCTTCACTCTTTACCAGGCTTGTATACAGCGGTATATATTTCTATGAATGACTAAAAACATCTACTAACTAATGCTCTCAAATGAGAAAGTAATTAATGCAAATCAGCCAGAAGTACTGGCAGTGTTGTAGCTAGTTTAATCCAAAATCAATACAATTATGAAAGTACCATATTCCATGTTTAATCAGTATCACAATAAAGAAGTGATTAATTGCAATCTGCTATTGTAAAAATATATATAGATTTATATAGATAATCTATATCTGCTACAACAATTATCAATAATCTGAATGATATAAAACAAAGTGCTGTAGTAAGGACAATAGTTTTAACTATTTATTTCTGCAGCTCACCCTAGAATGAAAGTAATTTTGATGCCACTTTATAGCGGATTTTAAAAAGTAACAAATAACAAAACAAACAACAACTGTGTTTAAGACAAAGTGGTGTTCTCTTTTGTTATCTGGATCTTTTTATAAGCTGCTATAAGTGGACAGCGGTGCTATCATTAAAATATAAATCCCTGGGTAAGTTACAAAACAGAGTAGTCACACCATTGTCCAGAGTAGTTTTATATAATTATTTGATTCCTCTCTGAAAAAGTGTCACTGCATTTTCACTTTCCTGAAAACAGGGCTCTTGAAGTGTCTGATAATTAAATAACACGCCTCTGCATTTTCACTTTCCTGAAAACAGGGCTTTTGAAGTGTTTGATAGTTAAATGCCTGTTTAACGACAATAGTGTTTTTAACACTGGGCCCCCATTTTTCACCATGTTGTTAAAATTAGACATGCTTTTAGTACAATAATGCTATAATCACACTTCCTGTAATTACATCTGTTTCATACAGTCAACCCTCTTTATACCTGGTAAGGGCCATGGGCAAAAACGGACAATAAGCGAGGGGGGTGGTATAGTGAGGGTAAAAAAACACACACACAACCTTCTATGTTTACAATAAATTAAAACGCTTAATTTTTTTAGTTATAGAAACAGTATCTCCAGGCCATATTAATAAAACATTAATCTTTTTTAAAAATACAATACTAGTTCTTAACACAACAGTAGGTCTACTGGTGACGTTTTATCATCTTTACCCATCTGTATGAAACATACATGGTTTCTTTTGAGGAACAGTTTATACTTAAAAAAATAAATAAAAAATAAACACTCATCTAGTGCCAAATCACCCAAACAACAATTCCATAAAAACAAAGCGTACAAAATTATTATTTTATTTTGTACTGGTCATTTGAACTTTAGACGTGTTTGTGGCGTGACATATTGAACGATGCCATCTATTTATTTCACAAAGCAATTTAAGCTCAACAGCATTCTTTTTTAAGCAGTTAAAAAAACATTGAATACGTACAGGCAAACACTTTTTTTAAAACAAAAAAGTAAAAAAAGCATTCTGCTGTTTACAAAACTGATGCTTTAGTTAAAAGTCAGCCGCTCATTTGTGCAAAACTTGCACGTAAACAAACAAACAAACCTCTTAACGTACTTTTTTTTTAAAATGTGGTTTATAAAAGTCACTTATTTTAGACTGCGTCAAGCCTTTTTCAGGTTAAACAAATCGACCCGTTCCATCAAGTTACGCCATTTGTTTGTATCCATTACAATGTCTCCAATTGTCCTTCGATTAAAAGTATGCCTCACTTAGGCAAGAAAACATTTGCGATGCATACAAACAGATTTTTTTTTATTTTGCTCTGGTGTTAAATGTAGGGTTGACTCACCATTTTGTACTTTGTTTTGCTTTGGGAGCCGGAGTGTTGATGACATTGGTATGAACGTTCAGTTAACAACAATTTAGGAAAGCGAGTCAAAGGTTAACTGCACAACTTTGTTGTTTTAATTGGCCATGATTATTTCACTGGCGCTACAATGGGGGAAACTACAATGCTTATATTTACGTTTGCTTGGCTTGGGAAGTTAGCGTATGGCGGACAGCAGGGTGGCGATATAACGGGTAAAAATAGCACTGTTTTAATTAGGGATGCACCGAATCCAGGATTTGGTTTCGGCCCGACTTTTTGAGCAGGCTTCGGATTCGGCCGAATATTTAGGATTCGGTGAACCAAATCCAAATCCTACATCCGCCCAGATGCACATCCATTTTAATACATCCCTCCAATGTGTGTGGTTCTTTAAATAAAAGACACAAATCCGGTATTGAAAATAACTTTTGTATTTGATAACAAGAATGAGTTTGATGTCGCAGCTCTCAACTCCCTATTACTGGTGGAGCACGCACTAAACACGTCATGCAGCTGCTGAATGCAAACATACCCCCGTATGCAACACAGCACAGTCACATCACACTTTTCATGGAGTAAAGTTATGCAATAAACCTGTAATACATAGTAATGGCAAATTGTCATAGACTTTTGTGCTTTGTTGCTTTGTCTGAGACGTGTTACAGAAACTAGGTGTTACAGAAACTTGGTTGTCTGAGAGTGATGGAGACAAACATAATATTAGTGGGTATACAATGTATAGGAAAGACAGGCAGGACAGAAGAGGCGGAGGGGTAGCGCTATACATAAGAAATAGTCTTGAAGCCCAGGTGTTAAATCTGGACGAAGAAAACAACTCTGAATCAATATGGGTCAGAATAATGGACAAAAATTCAAAGGGCATAATAATAGGAGCATGCTATAGACTGCCAAATTCAGACGCCAAGGAAAATAATCTGTTATACAATGACTTTAGAAATGCGTGTAGCAAAGGAGAAGCCATACTAATGGGGGATTTCAACTTCCCCCGTATAAAATGGGAGAACCCAGTGGGGAGCACGACGGACGAAATTGAAATGGTGGAAATGACAATTGACTGCTTCCTAACGCAATTTGTCTTTTCAAATAACGAAGACAGAATAACTAAAACAGAGGTCAGTGAACTCAGACCACAACATGGTCTCATTTGAAGTGATTTGACTACAGCTAAGGTTTACAATTTTAGAAAAGCAAACTATGAAGGTATGGAAAAGAGACTAACAGAAGTAGATTGGAGTAAAATAGAGAAAACACCCACAGAAAAAGGATGGCTGTTTTTTAAAAATGTAGTACTAGAGGCTCAAAACAATTACATCCCAAAAGTAGACAAATCTAAAACTAAAACAAAATGGCCAAAATGGTATAATAGATCAATTTAAAAAAATATTCATGAAAAAGGCACTTTACAGAGCGTTTAAAGGGACCAAAACAAAGTACACAGAAAGAGTACTTGGAACTGCAAACACAAGTCAAAAAGGAAGTTAGAAAGGCCAAGAGAGAGATAGAAATCAATATTGCTAAGGGGGCTAAAACCAATTCCAAAATGTTTTTCCAATATTATAACAGCAAGAGAACATTCAAAGAGGAGGTTAAATGGCTAAGAGATACAAATGCCAAAATCATAGACGAAGAAAAAAAAAATAGCAAATATATTAAATGATTACTTTTCACAAGTTTTTACAAAAGGAGGATACGGACAACATGCCCCACATGTCGAACTGTTCCTAACCAGTTTTAAATAACTAGCATAACAGAGAAATGAAAGAAGTTATTTACAAACCGCTAACCAAGATCATGCAACAGTCTCTTGACACAGGGGTTGTATCGACAGACTAGAGAATTGCAAACGTAATACCAATCACAAAAAGGGAGACAAAACCGAACCAGGTAACTACAGACCAATAAGCCTGACTTCTATTTTATGTAAACTTGCGGAAACTATAATAAGATCCAAAATGGAAAATTATCTATATGGTAACAGTATCCTGGAAGACAGCCAGCATGGTTTTAGGAAAGGGAGATCGTGTCTAACCTGCTTGATTTTTTTGAGGATGGTTTATTTAGATTTCCAGAAAGCTTTTGACAAACTGAACGCAGTAGTGATTCAAGGAAATGGCCAGGATTGGACACCCCATGATTAGCCTAAGCGAAATGTGCAGAGAAGTTTTCAGGAGACGCTTTCTCATTAGACGTTTTCTCTGAAAAACGTATCATTCATTGGCACTTAAAAACGGCATAGACAAGGCAGGAAATGTCATCATACAATTAACACGTGTTTAACAGGTTCTTTTCTGTTTAAGTGATACCTGTCAGCTTAAAACATGTTCAAAATGAAATTTTGAAATACAACTATTTGGAGAAACTTAAAGGATTTGACCCCACTGAATCTAAGGAGAGACACTGCATGCAAGACGCAACTAAAACACGGTTCCACAATTTTCAAGGGTTTTCCAGGCCAATCCAAAAAAAACAATAAAAATTTAAGGTTTTTCCAAGTCTTGAATTTTACCAAAGTGAAAATCATGGCTTTTCATGGCTTTCCAAGCTCCATATGAACCCTGGTTAATGTACTGTGTGTCATTTAATATGTAAATACCCATGAAGAGGCAGAGCATATGACTAGGCACGTATTGTCCCCTGTCAAAATAAACACTGTCAAATATTTTAGAACAGTAGTATGTATATCAACTACATTTAAAAATATATATATTTTACCATGTGTGTATATTCAAAAGATGCTTTCAGCCCAAGACAGAGAAAGTGTGTGAAGCCTGACGGCTCCATGCTTTGATATGCATATGGTATTCGAAATGAAGAACACCAGTCAAATATGTACTCTAAAAGGTGAGTGATTTATAACAGAAAAAAAAAACAATGCTAAAAAGGAGCAAGACTGTATGCTAATATGCCATCAGAAAAATGTTCTTCAACTTGAAAGATATTTAACTTACAGCTGCTTGTTGCTTCTTCAATTTATCTCTGTATTCTTCTATTTCTTGAAGATTAAGAACAAGAGGAAGTTTCTATGTATGGAAAAAAGAAAAAAGAAAGATTAGAAGAAAAGAGAGATTATTCGTTTAAAATATAAATATAGTTTGCTCAGAAGGATGCTCATTTCCTTCAGGAAATTTAAGTAACTGTTTCTAATGAAATGACGTGGCCTGTAATCAGATGGCCTTCCCTGACATGTAAAAAAAACCAAAAAAAAAAACCTACAAATGAAAATATTAAACACTTAAGAAATATTAAGTTGAGTATTATTTCAGTGTGCAATTTAGAGAGAGCTTTATCAAGTGAAATGAACAGCATCCACCAGAAGCCTAAAACAGGTAATAGCTTTTTTCTCTTGGCTGGATTCAATGTGCTGTTAAATCTAATGAGATTTCACACTGACTGTAACCAGCTAATCCATCAATATGGCTCTGATGCAGATAATGCAAGGCCTAAACTTAAATTGGCATGAACAGTTTACTCAAGCTGTGGTGGCTAGCAGATTTATCGCTCAAAAACTACAGGACACATTTTTTTTTATCTTAAAAGTGTTATCTGCTCTGGAATAATTCCTTTAAAATATTTATATCCTCCCCAGGGCAACTGCGGGCCTATTCGTGCATTGTCATATGGGTTCAACATTTTTTGTATTATTTTACTTACCTCTAGCTCATGCTGCACAATGTCAAAAGAATCACTGGAGAAGTAAACATCCTCAATACTATTAATTATCTCTTGTTCTGCTTGTGGATCGATAGGTTGCTCTCTCATTTCCCGTAGTTCTTCCTAATGGAAAGAATAGCGTGAGACAATAAGGTTACCAGACTGGCCCCATCTCAGTGCCAGTGAAAATGCAAGAACTCTGCAGTAAACCATTAGGACTCATTATACCATAAACACAATACAAGCTATAACTCAAACAGATTTCAAGCCATTCTAGCTTAGGCAGCAAAAATAAAGCACAATATGGTCTCCTGCAAGAAGGCTGTTTCAGGAATCAATATGATAAAATGAGACCATTGAAATAATGTTAGAAATCTGCTCCAGTAGACACCTCAAAAATAAGGTTGTTCAGATGACTAATTTTCTTAAAAACCCAAAGGAGATCAATGGGTTAACTGATGGAATTAAAAGCCAACATGAATTTAAGGTTACTGTATTATGTTATAGAGTGTCTGCTGGGAAAATAAGTTATTGATTTTCTCTACTCAGAGCACACCTCAACTGAGAGAAAAACTACCCTAATGGTTGAACCCCATTAATGATTACACACTCCATACAATCTTTACCTGTTACCATCCATTAAATGATACCTGTTGGAGATGCATATACCCAGCCACAGGGATATAGTGATGTCCGCCAAGCACAAGTGTACATGGTGGACGTACGTCATGTGATCAACTTTGAATGATACAGATAGGTCTAATTTTGTATTTGTAGCTGCAGCGTTTGGGGTACATTACAAACATACATGTCTATTATTGGATTGGTGTTTCAGTTTTTCAGACAACTGAACCCCTCGGACCTACAGTGCACTCTGCTGAATGTAGTTGACATGGAAATTAGCTTTTTATGGATTCAAGTAAAATGACAACCTTTCTGTTACTTTCCATAAACATCTTTTTTCTTGCACGTTCATTTACTGTGGAGAAAGTTTTGTGCTGTATTTTTACTGTAGGTAGGCACAATAACCAAAGGCATGCTGGTGTTCTGACTGACAGCATTAACAAGTATGTGCTGGGAGAGACTTTCTAAAAATAATGCAAAGAAGGGAAGAACAACAGGCAAACAGAAAGTGACAAAACACATCCTTAAATACCCGTCTACAAACTCGGAGCAGTAAAAGTCAAGTTAAAACTAGAATAGAACACTTCAAGAACTTTACCAAATACACACATGTAAAGGTTCTTAACACCTCTCACACAGAACAAACAGATATCACCCTAATAATGTCCGAACTTCATTTTTTTTTACTTGTTTGTGTACAGCTTTGTTTCCTTTGGTGTTATTTTGGGTCATTTCCCCTGGCCTCCTCTTATTTATAACCTTTCTTATGTTCCTAATATTGGCTTACCGTCAAGTATGGTTTATTTTATGTGTCATTGTATTTTTTTTACATAAACATCCCTTGCTGCAATCTGAAGACACCCCAAGGTTACTCCACTTGTTCTATACAAATTGCATTTTCATCTGCTCTGACCAATATCTGCAAGCAACTTGATTACCTTTGCAATAGATATGTTTTTGTTTTTTTTATCCCTAAACAGCAAGAAAAAAATAAAATAAATACCTTTTGACATGTAATCTATAAACATTAAAACAGGACCATCTGCCATTTTCTAATTTTAAAACAACAACAATAAAACATCGATTTGTTAACCATTAAAACAAAGAACAACAAAAACGGTAAAATGCAGTTACATCATTTTCTGGAAAATCACAGACTGACCTATAACTCAAATAAAAACACCACTAAAATCAAATTAGGTCCAGCACTTAACAATTCATTACAGTGTAACCCAAGAATAGAATTTAGTTGAAATGTAATAAACACTGGTCATTTGAATTTCTTTTCATCATATACTCTCCATCCGTCGTTTTTTTTGCAACATCTGGTATTAAACCTTAATGAAAAACTGCTGGGGATGTCGTCATCTACAGATTAAATCTCTCGACATTCTCAACATGGCCTGTCTCTTTCCCAAGTTCAGCAACACAGTTCATTCAAAAAAAACTTAACCTATACTGAAATACTTGTAACTTCAGTAAACATGATTTCATTGTAAGTCCAGCATACTTATACCCAGTTGTGAATCTCAGTGGTCACAGTTTTTCCTGCTTGCATGATCCACAGCAGCGTTTCTCAAAATGGGGGTCCCAACCCAAAAGGGGGCCACAAGGCTGTTGTGGTTGGGGGGGAGGGGGGTGTCATATGATCACAAAAAATACTGGCATAACCTTAAGATTAGGGCTTCTGATTTTAACCGATAAAACAGCCAATACAAAAATGGAAAGACTGGATATGGTTACTCAATTCACATGGACTTCACCCCTTTCCTATTAAAAAAAAAAGAAAAACCTTTGCAGCTGGGCAATGTCCCTCCTTCCCGGCGTATAACCAGGGATCTTAGTTATCCACAATAAAAAAAATGAAATACTCAGATAAAAAAAAGGAAAATATGCGTTATTCTGCAAATAAAATAAGTGCTAAGACACACAAACAGTACTACTGGGTAACAGTTAACAAAGGAAGTATTTATTGTTGCTCTTGTTCCAAAAAAAAAAAAAAAAATGTTAGTTCAACTCCGAGTTAGCCTTCGTCATCCGGACAGCTATTGTTAAAATACAGCTGCAGCATTCCATTGCTTTGGAATGGCACCACCTCCCTAATGTGCTTGCTGAAAAAAATCTCAAACTGTCGGTTGATCCACTTTGTACAGAGGAATGTCGGCTTTTACACACATTTTGACAAAATCTTAAACAGTTTCACGGGTTCTTTGGCAGTTGTAAGATGCTGAAATGATCCAAACACAGTGGTCTGTTTCAGTGTTTTCGATGGCCCTGTTGTTTCGGCCTCATCTTGTTTACGTTTCCTTGCATTCAATTTATGCTTAGCGCTTCCCATGTGTTCTACAATAGTGTGCCTACGAGTGTAACAGCACATTACCATTGACGTGAAATTCGTCCTTGCCAAACTCGTTGACCCAATCTTTAGGGGTGATTTTTATTGTTTTCGGCATATTTGAACAGCTTGAATACTGAAGTAAACTGAACTTGAATACCAGAGACAGTTTTATTAGACAGGTATGTTTATGTAAATTTAAAGCAAAGTTGCCTGTGTTAATGTTTATATATTATGCGTGTATTGATTTGGTTATTATCAAACAAACAGAAAAAGCCTTGCATGCTTTTTGCCCCTCCCCAAGTAAATTCTCCCAAAACACAGAAAATTCGCGTTCGCAGCAAACGGATCCCTAGGATCCCTGCTTATGTCATTGATTCTTTATCAATACTTTAAACCCACTCAACTACTGAGTGGCAGCAAATTCTACATTTCTATTGGAGACTCTGCTTGCGAGATTTAAAACAAGATTTCAATTACAGAAGGCGGCTAGTTCTCGGGATTTAAAGCTATATTACAGTAAGATAGTGAGAATTTAAAACAGAATTGCAAATTGTGGCGAAATGTAAAAAAATGCCTACACACAAAAACCCCAGAAGAATGTGCCCGTGACCATAAGGATTTTGTTGTGGAAGACTGCAAAGAAGGTACAACTAAATGTGCAAGTACTGTCTGTTGAGTTACTATTATTGTGACAGAAAAAAAAAACACACAAGCATTTTCGAAAGTAACCAAAAACAATAATTTCATACAATATATACAAAGCAAAATCCCAGAAAGAAATTATTCACATAAAACTCGAAAGTAGATAAAAATAAGCACTGAAAAATGAAAAAAGCACAGAAGCCCTACTTAAGATCCTTAGCATTGCATTACAGTACATATACACTTAATCCTTAGTAAATGGGTGTAACATGAAGCCAGACCTCCTGCCGTGTTTACAAAGGGCCCAGATGTTTGTTATGAATAGTTGTGTATAAAGTGCTAACTTCGGTCAAAAAAACTTTTTTAAACATTCAGGTTTTTTTGTGTTTCACACGGTTTCTCAGTTTGCCACAATTCTTGGACAATGTTATGATTATTGCTTCGAACTCCATTTGTTTTCAAGTACTGTACTTCCAGCTCCCAGAACTGCCTGTTGGCTGCAAAAGGTAAGTCGCAATTTTTTCAGACAGTAACACGTGTTTCTTAAATGTCTACATACCTCGGAAGAGGAGACTTTGAAAGTGGAACTTAAAGAAGCAGACGTTATTTACAAATCGGAGGAGTCTACAAGTAGACGGTACCGATACTATTATGCAAGTTTCGATGCTCCGTTCCAGCCGGAAATATTTCCATAAAGGGGGACCAGCAAAAAAAGGAACCCCTGATCTACAGTATTGGGGAAAAATCAAGATACTGAATTAAAAACTCACATCATAAACAAGTTTTAACCCTATAAAACATAACATACGTATATACAGTCAATTCTCGTTTCTACGAATTTCAGGGGACCAGCAACATTTTATATTATCAGGAGTCTAAACCAAATACTGACAGTTTTTATTGAAGTTACAGTTACACTGAAATCAAATTTCAATTATACAACAAAGAAATGTACTTCAAACCTGCTGATCACACCGCTTTTAAATCACAAAAGCAAGGCGTCCTCAACATTAGCGTATTTCGCAAATCAAAAACGCTGACAACCTGCATCCACAATTTGCTGTTCATAGGCCTGTATTATTATATCCCGATTTTTCAGAATGGTTGACATAGTGCTTGCAGGAATCATACATCTTTCTTTTTCTTGTACGGTGGTGTATTATCCACTGTCTTCACCATCTCCAATTTTGTCTGCAAGGATAGTGCAAGTTTTTGCGCTGCTTCGTGGAAATGGCATTGATGCATGAGCAAGCCAGGGTTTTGTAGATCCATGACATTCAGTCTATAGAACCTTGTAAAATTATGGGGAGTAGCACACTGCTACATTGCAAATGTCCTTGACAGATGCACCCTGGAATAAACCCATGAAGTTGCCATGCCCCTAATGTAGTGGGGGATTTCCCCTCGTCAAACAGGTCCTGCAAAAATTCATGGGACAGGTCGTGGGGTCAAAACCCCCAAAGCAGGCACCACATCTGAAAGATGCCCCACTTGTGCCCGTACAGGGAACACGTGGACACTGTGGCATTTTGCAGGATATCAATGACCCTATTACACCCAAATGCAGCCGTTCAGGGGCCAGACCCAGAGCCCTCGGCTTGATGGATCGGGATGCCACAATGTCCCCCGCGCCTGACTGAGCAGGTCAAAGTCTCCTGGACCAGTAAGGGGCTACTAATAGCACCCTGGTCCAGTCCTGCCTGATTTTTTCCTCAGTGGGAGCATGGCGAGTGGCGGGAAGACATATAACAGTTGCCTCGATCACTGGTGTGCCAAGGAATCTATCGCCAGCGGGTCCCTGGCTCCTGTTATGGAGAGCCAAAGGTGACAGTGGGTCGATTCCTGGGAGACAAAAAGATCTCTGCTCTCCCGGACCTCTCCCAAATGAGGCTCACCTACTCGGGGTGAAGCCTCCACTCTGAGGCGCTGGGAGCTGCCCTTGACAAGAGGTCCACCGCCCAGTTTATCGCCACCCAGCAGATGTACTGCTCACAGTGACAGGAGGTGATCGTGCGCCCAGAGGAAAAGACACTGCGGTAGTGCTGTCTGTCTGGACAAGCACATGTCTCCCTTGAACTTCCTGCAAAAAATTCTGCAAGGCTAGACAAACTGCCAAACTGTGGAGACCCTGCCAAAGGGGGGGTTCCAGACTCCCCTTGCCCCCCTGCCATGCCACACAGCACCCCAGCAGTGGTGAACCAGTTGCCTGGCCTGATTGACTGCAACAGTTCAACATTTTGAACCTCCATCTACTCAGATATAGGTTAACCTGTCTGAGGTTATGGTTTGGTCTGAGGCCACCATCCCGCTTGGGCACCAGGAAGTACCTGGAGTAGAACCCTTCCATCAAGTGGAGAGGGTGTACCATGCAAATAGCCCGCTTTTGCAGCAGAACTGTCACCTCCTGAGACAATACCAGTGTCTCACGGGTCCATGACTTTGTAGTCACGCACCAAAAGGGGAGAAGCAAGCAGCAAAGCAGTGTACAGGACTATAAAAACTGCTGCCTCAGTCTGCTTAAGCAGCAACGTTGCTGTACAGTAATGTAACAGGGCAGGTGCACTGTACCATACTGTAAAAACTGCTGCCTCAGTCTAAGCAGCAGGTCAGTGAGCGGAACGGGTCGGTGACCTACAGGTCTACTTGGTTTGCTTACCACAAATTAAGAAGTATACAAGGATGTCCACCTATATAGCTTCTGACAAACCCAAACAGTCTGAATGCATACAAGACTGAGGGAAGCCAGCTGTAAAGAGACCGAACAGCCTTCGTAATGGTGCTGCAATCAGAAATTGTTAAATTCAAAACGTCGTATTTATGGTTGTTTTTTTTCTGCCACTGTTATCCCACTTGACCCTACTTCAAAGGGTAATATTTTTTGTAAACCAAAATCCATCCAACTATTAAACACTCAACAGTGCAAAATGTATTCCTCTACCTTGTCCACTATTCTGGAAAAGAATATTCCTTGTTCCTCTTTGGTGCTTTTACTAAATGACGATTCATCCCTTGACCTATCACTGCAGCAGAAACGTATCTGGTTGGCTGGCCTCACAGCAGATAAAAAGATGATAGCTCTGCATTGACAACCCACGCATTCCCTTCCTTGGCAGCGTTGGATCCTTTCTTTTCTAGATATTATACATTTAGAACTTTCTACAGCTCGGATCCATCGCGCTAGGGAGGGGACTGTAGAGGCCTGGAGAACTGCTGCAGAATCTATTACATTTGTTCTGAACCCGACTCCAGCTATCACTGACTAATTTAGGCTCTGAGGTCCTTTGAGGGGAGGGGTGGGAGGGAGGGAGGGAGGAGAGAGAAGAACTAAGACAAAAAAGGGAAAAATCTGTCATGTTTTATTGTCAATAAAAAACATTTGATTAAAAAACAGTGCAAAATGTATAAATAATAAAAGAAACATCAATTCAACAAAAAACATTTTTCAATGTCTTTAACACGTCAGTTGTTAGTCGGTTTTGTGTGACTTTTGGGGTAAGATCACACTGCTGTTTTTTCTCCTCTTCTCTGTGCCATGCTGTTGCTTTTTTTAGTTGACTGCATTGGATCGAGCTGCGCTACGACTAAATGTGTTGGATTTTACAGGTTGGTTTGTATTCACGTTTCTTCAAGAATGGGTCCAAGGTACTTGATGACCTTGTACATCTTGTCCCATAGAAAATACATTGAAAAAGACTTCTAGTCAACACTGTTTTGTTGAATTTCAGTTTCTTTTAGTGTTTCTAATCTAAAATTCATCAATCAAGTTCAAATAACACATTTAAAGAGATTTTCTTTTAAACAAAACCAGGTGTCCTAGTAGAAAGTAATTAATTATTTCTTCATCACAGACTTGCAGGTAGAATAAACCCAAAAAAACGATACCCGAGTTACTAAAATTCAGCTCATTTGTGTAAGCAAATACTTCTTTAATTGTCCGTTAATTACAGTATATTATTGATATTCACATCAGCTGGTCCCAAAGGGTACTGTGAATCAGATACAAGTTACTAAAAACAAGATGTGTAAAATGTGTACATTTTCAGACATTAACAAGCACAGTGTGTGTCGATCAGTTTTCAAAGAACTTTAATTACGATTTATTCATCAACTCTACTTTTAAAAAATCTCTTGCTGTTAGCCAAGGTTAATGGTCCAAAAGACTGCTGCACTAGTTTACAATGTTAAACATACAGGATTCCTTCATTGTTCTTGTACCTACATACTGTACAGTGAGGACATTAAAACTTATTTTTGCATATACTCTACACTGCAGGCAATCTTTTTTTATTATTTTCTTTTTTAAAAGGAGAACACTATTTTTCTGCCTTCTTTAAAAAATAAAAAAAAATCCCCAAAACAGGTAATGCATGGTACAGTGCGCCATCTAGTGGGTCACAATTTTATTTTCAAAAGAATTGGAGAAAGGTATGTGATGTATGCCAACAGAATGAAACGTAAAATTAGTATTTTTGTGAGTGTGCTGTTTACCCAGGAGGGAATAACAATTTTCACTTAACTAACAAAAAATAACTCAATGTTCATATGTATTCATCTGCAGATATACCGCAGTTTGCATTTTCATTTTCATGTACCAAGAGAAAATATATGTTAATGAAAAGATCTCTAGCATACATTGCGAGAGCCGTGCGACATTGTTCAAATAAATAGCAGGAGCTGAGCTGTGATTTGTAGCAGCAGAGGGTGCCCGAAGAATAACGTCTACACATGCAAGCAGGGTGTGATTTGTAAAATTTCAGGTGGGGGGGATAAAAGACAAAAAGCATCATTGCAAGCCTTGATACATTTGCAGTACACAATTTAAACAGCTAAGAAATCTGCCATCATACAGGATAAATGCAGCTATTCTTATTTTTATGGATACGGTATCGAAAGGCAATAACAAAAACTACCTACGTTACAGCAACTAAAATAATGTAAAAAACGCACTCATGACAAGTACGTGCATTGTTGCACATAACCTCATTGATAACTACACAGAGTGTAACAATAATTGGAACATAATACAACATACATATTTTAACAGCTTAATATGCTACGAATATTTTATTCCTATACTGAACCGCTGACATTAGCCCATGCCGTAGCCAGTGGGATGACAACTGAAAGTGCAGTCCCGGGGGAAAAAAAAGAAAAATCAGAGCCCCCAGTTCTTAACAAATTGATGCAATTTTAAATATCGCAATTGTCGGCAGTTTTAGTGCATCTCATTATAATATTTGAGAACCTTGATTTGCATTATCTCCACCCCATATTTGTGAACCGTAAAGACCTGCAGTTGCAAAGCATTCCCTAAAAAGTCACTAATAACATTGCGCTTGTTTAGTACATTTCACCATAGACTCCCGACTCGTTTGCAACTGGTTTGCGACTTTAGTACATCTACCCCTGAGTATCTTTATTTTTAAGGCCCACAAACTTATTAAAATTGCATACTTCTGTGACACTGTGTTTCTTATTCCAATACCAAGCACTGCCAGATATGTTTAGAATTATTTCTAGTCTCATTTCTCATACCTAGCTACACACTAGAGTTCTAATTGTTATATCCTTTTTTTTTCACTAAAGCTACCAAGCACTGCACTCTCTCATGAATTTGCATCAGATGTTCAGATAAAACTGTATGAAATAAATTACTGTTGCATGCATTTGTCTGGTCTTTTTCATCATATTCTAGTCTACCAAAAGCCCAGAGAAGAAATAAGTACCAGTGTGAATGTTTCCATGCAATCTCCTGCCAGAGACAGCCCAACATCTAATTCAACCAAATCTAATTCATGAAGCTTCTTATTCAGTAAACAGAAGCTATTATTAACACACATGCATGCAGCTAAGCTAGCTCGTACTGCATTACAGAAAAATAACAACGATTAGCTGGGAACAGTAATTCAACCAAGTTCAGTAAACCCAAGATCAGTGGACTGTTGAAAGCCACAGAGGTGCTCTAAGTCCCCTTATTGTTTCAGTACTTTTCCATATGTACAGTAGATCTGAAGAGCTGGGGGTAAAGTGATGGATTGGCGATAAAAATAACTATCTGTCTGGATTCAAATGTGCCCCAGCTTGAGAAGAGATTCCCATCTGCGATACTGGTGCGATGCGATATGGATAAATGTCTGCCCTGAAATTGTCGACACCCTCTGAATACATTTTGCTAATCTATAGTAGGCCAGATTAGGGTTTCTAAATTTCAAGTAATGTTTTCTAATTCATACCTTTAAATGTGTCTTTGTTCACAGTGGAATATTTCCTTCCCTCTGTTAACACCAATGACTTATGGTTAGATGACAGGTTTTAAATATCTCTTAGCAGTGAAATTTTACATGTATCTGCAGGTTCCAATATTTAAAAGGAAAAGTAGTTTTTTGTTGTTACTAAAAATAATTACTGGACTGTTTTTCCTGTGTCAGTAAAACTTTTTTAAGAAATGTAATACAGTAATATAGTATGTGCAGCACATAAGGCAAGCAACTGACTATAACAAAAACATTGTGGACTTACCTGATTGATGAATCCTGAGATGTCATTTGTAGAAAAAATATTTGGAAGATGAAGAGCCGGTTTGAAAAACCAAACTGTGAAACCATTTCGTTATTTCTTAAAATGAGCAATTAAAAAGGCCATTTTGTTTTGGTTCTCCCTGTTGAAGAATTTAGGCTTCGGAACGACCTTTTTTGTTATTATTTATTCTTATTTTTTCCTCAATTGAAAGCGAGGAAAATGATGTATGAATTAAAAAAATCTACAACGTACTGTATGGAAATCGAAACTTAAGGGAGCAGCCACACGTGACCCAAAACCTTCCTGTCAAGACAAGTCAAGATTAAGTCTATTTATGAGTGGTAGAGGCTAGCCGCAAGCTTGCATCGTGTAGCCAATGCAAATGCAATAAAACTTGACAGACAGAGGGTGATTGCAGGTGGAAGATGCACTGAATCCCACCCATTTTGAGGCTACATTAGCCAATAACAATACAGTAGACCTGGGAAAGCATGACGTAAGGCAAGCTTTTTTATTATTTTTATGAAATTATACGTAGGCTTAGCCTCCGTAGCCTCTTATGACGAGCCGCCAGTGATGTATACATACAATGTATGTATCTAATTGACATTTCAAATTACTCTTTGCATTAAAAAGGCAAAGCTAATTAACCATGAAGACAACTTATATATCCTTCATTATTTTTCACATCTTATTTTTCTACATTTCGTAGTTTGAAGTTTGAAGACAAGTATATCGACACCAACATACTGTACTTGCTACAAAAGGGCAATAAAACTGCTTAAAATAAAACATCAAGGCAAAAACATGCCTAAATACCGCATTAAAACCCCCAGGTAGTAACCCAACATGTCCTGCAAGAATGAGGAGAGCATTATCATCGATCATTAATCACTTCTCTAGTTTGTTATGTTGACTCACCCAGAGCTTCTATGCTTGTAGAACACCAACTTACATCCACCAAAGGCCTTTGTAAGGTTCAACTGTAAATGCATGCACTGTGGTGTCTCTTCAATCTCTAATTCACAACCTGTGGTTGACTAGAGCTTACAACTACAACAAGCGCTAAAGATAAATAACATTCCTAAACCCCCACAAGTGTAGAGAAACAAGATGAGGCAGAAATGCTGGGAAATATGCAGTGTGAATTGTTGTGAATAAATCTAATTTTTTTTTTTTTTTTTTTTTTAAATGACAGTTGTGAGAAATCAGAAAATCTGAAAAGCGCATCACTGCTGCTGTGTGTTCTCATGCAGCTAGAGGAGGCAGCTCGGAAGAGATGCCTGGCTGAGAAAACGGACCTTCTGACAATGGGAAGGTCATTGCCAGGCCGGTTAAGCTTGGGAAAGATGAGCAGCTTTGATTCAGTAAAAGGTAAAGACACTTTTTACCATTTTGTTAAGCCCTCCCACTGCAGTCATTGTAGAGCTCCTGGTGCAGAACTCCATAAACGGTGGATAGCGCACAGACATTGCACAGCAAACTGTGTAAAACAGCAGCATACTTAAACACCATTGGTGATATAGCAGACGCTTTCTTGTGTGTTACAGCTACTATCACTTGCACCCTGGTGGTGGTTTATTGTATTACAACTGCTGTAATTTTGTGGTATCACCAGCGCTTGATTATTATTATTATTATTATTATTATTATTATTATTATTATTATTATTATTAATTTCTTAGTAGACGCCCTTATCCAGGGCGACTTACAATTGTTACAAGATATCACATTATTTTTACATACAATTACCCATTTATACAGTTGGGTTTTTACTTGCTCAAGGGTACAGCAGCAGGGTCCCCCACCTGGGATTGAACCCACGACCCTCCGGTCAAGAGTCCAGAGTCCTAACCACTACTCCACACTGCTACCCAGTCTCTTTGTGTTCTATCATTGGATCAACCCTTTATCCATTTGTCATAAAGAATTGTGACTTTTTCTGCTCAATTCATCCAACTATAGTCTACATTATTTTTTTTCTATATTCATAGACGCTGTATGAAATATTTTCAACAGGCTGCTTCATCTTAACTGTAAAGTCTACAAACCAGCGGGAAAGTGGAAAATCTTCAGAGTAAACCCTACTGTGGGCTAGACAGTCAAAGAACCACAGTGTATTTCCTATAGAAATGTTGGGGTGGTTTATCATTATGTGGCTATAGCATTAAAGAAGCTGTACATAGTACTATAAGGGAACTATCAAAAGCATTTTAGGTTATATAAAAGACTTGTTTGTTATTTACCTGCAGCTGAAAGGTTTAATTTTAGCTTAATTTTTTTTTTCATTTCAGTTCACCAAGCAGCCAACCAAGTGAAGCAGATTTATCTTCAAGCTATCTTGGTTCTAGTTTGCTTTCATTTCTTGGCTAATGCTGTGCTGTGCTACAGTAGTTTGAAATAACAAGGGGGAAATATCAATTACATTACAAAAATAAAACAACAGGAAAAGAAAACATTACCTTAGTAGGAATCCTGATGTTCTCCACAGGACTGAGGTCACTCAAACTTTCCTGGGGACTTTTGGGACCCTAAAAAAAAAAAAATCATTACTTCTATTACCAAGACAAATTTCCCTACATTTGCTTTCATTTTGTATTCAAAATGATGGTTAACGTTGGTAGAAATAATATTAATCTTACTGAGCACATGCCAGTACAAATAGAATATACTTCACCTTTAACTTCCAAGCACCCTTTATGAAAAGGTGATAAGAACTTCTAATATGTGGGTGTATACTTTATTAGTATTTTATACAGGAAGTAAACTTTTCATCATAGAATGCTAATCTCTCTCTAGTCAATGGAACTTTCAGGAAAATAGGCAAATTCAAACTGAAGTTCTATGGCTGTTTAATGTAACTGTTCTATGACAAACTATTTCAAATTTTTAACTGCTAAACTTTGTATGCTTTTAGCTGAACTGGCTACCTAAAGCTTTAACTGAAACTTTTGTATACTATACTCAGTTTACTTAGAATTTTATGATTGGGTGTTTGAACTTATGGATGAATATAAATACACTTTATTTAAATTGGAAAAGATAATGTGTCAAAGAATTATACCTTTCTGTACAGGAAAACCATCAGATGCTTGTTGAAATTCTACATGTTTCATTTTTAGTTATTACTTCTATTTGTATTTAATGGCTAATATGGAGTCAAATATATCTTAAAAACTGAATTCTGCATACCTATAACAAAAGATTACTGGTGTCCAGTTTAAACTAAAATAAATAAAACTATTGGACAATTATCAAAAAGGATTTGCACAAGTCTCTCTAAAATGTTCATCTTTTCATCAATGTTCCTCATCTTCATTGTAAACATCAATATAGCTGTTAGGACCAGTATCTGAACTGAGAACATTCACATCCCATGCATGACCAAGATTCAATACATGCAAGACTAGCTGCCAATCACTGGCATTGTCTGCTCACACTGCATCAGAATCAGTGCAGTACAAATGAGTGTAAACCGTTCTTCCAGCTAATCATAGTGCTACAGGCTCGGACACAACTTCCTTCCTGTTCAATGTTGGCAAAGTGAAACCCTTCAAGAAAAAAATGAAACATTACAAAGCTGATCCCCAGCAGTGCTGAACAACACTCGAGAAGGGCTGACCTCCAATCTTACATAAAGAATCAATGCATGGGACACATGACTGATGACCCCTCTTCAAAGGGAAGAGGATAGAAAGATACAGATGATGGTTTAAATCCTATGTGGTTCATATGCTCACATCTTCCACCAAGCTTATGAAAATACTGATTCAAAAGCTGATAAAGATAGTTCTAGTATTCAGTCTGATGAGACCCCTGCTTCTGATGTTTCCTCTTTCGTTTTCCTCGAAAGTCATTCTGATGGTGAAATGGAACTATAAAACTTTTGTACCTTGCATGTGTTATAAAGAATCATCTCAAACCCCATCTTGATATTTCAGCCACGATCACACCAAAACACTGCTTTATTGGTTGATTACACACCCTGTAAATACCATAGAGCAGTGGTGCTCAACTGTGGCCCTCGAGATCCATTCCAGTCCTGGTCTTTATTCCAGCAGGTCCTAAATTAGTTAATTGCCTCTTAACAGCTTCAATTAACTACATCAGAACCTGCCTGGAGTAAAAACCTGGATCTCGAGGCCCAGAGTTGAGTACCATTGCCATAGAGTATCCCACCCATCTTATATGTGCTGCTGTAAATACTGTCTGTATCAACATGACCAAAAGTTGTGTATACTTGACTTAGTTTCTTACATGTGGGTCATTCCATACCAACTCAACCACAGCCGTTGCCCGACCATCTCAGATTTTGCTAGAAAAATTCACCTGGGGGTTTTCGGGCCCACTGAGTTCAGAAATGCTAATTTTAATTTCTCCTTTGAGCTGTGACCTGGCAAACGTCAACCTTAAGTGAAAAGTGACTCTGACCAGAAAAATTACCCTGGGCTCAACTTAGACACTACAGTCATGTGTAGAACCTCGTTCGACTCGTAAATAATAGGGCGTTCAAGAAAAAAAAAACCAGGAGCACCTAACTCACTTTTGGGACGTTGCCAGAAGAGGGCTAAGTGACAAGTTTTATTCGAACTTCAGCCCAACCCTTTACCCTGTAATATCCCACCACTGGTCATTAACCCCCTCTGAAATTTGAAGTTGGTATTTTAGGCCGAAATAACGGTTGATGAGATCTACATTTTGGATATTTGGCAGATTTTTGAAGTTGCAGTTGTCATGCATTCGAGCATTGCTTATGGCCACTTTGGCCACTCTCTCGCCTGTTTCTTTGAGCCTGCATGTTCACTCAAGGATATTTCATCACTTGTTGACTTTCGACACTCGCTGGCGCATGCATATTTCGGAGCAGGATGTGCAGTCGAAAGTAAATTTAATAACTTTGAATTAAGTGCTTGTTCGTTTCGTGGAGACAATGGCATTGAGCAAAACCTCCACGAGTAATAAACGAAAGCATGAGGCTTTAAACTAGAATGGGTAGAGTTTGCTTTCACTGAAAACAGTGGTAAACCTGTGTCTCACCTGCAACAAATCATACACACTGTAGCCTGAACAAGGCGAGCAACCTCAAACGTCATGAAAACACATTTTCATCCGAATATCCTGGATCAGGCTTAAGGCAGGTGCTGCTTTCTGCGTTCAGTAAAGAAGTTGATTTAACTACTCAAGCGAATTCTGTATGGCTAGCATGGAATATCGCTAGTGGCAAACGTCCTTATTCAGATGAATGAATCTTTTTATAAAATTGGAGTGTTGGCACTAGACTACAGAATGCATGTTTAAATGTTATATTGCAGGTCTAAAATTAATATTACATTTACATATCTTACGTCTCGTCATGCCCAGGTACATTAATCCCTTTCAAAACAAATACACTGCATTTGTCATCCACAAAGCCCAACAGTATTTAATTCACACAGCAGTCATACAAAAAAAAAAATGCGCCTGTAGTTTGAAATTACACCGCTTTCTTTTTTTAACTCCAGTTAAAAAAATGGAAAACGAAACAACGGTGTAACTTGAAAATACTTGCTATTTGTGTCATGAAAGGTTCAGTCAGCCTGTACCATAACAGCAGGGGAGAACTGCAGACATGTGGCAAACAAAAAACTTTTTTTTTTGTTATTATGTTATTATTATTATTATTATTATTATTATTATTATTATTATTATTATTATTATTTCAATATTATTATTTCAACAGTATTCATTGTCCGGACGCACAACCCACATTTACTTGAAGCACAACAATGTTGAAGTTGGCTTCTTATTCGCATTCCAGCTTCCTATTCGCATACTCCAAACGTAACACAAATTGAATAAGTAACTGGGGTATTTTAGGGGTTAAGTCGCTGTATTAGAGTCCCCCGGTGCACCCAGGGACTGTGGCTTTTTTGTCTGCATCAGCTCAGCTGCAGAATGACAGCAGTTACTGTCTTGTTATGATGATGATTGATTGGGAGGAATGTGGCTGCAAATCAATTTCCAATCAGTCAGTCATCCAACCTACTGTTTAAAAGAGAGGTGATCCTCAATAACAAAGGGCAGCAGGGAGGAACCAGGGACCATATTACAAAAGCATCCTAAGTGACATTCTTATCTTATCGTCACAGATAGAATGTCTTAACTACAAGTTTAGGAGAGTTGATATTACAGAAAATGCTCTCCTGACTTATTTTCCTATCTTAATTTAAGACAGGAAACAGCATATTACAGATTGTTCCGAACTTGTTCATTTCCTAAGTTTCTTTCCTAACATTTAGGACTCGGGAGAACTTTTCTTATCTGTCGGTTAGTAAAAAATAAAAAAAATGTTAGTTTGCAAGATCTGAACAAACCATGCAAAAAACAAAAGAAAAAATGATGCACATTTATTATTGTTGTTGTGCTTTAGATTTTAAGTTTTGTATTGCAAAAATATTTCTGGACATTTAGGTCTTACTATATACAGCATATTCTACAGTGAACCATAATGATCCATTTGTATATTTGGGCTACGTGTAACGACTAGATCTAGGCCCACCTCCTGAGGTGGTGGTTCATGTTATGTACGGGACAGCATGGAGTTGGAGTTTGATGCACTCACAAGTTACTGTCGGTGATTATGATTATTGATATTTGAAACTTTACTGAGTAATAAGATATGAAGTATTCTGTGTTGATTCTGTCGTGTTACTGTATTACACAGTGAGACGCTCCATTGAACTATAACCAGCGGTTCATATATGTAATGCAACTCAAAATACAAGTTTGGACTCTTTAATGTACAAAATGATATTACTGTACACACTTTCTTTCACATCAGAGGCACGAACACATCACAATACTGTTATTATTTTTAGCTTTACTTTAGCCTGTGAGATATTGTTGAGTGTTGGCAAATAAAATGGTGTTTATGACTGAAATTGAATAAGTACTGCTTCATTTTTTGTTTAAATAGCGGTATTTATTTATTGTTGTTAACTAGATTTTATTGTAGATTTTTCTGCAATCAAAACCTTATTCTCTTCCCAAGTAAAATTTAGAGCCTCGCGTTTCTTTGCCACAACTTAATCGAGTTTAGACGCCATAATTTAAAAACATGTATATTCTGGTGAAAGTTATCTGAAGCTCGAGCTGTAACCTGCTCTATTCAGACTCACTCAGTCATTTATGGATACAATTGTCACTAGATAGGATGAGACACTTAGGAAATTGTAGACACTGCTGACTTAGGAAATGTTTCTGTTATACCAAGTTAGAAAAAATCCTATCTTAGTCATGAAAGATAAGATAGGAAATGGTTCTGTAATACGGCCCCAGGTACACACAGAAACGGCTCAGTGTGTTTTGACAGACTTGCAGAAAATAACTTGATTATGGGAGTTTGCAAACACAAACTTAGAAAATACTGTCTTGATCAAGAGAATAATTCTTAATCGCAGCTCAGCTCTAATACTGATTGTGGCTTTTAGAGAGAGCTGTTTAAAGCAGTGAAAGCTTACTGAGACTGACCGACAAATCCTCAGTTTTATGCATGAGAACCCGCATCATAGTAGTACTTTATATCACAGCAGTAACGTGCAGAGGACATTAAAGGGCAGGTGCTCATTGAGAAAAAAGGTCACTTTTCAAGCATCGCAATATTTTTATGACTGAGAAACTGAGCACTTTTGGGAAAGCTCTCTGCTTTCCTGTCCAACCACTCTCTGCTCGACCCTCTCCAATCTGGCTTCCGCTCTGCTCACTCCCCTGAAACCGCCCTCCTGTCTGTCACAAACTCAATAAACTCTGCCTGAGCTGCCTCTCTCTCCTCTGTCCTAATTCTCCTTGACCGCTCTGCTGTCTTTGACACTGTCGATCACTCTATTCTACTATCCTCTCTCAGTGACCTGGGAATCTCTGGCACTGCTCTGGCCTGGTTCTCCTCCTACCTCTCCAACCGCACTTGCCAGGTAACCTGGCGTGGAGCAACCTCCACACCTTGCCCTCTCTCAACAGGAGTCCCCCAAGGGTCAGTCTTGGACCCTCTCCTGTTCTCTCCCTACACCCGCTCCCTGGGCCCCCTCATCGCATCCTATGGTTTCTCATACCATTTCTATGCTGATGATGCTCAGATTTTTCTCTCCTTCCCCCCCCCTCTGACTCCACCATCCCCTCATTTCACCTCGTAGGGTCAGGAAGTTTGGCCACCCCTGTATTAGTCTTATTAAGATTGTATTAATTACTATTTAAAGGTATGGATATGGTCTATATAATGACAATTCAGGTCATTTCTGATTGGTTATATGCTTCCCAGACTGGCTTAAATTATGCAAAAAAGATTGAATAATTTGTGACACAAATTCATGCACATATTAATCCTAACCCTAACCTTTGACAGACGTTAGCTTTATCTGTCAGTATATACAGTATTTCCCTGTTCAAGAGTCTAATACACTGTCACATCCTGTCAGCCACTCACCTATTTGCTGATATTAGTAAAATACCGACTTTCCCATAAACCCCCATTTTTTTTTTAACGTAGTCTTGAATGTCAATGTATATTTAGGTATTCAACTAACCTTTGACCTGTAGGCCTAGTTGGAATTTATGATTTATACAATTTTACAGCACATAAAAAAGACAACAAAAAAATCTTTAAGTACAGTATTTATAACATGGACAAAATCAACTTGAGAGCCAGGCATAATGTTACTCCACAAGACAAATATGCTGTGTTTTAATATCTATGCAATCGCATTTACTAGTGTGGGATAACTATGTGCTTTCCCCCATCCATAATTACTAGTTGACCTACAAATCATAAGCAAGACTTGTACATAAGATGTAAACCGTAATAATCACTCAGCCTCAGTAATCTCCTAACACTAATTTGGAAGCTACACTGATGAAAAAATGGGCGCAGTAGTACAGTAACCGGCCATGAACGCACCTGTGCAAGACCAGTTTGTCTATGTTTATCTAACACGTATTCAATCGTGGCCCCCTACCTGTCGGGTCATGAGTGACTTTATCTTCTGCATTGTGTCTTCGTAGCTGTTAAATATATCGTATCGAATTCAATTCAAATTGAAATTCATGTTCATTGCTGTGTTCGGACAATTTCAGGTTCTGCAGCACAAGAGATGATACAAAGAAGCCATGTTGATTTCCGTGTCATGTGGACAGGTCTTTTTCGCACTGTTTTCTGGGAGTTGTAGTTTTAATTTGATATGTTGCCTGTTTTTTTAATCATTACAAGAAATGAGTAACTACATCTCCCATTGTCCTCGCTGCCTGGAAGTGTGAGGTAGTTACTCATTGCTAGTGTAGTGTCTGTACTTGTTTTTCTTTTTTTTTTTTTAGTACATACGGTAAACTAGGTTGTATTAATATACTTGCCAACATTTGGAAACTGTTCAGCGGGACGCTGATCATATTCTCATATATATATATATATATATATATATATATATATATATATATATATATATATATATATATATATATATATATATATATATTACCATATAATAGACGTATCCCCCAACTCAACACCGCACGACCATCATGGCAGTAAAAATAGACATAATGAAGCGTTCTTACCTTTGTATAAGTTATTGATTAGCAGATGTGTCAGCCCCACGAAGAGCACAGCGTGCGGTTTTCTTACTACTGTGCTGAATAAATGCATTTTTTTCAATGGGTAAATATCGGGACTTTCTTCATATGCATCGGGACGCGGGACATTTGCTAGGAAATCGGGACTGTCCCCACCATATAGGGACTGGCATGTATGTATTAAGCTAGATTTAGTTTAATGCTCTCACATTTGGTATGCATCGTTTACTTAAGTTAATGACAATAAGAACATAAATAAATATAGCATCCGATTTGCATGCATTTGGTATAATGATGTACGATATTCGTATTGCCAATGCCAATGACTTGTACTCTTAACCCTAATTAAAGTATCTTATAGTATCAACTGCAGTGAATTCCAATGGTGTACAATATTGCATAACTATAGTATTTTTATATACCTGCATAATAAATAACCAAGGTGAAATGTAGTATTGGCTTGTTTGATTCACTGACCGCATCAATGGTCAAAACCTCCACATGGCTCACTCACTGGCCTGGCGGCTGGCTCAGAGTTCTCACATGCCTCACTCACTGGCCTGGTGGCTGGCTCAGAGTTCTCACATGGCCTGGCAGTTGGCTCAGAGTTCTCACATGGCTCAGAGTTCTCACATGGCTAACTCACTGGCCTGGCGGCTGGCTCAGAGTTCTCACATGGCCTGGCGACTGGCTCAGAGTTCTCACAATGCTCACTCACTGGCCTGACGGCTGGCTCAGAGTTCTCACATGCCTCAGAGTTCTCACATGGCTCAGAGTTCTCACATGGCTCACTCACTGGCCTGGCGGCGGGCTCAGAGTTCTCACATGGCTCAGAGTTCTCACATGGCCTGGAGGCTGGCTCAGAGTTCTCACATGGCTCACTCACTGGCCTGGCGGCTGGCTCAGAGTTCTCACATGGCTCACGTGTGTACTGTATATAAACAATAAACAATGTTTAGTTTAGCAGTTACGTTTACACAACTTGGCATGTTCGGTAAACATTGATGACAAGAACTTTTTTACCTTACCCTCCATGTATTGAGAAATACATTCAAAAACATTAAATTAAAGCAAAATATTTACTAAGATATCAGTCTCAAAAGTACAGCTTGGAATCCAAATAGTATTCATTTAAAAGCTATCAATGCAGAATGACTATGGGGGACATCTTAGGTGAGACATCTACATTTTACCCCCCAGAAGTTACCTCTCTGGGTTTTACAATGCTTTACCATGCTTTCACTATGCTTTATTACACTTTGTTATGCTTTTCATAAGGGAAACTTTAATAAGGGTATCCAGCACACCAGGCCTGTCCCTGTTTTATTTGGTAAATATGGAGGTCTAGTGAGAATTTGACTTAAAAAGATGAGCACCAGCCACCACAGCTCCAGATGAGGTGTATTTAGATGTGTAAGTAAACTAAAGATGTTCATACATGTATCCTTGCATTCATTGTGGGATTCATTTACACAGTTTAGCCCAAAAAGCCTTCTCTACATTGACTGCCAAATATAAACTGTAACCCTGGTAATTAATAATTTGGATAAAATACTTTTGTGGTACAGTTGTATTCATAAAGCATTGTAAGCCACTAAATGCTTAGGCCTTTAATGTATTTATTGGCACAATAGCATTGTAGGCTATTTGTCCACTAGGAGGAGTAGTTCCCCCACTTTTTTGCTTTATTGTTCTCTGGATAAACAACAGACACTGCGGTTAAACTGTGTCTTTAGCTTGATTCTTCTGGGTAAATAGGAAATAACTGAATTAGATTGTGAGCCACTTAATCCTTTTTAACTGTATTATAGTAAGATTCTTTATCTGCTGTTTAGTGAAACGTACAGCTACATTATTGAAGTGAGTGGGTAGTTAAGGCTGAAAGTGCGTTCGAAGATATATTAGCCTGAATCTGGTCAACTCTTCCTATTTAATTTTATCATTGTTCTAGATCCTGCTAGACCTGCCTCATACACATCAGGGTTATAGTGTGACTTAAACAATCACACTGTTGCTACATCATAGAGAAATTAAACCATTAATCACCACATGAGAGGCAACACAGTTACCCGAATGGGTCATAGTGGGCAGTGTAGAGCTTGTGTTTTTGCTTTTATACTAAGAGGGTTGACTGGCTAGCAACACACCCAGATATCACCATGTAGCTTATTGTTAAACAATTTTGCATATACATTATGCAAATTGATTGGAAAGCATTGAGCAAAATTAATAGTATCAGAAAAGGAGTCCTGGAGCTACGTTTATTCTGATCCTAATGAATATTACTCCACATTTACACTATTATTTGTATGAACTTATTTCCCTGTAAGTTTGCCCTCCAGCTTTAAATAAAATGGACACTACAGAAAGTCGCGGGCTCCCGAGTGGTGCATCCAGTAAAGGCACACCGCCTGGAGTGCAGTATGCACCCTATAGCTTGGATATCGCCCGTTCGGATCCAGGCTATGCAACTGCTAAACGTGGCCAGGAGTTCCCAATGGGCAGCGCACAACTGGCCAAGCGCTGCCCGGGCAGGGAGGGTTTAGGTCGGCTAGAGGAGTACTTGGCTCACCACGCACCTGCAACCCCCTGCCTGTGTGCAATTCAGAACTGCGTGGTCCTCCGACGCTGTAGTTCTGTAATGGTTTCACGGGAGGTTTGCAGTGTGAAAAAAGCGGATGGCTGACGGCACACATTTTGGAGGACGCGAGTGCCTGTCTCGTCTCTTCCGAAGTTAAGGGCGTTCACACCGACGCGGCTTTCAATGAAGGCGGTTACGCGCAGCGGCAGAAGGAAGCGCAAGAGAGAAAATATTTTCAACTTTTGCCGCGCCGCGTAGTGACGTAACATACCAACAGCCAATCAGGGAAAAGTAGGAGGTTCCTTTGCGAGGATGAAATAAAAAAAAATAATAAAATGGAGGAAAAGCTGCTCGCTTTAATTTTAGATTTCCCGGCGTTGTATAATACAACACTTAATAGTTACCGAGATATTAATAAATAAAAAAGCTGCAGCATGGAGGTCTGTGGGTGTACAAATGGGATTACCGAGTGAATATTAAATATACATAATTACTAACGTAAATGAGGTCATATATATTTTTTGTGCTAAACTCCACATTGAAAATAATTATGGACCTGCTACAATAACGTAAGCATTTTTTTTTTTTGATAAATTAACTGCAGACAAACTTTTAAAAGATAAAGCAAAACGTTTTGTTTGGTGTGCATGAGTTATATTTTAACAGTTTTTAACAAAATGAATAAAAATGTACATTGTATTTTTAACTTGGGGAAACTATGGGATTATTATAATTCTAAGTTTATTAATTTGGAAGAAATTCATTTTATTGTACCTCACATAAAGTTTTTGGCGACAAGAGATTTCGACAGTAGCTGGCACAGTTTTAATAAAGTACAGTATGCAAGGCCATATTGGGGGATTGGGAAGCAATTGCAAGGGAATATGGAGTACACTGCTGGCAAACTCACTTCAGAACAGGAAGCTAAACATCTCTGGAAAAATCTAATGAAACCTACCCAATGTTTTACATTTTCAAACATACCAAACAGCATGCAAATGCTGCAGGCAAACAAAACAGACAGTACATACAGCAGGGCGTTTTAAGTTTACATACCAATTTTTTTTTTTTTTACTTATCTGTCATTCCATGTCAATTCAATCATTCGTAAACAGTCATATCAAAGAAAGTCGAGTGTTTAGATTTCAGATTTTGTAAAAACTTTTTTACTAACTTTGTACAGGTTTTCATCCAAATCTGAGACGTATAGGTGACAATGATGTATTGACACGGAATGACCCAAAAGTAAAAATGTAGAAAATGGGATAGTAAACTTAAAAAGACCCGTTGTATTTATTTATTTATAATAAAAAAAGGAGGGGGGTGATTGTGGTGGTGTAGGGGTTACAATTAGGTTTTATAAAAAAAATATTTATAATGTTTCGCTCCTCAGTTTTGTCTTTTGTCAGTGTCTTCAGTGCTGTCAAAAGGGTTTTATTTTACCGCTGGCATTTACTGTTTGTTGCTCGGCAACCAAAAGCCACTGTACCTGCAGCCGTGACGTAACAACGGACCGCCCACTGACTTTGGTGTGAACTGCAGCACGGTGCGCAAGCAGGCGGCATGCCGCCGTCCGTGTGAATGCCCGTTAGGCACTGCCGCGCGGCAAAAGCAATGGTTTTCAATGAAGGCGTTACGCCCAGCGGCAGAGGGACGCGGCACCGCAGAGCGGCGCGCAAGAGATAAAATATTTTCAACTTTTGCCGCGCCACGTCGTGACGTAACCTACCAACAGCCAATCAGGGAAAAGTAAGATGTTCTTTGCGAGGAAGAAATAAAAAAATAAAATGGAGGAAGAGTTGCTCGCTTTAATTTCAGATTTCCCGGTGTTGTATAATACAACAATTAATAGTTACCGAGATATTAATAAAAAAGATGTAGAATGGTGGTCTGTGGTTGTACAAATGGGATTACCAAGTGAATATTAAATATACATAATTACGTAAATGAGGTAATGTATATTTTTTGTGCTAAACTCCACATTGAAAATAATTATGCACCTGCTACTATAACGTAAGCATTTTTTTTGGATAAATTACCTGCAGACAAACTTTTAAAAGATAAAGCAAAACGTTTTATCCAAATCTGAGACCTGTGGGTGACAATGATGTATTGACACGGAATAACCCATAAGTAAAAATGTAAAAAATGGGATAGTAAACTTAAAGAGACAGACAGAATATGAGTTTGGGTTTGAGGAGAGAGAGAGAGAGAGAGCTGGTTGACAGTTTCGGGATCGAGTGGTCAGCTGAGAGCGAGATTAGTTAGATCGTGAACGAGGCAGCTGCAGCAGCAGCTGCAAATCGCTTACCTGGAAATCATACGGACTATAGGTAATTGATCTTTCCTTCGCTGTAGAGAGAGAGAGAGAGGAGTGAGTGGTTGAGTGTGTGTGAAGTATTGTCTTTGTTTGTGTCTGTCTGTCTAACTGTTCATTGTCTTCCACCACCAGACAGTTAGACAGACAGCCACAAACAAAGACAATACTTCACACACAAACGCTTCCTCAACCACTTTCTGAGAGCCCTCTCTCAGTCCTTCTCTCCTTGCTCTACCCAAACGAAGGAAAAGATCAGCGCTACCCTGGTTCTATATGTAGTCCCCAGAGGATTTCCAGGTAAACGGGTTGCAGCTGCCTTATTACTTGCAGCTGCCCTCGCTTACCTTTCACGCCAACACGGTCCTACAACAGAGTCTCGCCTCTTCCAGGCTGACCCACTTCCCGTCCCGAAACGAACTGTCAGGCCAGCCCTTCCAGATACTTCTCCTCTCGTTCTTTAGCGCCCTCACAGGTCGGGAGGGAGATTTACCACCAGAACTCATTATATTTCTGTCACAGAGACCCACTGTATTTATTTATTTAAACAATGCTGTGCTGCCATGCCACTTCACCTGGAGCAGCCGATGGTATTCGCCGTACTGTTTTCTTTTCTTCAGGATGTCATGTACCCACAACGATCTTACATAGTTTTTTTCTTTCTCCGGTAGAGCAGAGCGATCGCAATTTTTTTCTTTTTTTGCTGTGCATTCTTCGAAGTATTGTGTGTGTGTAATATATAACAAATTAAGAACATAAGAAAGTTTACAAACGAGAGGAGGCCATTCAGCCCATCTTGCTCGTTTGGTTGTTAATAGCTTATTGATCCCAGAATCTCATCAAGCAGCTTCTTGAAGGATCCCAGGGTGTTAGCTTCAACAACATTACTGGGGAGTTGGTTCCAAACCGTCACAATTCTCTGTGTAAAAAAGTGCCTCCTATTTTCTGTTCTGAATGCCCCTTTATCTAATCTCCATTTGTGACCCCTGGTCCTTGTTTCTTTTTTCAGGTCAAAGAAGTCCCCTGGGTTGACATTGTCTATACCTTTTAGGATTTTGAATGTTTGAATCAGATCGCTGTGTAATCTTCTTTGTTCAAGACTGAATAGATTCAATTCTTTTAGCCTGTCTGCATATGACATGCCTTTTAAACCCGGGATAATTCTGGTTGCTCTTCTTTGCACTCTTTCTAGAGCAGCAATATCCTTTTTGTAACGAGGTGACCAGTTAGTTAAGTAGAAAAGTAAAAAAAAAAAAAAAAAAAACTAGAAAAGGCTGGTATAAAAGACCAGTTCAAACAGTCCTTGGTTGTTGGTGTTAGCATGGGATATGGTTGCAGACACTGCTAAAGGAAAGACAGGGACCTACATTGGCTGTACAAAGGTAAAACTAAAAATAGCCTCTTGGTGCAAGAAAAAGGGAAGCAGGAATTAGCCCTCTCCTTTTATAGTCAGGGACTAAACAAAATCACCCAAGTTAAGGTAGAGCTCAGAGAGAGCTAGATCTTTGTTTGAATTTTGTACAGTGTTTTAATTGCATTTAAAGGGCCAGTGGCCCTATTTCTGTGTTTTGGATATTGCGTGTCAGTAGTCTGCTTACAATCCGGAAACCCCGGAAATGATGTGACTGCGTGACTGGATAGTAGCCTAGCCACACTACCAAAAGGGGTCGTTATCTCACAATATATACAGTTTCTGAGAAAAACATATTTATTATCTGATGTCAGAAAGACCAGAGTTTGGTAATTGCAATTAAAAGCATTCACAATTATTAAAAAAAGACACCCATTAGTTCAATGGTTAAAAAATCCTGCAGTACAGAATTGTAGAAGAGGAAATTTGGTTAAACATTTAAATATCTCTTGACAACCTGCATAAAGAGATGGCTTTATCAAGCTCAAGGACATCATTTACCAGTCAAATGAATACTTATTTTGGCTGTCTGACATTTGCCATGTTTGCTGTGTTCATGCAATCCAGTGTAACCACCCATTAAATACAGACATGTCAGCAAAGAACAGATGTTAGACCTGTGAGGAATTCATAAAGAGTGATTAGACCAACAGGACTGTTTTCATAAACGCATGTATTCCAGAAACGGCCACCTCTTCAGCAAGCTTCTAGTTGTTCTTTAAGTAATTTTGGTTGACTTGTTAACTTGTGCTTGAATCCTAGCAGCTTATTAAAATATGTATTTTTAGTCCTATTCAAATAATAACACAAAAATAAACCAAAGTTGTTAGTACATTGGTAATTGTGTTAAAATGAAGTGTTTATAGCAGTTTGAATTCTAAAAAGTATTTTTTTTAATAAGTACAATAAATATTATTATTGAACAGACTTGATTCATGTATAGTAGATTATGACTTTAAAAGATTTATGGGAAATGCAAAGAGTTAGGCATGACAAAAATGTACAATTTTCACAACGCAATAAATACAGTAACAAGAAAAAAAACGTCTTATTGGGCAAGATGCATATTTTGAAAATGCATGACCAAAATGTATATAATTTATACCTTTTTTTATATAGAGGGAACAAAACTGCTTTTTTAATGTATTTATTTTTAACAGTTTCCAGGTTTTGTTTTTTTTATTGGACCACAAACTGTTCATAACCTTTTGGGACTACTATGTGAAATGGCCTATGCAGCTGCTGATTTCACAGTGGTCAGCCCCCTTCACAATACCCTATGCTGCCCAGCTCTAGTTTATAGAATGTTGGTAGAGATCAGCAAGCTTTGTTTTTGTTTTTAATCTAAGCAGAATGCCCTGCCAATACTTTTGGCAACTAACCATATTACACTGGCCACCATGGACAGTGTTGCTATGCCAGTACTTACAAATTCAAATTCTAATGCCAAAATCGGTTTCCTCTCACCTACGGCAAGCCAGTTACCATATGTCAAAGTTATTCATGAGCATCAGGTCCTCATTCTCCATGCTGTGTAGTACTCAGAGTGGGAAAAAATATGCATTTAATACAGTTGAAAAGTCTGTGTTTATATGCAACATAAATAAGTTTGTTTCTTTTTTTTTGTCAAATATTATCAATTTCTAATTGTGACATCACCATGTTAAAACCACGTGCCATATTCTCCCATTAGCTAAATTCTAGTCAATATATTTGACAGTTTTAAACTTTTTTTTGTACAACTACATTTAGTGTTTGAATTATAATGAATGATTAGCTTTTAAACAGCCTATAGTTCAGAAGGAAGAAATGGCACAATAAATTCTTTATGAACAGGGTGATACATAATGAATAATGTTTTTACTGTTTTAAGTGTGTTTTAAATGTTTTAAGTGTGACAAAATACAATTCAATACAGCAGATAAGTGACAGTGATAGTTAAATCATATCTTGATGTAACTATCACTGTCACTTATCTGCTGTATTGAATTGTATTTTGTCACACTTGTACTTGCTTGAACTTGTCATTGTATTTATCTTGCTCTTATTGTATTACCTGTACTGTAACACTTGAAATGTATTTGCTTACAATTGTAAGTCGCCCTGGATAAGGGCGTCTGCTAAGAAATAAATAATAATAATAATAATAATAATAATACTGTATTAGGGTTTCTTATGCATCTTGCCCTTTCTCTCATAGGAAAAATAAAACCATTTACAACAGTCAGTGATAATAGACAGTATACATTATGATTCATTCAACCACACACATAACAGCCTGTAAGCATAGGGGTTAATGAAAAAGACAAGGACAAAAAGGTTTGCATGCTTATGTTCTGATGTTTTGATTAATATCAGATGACATTTTTTGGTTCACGAAGGACACACATGCACACCTGTAGCCGATTGCATATTAAGTACGGACAGGCAGGGCCAGTAGGGAGTCCATTGCCTCATGCAGTCCCATCCTTCTGTCCCAAAAACATAAACAGGAGGAACTGAATAGACAAGAGAGTAATTTTACTATTCAAAAGGGAATTTCTATTTAGATGTTGCATTAATCGATGACGCCTAAAACTCTTTTCATTGTCCAGTAGCACTCATATCTACTTTACAATTGTTGGTATCCTTTAAAATCAAATATAAATATAAAGAATATATATATATATATATATATATATATATATATATATATATATATATATATATATATATATATATATATATATATATTTTGTGGTTTACATTTTTTATGCTTTACATCACTCTTTAGAACCTCTTGTCTTTCTAGAACTATGCCTTCAACACCTGCTACTGGTATGGTAATATGTTTTGTACCGTTTAAGGTGAACAGAGTATTGAGATTTGAATCATAAAGGTCTTATTACTGTAAGCTGCTACTGCTTACAACTGCTAGTTGTCCTCACTACTATGTTCTAGCTGGACTAATAAAGGGTTAACTCCTGACTGTCTGACAGTAATTTGACACCACCAGTGTGTGCAAATTGTCAGGTGAAATATTTATAGTAAACAAAGCTCTGTAGAAATGTGGAAGTGAAATCTGTCACGGTTCAGGACTGAAAACTAAAGTCAATCTCGAGAAAATATCTATAGAGCAGACTTCATACAAAAGAGAACAGTGTCATGCTACACCATGTTTCATTTAAGGAACAATGGTTTACACCTATCACATGCTGGGCTTTTTTATTTTATTTTTTATCAATTGTTAACCTCAAAACCCGTAGTGCATATCTATGTCCCATCTCATTTTGGACAAGAAGTATGGTTTTACAATTGTAAATAAAAGGTTCTGTATTATTATTTTTACAAAATCACACTGGTATCACTGGTAGCGGTTCCTACATTAAAGTGTTATTGAACAGTCTGTAGGGTTTAAAACACAATGCCCTACTTTCCCTAGTTTCCTGATTTGTTGTACGTATTCCTGCACTATATTTTTTTTAAATAATTGTGATTGTTTTTATATTTTTATTAACATATGGTCATAAATCAGTTTTGGCCAGTTATTTTAGTTTCACATCGGTTATGCTTCGGGTCTTCTCAAAGCCCCTTTCACACTGGCATGCTCTACCCGGGTGTTACGTGGGTGGGCTACATCATTTCACACTGCTTTTGATAAAGCAAGGATGACCTGGGTGACACACAAGTACACAATGCACGTATCAATGCCCCGGAAGCAGCTTGTTACTGACGCTTCCATCCAAGCTTCTCTGGATTGAACCGTCAGCCCAAATGTTGATTAGAGCACATGTTTCTTCATCCCTGCTCTGGCTCATGTTGTGTATTAAGCAACAAAAATATCGCTAAACAGAATAAACAGAAACCTTCACGCAGACGTGGCTGTTTAAAATTTCGTCGGCTTATGAACGGCCGTCATTGATTTTGTCTCACTCAACCCGGGTCAAAGATTGTCGACCCACATCCTGAGGTGGCTCGCTGGGACCCAGGTACGACCCAGGTACGTGCTTTCACACTATGCAGGATTGACCCGGGTAGCCAGAACTCGGGTCAGGACCTGGGTAGGAGTGCCAGTGTTAAAGGGGCTTATGTCTTCTGAATTCACAACATCAGCAGCTTCAATCCAACCTGTTCAATCACAAACATTTAACTGGTTCCTGACTTCTCTGTGAAGTTAAGCATTTTGATTGGTTCATCTGTCCTACCTGCTCGCTCCAGCACAGGTTCAGAGGGACGGGAACAGGTTTGATGGGGAACAATCATTAACCATTTTTTGCATACTTGTTCACATATCAATAAAACTTACTTAGATTTATTTCTCAAGTCATTAAATACAAGTTAGTTAATATGTATAAACATATATTTTGCATTTTTATCCAAATAGAAAATTTACAAAATGACTTACAGTTGTTTACATAAACTATCAATTGAAATAACAATACAAAAGTTAAACAACTGAAATAAACATTTAAATAGTTTTTTTTTGTTGTTGTTTTGGGTTTTTTTGGGGGTTATGTCTTACTTAGCCAATGGCAATTTTAACAATTGTAGACAGAATATATAATTAACAGACCAAGAATAAATTCCGATCATACACCCCAATCCTAAACAAAAGGCATAGCTCGCCCTGGCACAGTTGTAGACACAATGTTTCCTTAAAAACATTACAATATATCAAACCAAAACAAATACATTAGGAAAAAAGTCTGTGGAAAAATAGGTACTAACTGTGTCTTTTACGACAGTATTCAGCCAACAAAAACTACATTCATATTCGTTTTTAATTGTCATCCACATGGCAAATCACCAGATAGCTTGATTCATTGTTAATACCTTATTTAACTTGACAGTTATGCTACTGATGGTAATTCCTGTCTCAGAACCATACTGGCTTTTATACCGAAAAATAGAAATTCCACAGATGCAAAAAAACTCCAAAACACTTTTTTTGGCTAAAAGCATTGAAAAATGTGTTTTAAAAATAGTATTAAAATAATATTAAATATGAATCAGCCACTGGGTTTTTCTTACTACCATATTGGGGGGGGGGGTTCTTGATGTCAATAGTGGTGAATTAATCCCAATATGACTACAGTTAGAACGTAATTATCCATGATTTGCATAATTTACAGTTGCACTGCTTTTGCAGTTTAACAGAATAACAATACATGTAAGTATTGAAGAACTTTACAGTCTTAAACCTTTGTATAACCTGGGTTCTTGTATTAAAAAACATGTGTCATAACAGGAAAAGCATTGTCATTGACTTCTGGCCCTTAAACATTTAACAGAAAAGATTAACGTCAAGGTAATGGAGATTGTCTTGTAGATCCAACTTTCGCCTTAAAAAAAAAAAAAAAAAAAAAAAAAACAGAAAACCAACCATTCTGCTTTTGGAAACTGCTGAAGAATTGGAAATAACATACTGGCCAATCTCTCAAGCAATACTCAGAATACCTACGAGAAAACAATCTTTACAAATAACGGCTGAGCTAAAAATAGGCCTTGCTCACTAAAACCCTTGGATTTTAACAGCTCAAGTTAAATACGGTAACAGGTGTTACTTCACAGGCGCTGTTGATGATGCTTCTGGAACGTGTCTGATAACTTCATAAATAGTGGTATGTGAATTTGGGCCATGAACTGAATCTAGGTCTGATAGAGATCTGTTTGACACCTAAAAACAAAACAAAAAACAACTTTTAGCACAAGGATTCATCTAGAACTGTCGGAAGAGCTCATATTTTGTGAAATGTACTGTACTGTATGTTGAAAAAAAAACTGAAACGCCAAAATTTAAAACACAATTTAGATTATTATGTATTACCAACAAAGTTAGATTCAGTGTTTTATGTGTGTATAGTATAGCATATATTGATTGCACTGTCTCCATAGGTTTACAATATAAACTTTCATTTTTTTCCCATTGCATGCCATGAAAGTTGGATTAAGTAATCATTTGAGAGGCCAAAAAAGTATTGTCTTCTTGAGGTTAAAATAACTTCACAAGAATGCTATTCATTTGTATCTTGTTAAAAATTAAAAAAAAATAAAAATAAAATTTAAATACCCGAGTAGGCTCAGAGGTTCCAGGTATAGCAATAAACTCATAAATCCCAAAGTCATCTGTTGCATCTTCATGTCCTGTAACAAGAGAAAATGCCTCAGTGTAAGACATCTATATTGCTCTTCTGGGGAGTTTTAGAAAAAAAATGTTATCCTTTTTTTACATAAAAAAAACATTAGTTTTTTACTGATCTCATTTTATGTCTATTTTTCAAGAACAACCTTAATGACCGTAACCCCTTAACACCCCTCCACACACACACCCCACACCCCCAAAAAAAAAGTTTTCTTGATGAACATTTGTTAAAGTAAATAAATGCAGTTTAGACCTGTTCTGCAATTACGATGCAGGATGACTTATAAAATACTTAGGACAAAGTAGCTCTATGCCTGCTGGCCAATTTCAATAGATGTACATACTTCTGCTTTGTCCTCTGTTAACTATGGCTAACAAATGAGATGTTATTGCTAGCGTGAGGTTGTGGTGTAATATTACTGTCTTTACATGACATACTGAATCATATACTGTATATATTGTGACACACCTAGAGTGAGGTCACAGACAGACATTTCTTTTTTTAGTAATTATAGCAGTTATAACCTCTCTTTGATTTGGAGTTAGGAATCGTATATCTTTTACTAGACATATTTTGTTTTAACTTAAAGCTGTGAAAATTGGATCAAGGTTTTTCATATTACAGTGAAGCTATTGATTCTGATGATCAGATTGCTGATGAGGGATAACCGCATGAAATATATGTACAGAAGATAGTTACAAAAGTAAACGTATTAGTACCGTAAAGATTTAACAAATAAATCAGAAACATCCCTGGAGACAATGTTTCTGTAATATCATTCTAACATCTTACAAAGTTGTTGTAAACATGCTTTTTATACAATACACGTTTAATTCTAAGCACGGTTCTTTTTATAAATGACACCCAAAATCAAAAAAATCTGATATTTGTTGTAAACCCATGTATGACAGACAGAGAGCGAATGAATCCGAATCAACAATCTCGCTCTCGACCTGTGAGGGTGCTGTACAACAGGAACTGCATGCCTCGTACCGAATGGTTGGGCAGTTCATTCCAGGGGCAGTCAGAAACCGGCCATTCAGGAAGAGGGTGGCATTACGGTACCAGGAGTCATCGCCCTAGTACGGTGAGTGAAGTTTCAGTCATGAATTGGAGGAGATGTGATTGAACTAGCTATCGGAGGGGGCGAGGCTGAGGGTACTTTAGGGTGACGTGACATCGTAATCAGTTCCTTTGTTGTGGTTAATAGGAGGAAATGAGGACGGAGAAAACAGTGAGTGAATTGTTTGTTGCAAATAACTGTGTATCATTGTCTTTGCCAGACGGCTATTATACATATCCGGGAGCTGCTGCTTCAAGCCAGCCATAAGCCTTGACTTCACAGCACCTGTACACCAGCAAGTACCCCTGGATCAAGCACTACACCTGTACCTAGAGCACGCACTGTTCGGAGACGTGTCTGTTTCTGTGTTGTGTGTCTGTGTTTTGTGTATTATTATTTCTGGACTTCAACCCCTTGGTTTATACGCTGGCAATACCCATAGTTGGGTAGAGCCAGCATTTATTATTTATTCGGTCAAGGAGAGTGGAAACAGAAAATGAAAAGAACTTGAACCATGAACTTTGTGTTTTGTCGTTGTCTGGAGCACCTGCACCACCCTTTCAGTGCGCACTGCACACCACACGTTCACACCATGTCATCATAAAAAAAGGACAGGGTCAGGTGAATTATTTTCAGGACTAGTAGCGCTACAATCATAGTGTGTAACTACTATTTTTGTTGTAAACACAGCCAATGTTAGATGATTATCCCCAAAACATAAACTGGTAATAACCAGAAAATGAAAGTGCTGTGTATGTCACTGAAAAAGTGACATGGCTGTAACAAAGGTAACAAAACAGCACTGATGCATAAACAATTATATTATGGGAAATATACCAGCAGACGAGTTGCTGATAACGTATCACGCTCTGTCAAACAAATACACATGTGCTGAATGAGATCCTGCAATTAACTGTATGGGTAGAGCAGCAACTGGTGCCATTAACTTGCTTTATGTACATAGTGCTACAAAAGTAGCAGGCGGTGATGATTACCAAGAACAGTTGTTAGGTAAAACGCACTGTGAAAAAATTACCTGAGAGGTGTGGCCTTTTTTGTTCCATTAAAGGCCTGTAAGATACAAAATATATATATTTATTAATAATGTTATCACAATATTAAGACAGAAATATTTGATTTTGAATTGACATACAATAATAATATCATGGTTGACTTACCTGGTGTACATTTGCTTTATCACTGGAAAAGAAAGAATGAGATTACATTTTATAACAGTTTTTTTTTTTTTCTGTTCTATCTTACACATCAGAAACAGCAAGTAACCGAATCCTTAGCAAACAGATGCACTTTTCTTTGGGTAAATTAATAGAAATGCTACATTAAAAGAGACCTCATTATAAACTTCTTAGGGTGCTCCCACTAGCAACAGGCCAGATCCCACCTGTCCTGCTTGTCCTATTATTGTTATAATTCCTAAATCAATGCTAATTTAATACTAAGACAAGCCAACCCAGACTAAGAGGTGGATTTAATCTAAAACTTTCTCTTATGCAGCATCTAATCAATCAATTCCTGAAATGTAAAGTGCCACAAAATGGGAGGAGAGATATACCACAGGGATGTTTTCACCTTTTGGGAGGGAACTGAAGTTAATGACTATAAAGCTGTTTCATTATTCATTTTTCCTTATCCCCTATTCAATAAGGAAAAAGTAAATAACACGGATATGTTCTTACTCATTATTCAAGCTTGGATGATATTGGTCAATAATACAGGGCTATGAATAGCAAATTATGCCTATTTTATATTTAATTGATGTGTTTTTTTTTGTTGTTTTTTTATGTGAGTTCTCAAGTCACTGTACAAGAGTGCCTTCGAGGCATTACCTGATGCAGGTTCTACAACGCTTGAATGAATATGTTTTTATAACACATTAAAATGGCACGCCCCTTACAAGGCTCTGCATTAGAGAAGCCGCCAAATCCCTTTTCTCCGACGTCTTGAATTGTTGTTTCAATACCAAGCAATTGGGTGACATTGTGAATTTTTGTTTTAATACCAACATTTATCCCAACTTAGCTAAGGCAGCACAGATAATTTAGATGTATTCTACCCCCAAGAGACCCTTGCAAACCTCTGAAAACAGACTGGTTTTCAAAGTATACCATTTTACCATTACAGCTGTGTTCCTTGCTTTCCTACCTTTTTTTGGATGGCACCTCCGCCATAGAAAGACAAAAAGCATGAACACAATTGTTATTATTGAGATCGTCGTTATGACTGCTAAAGGTGACACGGAGCTTGCTTTCTGGGCCAGCTTTTCTTTTCCTGTAAATAAAAAGATAACATTCTTTAGTTATTTTTGTATGCACTTCCTGCACTACGTTGTCATGCTTTCCATTTAGTATCAATAATAAAAGATAACAGCTTGTCAGCATGGTAAAATCTGCAATGAGCAATATTGTTAACATTCAATAAAACAATGATGTTCTCTGTAGAGGAGAAAGGGTAATTCCATTGCTCACAGAGTACAGAGAAAGTTCTCATGAGCTGCTTGTGAGTCTTAGATCTGACTCTTTACCTATTAGTGTATCTGTCCATTGTAATTTGTTCTGGTTATATACGCTCAGAATTAATCTGAAATGATGTTTGTTTGCTGTTTTGGAACAGATAATAACTTACAATACCTGAGCAGGACTATTATTGTGGGACCATTTACATAGCCAAAAATAACCTGCTGTATAGTAAATCCTATTAACATAGATCCGTTAATCCAGTGTACAAGGTTATAGCTGTTTCATTTTTTTTACTTGGAGATTGTTTTTTTTTTTTTTTTAATAAGAAAATATCAAGAATAATGTTCTCAAGAAGTAAAATAATAAGCATTACAACATTACTTAACTGGCACCAAACTAAATGTTTTAATATTAAGGATATTTTCATATACATAATTTGAAAAGCTGATACTTTGGGCAGCATATTTTTTAAAAGTAATCATCGCATAGGAATTCATTCGTGATGACTGATTCTTTTGTCAAACCTGAGCGTTTTTTTTCCCTACTGTACATTTTACTAATCTGTCCAATTCAATACAATGCAGTAACTACAATTGTGTCTGTCACTGCTATTAGCTTTGGGAATAGGACTTTTTTTTTTTTTATTTGCTTAGGCACACATTTGACTTGCCAAAACCAATCTTGTAAAACAGGATCTTCTCAATCCTTGAACAATTTGGAGTGGTTGCTTGCAGATCTATGCGACTGCATTAAAGTTAGAGGTTATTGGTTTTAAGTACCAGTCTAACTTGTTTTATTTATGTCTCATACAACTGCAGTTTCATGGCCAAACAGTTAAAGTACATAATACATGCAATAACTAAAGAGTATAACTAAAGAAAACTGAAAGAGATGGGACACTACCATCTAAGACAGAGTCCCTAACTTCTACTACCACGACTACTACGACTACTACTAGTAATAAGAAGAAGAAGAAGAAAGCATAGTGTGTAATAAAATCTATGCAAAGCTGACCTTTATATCCCCAAAATAATTGAGTTAATTGGTATATGTACAGTATTTAAGAAAATTGGCTATATATTACATCTGAATGTTTACCCTTTCCTAATCTTTATAATAGTAGCGACCATTGAAACTGTATCTTTTTTTAAGGCTTTCATATTCTTCCACTGTGAAAGGCCCAATTAAAGGGTATTTGTCACGACAGCTGTTACCATGGTGATTTCATCTGGTCTCATTACAATAAAACACTGTCAATAAAAGGCACCTGCTGTCTCCTGTTTACTTAACAATAGATATTTAAACACATCATGCTGGCGACTGTGACAAATACTCAGCTGCAGAAAATGTAAATTCGGTACAAAAAAAGCCTTTTTTAATTAATAAAACAAAAAATGGCTACACTAGATTCCTTACATAAAAAAATACTCCTTACCATACCTGTTTACCAGTAAATGTACCATATCATGGGAAAATAAAACAAACAATATAATTGGTTACTACACAGGTTGTTAATTCTGTAATACTCTAGAATAATGACATGGTTCAGAATTATCACACAAGTTGGTTTTAGGCAGTGATACACGAGTAGCACAGCCAAAAACGAAACGAGACATGTGTCACTGTGCGACAATAATGTTGACCCATTAAGTTATTTTATATATTCTATGTTTCTTAAAGCATACAAAAGTAAGTATCACTTAAAAACAAACCACTGCCATGATAGCTCTCGCTACACAGCAAAACAAAGACATAATACATTTAAAATAAAGACATTGTTCAAAGCTATGTTTCTTTATTACTGACAAGATGTAATTTCAAACGTGTTTGTACAAGTCTTTTTTTTAGGAATCTCGTTTCTCCCTCTGAACGTAAACAAGACTGAGACTTTTATAAGTGTTTTTTTCCTTGTATTTTCATTTTCTTACTCTTTTTAAAAACGTCTCCTTAAATGATTATGTTATTGGTCTTAACGTCATCGTTCCAAGCGCTCGTCATTGTTTGGTTAAATGTACGGTACTTTTAAAAAATGTGAGTAAAACCGGGAATTTTACAATTTTAATGTTTCTGACTAAGACAAAAAAGCATCGCTGAAAACTGGGACAATCAGTTTTCCTGAGACATCTGGTAACCATAAATCGGTAGCACTCAGCAAATCCATATTTGCACCGTAGAAGAAAATCGCTCGCCGTCATATTTGCAATTTTTCTTATTCTCGATTTTGTGCGTGTACGTGTGCGTGTGCGTGTTCCATGTCTAAATAGATGTTATCCTCAAGGTGATTGGCTACTCTTGTAATTACACTGTGAATACAAATACATCAAAAGCGACTACGTTGGCATGATTAGGTGTTCTGATTGGTCCAAATGAAATCGTGTCGTCATTCAAATTAGAACGTGTACTAAATATTTGAAACGTGCGCTGAATGACAATTTGTTTTCTTGGGTGGCCTCCCACATTCATATACCGGTATTACAAGAATAGATTTGCATAACCTACATGTGTACATGACTATAACAAGGTTATCTTTTTTTCAATATAGCATTTTGATCCATGGCAACCTAGAATAGAATAACAATAATGACCTCAGGCCCATGTTTAAAAACAGTAGTGCACTGTGCAATAGGTGTAAAGCAAGCTAGTTTAATTACAGGATTAATACAATTAAGTAATTGTCTATTTGGTCAAATTACATTAAACTTCTACAAGATTAACAAAGCACATACAACAATTAACTTTGCTTTGCTCTGCTCTGCTTAACATTGCTTTTACCAGGTGCAGAATACTTTTATAAGGAAAAGCTGTTCTTAAGGGATATATATATATATATATATATATATATATATATATATATATATATATATATATATATATATATATATATATATATGCATTATAAAGCTCTTAAAGCAGACTTACCATTACCTAAGTTAGCTACTATGACTGTGAACTGAGTTTCATCCTGTTTCTTTGTGACGTTGTTGTAGGCACAGCACATGTACTCATTTGTCAGAGTAATTTCACCTGAATTTACTACAAAATGTGGCCCGGTCATGATTTCCTTTGTCATATTGTTCACTTTATGAATCCAGGCATAGGTGTTCGGTGGATTTGAATCTGCCGAGCAGTGGAACAAGACGGTCTCTCCTGCATTAACTGTAAAAACCTGACGAGTTTGCAGTCCTGTATCCGAATTCACCTTTAGGTGGTAAGGTCCATCTAAAACAGGTGACATTAAAAAATACATTGTTACTATAATTCAGAAATTTTAAATAAAATTTAAACAGAATTGGTTAAACCATAAAATTATGCTATGTAATATTAAATCCAGTACCTAATTAGACCTATTCGCAAAACTGTTTTAAGTAAAAGTTCTTTGTAAACTGAATGTAAACTTTTAACCTTGTCTAATACCATGGAAAAGATATTGTGAACTTATGTAATCAATCAAAAGAGTCTTTAACACACTTTATTTTATTCATAACAACAGACTTTTTGATTGGGATCCCATAATCACTACTATTAAGTCGATCTCAGTGATCTACAAATAGTAACTGACATCAAGGGCTAGATTCTTGCCGCTGAGCGCAATAGTATTCTGAAAAGAAAAATATAGATTCTCTAACCCTATTCTGTGTGTTTCAAGTGTTGGATAAATTGATAATCACTAATTCTTTGTTTTCACTATTTTCTTTATTGAATATGGGCTACAATGATGTACTGAGATAAGAATAAGATCCCATGAATGGACAGTATGGGTCACATGATCTGAATAACTCAATATTGGACCAACAGCACCCTGAACGAGCATGAATGTCAACATCATAAAGCAAAGTAAACAGAAGTGTAAAAAACAAACAAGAAACAGTAGTTATTTTTATCTACTCTTGCTTCATATATACAGACTTCTTTAAAAAGTACAAGAAAGCAAGTGCAACAATAGTCTTATATTTATAAAACATAAGCTGAATTGAATGTTAAAAGTAGTTTTGCTATTTTGTTTCCAAGATGCCCTTTCATTTCAGCTTCTTAATTCATTTATTATGTCACCTCCTCATCATTATTTTTTTTTTTGGGATAGACCAGCCTCTAAGACAAATATTGAAAAAGCACTGAAGTAAAACTTCATCGACAGGACATGTTATGTTTTTTTAACAGTACACCCGGAACTGAGAAGCTCTTTTTTTTTTTGTCTGAAAAATAAATTTAAAAAAAAGATGCAGCTCATTTTATCCAGTCAGACCTATCCCACATATGCATTTGCCAGATAACATTTAAAGTGGCAGACCCCTGTCCATTTTATTCTGTTGTCATGCAACAGTGGCAAATGAACAGTCACTTCAATAGTCACTTTTCTAAGCAGATGGTGATTACTCATAGGGGGTGACCAGTTATCAAAGCTGGTTCCCTAATAGCAGCAGCAGCAGCATATGGTGCACAGGGACCATATTCCAATTGAAATTGCTACAAAAGACTTCAACAAATTGCATTGGCCAAGCTCATTAATATTTTACTAAGAATGAGGAGTAGCAATACCTGTTCACATAACTAATTTGTCTTGGTGGTTTGCCTCTGGCAGAACTACATTATAAACCTAAATGTAAAAATAAATGTAGTTTTGTTGTTGTTAGGTTGCTTTATGAAAACTCTTTTAAGATATACTTAGAGCTCAGTACAACAACCCGTGAGACAGTTTAATTTATTTGGAATAACATTTTAAGAAAAGTTTTATTAGTGCTAAACATGTGTGGAGGGTACCCATGCTATTGAATGGAGTTGCTGCTTTTGTTTTTCAAATTCAAAAATGTTTTGGATACAGCCATTAAAAGGCACACCCACTTTTTTACCCCTAATTCAAACCTTTTCTTAGTCCAGCAGACACACTTTTCATTAGTTTGATTATGATTTATGATCCAGTGTTTAAAGTTCTAAAATTATTGATTATTTATCAATTATATCCATTCATTAAAAAGCCAGTTAAATTTATATATGTTTTGAAGCAAGTGCAAAGGCACTTTTTGAGAGTATAAAACTATAATTATTACTATAAAACCTTCAATGTAGGAATGGGTCTTCAAATTACTGTTCAAGTAGTTTCTTGCTAGTTTCATCTTGTTAAAATTGTTTCATTCCTTTCTGAAAATGTGGCTTTTCCAAAAACACTTTGTGCAGGAGGCTTTCCATAAAAATGATATATACAGTGTGCCATTCCATGCTGCTTTTTAAAAATCGACCAAGGTGTCATGAGCCAGTTCTGCTGTTTACCTCACTTTAAAACACAATTTAATGTTGGTTTCAAAAGGATCTGTTATATAAAGATTTAGCGGAGAGACATACTGATGCTGTTGTTCTAGAGTGTATATTTATTACCAGTGATATCACTGGATTTCTGCACAAAAAAAGAGCTTTCATTTAAGGAAATGCTATATGCAAATAACTTGGTTTGCTTTCAAACCACAGCTGAAAGGTCCATTGTCAAAGATGTTGCTCTATGGATAGTTTTGTTTGATACAAAAGCAGAATTACTGATACTGTGTGCAACTGCATGTTGCTTTTTTAATACATGTCTGCCTATTATATTCATTCCTTTTTATGTTTCTATTGTGTTTATTTAATGTAATATATATATATATATATATATATATATATATATATATATATATATATATATATATATATATATATATATATATATTGTAAGGCAGCGGGTTGTGTGAGACAGCAGGGAGGGGGTTAAAACCTCCCTGAAGAGAAAATGCACCGTTTGTTACTTTATTGTTTAATTGAGTTGTGAATTGTTTTATTTTTAATTATCCCCTGCACCTGGGAGCCATTGTTAAATTAGTACCAGGTGCAGGGTATTTAAGAGGAGCAGTCAGAATGCTCAAGGCTGCTGAGTAGAAGGAAGCAGAAGAGAGGTGCTCTGCTTCCGAGCAGTCTGAAAGAAAAAGTAAGTGCTGTGTAAACCTGTATGGTTTGTGTGCCAGGTAAACGGCTTAGCCGTCCTGCAAGTTAGTCAGGGAATAACCTGTGTAGTAAGTACTCCAAAACGGAGTTAGGTTTTTGTTTTGTATTTGTTTGTTTTGTGTTTATTAAAAATATAGCATCAGCAAGAAAATCCATTTCTGTGTACTGGGTCGTAATTTTTCTCTTCAGGGAGGTTTTAACCCCCTCCCTGCTGTCTCACACAACCCGCTGCCTTACAATATATATATACTGTTAGAATTCTGCAGGTACCAACTGAATTCATTACAAATTAGATACAATGCTATTGTATGTGTATATTTCAGTCTTGAGCTGCCATTGAAAAACTTGCCTTTACTTGTTAAAGCTCTCTGCATGTTCTGACTGCTGTGCTGCAGGTACCCGGCATGCTGTGCCATTGAGCTCTCACGCTGCATGCAAAATTATGTTTTCATCTACAGAGCAACCACAGTACATGCAGTTAATGGCGCAGTATATTGAAGTCCATTCCCATGCTCTATTATTATTAAGCAGACACCTTTATCCAAGGCGACTTACAGAGACTAGGGTGTGTGAACTATGCATCAGCTGTAGAGTCACTTGCAACTACGTCTCACATGAAAGACGGAGCATAAGGAGGTTAAGTGACTTACTCAGGGTCACACAATGAGTCAGTGGCTGAGGTGGGATTTGAACTGGGGACTTTCTGGTTACAAGCCTTTTTCTTTAACCACTGGACCACACAGCCTCTATAATCAACACATTTAGAATGAAGCATAAAACTAAATAATGTTAGAATCAATTTTCTTGCAGAATACTTACAGAAAACATTTAGCTGAGTAGGTTCACTCCACATTTTGTTGACTAGATTGCTCGCCACACAGATGTATTTGCCAATGTCTCCTTTCTTCGCCAGGGAAATAACAAGTTTTCTGTGGTCTGCAGAAAAGGTATAGCGAGGGTTTGCTGGAACAAGGCTTCCTCCGAGTAGCCACTGGTACACTACCCTTGTGCCATATTCAACAGAGCAGGTCATTGTCACATTATCTACATCTTCCACTGCTGCAGAGGCTGGCTCCATGTGGACAGCTGGTTTTGAAACAGGAACTGCAGAACAAACAGAAGTTTATAATGTACTTGAATGATTTAGTCGCTCTTTCAAACCAACCTGCATTAAAATTGTGCCAATATTGTTTCCATCCAGCTGAAGAAGGACTTGTAGTCTGAAGCGTTCTGATTTTTTAAATCAATTATTCACATTTTTATGTACCTACATTACCTTTTCATTTTGGACTTTGCTCATTTTGGTACACACATGTTTTCCTTTTTCAAATGATTATATAATATAATACTGGCAACATTTTAATGCAGGTTGGGTTGAAAGGGTGACCAGGTCATTACTTTCTGAACTGTAAATGTTCTTAATCTTTAGTTTCCTTCTAGGTTGTAATTTACACATTTGTGCACTACAATATATAGTTTAGGACTAGAAATTAAGCTACAGATAAAGTTTTATATTTGTATGACATATACAGATGTAGTAAACATATTGCCATAATAAGGCAAAAACAAGGAATTATTGACATGAATAGTTTGTAATGCTTTTACCCCATTCCTTGCTTCAATAATTATACATTTTTTATAATGCATATATTATCAGATTTGGATAACACAGAATTTCCACCCGGTATAATAGTCCTTTTCAGCTACTCACCGTTAACAGTAACCTGGATTGTTTTATTCTGTGTCTTGACTGAGTCTTTATATTTTACATTGACTTGTATTGTGTATTCACCATCATCACTGTCTTCCAGTTTATTGATCAACAGGGATGCATTAGGAGGGTGAAGGGAAAATTTGTTTATAGATTCCATGGCCATGTCATGAATGGGCAAGCTGTCTCTGAATGTTACCAGATGCATGGTATTGTTCGCTCTCCTCAGCTGCCAGTTACCCTGGATATTTTGACCTTCAGTGGGGAAGGTGTATTCCACCAGTAGGACAAGAGGCTCCCCTTTAATTCCATGGATGACAGACAAAGGCACTTTTATAAATGCAGAGCTCGTGCCTAGGTAAAGAGGAAAGGGAATTAATAATAATCTAACAAGTAATGTTCATGCAACTGCAAAAAAAATTACACTATTTTTTTCTATTGATAAATCCCAATTTTGACATGGATTAGAAATACAAGCCTGCACTTTAATATCAGTATCAGTACAATTCCAAAACTTAAACACTCGTACGCGACATACATGTAGCAATAGTCTGAAGACACTGAGAAACACTTCTAGTCTAAACGTTTGTCAGTTCATTTTATTACCACCGGTCCTAAAACACACAGTAGCACAGACAGTCTTGTTGAAATGTTTTATAACCTACTGAAGTAAGATTCTATGATCAAGTGTTTGAAGGATGACAAAGTAAGTAAACTTTTATGTAACACTGTAACGCTAAGTGTCCTTGGAACATTAATCCCATCAGCAGCAGGCGACACAAAACAAGCGATACTCAAGCACTTCACTTGCCTCGAGTAAATCCTGACTACGCTACAGTATTTATACTCAAAACACACAGACTGGTTGTTGGCAGAATAAAACAATACACCTGTGTTTTGTTATTCATCCTTTTTAACAGCATGAATAATCAACTTGTTGCAGCTGACAACATGAGCTACAGTATTAAGAATGTTACAAATGTGGTTTTTTTCATAAAAGTAAGAATATATTATTTTTTCAAGAAAGATGGAGAAAGTTGTGTTTTTTTTAACTGCATAAACTGATAATACTGTGTGTCATTTACAAAGAAGTAGTTACACTATATGTGCTCACATACATTTTCCGAAAGACTCATTGCCTTGTGATTCTTTATGGTAAATGGATAGTGAATCAATCCTGTCCAGTATTAATTATTATTAAAGTAAATGACTTAATGTACTTTAGGTATAATAATAATAATAATAATAATAATAATAATAATAATAATAATAATAATAATAATCTTACCTATAAAGACAACTAGTGTTTCACATAGGAGAAAGTAAACTGTGCTGTGAAAGAGATCCATGAATACATCCCATCCCAACACTCTCTTGTTTTGACTGTAAAGGTACTGAAAACTACATTTGCAAGGGAAATAGAGTAGAGCTAGCCCTGCCCTCCCATGTGACACAGAGAGAAGAGGAGCACACATAGTAATTAAAGCAGCTACCCCCCACAGCCCAACACACAACACTCTGTACACAATAACAGCAATAGTCAATAACATTTCTTTTCATATATTGTTCATATATTTTATCACCAGACTCTGGTATGAATGAAACTGTTTATTTTATTTTGTCACTAAAAATACTGTATTACATACAGTATTACATACAGTACAGTTGACTATTTTATCCTTATTAAACACATAAACTAAATGTAAAAGGGAGGCTGTGTGGTCCAGTGGTTAAAGAAAAGGCCTTGTAACCAGGAGGTCCTGGGTTCAAATCCCACCTCAGCCACTGACTCATTGTGTGACCCTAAGCAAGTCACTTAACCTCCTTGTGCTCCGTCTTTCAGGTGAGACATAGTTGTAAGTGACTCTGCAGCTGATGCATAGTTCACACACCCTAGTCTCTGTAAGTCGCCTTGGATAAAGGTGTCTGCTAAATAAACAAATAATAATAAAGCATACATTGTTAAAAAAAAAAAAAAGTTTCTACCAGAAATTTTGCGAAACATTTTATTTGGTGTTATAAAAGTAGTTTCAATATACTTGACTCAAGCCAATTTTGTTTGGAATAGTAATATATTAGAGATTACAGTTTGGTTTGCTTGAAAATGATCAAAAACATTGTTTCTTTCATGGGGTTCCTGAGTGGCTCACCTGGTAGAAGCGCAGCCACGTGGTGCGCAGAGTGAGTCACACAGCATAGGCTTGTGTCCTGGTTGTGTGAAGTAGGCCGGTCTTTGCTGGGGTCTCTGAAGGGAGGGTCACATTGGCTCTGGTGCTCCTGTGGGTTAAGGAAAAAAAAACGTTAGGGACTGTTTCTCCTCACCATGCTGCAGCAAACCCTGCTGGCCAGGCGCCAAGTGAGCTCAAAGGCAGACACCAGCAGGACTGGTGTTTGTCTTCCAGAGGTCAGTAGCTCGCTGACATCCTCTCTCGAGTTCCTGGGTGGAAAAGAGACTTGGCTTGTTTCTTACATTGAAATGCATAATATGAACAATTTATTCTGCAAGGGTTTTTAAAAAAATGTTTTTAACAAAATGATAACATTATTCCAGAAGGAAGGTCAAGCAAGGTCATCCACTGATACCCATGGTCAACCTGCTCTGTAATTATATAATCAAATACAGCACGCTAAATGCATTTTTCAAGATTTTAATGCATCAACTGTCTATAGTATATATATTCACCACCAGAAAATGGATTTTCCATGTCTGACCATTGATGTAGCTTGGGATTGTCCATGGACTAATTATGTACTTTACTGTTTGATCATAGTTCGTCAAAAGTCCAAAAAACGTTCAAACAAATTAACTTAAATTTAAATTAAAATTGAAATGCTTAAGGACATTTGAACTAATTTTACTATAATATGAGTCAGAAGACAAATAGATTATTCGTATGGTTTTAATACTGACGCTTTATTTACATGGGTGTCATGTTGGCATTCTGCAGCCCACTCTCCACCCCCATCCCCATTTCCTCCACCCCATCCCCCATTTCCTCCACCCCATCCCCCATTTCCTCCCATTTCCTCCACCCCATCCCCCATTTCTTCCCATTTCCTCCACCCCCATCCCCATTTCCTCCACCCCATCCCCCATTTCCTCCACCCCCATCCCCCATTTCCTCCCATTTCCTCCACCCCCATCCCCCATTTCTTCCCATTTCCTCCACCCCCATCCCCCATTTCCTCCACCCCCATCCCCCATTTCCTCCACTCCCATCCCCCATTTCCTCCACCTTGCAGCACATGTCGCCCTGGCTTCATCTGATGCATTCATTATCATAATTCATTCATTAGAGTTTAAACACTTAAGGACCTAAACATTCACCGGGGGCTTGTATCTGCAGTCTGCTATAAAAAGCTGATACAGAGATGATGGGGAGGGGACAGGATAATCAGAGAAAGGGTTCTTGATGCACAAAAGAACGAGGATGCATATATTAGATGTTATGGCAGTAATAATTAATAAAAATATACATTTATTCTGTGGTTGTATTTTTTCTGAAATGGTGAATTATTAAAGTGCCATTACAGAATGGTACAGGTATAAAATATACAATTATCCCTTTATACAGTCATCACAATGTTGTGACTTTTTGAAGGTCAGAATGTAAAAGAACCTCTGTGGCTTCTCTCAAAGCTCTGAAACATGTATTTTCTCTAAGGAAGGGAAACCATTAATCTGTTGCCCTGCAAAACCCTGCCCCTCACTTACCTAAGAAATACCACAATTGTTTTGGCCTCTGGGGTGCTTAAAACTATGATGATGACTGAAACAGGAAAGAATATACAAAGTGAATGTGATATTGCAGGCCTTTATTAATTTTTTTCCATGTCCTGTACTTTCTCAATTATACTACACACTAATCTAATGGCGGATTTGGGGTTCGGTTGAAGGACTGAGTGAATTAAAAACAGAGGAGCAACCATGCCAACTGTATATCAAATAAACTTGAACCATCTCAAATATATGCAATCCCCATCAAAGATCTGTGTGGCAGAGCAGGGCTCTGCCCTTGGAAATACTGGCAGGGATGGAGTTAAATTCTCCTCCCTGCCCAGGTTGATTAAGGCCAGGTGGGAGCAATCAGTCAATTAATTATTCAATTATTACTCAGCCACCTGGCATAAAAGGAGGCCTCAGCCTCCCAGAAAGGGAAGAGTTCTAGAAAGAGGAGAATAGCTGAGGAAGTAAGACTGGGGTTTTTTTGTGTGTGCTGGTTTTTTGTTCATGTTTTTTAATCCAGTGAAGGCAACGCCCAGCCTGGAAACCTTATTCTTTTGTAAGTTTCATTTTGTGTGTATTTTGTGTTTTGAAACCTTTTTGTTTGGCCCTCGTGCCAGTTTATTTTGTATTTTTGTGTATTAAAAGCTTTATTTTTGAATTTTCACACTGCCTCTGTCTCAACCTCTGTCATCCTGTCACAATCTGTTAATTCCCAGTGCCTGCATGCAAACCTGCCCTCCCCTGACTGTATCTCACCCTGCACACCACAAGGGTATGCTTTTTCCAGATGACCCTCAATCAAATATATTTTACACTGCACTTCTATTTTTGAATGGAGAAAAAATCTTGTTAATTTGGTTTAGCAAAGAATGTTTATATATATGTATTTATAAATCATTAACCAGACTGGAGCACTGACTTTGTTAGCGTCTGACTGAGGCCCAGGAGCTCCCCTTCTGTCTTGTTGGAAGTGCCTTGAAGAGGGGTGATCTGGCACATGCATGGAAGAGAAAGAAATGCCTGCATACGAGAAAAACTTGAACAAGGGTAAGTACGTGTTCCAATTCATTTCATGCCGGTGAGAGCCCTGAATCTGCCCTGAATGTTTGCCACTAGAAGTGCTAAATCAGACCTATTTAGTGAGTCTCATATGGTATGTTAAAGCCTGCAGCACTGATACAGTATAGACACTGAGACACTGAACAGGTACCCTAGACTGACAAAACTATATGATACATTCTGCAAAGCAACATGACAACAGCAGGTGACACAGTGATGTCTTCATGTTCAGTGTCTGTTGATGAGCACATCAGCTCTGCAGATTTGGAAGAGCTTGGACAATGTAATTAGGTAGTTGCAGTGGCGTAACCAGGATTTTGGTTGGGGGGGGGGATTTTTGCAGATGGGTAATAATTTTATAAAAATGTTTCTCTAAGTAAAAATTAACTACACTCCAACTTATTACTTACTACCCACTACTATGCAGTTATCAAACATACCAATTAAATAACAGAAAGAATAACCTACCTTACCTGATGTTTAGCTCCCCAAGTCCATCCACTTGTTTTTCATTGCAAATTTGTCGAGTACTTATGTTATACTAGGTCTCGGTTTTACAACAGCCATTTAAAGCATGATTCGCACTGGACTAAAAATCAGATGTCCTCAGAATTGGTCAAAAGCAGAGGACATCTAGTAACGTCAAACCCCTAAAACCACCCCCCTAGCTAAGCCACTGGGTACTTGTACTTTTTTTGGACAACAGGGCCCTGAATATCAAAGCTTTTCCCACCATCGGGGAGGGCTTTTGTGGCAGGATTTTAAGTTTCTGACTTTTTTGTGTTCCGAGCAAAAATAAGAAATGTCCAAGAAGGATGAGAACAGTCGCAAAACCCCAATTCTGACAGTATGAGGAATGTTATGCAAATGGTGGGTGCCTAATTAACATACCCCCATGTAAAAATCAAAAGGGTTGATGTGGTCGGAGTGAGTATTTTCCGTCTAAAGTGGTTCTGCCTGTCTGAAAAAGTCCTAATCGAGATGGGAATCTATTTCAAACAGGCTCTGTCTAAAAAAGGGTTTGATGTGAGTGACTCTGACAATGGTAATGGAGCCCAAATTGCTGTTAGAGATTGCTGCGATTTTAGATTTCCATATCTCCTGAAACACATGCCTGTTGTTTTTCTCTGCCACTGCCTTTCAATCCCACCTGTCCATTGACTGAGATCCTGCAATGATGTCAACACTGTCATTTGAGGGGTCCCCCGAATGGCTCACCTCGTAAATGCACTGCCGCTCGGTGCCCTGTGTGAGTCATACAACAAGAGATCACAGGTTCGAATCATGGTTGTGCGATAAAGCTGGTTAGGGTTAAGGTTAGGTTTAGGGGTCTTTGCTGGGGATTCCGTGGGGGCACCACATTGGCCTTGGTGCTCCCGAGGTTGCGGAGGTGGGATCCGGCTTAGAATATTTTTCTTCACTGCTCTGTGGCGACCCCTGCAGGCCAGGGGCTGAGTGAGCTTGGGGTCGGAGATTTGCTGGGCTGGTCTTTGTCCTCCAGAGGCCGTGTAAAAAGATACCGATTGGCCTGTGGGATCGGAAGACACCCACTGAGTGTTGGGTCCCTGAGCTGTGTGGGGAATCGCTGTGTTGAGGGAGTAATAATAGTAGTAATAATAATAACAATTGGGCATTCCAAATCGGGGGTAAAATAATTGGAAATTACATATACATTTAAATACTGGATAGTTTTTCCGCCACTTTTATGTAAATGGCATCCATTCCATCAGTCATAAAACAGCAGAAAAGTGTTTCATTTTATGATGGAAACAATGTTCGGGATAAGAGTCGGGTTAAAACAGACAAGACGAGTTTCAGACTGTCGGAAGGCACTTTTGATATTCAGGGCCCATCATAGCTTGTCACAGGGGGGCCTGACAGCTGTTAGGTGTGTCAAGCAGTAAGGGCACAGTTGAATGGGGCAGTACAGAGGGCCACAAATATGGTCATGTCACTCATAAGTTATCATTTATAGGTCTTCTCTGTATACAGGAGGAAAAAAACAGGACTAAGTGGTTTGACCCTGTATTCGGACAACATTCTAATGGGATGGTCCATTGGATGTAATGGGTAATGGTTCCATCTGTAGGTTGAAGAGGTACTGCAGGAAAGCCTGGCATAGCTTTTTGCTGAGGAGTTGTCTCATTGGCTGGGGAAATGCTGTGTGATTTGGGTGACCTTGAAAGACGTACAGATGGATTTCATAGTTTAATCCTTATTTACTATTTCCTTAAAAGGAAGCTTACCTGGTTAGTTTGAGACACAGTCTCCCTTGTCTGCGCTGTCATCGAACCGCTCAAAGCTAATATACAAATAAGGCCACACCCCTAAAATGATGCTGACCACTGGCACTAACAGACAGAAAAGGATGGGGCAAAGCATGTCACTGAAATCACATTAATTGGGTAAAGGCAGTTTGCTCCCGTTTGTGCTGAGTTTTTTCCATCAAAAATAAGTTTGCTCTGTCATCAGAATTGGGCCCTCTCATATGAAACCGTTAAAACAGACAGATTCGCTAAAAGCAGCCAATCAAGAGAATGGAAGGGTGATGCGGGGTGGACTGAAAGAGCAGGTAGGTTGTACAAGGAGAAAAAAGGAGTACAAAATCAGCTTGATTTCTTAATCAGCTTATTTATTTGCATTTAACTTATAAATTAAAGGAACAATCTACACAAAATGTGTGTTTATCAATACTTGAACAGCTTTTTTTTTTTTTTTTTTTTAATTGACCAAACACAGTTTTGAAATTCTGGAATGATTTTTAAATGAACAGCATATTTTGCAGTACGGGCCACCCGCTCACTATTGCATAAAAACAAAACAAACAAACAAAAAAAAAAAACACCTACACAATTAAATATTAGCGTTGCACATGGTAACTTTCAAACATATATACAATAAATACATATAAATAACGGAACAAAGAACTTGACAACGAAGTATTGTCAGCAGAGGTGTGGTGCTCCACCGACCCCCTTCTCTTGGGCAGGGAGAGCACCGCTTCTGTACTTAGACCTCTGGAACAAGAGGTGTGAATAATGCAGAGAGGTGAAGGGAACCTGTATCAACGCTGTGCTGAGGTGGCAGCGTTTTACAATTGGATGTAATAATTGGAACCGTTCTTATTTTTAGACCCATATATCAGAACTCAAGTAGATAACATGTGCTAAACATTTATTTAAAAGATAAAACTCAATAGCAAAAAACAAATAAAGGGTACCTGTGGTCTTACACATTTTTTTTTTTTTTTTTCAAACGGATGCACTTCTGTTTCAAAACCTCAGCCTCATTCGCGGCTGCAATAGGGCAGTGAAACGAGCTGAATCTGAACCAAACCATTCAATATACGAGAAGGGGGAGTGACGGAGTGTTATGCATAGCATTAATAATAATAATGACGCGTTTTAATCGTGTGTGTATTAGTGTATGCATCTGGTTGTGAAAATACAGTATTTATTTATGTATGTATCTTTAATATAAATAGCTGTAAGTCTAATTGCTTTACAATACCTCAATACCCGATTTTCTGAATTTGTAATCAATTGGTACACTTGTTAGAGCTTTCAAATACCGTAACTACTAGTGATAAACTGTGGTTTGCAGCGGGTAAAAAACAATGTGTCTAAAAATGTGGTCCAAAAAAAAGACAGTCTTCATATCTTACCATGTCGCCACAAAAAAAATTAATCAAAATTCAAAAGTGGTGTTCTCCATTTTACCATGAGATGGCAGCATTGCTTCACTCAGGAATTAAGGAATATACCCACTGAATTAGCGCAATGTTTTTTATTTTATTTAATTTCATTTAAATTTGGCATGTGTAATATTTTTTACCAGCACTTGTTTTGTTTTTTATTTTGTTTGTTTTTTTGTTTTTTTTTTACATTTGGGGCAGTCTTGAAACTCACTGTTTTGGAGAAGCAGAGGGGGATATTAAGTGCACCCCAGTGCACGTTTTTATACTGGCCTCAATACAGAAATTCCACCTTGGTTTGTTCAGAGACTGCCCTAAAGGTAAAATATGCCAATGTCCATAGGTTCTGAAACAGTAAAAATACCAAGACTGTATACCAAGACTAGTTCAAAATCCAAGAACTAGCTGCTTTATAATGATAACAATACATCTGGTCTTTAATAAAGATTTAACTGCAAAGTCCAAAGTGGGGAAAAAAAGGCTTGTAAGAGATACAAAAAAAAACCCAGTTTACAGTCCGGGTTACACTCCTCTAAAGTAATCTACAGTGAACTTCCATAAGTGTAGATGAGCCACTGCTATGCGTAGTGGCACTTTTTTGGCAGCCGCAGCACTGAGAGACATAGGGTCTGAGAACGTGCACAGTGGAAATGTCAGTTTGGTGCCAGCAAAGGTTGGAACTGAGCTGACAAGCTGGTATTTAGGGTCCACGTTCTAACTTTTTAGGGTCATTCAAAATGTATCTCCTATAGACCTTCGGGAATGCATTTACAGTAAGTATAAGGCACAGAAGCAGTGAATTTAAACAGCTGCAGAGATGTGATGCTTATCTAGCAATTACCCCCAACATGCAGTGTGGGGTGCTGTGGTGTTAGAATTGAAATATGTGGGTGGGGGAGCATGGCAGTTGATTTTGATACCTATAGCCAAATTCTTCTAATGAGATCCACTTCCTTGTCCTAAAACATGCAGATCATCTGTAAATGGGCTTGCATGTTTAAAATGACCCCGTGCACAAATGGCTTTACTTAAAAACGTGATTTCATCATTTTGCAGCATAAAAGCATTATTGATCAGTGGAGCGTTTTCTTGGCCAGGTTCAGAACAAGGAAATGATTTCCTCTTCAGGTTATGCATTTTAAGTAACTCATTGTGTGTTTTTATGAAAGCTAAAGTGGACTCCCATAATTTCTGTTTTTCAAAACTGCTGACAACAGGATCTTCTGGGTATTTTTGTTTTTACCGCGCATTCTGTGTTGTTAAATTCTGTGTCATTTATTTTTCAATACTACTAGGATATTTCAATCAATCATTTTGTGTACAGGGAAGGTTGAAGCTTGCAGTAAGAATAATGGTAATTTGAACAAAGTTGGAAAAATGGCTATTGCTTTGTGGAGAGCAACGGGAAACAATGTGCCTTATGCCAATATTTTTTCGTCTGCAAGAATTACAATGTGAAACGACATGATGAAATTACCCACAGCGACTTTTCAATAACATTTTCGGTTGGCTGCAGTTGAAAAGCCGAAATTCTGTGGCTGGAACAAATTTGCACAAAAGCGATCTTTGAAACGTTTTATGACTGAGGGCTGCTACCCACCAGACGTGATGTGACAAGCAAAACTGAGCAGCGATGCAACAAAATGAATAGAACCTATACTTCTGATAAGTATCTTTCATACCACAGACGACACGGCAGGCTAAATTAAATATAATTGAATCATATTTTTTTTGCGATTTGTTGTGCGACAACTAGGGAATTGACCAATCAGAGAACAGCTTCAATGCACGTGATTCAGCAGGGAAGCAGTATCCAAAATGACGGAGAAAAAATAATACTTGCCTTGGAAAAATACCGCAATTATAAAGATACAGATTTGAAAGGTAATATATGGGAGTCCATTTCGAAGACACTGGATAAGCCCGGTATGTGTGATTTATTGCCATATATGTTGAAATACTGTCAGAGAAGGCACTCATAATTACTACATCATGTTGACGAAAATTTACCAGTCTTGATCATAGTTTTGTCAATAGCAATTCTTTATTGATCAGCAGTTTTCCAATCTGTCGCATCGCCTCGGTATCACTTCTTGTGTGTATGGTCATGTCGCTGCGAAAGTATCTTGTTGGCCAATTAAAAATTGCATCGCATCTAGCATTTTCCAATCTTGACTCTGAATTGGGGACACTGGCTAGTTATAAAGTGAGTTGGATTCTTGTGAGAGGGAAAAAGGATTTCAGCGTCAGACATTGTGAAAGAATGCTTGGTTACGTATCTCGAAATTCTCTGAGAGAATCTTCCTAAGAAAAAAAGGGGTGCCATTCGGCAGTTAGTAAGGAACGTTCCAATCAGTCCAGGAACAACCGTGTCCCGAATCAAGAAAATGGCAGAAAATTAGGAAAATCTGCTGAAATTAGGCTTTTGGGGATACGAATTGTCCCATATTGTTTTATTTAAGTTGCAAAACCAAAAATGCACTTTTTCTTACAACAAAATATTACACAACTGCATGGTATCGGTACTATGCTTTAGTGGGAGAGGTACCAGGTTCGCGCCAGCCCTCCGCCTGTGTGTGGATTGCCTCGCCCTGTGTGATGCGCCTGCCTGCGTTAACCGAGATCGCTACATTGGTGTCAGAAGTGGACGCAGGTACCCCGGCACGCACTCGTCGGACTGTAGCCTGGTTAGCAAGTCCGGGGCAGGCTTGAGGCTGGCAGGGGAGAGCATAGTGTGCACAGGGGAAGGCAGCAGCAGGGCTGGTAGGTGACGTAATCACACACGAAGACATAAGCCTGATATACGCTCCTTGCAAAGGAGTCGGCTGTTTTGTACAGCGGTATCGGCACTATGCTTTAGTGCGAGAGGTTCCGGGTTCGCACCCACCCTCCGCCTGTGCGTGGATTGCCACGCCCTGTGTGATGCATCTGCCTGCGTTAACCGAGATCGCTACAGTATATTCTATGTGTGCACTATTTACCATTGCTATGAATTTACTATTCACAAATATTACAAAATCAACTTGGTTCATGAGGCACCTACGTATTTTCTTTCAGCCATGTTTATCACACGAAAATGTCTGATAAACAATGACATCATTAGTTGCGCAGAAATCCACTGAGCACCAACTGCGGTTGTGTTAGTGCGGTTGTAATACACACACACACAGTTAGTGCGCATTAACTAACTCAACTGAATTAATAACCGCACTCGATACCTGGATTAACTAGTGCGGTTGTCGCTGCCCTTTGTAACAGGACTGTGTGTGTATACAAAGGTGAACTCACAACCGCATTTAGCCTGTGTGTGTGTACGTAGCCAGTACAGTTGATTTCGTAATATTGATGAATAGTAAATTCATAACAATGGTAAATAGTGCATACAGTTGTATAATATTTTGTTGTAAGGAAAAAAAAATGTATGTTTGGTTTTGCAACTTAAATAAAACAATATGGGACAATTCTTATCCCCAAAAGCCACAGTGCGACCGCAACTTGTTTTTTCCACCTATACCGAACGTCTCATCTGTGTGTTTTGGCACTCCAGGAAATGACTCCGTAAATGACAAAGAAGCATATAAGACTCCTTAGACATGCGTACATTTTTAATCCAGTCATTTGGAAACCACTCAAGTCGTTCCCACCAGCCTTCTGGTCGGAAGATCGCCCAAATGTTTCGATCTACCATCATGGTACTGCAGATCGTCACCGCTGTATTTAGCAGTGCAGAAAAAGCAAAACGGCATCTCCACTGGTTTTGCAGAAAAGAGCATAGCTGTGCTTGACGAGCTCTCGATCGATTACGTACAGTACTTCCTTCCAAAAGCATAAACAAAAACACAGCTTCCATGTTGTCACACAAAACCTCACGATCGGCATGTAATGATGTCCCGAGTTCAGTGGTTTGTTTAAACAGGGAGTCACTCACTTCAGTAATGAAAGGGGTGTGTGTGTACAACAAACAACCGCAGCGAGCGCCTTTTGTAAATACGGTTGTCGAGCAAGCTGCAGTGCGTGTGTACGTGGTGAGGTCGATTTGGAAGCGCAGTTGTGTTGCACAGTGAGCAACTCGCTGACTTCCAATTTTCAGCTACTGGTACAGAATAAAAATTCTCAGATTCCTCGTTCATAATTTTACAGAAAGTATAAGCTGAATCTTAAATTACTCATGCACGGTTTTCTAATTGAAGCCCTCTAAATAAGTAGGTCTACCTGTTTTGCAACTAGAGAAATACAATGGAATCTTTTTGTTTTCCAATTCATGTACAAACTTGTTCAAATAAATTACTGTTACAGTTGATGTATTATTCCCAAGAGATATAAAGTGACAAAGAAGACCTCCAGGAAGATGGCAAGATGAAATTAGGAAACACGCTGGAGCAACGTGGGTGAGGGATGCAGCAGACATGCTTTTGTGGAAGAATCTTGGGGAGGTATTGTTCCAGCAGTGGATTGAAAAAGGCTGAAGATAATGAGGATGATGATTATATACAGTATATATATATAATTAAGGGTGCAACAATTAATCAATGCATCGATTATTGATCATCTGTCCTTAAATTTCCTGTGCTTCAATTACATATTGGTGAATCGATGCATCAAATTAGAACCCAGCCTCCTGTTGCCGGTTTGCATTAAAACCTTGAGTTTAATGTTTTGCTTTGCTTTTAAATGTTAACAGTGTTGACAGCCATAGTTCAGATAGAAATTACTTCTGTTAAAATATAGTATTTATTATTATTACAATGTTAAAGGACATCTGATGCGGACGCTCACACATTCTTTTCAGTTGTTAAAAACTCAAGTTTTTTGTATTTTGTTTTTTATAATCGGAAGTGTTCTAATTTGAATGTAAGTTGTGCCTTCTTGTTTAACTATTATGGATAGTGGTGTTTTTAGCTATTGGATCTTCTGTTAAAAAAAATAATGTTTGTTCATTATTTTGAAAAATAAAAAGTCAATGCATCGATTATCGTTAATTCATGAAGAACTTTTTAGTTAACATGTGTTTGTTAGAAATCAGTTAACAAAAGTAACATGTCCTAGTGGCAGCCCATGCACCTTTTGGCAGGCTGCCATAGTGGCCCATGGTCACATATGTTAGTGGGTTCTAGTGAATAGGTTAAGGTGACTGATTCGATTGAACCGCTGTGTTTTAAAATCCATTTCCAGCGGGATCCTTTTAAATATAAAATAGCTATCTTCGTGTAGATTTCCACTCCAAAGGTTTCAAAATGTTTTTTTAAAATAAAATAAGTATGTAAATAAAAGTAAAGGTAGTTTTTGCTTAAGAGGTTTTTCAAGTCCCCATCTCATTCGCACTGTAGCGTCATGCGCAGGAGGGGGACGGCGGGGGGCAATAAGGGGCTGTGGTGGATGGGTGTTAGGACCTCATGTAGTGAGCCCCATAAAATAGATTATTGGCAAAGGTGATTTTATATATATATATATATATATATATATATATATATATATATATGAGAGAAAGAAGTCTATGTTGACTCACGATTGCTTCTTCCAGTTTTCAAATGAAGTCCACCCACCAAGACAGGTCGCACTCTCAAAAGAATTAGGACAGGACCACTGTGATTTTATATTTTAAAAAGTTCTTACAAATTTATTCCATTTAAAAACACACAAAAGAAAAAACACGGCAAACCATGTGTTTCGATAGCATGTCTTCGGCAGGTTCGCAAACATGTTGTTTCCTGTGTTTTTTCTTTTCTGTGCTTTTAATGGAATAAATTTGTAAGAACTTTTTAAAATATAAAACCACAGTGGTCCTGGCCTAATCTTTTTGAGAGTGCGACCTGTCGATGTCCACATAGACTTCTTTCTCTTTTTCATATACCATAGCTAAGGCCCTGTGCAAATCACGATTTCAGGGGCTGCGCAGAAATCGTGAAATTAGCCCAATGCCGCGTTTTTACAGAAGAATTAAGAATTAAATATATTTCATAATTATTTGTATTTCATGCAAAAAAAATCACATTAACGAAACTGTACAGCTCTGTGTGCCTGCGTGTACTATTCACCATGCACATAGTGCTGTGCAATGGTTATGTCATGTGACTATATGCAATCTATATGAAATTTAAAATACTACTTACTGTAAACAAGAAAATGGATGTCTCTAAAAAGGCTAAACATGTGTCTGCAGCATATCACGTAAAGCAGTATCCAGCAGGAGTTTTACACAGCGATGGAGGTAAGCTTTTCTGTACGTCCTGCAACGTTATTGTAGATCACAATCGAGAATCAGCTGTTGACAGGCATTTAGATTCAAGTATTCACAGAAACAGAAAGGCAGAGATCCAGAGCAGTACTGGGACTGCTTTAGTTGCAAAGAAACAAAAGCACGGTGACTTCCATGTTTCAAAGGTCCACTGAAAACCAGACAGAGGAGTTTGTTTGCACAAATATCCCTCTTGAAAAACTGAACAACCAAAAGTTGCATACATTTTCAGACTAAGTGTAGCAAATGGTGGAGTGATTCCTTCATTAGTCGGATGAGACATGAATACTTATCTAAAGTTGCTGAGTATCACAAGCAGGAGATTATGGAATTGGTAAAACAGCCTGGTTGCTTGTCAGTCGACTGATGTCCAAGATCAGTATGGGTTACACATTGTATTTGTTTTGCAAGACCTAAATGGTGAACATGCATCTGATGTACTAGAACTGAAAGCTATCCTTTTAGGTACACTTTACCTACAGGCTGTTAATTACAACACCATTTCACAAGCTATTGTAAAGTGCTTGAATAACTTTGACATTGATTTTGATTATGTCAGTTAATTTATCTCTATATTTGATGTTTAAAAAAAATAATAATCTGTACACCATTTATAAATTAGTTCTGTGCACATTCCGCGAAATACAATACTTTACCCATGACACTGTCGTGAATTTTAAAGAAAATTTGCCACGATTTCCACAGGGCCTTAACCATAGCCTTATGGTCTGCAACTCGCGGAGGCTAAACATTGTAGTGCACAACTGTAGTGTAGTGCTCCCAAATTAGATAATTGGTGCTAATTGTGAACAGACACGTGAGATAAAAAGGGAGCTTGAAGCTCCATTAGGGAGAAGACTGCCAGGGAGTTGGGAACAAAGAGAAGTACTGGGAGTACAAGCAAGAAGAACTGAGAGAACTGGGTGTACAAGCAAGAAGAACATGAGAGTACTGTGTGTACAAGCAAGAAGAACAGGAGAGAACTGGGTGTACAAGCAAGAAGAACAGGAGAGAACTGGGTGTAGAAGCAAGAAGAACAGAGAACTGGGTGTACAAGAAAGAACAGAGAGAACTGGCTGTACAAGCAAGAAGAACAGGAGAGAACTGGGTGTAGAAGCAAGAAGAACATGAGAGAACTGGGTGTAGAAGCAAGAAGAACATGAGAGAACTGGGTGTACAAGAAAGAAGGTATTATGTGTTGATATCTGGAAAGTACTGTATATGTTTGGGACTGGTAAACAGCTTTGCTGTCCAGTGAGTTAAAAGAAAACCAGTGAAGGCTTTGCCTAACCTGGTTAATTGAAAGAGTGGTTTTGTTGTGAAAACCCATTAGTTAAGAAAATCTGTGTTTAGTCTAGTTTGTTTGTTTTGTTTGTTTATTTTTGTGTGAATAATAAGTGTGCAGGAAGATGCTAAAATACAGTTTCTGTGCCTGGACCACGTACTTTAAAGGGCTCCAACCCAGCCTTGGCTGGGGGCTATATCACAATATATATCAGTCAAATCTAGAATATCTTGCTTTCTCGATCACCAGTTGTGCATTTAAATCATTAGGCCTAAGTTTCTTTTTTTTTTCTCGGTTCCAGATGATCCTTTGTTACCTATGATATGAAAAATGCAGAAGCATTCTCAAAGCCCTTACACACGGTTTAACCTCAGAGCATGTTTAATAGAGCAGACAAGAGGGCGTGCTTGTTTCCAGGCAAGAGAGATGTGGGTGGGTAGATTTTAATGGCTTCTAAGCCATCTCATTGGAGAGCTGCAGTTCATTCATTCATTCATTCATTCATTCACTCAGCAAATGAGAAGTCATTGACACTGCAGTGTATATTGTGGTTGTTTTGACATGTTGATTCTGATTGTTATCTATTACGGCCTACTGGTGGGTGAGGATTTTAGACAGTTTGGATCACACACTGTTTTATCTTTTGTTAAGGAAAGATGCTATCAAAACATACACACATTGCATAATACTATAACCTGAATGGGCCATAAACACACACAGATTCACAACGTTTACAGGTAGATGTCAAGCTTTTATTAGCAATGCTTTTTACAGCATTAGAGATCTCCAGGAGCTGGTGGGAGATGCTTGATGCCCTGGACTCCCTGATATTGGTGCACCTGCAGCCCTACTAACATTAACAGGGCATGCTCAATATCTCTAGTTCCTATACCTCTTGCAAAAGACCTTAAACACAGTCAAAAACATTTCTGTACATCAATTAGTCTTCATAATTTCCAGTTTCCAATGTGCTGTATAATATTGCAGCATTCTGAGGGGCGAGGGGTAGAGGTGGTTCAGAGTCCACACAGACCACCTGTTGGGATAAGGAGGTAATGCACTTAAGGCACTAGATTAGCCACTGCAACTGCCTGTGGGCGTGGTCCTTCTGTGCAGTGAAAGAGTGCTAGGTGTCCCATTTTACACCTACTTGCTGTCAGTGCATCGGATAAGCTCTGCAGATGGACCCTCAGCACCCATTGGATCAAGACCATGTTGTAATCTGATTTATGTATGCTGCCTGTCATCATCTATATACAAATACATGAATAACAGTAATTATAAGTCACAGATCAAGGGAACTAGTGTAATTATAGTTCTACATCCAAACACTAAATTCTCTTGACAAGTCAAATTTATGAGCCAACCTGATCCATTGCAGGAGGTGGCCTCCAGCTGGGGGGAGAATGGAGAAGCAATGTTGCATGTGATCTTGGCAGCTCAGGGTGGGTGGTAATCATCTGAATACCACAGGACAGGCTTGGTTGTGTTAAAGAAACTCTTTAAAATACAGCAAAAAGTTAAGATCATCCACAAAAAAATGTGCCTACTTATATTTCATAGAATTGCTTTGTGCTGATTTAGTAGTTACAGAAAGAAGTAAGGCTTATATGTCATCTATTTGAAGATGAAAAAAAAAAAGTATTTGAAACAGATGTTGTAACCCAAGCAATTATAACATGAGTAACCGTAACTGTTGGGTGCTTTGCACAGTGCATTTACAAAACATGATCCATCTATTGTGGCTAGGAGAGCAATCAGATGCAGAGGGCAGTCTGTGCATGGAGTCCTCAGTCTTTAGTGCAAAAGTGGGCCAGGATAATCTATACATCTCTTTACATATATGTATATGACAAGAACACAGAGATGGAGGGAAGATAAGTATAAATGTTGTTTTTTTTTGGTTATTTTTTTACTTTTTTAGGTTACAAAAAGTAGTGTTTCTTTTTATGTAGATAGAACATACTGTATGATCTGCATCTTCTCACACTGATGAAAACTAAGTTGCATAACCTTCTTTTTGTCAACAGCTTCACTTAGCCCTTTCAGCACTTAGTAACTTTGACTTAAGACAACCCTATTATAACTAGTTCCAATGTCTTATATGGAAATAAGCCATACAAAAATATCCAAGTTATTTTGTTTGTCCACACAACAATCTGCCATTTTAGTTGGGTGCATTGTTCATAGACTTTCTTAGTGTTTATGTAAATTATACTAAAAACATGTTTCAAGCTTTTCTTATTTTTAAAACCTGAAATATGTTACATGTGTTTCAGATGAAGAACATAATCCATAGTGGTAACATGGTTTTTGGAGTCTATATAAAGTACTAGACAGATTTGCCTCTGTAGTTTAATTAACTGATTTGGAAATGGACTATCTGGCCCCATCAGTGGTTCACCTCAGTCAGTTAATACTGTACATTCAGCCATGCTACGTGTTCTTTTGGTCAGGGTATTTATCTTGCCATTATAGTTTCTGCTGATGTAGTTGAAGATACTTTAATACACTGGACATGTTTTATCTTGAAGCATGGATAAATGCTGCTGTATAGAACACATATACCAAACACAGTTCATTTCCAGGGATAAAGCAGATAGATAGTTGTCAGAGATAAAGTGGAATGTGCATCTACCCATTCAATAGCTTCAGCCTTCTCCCTGGGCAGGTTTCATCAGGTCAAATTCACTTTTGGAAAAGGTTTGTGTTTTTTTCTGAAGGTGGGAATACAGTATCAAGCTTGAACTTGTAGATCATAGTTTTAATTGTTGAAGCTTAAAAATACATCCAGAGTTTTAAACATTTGATTATAAGATATTTGGAAGTACTACAACAAAACAAAAATGTTGGTAACAAACCTTGCAAACTACTTTCTAATCAGTTAAAAATCTGGAGAAAAGTGGTCTGGATTTTGTAATCCTATATTTTATGATTGAAATTGCTTTTATCTGGAGCATTTTGATCCGTTTTTAGTAGTTTATAGCCTATTTAAATAGGCCAATATTTTTCATATAGCCTAACTTAAATAAGACCGGTCATAATTATGTACTTGGTAAAATGACATTTCAATTCTTAATCCATGAGGCTGGAGATGCTGTGATGCGAATTGTTTGTCTTCCCCCACCCCCCACCCCCCCAAAAAACATTCTTGACTGATCTACTTCAAAGGACTAGATATTGGTAGCAGGGTTGTAAAGATATAAATTGGGGAATGGTTTAGATTAGCTGCTGTGCTGATCTTTACAGTCTGGTCTAAACAAACAAAGCTGATTCTTATCTTTTAATTAAGAATCTCTGTCTGAAAACCAATATACACCACCCACTCGATATATTGTGGGTATCAGTGTCAAGTATAAATCTGCTATATATTAAGGGCCGCGATATAGCGAAAGACCCACAGAAAAACAAATAGGCTAACAAATACTGTACAACCACTCCCTTTAATTCATACTGCGGAGGGTAATTGCTTCTCATCAACTTAAGTCTCCATTTAATTTCATGAGTCCTCCTCTCCTTTCTCAAATGCACAAACCTGCTGCATTGAAAGAATCCATTGCCAACATAGGAGGCTTGTTGCTAGGAAGCTGACATCACTGCCCATGACTTTTGTTAGTGCATTGCTACCACAAGTGAACACCTTGTTGGCTAAAATAAACGCTTTAGCATAGATTTAATTTGCTTTTTGTTATTGTGTAATACGTGTGTATATAACAGTATGATATTGTAGCGACCCGGGCACCGTTCTGTGTCTGTTGGACTTTTATGTTGGCCTGTTTGTTTGTCTTGTCCTGTGTACGTGTTACATGTATTGTAAGGGTGCAACCACGCCACCTAGAATGGGAGAAGAGCATGGATAGACCTGATAAGTCAGACTGGATGAAGGGTGCAGGAACAGTGGAAGGGGTATAAGTACCGCCTGCGTGGGAATGTGAGAGGGGAGAGTCGCAGGCTCGAGTAGTGAACGGACGAATACACGGAGCTGGGTTAATTACAGAGAGAAAGAGGGCCTGCAAGAGAGTGTGTGCGACCGAAGCCTGGGAGTGGCTTAGAGCGGGAGCCCTAGTGAGAGACAGAGAGAGCCAGAGAAAGGGAAAGTGTAGGGTAGTGATAGAAAGAGATCACTTATTTTATTGTTTTTGTGACATGGTCTTGGCCCAAACAGGGACTGTGTTAATTTCTAACAGTAAATTTGTTTAGTTGTACCTAGCAACGTCTCCGTCTTCTGCTTCGTCTTCAAGAGCACAGGTCATTACAATATTAATGCTTTGTTTTGTATATTTTGTTTGATGTGCAGTACGAAATAAAACAAACAGTAATTCTAAGAGAAATTGTGTATGTATATTGCAGCAAAGGCATGCGCAGTTAGACTGTAAAAATGGAAAGCCAACTCTAGGACCGCGATATATCCAAATCCGCAGTACAGCGAGGGGCGATATAACGAGAGGTGGGTGGACAACTTTCTTCCAATAAAGGGTTAAGAAGGGTGACACCTGGTGGATACGATGTGCCATGACTCTCTCACATAAAATAACTGAAACTATGATTTCAAACATAGTTTGATGAATGAGTAACAATTTAACTGATTACATTTAGAATAATTTTAATACCTAATCTTGCGGATGCAAGTTTAAGAGTTGTTTAAGTATATTTTCCCAATAAAATTGAAATGTGTATTGTGTTTTAATGAAGTTTTAAAGTTAAAAAAAAATTATATTCCTTTAATTGTTGTACAATGTGTTTAACATAATTGTAATGGTAATTTAGTAAGGATAATGAAACTGGAATGTGTATTCTTCTATGATCAATATAACTAAAGTTATATCAAGATGAAGTTTTGTTCTATAAAGGTTTTTTTTTTATTATCTCTATCCATGGAGGCGAGACACTGCTAGTGTTGATGGCACACATTGCTTGTGTAAAAGTGAAGTGTCATTCAAACTCTGTAAACCAATGAAAGGACTGATTTCGGTCAGGGTTTAGCTTCCTGCTTGACACGGAAGTGATTGGATCACTTAAGTAAACTCCTCTTTGGGCGCTATATTTAAAGAGATACAAGCATGAACTTGTCCTCTGTTTGACCCAGACTCATCTCACAATGAAGTAAGCACAAAGCCGTCGCTGGAATGGGGCTCCATTCTAAGCACTGTAATGATGACATCCTCCCATGATGTAGACTCTACATTCAACTGCAATGCCTTGTTATGAAGAAGACCAACTGCAACCTTGTTTTTCAACAGCAACTACATCTCCAGAATAAGTATTACGTTTCAAAGACTTTGAGTCAAGTAAAATACAAATGGTTTTGTATTTCTCGAGGTAGCTACTCAGATAAAGATAAAGATTTAAATGTCTGATTCAGACTATCTTAATACCCCTTTTTCACCTGAAGAAGTTTTGGCAGCCGTTAAAGCATGCCTTCTAACAAATCCCAATTGAATTTTAGAAATGCTTTTGGCCAGTATTGATGCCACTGTTTATGCCCATGCTGAATGAAAAGAGGTCCCTACCTGACTCTTTCAGGTCTGCTGCCATCAGTCTTTTAAAAAAGAAAGACAAAGATCCCTTTGTGCTCTGCTGTTAGACCTATTTTTTGTTGATTATAAAATTATTGCTAAATGAATGGCCCGGAGCCAGGAAAGCCTTTTACCAAAGTTGATTAAGCCAGAACAAACCGATTTTATCAAGGGGATGTATGCCTCTGACAATATCCGTTGCCTATTGAATATTATGCCGAGCATAAAAAGAAACTTATCACTATTGTAACACATTTATTTTCGAAAAAAAATAAGGTATATAAATGATGGACGTTGACGAAATGTTTTTGGTTTCTTTTTAATCACTCGATCATTCATCCTTGACCATGACATGCTTGAGTGACTATGACTGAAGCATGTGCACTTAATCACCTAATTAGTGAGACAGTTGATTGGACACTGGATATGGAGTGATTTCAGCTGTTGAATTGCAAGCTTGAATAAAAGCAATAAAGAAAATCACAGAAAAAAAATATGCCACATCTGTCAAGAGAGCAGTACCTTCGTGCAATCTGCATGATGGAGGCTGGACTAGGGCAGTGTACTGTGGCTCGCCATCTTGGGTGCTCACAGCCAGCAGTTTCAAACCTGGCGAGACGGTATAACCAAACACACTGTCAATGACATGCCACGAACTGGGAGACCAAGAATCACAACACTTGCCCAAGATTGACAGATCATTTTGCAGCATCATCGTGATGTCAGTTGTTAATCAGCACAATAAAAAGTCACTGCACCTGCTCTTGAGAGTTTGTCATTTGAGAGTTTGTCATTTTTCAATCACATCTAGTGAATTTTATCCAAATATAAGTGATAAGCTTCTTTTGATTCTCAAATATAAGTGACATGTTTCTTTTGATGCTCAGTATATAAATCACACACATAGACAGAAAACGGCTGCAATGGTGGTATCAATTGATGCTGAGAAGGCCTTCGGCACAGTGACATAGGGATTTCGTTATGCATTTACAGTATCTTATCGAAATAATTCTCATTTATTAGAGGAACCAGGCAGGGGTGCCCCCTATCCCAACTTCTCTTTGCCCTAGCAATCGAACCCCTTGCAGAATCGATTACATCTAATGATGCTATTGATGGCATTCTTGTCAGGGGCTGTGAACATAAGATTTCACTTTACCTGACAAGTTGTGAGAAATCTACCTCTGATTCAGTTGAAAGGATTGAACAATATAGTAGATTTTCTGGTAACAAAATAAACCTTCGCAAATCCAATGCCTGCTACCTTTGATTCAGATTATATTAACTGTTGGAATACTGTTTCAATTCCAAAGGGAGATCACGCTAACTACAACCAGCTTCATTAAACTAGGACTATTTATTTTGGCTCTGCTGCCAGTTTGTTGCCATCTCAGGTGCCTTTTGTCTGGAGCATCATCATATAACCAAAATCTTACACCTCAATTTTACCTCTAATCTTTAATTTAACCCTAACTTTAAAATCAGTATCATAATCCAAGATTGAAATAGTGTTTTTCATACAACACATGATGCCCCTGGAGAACGTATTATTGGAGTAATCAGCAACTTGCTGCTAGGAGGCTGTGTGGTCTAGTGGTTAAAGAAGCGGGCTTGTAAGGTTCAAATCCCACCTCAGCCACTGACTCATTGTGTGACCCTGAGCAAGTCACTTAACCTCCTTGTGCTCCGTATTTCGGGTGAGATGTAATTGTAAGTGACTCTGCAGCTGATGCATAGTTCACACACCCTAGTCTCTGTAAGTCGCCTTGGATAAAGGCGTCTGCTAAATAAACAAATAATAATAATTAATGAATGCCAAACTGGGTAGCATGGCAGATTGAGAAGATGAGTGAATTTGTGATATTTTTAACTCTTATAGCAATTACATTTTAAATTGTGGTATGAAGTGGTTGAGTTTATCCCCACAGATTTCTGTAGTTAATAAGACTCCATTTTCTCACAAACAACTTCAGTAAAAGGTCACAGATGGAGTTCAAACTCGATCGCTTCTGTCTCTCCTGCCTGCCCCCCTAGACTGCTTAAGTTAGTTTTCACAGGTGTGAATTAAGACTGCAGACTCAGGTCTACTTTGGTCCTATTGTATTCTTTTTTTTTTTTGCTTTGTAAGAAATCACAAGTTTTGTTAGAATAATTCCAGACATTTTCTTAACCCAGCTTACCCTCAGCAGTTAGCCTAGCAGGGGGGATTCCTTTCCAGTGAGACAGACAGCATATTGAGCTTTTAAGAGCTGAACTGAAAGAAAAGTTTGTTGCTGAAAACTATACTCAAAAGAAGCCAGTGCTTTACTTAGATGATGTAATGTAAAGTAACATTTTTCCAGATATGTGGTGAGTTATATAGACGTTTGCATTAGCTGCCAGACTAATAAAGCTAAAACTATTTTGGCTGCTTTTCCCTCAGTCCCCAAACTATTCAGCCAGCCAGCTGGGGTAGTTTTGTTTCCAGACTAAAGAAAATACATCTTTGGAGGTTGGATAGGCCAAAGCAAACTATATTTAGTTAAAAGTCACAAGAACCCCAAGGTTTTTTGCTTAACTTCAACTGGCAAAGTGTCTGCTCACATAGGAGTGGATTTTTTGATCACTTCTTCCAGGGAAAGTTATTTACACTGGTTATAAAAAAGCTCCAGTCACCCAGTGGAATGCATGGAACAGTTGTTGTTATTGTTATGAACTGCCGACCACTGGGAATGCTTTCTATTTATTTGCTGTTTCAGTGTGCTGCTGAGAATATACAACATCAGCTAGCATTCTGAGGTTTACAGTTTTATCAGTGTAATAAAACCTTTCAATGCTGGCATCACAGTTTTGTTTTTTAATTGATAAACTATATAGAACATGGTGTAGGTTGGCAAGAGAGCATCTTAACCACTATGCAAAGGGGCATTCGTGGTTATAAAGCTTTAAACCGCATTTCACCCATGGGACATAATCTGTAATGGCAATGCATCAAACAACAGTGCTTGTTACATATACAATTCCGCTGAAATGATAGAATGTTCCGCTAAGTCAGATTTTTTTTGTTTTGAGAAGCATAGGTAACACAGAGGGCATAAGTGTTTACTCCAGTATTTCATTAACTCCTGTTTTACAAAACTAGAAACAAACAACAAAGCAATATAAATGAAGGTGGTGTTGAAAATATGTTCCTGTCAAAACCTTGTGATATCAATGTGATACAGTCCTCAAGGTTTACAACCTTCCATCCGATGTTTATAAGAGGACTTTTCTAAAATAGCACTTCATCGTATCCAGATATATGACTTGTTCATAAAAAGGATATTCGTGCAAAAAGACAGAACATTGTATAATTTGAATTAAAGTTATACCAGCATCATTGTTATAGCGTACTTACTGTACATATTGTTCTGTACAGTATACAACATGGAAGATAATCTCAAAGATGAAGCAGTCATTTTTAATTGGTTATGAGTGGTTCATACTCTCCAACTGTACCGATTTGACCGGTACAATACCGCCTGTCTTACTTTGGTACAGGATCTTCACAACTTGATAGTTTAGACCGAATTTTGAAATCCACCTGCTTTGAACCTGAGTAGGCTGACAGTGACTGTGCTGATCATGCCAGCGCTAAACCTCAGCTGAAGCCTCTTATTTATATTGCATTTGTTTTTCTGCACGGTCACCGCTAGGCCGCTAGGTGTGAGCATCATGTCCCCATGGCAACCAGACAGTAGGCAGTCCATTCCAGAACAGTACCACTCAGCACCATGCACTCTGCTTCCAGTACTGCTCAGAAGAATACAGACAAATTTGTCTCAGGTGAAAATTACTTAACATTTTATTCCAGATAGAGTGGGGTACTGGGGATTAAAAACTGAGAGAGTTTAAAGAAAAAATAAATATTGTATAAATGATTTTTTTGTTTTGTGCACTTATCTAGTAGATAAAAGTTCTTAAAATTAAAAAAAGGTGCTTTTGGTGCTTTCGGTTTACACCACCTGCAACAAAAGCAAGTGTGGGCCAAGACAGGGCAACTGATCACAGTGGGAAACAAGGAAGGCTCTCGGCAAGATAGTATTTAGGAGTGACATTTTGTGTGACACAATGAAACATATCCACATGTTTTGTGGTATCTAAATGTAAAAATATGCTTTCTAGATTGCAGGAAACTGCATATTTTGATGTTAACATTTCAAATATTCACAGGGGGGAAATGCCACAAGACCCCCCTGCAAGCGACTCTCACTTCGCTCAGTCACTACCGCATTATAAGCCGTACTGCTTGCTTCACACTCTACCATGAGCCACCCATTTGGGTTCCTAACAGTCCAATAAAACAGGTAGGTGTTCAGCATGTGTGGGGAGTTTATTGGTGTCTAGCACGTGGCCTGGAGATACTGTATAATAATAAAATTCTAAAGAATCAAGGTTATCAATTCTTTGAAAATCTACTCTACATTCTAATGTTCTTTTAGTAAAGACAATCTTCAGGAACAGTAATTAAGTGTTTTATTGCTGAAATAAAACAAAGTAACATCTGCCATGTTTATTGCTTGGCTATTTTAAAAATGTTTATTATATTATTTGATTAACCCCCTATATAATGCTAGTGCCACAATGAATGGGATTTTATTCAAAGCAAAAAATCTCAGTAGTTCATATATCATTATTTGAATTACTACAATAAGCTTCTTTAAATATACATGTTTGAATTACAGACACATAGTGTTCCCAGACAATGGCTGTTTGATTTCTAGACAAAAAACATTTGGTATGGTGTGAATGCCAGTGTTGTGCAACACTTGATGGTTGTAGTTAAATATATAAAAATATTACAGTAACTTTGTGGTAACTGCATAATCTACTAAGGTACATTAAGGAGTTGTTAAATTGACTTCCTGAAGCTTTATAACATCAGATTTGTTTAAAAAAAATAATGCTGTAAACCAAGTATATTATATAAAATACGGTTTAAAGACTAGTCATGTTAACTGTAAATTAGTGTCCAGATTTTAACATCACTAAGCACTTTTTACTCCATAGCTCCTTTCCAGCAACCATTCTACCACAAACACAATTCAATTTGGTTTTGGCCCTTTATCTTTCTCTTTAGCAGACAATCTAACCTCTTAATGCATGATCTCCAAGTCAAAGTCCTGACCCTGACAACATATTGTGTAACAAAACAAGTGCATTATAGTGCTGCTTGGTATTAAAAAGTCTATCATATGAGGCTCTTCAACAACAGGTAGAATTGATTGCAGTGTGAGTCCCATGGCAGCCTCCATCTACATCAAGTGTGCCTCTGTTGTTTGCATGTAATGTATAGAATCGCAAATAGAACTGCCCATACTGTGATTGAATGCACATGACGCATCCTGCCTAATGGCTGAAAACAATATGTATGTTGACAGGCAATGATTGATAAACAAATATTTATATCCTGTATAGAGTGTGAGGTAGAGGTCATTTAGCTCGCCATTACCTCCAATTCCAGGGTACTGACAACAAAAAGAACTAAGACAAAAGGAACACATAGAATTTTAACGACAAATGGCTCAAAAGTAGAACCCTGCTTGTCCCACAGGCAGCTGAACAACACAATTATGTTTCTCATTTGTTTCCCAGTGAAAATGTTATGTCACTCTATATCGGACCCCCCACTGTGCTCATATGTCTGTAAATAGCACCCGTATGAACATGTAGGTCTCATTGAATCAAGAGGATTTGTAGCAGTAGCAGTAGTTGTGAGTGGTGGCTTTAAGATTAAATAGTTGTGGCTTGCTAATGTGTTTTTCATTCTAAGAAGTGTTTGGAGAATTGTGAGCAATTTAATGTGATTAAAAATGAAGATATCTGGTAATAGCAAACTTTTTATCAATTTAATCAAAGATAGATAATAGATTAAAAAAAAATACCATGCACTTGAAAATAACTTTGCGTGGGTGAAATGTATGTCATTTCTTATTTCATTGACATCAGACAGCTTTAGCATGTGGACCAGACCGTGTAATATCAGTAGGAGAGATTTCATCTTGAAGTTAGCCACATAGCGCTTTGGCAGAAACATTTCGATCAGAAAACTGCAAAGCAGCAGGCTGCTGCAGCTCAACCTGGATTCAGTGCTGCACTGCAGACACACGCAAGAGAAAACATAGGTTACTTTTGTTTTAAAGTAAAAAATAATTTAGTTTTTACAGTTTTATATGTACATATACCTGTTTACACACTAGTTTCTTTTGAAATGTTTATTTTATTATAGTTTTTCTAGTAGTAGTGTTTTATATATGGTAAGTTAAAAAATAAACCCTTTTATATTTAATTGTTTATTTAAATACGGGATTTCGACTGTGCAGTTGTTTGATATGACGTGCTTGAATAAAACTGTTGAGTTGTATGCAATAGTTTGTCTTTCATAATAATATTGATGTTGTTTAAAATGTAACCGTCATAATAACTGCTGGTGGTGGTTTTAGGTATGAGTATAACTGCGGCAGATCTATGTGACTCATTATAAGCTTTAAGCCACCAGCAGGAGTTACTTTAGATCTAGCCTAAAGCATGGATCAAGGAACCAAATGACATGTCAAGGATTTTCAACTACAACAAAAAGCTGTTTATGATAGTTTACCTGCATATATGTACCGTAACAATTGACCAGCTAAAGAAAATTTACATGTGATAAATATATACAATATAAATAAACATTGTGATCTAAATTACATTTCCAGAAATATTACAGATAAGATAAACTTAATGATCCAAAGAGAAGTTTCACATGGCAATCTTATTGCTTTGAAGAGCCTGCATTACCAGTGATACTGCTGTAAAAGCTTCAGAGCATATCATCAACACTATTTACTGAAGTACAATGAACCTTTTGAGGAATATAGTGTGGAAAGAGCGATTCAGAATATCTGTAAGACTATCATACAGAGCACACCATTTTGTAGAACTCTCAGTTGTTGCTGATGGGGAGAGGACCCCTCGAGGTGAAGGTGGCTGGACTGTATGCTCGGCCTGAAATATACTCAGTTGGACGGCCACTTGGATCTGCACACAAGGGGAGGCATTCTCTTCAGTTCAGCTTCCAGACAACACTCTGGGGGACCCAGCAAACTCAACGTGGTGCAGCTGTGTTGGCCCAGAGGATTGACTGCAGTTCTGGGAGCCTTTAGGGGAGTTCATCGAGACTGGGAACGTGGTTCCTAGTCAGAACCCCTGTCGAAACCCATAGGCATAAAGGTTGAAGCCCCGCTATAGCTGTCTACTACTGACTCTCAGCATCATCTTTTCCCCTCCGACTCTCTCCTTCCATGATAGATATTCAATACACCTAAAACTGAGAGCATTCCCATCTAATCTTTGATATGCATCATATGGTATATTCATTTTAGAATCTAATCCTGCAGGTCTTGTCCTTGAACAGGTTTTTTCTTGGATTTAATTAGTCAAAATGGGTAAATTGGCAAGAAACCTGTAATCACAACCTTTTACAGCACACAAATAAATGTGTAATTACATCTGATTGGCTCATCAGAAGGCTTTGGAAAAAGACAAGTTGTGGAGTCAATCTGTTAAACTGTACTATAGCTAGCTACTGTTAGTACTAAGATAGTAATAATATTTTTAACAGGGTTTACTTATTAAAATGATGTTAGAATTTAAAACCACTGGGAAGATCAACACAATGTTAAAGGTGCTGATGACGTACACCAAAATACTTGTGTGCAGTAGTAGTGGTTAATGGTGACATACAGTATGCCGCTCACCGGGTGAATAACCAAGTCCTATACCCCTAGTGTAAGGTCTTAAGCAGGCCTATTTATCATAGGGCATTGCAGAAATGGAGCTTCAAAGTAACCTCACAGGCCTCCGTGGAACTCAGTGTTTGTAATTGGAAGCAATTTGTGTAATTGAAGGTTCTGGACAATTTTCCCATTTTGATTCCACTTTGTGATCCTTAACAGTCAATTGTGATAAGAGTGTGGGAAACAGGAAGAAACAAAGATTAGAGTCGTTGATAATACGAAAGTAAAAAAAACATAACCACCCACAACCTTTCCCAGGTTTTTTTTTATTTTTTAATTTCGCCACAGTGTGCAGTATGTCTGATGGAAACTGTGCATTGACAGTTTCATTTTTGTGTTTTTTTCCCCCTGATTTATCTGTGAGTTATAAATGTACAGTGTAACCCCTACATCTGCAGGGGAAGCAGGTGCTCCATCCTCCAAAGAGTGCAGGTTTTATGTATTTCTTCTAGTTCATTCTTGGTTACCAAGGTTTCCATGGCAATACACAACAGATAGAGTTTTGTCTAGGGGCCTGAACAGGGGAATACTTTACTAGCCTTATGCTCTGGACCCTTAACACTGTAGCTCAGATTGAGAAACCCAAAGTCGTCGGGGAGAGTAAAGTTAAAGGTCAATGGCAATATGCTCAGCTCTTTGTCTAAACAACACTGGGAACTCCTATTGAAATTACCATAAGGAATTATCTATGCTGTCTTCTGTGTTTTTTTGGACATGGGATTAACTATGTTGTTCTACACATTATATTTTATATATAAATGCACTAGATTTGGAGATCAAGGTTAATTTATCAGTTGAAATGTAGAACTGATACTTAACAAAGTACCTTCCTGATATGCTAGGTAGCAGAGTCAATTCTGCCTGTTGTATTAAGTTTCACCAAATCTTCACCCCCCTCCCTACTACAATATGTATATCTGTAAAAATGTGGGTGTGTACCTTTAATTTTTGGTTTGGTTGAAATAGGGGAGTGTCTTCAGTGCCCTGCCGCACTACCCCGATATGCTTCAGTAGCTCTGTGGTAATCACTGAGGGAGAGATAACGCTGGGGACAGGCCAGCAGCATGTTTCTTTTTCTGTGCATACAGGCAATAAACGTCTCCATTGTTAAACTCGAGTGTCCTGGTGATGTGTATCCAAAGCATTCTTTCAGCACAGCACGCTCACAGTTTCAGCACCTTGCAACACAATGGTAGCCATACCAGACCTGCTACATTTGTTGCTGTGACCCGGATTCAACAGATCAGCTGCAGCAGATCGCCAAGGGAGTGTAGAGCTGTGGGCGCAGTGAAAGATAACTGAGGCAGCAGGTTGCAGCAGTGTGCACAACCTGAGTTATAAAGAGACTGTTGTATGTTTATAATTATGTTTTCATCATTAGAACTGTTATTTTTAAGTTTCCTTTCAATAGTGTAACAAAGTGCTCTGCCACCAAGGCTCGCACTAGGTTCTTTAATAAACAAAAACAAAACAAACACCTAGCTCCTTTCAGGAGCACTGACTAAACACTGGAGTCCAACTAGTTACACCGGGGTTTTATTTGACATTCTGAAACAGTATTTTAGTGAGATCCCATCGTCATGTTTACCCTTGGCAGATTTGTATGCCACATTGCCCCATAGCAAGAGGAGCCCGGTAGACTGCTGGGTCCGTTTAAATCTTGCAGCAGATGTAGCAGACAAGTACTTGCAGAGCCAGGGTAGGAGAAAGGAAACATCAGTGGCACAGTTACAATGATGTTAATTCAAAACTGTCCAGATCACGGGTATTTAGGTGAAACCAATCAGTAAGTGGGCTGCAGTAGAAATACTGAAATACTGAGGTGCTAGGGTCCAAGGGTCAGGCTCTGAAAGCTGCCAAAAATGTAAAGACCCATCAAACAATGTAGAGAAAGAGTAGCTCAGTATATTATTATTATTAATAGTTTTATCAGACGCCTTTATCCAAGGCGACTTACAGGGACTAGGGTGTGTGAACTATGCATCAGCTGCAGAGTCACTTACAACTACGTCTCACCCGAAAGACGGAGCACAAGGAGGTTAAGTGACTTGCTCAGGGTCACACAATGAGTCAGTGGCTGAGGTGGGATTTGAACCCGGGACCTCCTGGTTACAAGTCCTTTTCCTTAACCACTGGACCACACATAGATTATGTAGGAGACGAGAAGTGGGTATACAGGTACAACCCACCACTATAGCTTATCCCAAGGTAGAGTTTGTGGTGAGAAGGGTAACTCCACATGTATATTGCATGATGGAAGCCAGATGTTTTGGGTTTCAGTACAGGTCACTAGAAGAGGGATTGTCGTAACAGCATGTCACTGGTAGCTTAGTCCAGTGCCAGTGGGAATGGAAATGGTTGTGGGCACAATCAGGGAAACTAGAGCATTCACATTCGGGGGGGGGGGGGAGCAGCATGGTTGCGTACAGTCAATCCCTCAACCACAGTGAAGACGGGAAGTCCACATATCAAATGGTCTGTCAGCAGTCAACTAGTGGGAGTCAAGTGGTCTTCCAAAATGTACATAGGGTGGAAGAGTCCAACAGTGTTCTATACCACTGTCACTGTGAACAGCCAGGGAACATTAGATGCCATGTTATATAGTGGATCGATGGTCTGCACCATTAATGAAGCAGCTGAACAGGTGCTTAGTGAGGCTGCTGTGTTATCCACATTCACTCAGTGAGACAGACATCATCCTGATAGGGTGGGGGGGGGGGGTACAAGTGCTGCAGCTAGAGCTAGAAGTGTATGGGCAGAAGGTCAGCATGCCAAGGCTAGTAGTGCCAGGGCAAAAAGACACGCTTATATTAGGCACAAATGTTATAAAGTACATTATCCAGCAACTTAAGAAGGTTGAAAGTTATTGATGTGTAATGTGTAAACCTGAGACAGAAAAGACTCAAGGCAGCAAGGGGTTTTTGAATATGTTGGCTAGATTAGAAAGGTAGAAGGGTGACCACATCCCAGATCATGTAGGGACAGTGAAGTTAGCCCGGTCTGTAACTTTAATGCCTGGGAAGGAACACCTGGTTTGGGGCAAGTTACCAGCTAAGGTCCCCATCTGTACAGGCAGCACCATCTCAGTAGAGCCTCTGTAATCGAGGCCCTATAAAAAAAGATATTATGGTGGGTAGGCTAGTCGCATCCATATGGGTGGATAGGTGGGTCCCAATCAAAGTCATCAACCCATATAACAAGGGAGTAACCCTATGGCGCAATGCAGACATTGCAGAAGTATATCTCTGCATAGCACTGGAGGATTTGGAAACCTGAATCAATCCCCTAATTTAACAGACCGTGAATGCAAACAGCCAGAAAGCTAATGCCAGGAATAATGGGTCCATTGACCGGGGTCAATGTAAGCGACACACTCAAATCTCTAGGATTGGCAAACATTGATGTTGACTCGTGTGAAGTCTCCCATTATTGGAAAGAACAGTATGTCGAATTGATTGAGAAGTACGAAGGAGTCTTTTCCAGGGATAAACTGGACTGTGGAGAGGTAAAAGAGTTTGTCCACCACATACACCTGATGGACGATAAACCGTTCCAGCTGCCCTATCGTCGAGTTCCACCATAAGCTAAGGCAACTACTAAAGTGAAATGGAAGCAAAGGAAATAATCCAAAGGTCTTGTAGCGAGTGGGCTTCGCCATTAGTGCTGGTTTGGAAAAAGAGTGTCAAATTACGGATTTGCATAGACTACCATTGGCTCAGCGCACACACTGTAGGTGGCAATGCTCTGTTCAGTGCGATTGATTTGATGAGCGGTTTTTACAACGTCCCAATGTGTGAAGCAGACAAGAAGTATGCCGTGTTCACGAAACCCAATGGTTGTGTATGAGTTAAATTGGTTGCCACAGGGTTTATGTAACAGCCCTGCCAGTTTCATGTGGCTCATGATGAAAATATTTGGGGATCAGAACTTCTTGACATTGCTGTGTTATCTCGATGATGTTTTGGTCTTCGCGCCCACTGAAGAAGAGGCATTGAAGAGACTAGAAATGGTTTTCAGTCGGTAGAATGCCAACAGCTTGAAATTGTCAAAGAAAAAATGCCATTTCCATGGGATGGACTGTAACATTTCTCAGGTATATAGTGAGTGAGAAGGGAGTGGTGACAGACACAGAAGATAGAGGACATTACTTCCATCACTGAGACTGATTTGATGGAACCGGATGGGATCACACCCTCCCAAAAGAAAGTGAGGTCGTTCCTGGGCATGTTCATTTATTATCAGAATTTTATTGAAAATTGTTCAAAGCTAGCAAAGCCCTTGTTTGCTTTGACAAACCATGTTAAGTGGGAAGTAGGAGCAAAGTTAAGAGCCATGCAGATGGTGCAGGATTTCCAGGCAATGTCACCCCCTGGAGTAGAGGCAATCCCAGCTTTCACCCATCACGAGCTTCAGGAGAAACAGGAAGGAGAGTGTATTGTCCAAGGTCCTGTGTTATGTAAGAAGGAAATGGAGGCCTTCCAAAAGGGAGAGAACTCACGAACCATCAAAAGTCATAACGATGTTAAAACAATGGGACAAGTTAGAACTGTCTGACGGAGTCTTGTACTGTGTATCCAAGGATCAAGTTTCAGGAAAAAGACGACACCAGTATGTTGTGCCAGATTCATTAATGAAGCCAGTATTGCGGGGCATACATGATGATGCGGGACATCAGGGACAACATTGTACATTATATCCAGCAAGGCAATGGTTATTGTGGTCTGATATGGGATGGGACGTACAGGATTATGTGCGACATTGTAAGCGCTGTGTAGTGAGCAAGATTGCACAGCCAGAAGGAAGAGCACCATTGGAAAGTGTCAGAACCACCAGACAGATTGGCTGAAGATGCTAACAAGACTGTGGATGCCCTCATTGTGACAGACCACTTCACAAAGATCACCCACGTATTCCAGTGCAGAGACCAATCCGCGAGGCAAGTAGCGACATGTGAATTTTAAGAGTGAGTTATTAGAGAGCTCTTGCTTATCGGGGGCATCAAGAAGTCCAGAACAACTCCGTATTACCCCATGGGGAATGGGATCCGTGTGATTCGTGTGTTGCCACCGAGGGCGAAGTGTAAATTTACCTAAATGTTGCAAACTGTAATGTTCTCATATAATTCCACTGCGCATGAGACAACTGGATTCCCACCATTTTAGCTCATGATCTTGAGAATACAAAGACTGCCCATTGACGTCATGTTTCGTAATGTGAGCAGGGATGAAGAGTAAAGCAGATTACGACTCTTATGTGATTTCCCTAACAAAAGATTTTCGAGAGGCCCTTAAGCGCGCCCAAAAACAAACAGTTAAAGGTTAGCAGAGGTAAGCTGATTTGTATAATCGGCGGGCTAAAGGAGCTGATGTTGAAGAGGGTGACCGAGTGCTTCTATACCGTCATCAGCACAAATCCCAGATGTCACACTTATAGAATTCACAACACCAGTACGCATCAGGAGAAAGTGATACACCGGAACCTTCTGATGTGTGCCAACTTCTTACCTGTGGAAGAAGAAACAGATGTAGAAGATCCAACCCTGAGTGATCTGACGACATCAGCAACACCTGCAGACGAAGAGGGGTCTGAGGTGAAGTTGAGTTACCAGAAATGGATGGTTTAGATAGAACAGTGACATGGGTGGAACGGTAAATTATGTATGGCCTGGTAGTACAAAGGATGAAAAGAATCTATAATGGGTTTGGGGGTGAAAATGAAAAAGAATCCCTGCAATAGTTCTTAATTTCCAAACCCCTTAGCCCAAGAAAACAGATTTGATGGTGGCATCACCTTGAAGCTATGTCCTTAATTCTGCTACAGTCCTTGTCGTTGGTTGGTTTTGTAATGTTTCTCATAGGAAACCAATTACAGTGCTACCCCAGTTGTCAGGGACTATAATTGGAGACCACGTTATTTGTGTTTCGCCTTATAACGAATATTGGCATTTTGTTCCCGAAATAATTTACACTGGCCAAATTAATATTGTAGCGTACCATGGAAAATGAAGGAAGGAGACACACACAATTTGCAGATACTCGAATCCACCTGGGCCACACCAAAAACAACAAACAGTCTTGCACATTCACACAGCAGCTTGTCTGACTCAGCTGTCAGCTCTGTTCGCGTTGATGTGGGCTTTCATGTCCCTGCCTACCCAAACGTCAATCAATCCTGGCTGAAACAAGTTTACTGCTTCTCTGCTTACACACACACACACGCAGGGTCCGTAGACCACTCATGTAACAGTATAAATCCTGGGTCGTTACAATATATACAGTATAATAGAAGCTGCTATTCCACCAATTTAAAGTTTACACCACTTATTTAAATTGTATATCTTTTATAATAAATGTTGTAAACTGTAAATAAATAACACAGCATCCAAGGACGTTTCTAAACACTTGTATTGTTTCGTACTTGTTTTGTAACATTAACGGACAGTTAGTTTTTACTTTTAGTACTATATGTCCCAGTTTCAACTTAAATGGGTTTAAATATGGTAATGTAAAACAACAATAAGACCGAACGTTTGTGAGTCAAATTACATTATGGGGGAAATGGGACCACGACCTTACAGTGTTATAACCGATATAACGGGGTAGCACTGTATAACACTTTTTATATAAATATATAAAGAGCAATAGTAAATTATGAATTTATCAAGCAAGTCTTTATAAATTGCTTTATCGTGAAGCGCTCTTTTATTTTAAAATGTTTCAATAAAGTATTACCACACTTCAGCATCAAAGAACTGCATGGCTACATATCTTATCTGTAAAGTAATATACTCTAGTCCACAAAATGTATCTAATCTGGGCTTCACAAAGAAAGTGAACACCTGCTTTTGTCTTTTAGGATGTTTAGTGCTATCTTTTATAATATAAAAAAAAAAACATTGTGAACAGCTGACAAATTTTTTTCAACACTCAATTTCTGGGAAAAAGCCACCTCTAGATGTAGAAGATGCCCAGGGTATGTTGCAACACCTGCCACTAAGCACTTTACTGCAGTCATTTCATGTCAGGCAGGTGCTGTCCCACTTAGCCTTGTTTATACTCACTCTGACTTTCCCTAACTGCCATCTGTTAGAGCCTACACTTTAAAAGGTGCCTTTGTCATCTGTTAGCGTTGCTTATGGTCCATTTAACAGTAATCAGTCAATTGCAACAAACTAACAGTAGCGTACTAACTGGGGATTATCCTGTGGTTAACACAGAGGCCGGGATTAATGATAGACTGTAGGATAGTTTCAATTACATCACATCGAACGCCTCCACATAGACTGCAGGTAGGTTTAATGTCTGCCCCTTAGAGGATTATACAAGGCATTAAGTTATTATTATTATTTATTTATTAGCAAACTCCCCTATACAGGGCAATGTATAATTGTTACAAAATATCACAGTAAAAAGTATCACATTGCAAAATATCACATTATAAAATATCACATTACAGAATATTACATTACAGATAAGAGCACTTATAAAGTACAATAAAATCAGTAGCAAATAAGAGCAAAATAAAGAACACAGTAAATTACATTTAAGAGCGAGGTCGACAGAGAGCAGTTAACATAGTAAAGTTGATTATATGAGTAAAGTCCAGTATGAGCACATAGCAAGTATGATAAATGGATGAGAATGGTTTCTAATAAGAGCAATTACAAAAAAACCGTGAATCCTATAAGAGTAAAATCAAATACAATATACAGGACATAGTTATAGTTAATCTAGTGATTCTTTAGACTGAGTGCTGTACTAATTTGTTAATGTGTATGTATAACATATTTAACAAAGTGGTAATTTCTTATATAATGATTTCCATTACATGAGAATAGATGTTAAAACTTCATTCTGATTTTAGAATCGGTTCTCGCCAAGATAAGCACCAACTAAGACGTAGCTTTACAGTAAACTAATGTGATCCATCTGTGTTTCCATCCATTTGCGTTTCCTTCCATCTGATGATGTAGATATCCTTCTGCCTGGTGTTGATGGCTGAAGTGTAATGCTGGCTCCAGGGATCCGCTTATTTTGCCTCCCTGGGGCACCAGCACACACAACGGCTGCAATGCTGGCTCCAGGGATTAACCACGGGGGTCTTCAAGTGGGCACCTTCCATTCTTGGTGTTGCGTCGACTAGCCCACGACACCTCAAGAGGGCTCGACGGTGACTCTGGCGTCCAAGAATCACCCCCTCCGTCCCCCCTCAGCTCAGCCCAGCTGACTTACCTGTGCATCAACGTTTCTTTCTTTCTATTGTGCTTGAGATCCCCAGCCAGAATCTTTCCGTCTCAACCACAGCCAGTTGCTGCTCCTCTCTGCTGCTTCAGATAAGTTCTTCACTGTGCGACGCAACTCTTGGCCACTGAACCCAACGTCTCTGAGAAACCGGGTTGTAGAGTGTGCCACAAATCCTCGACAACCCACCTCCACTGGGTAAACCCGGACTCTCCATCCTCGCTGTTCCGCTTCGCAGCTAGTTGAGCATACCAAAGTTTCTTCCTCTCACATGCCTCATCCACAGCATCCTCCCATGGCACTGTTAACTCTACTAGGTGAACGAGGCATGGTGATCCAGACCACAAGACAAAAGCTGGTCGAAGGTTAGTGGTGGCAATCTCAGGTGGAAAAATAAAGCATTGAGTTAAACACAATTCTGAACTTGTAAATTTAAAAAAGTACAATTTCAATTGTAACTGTTTTAAAAACATGTTGCGGTACATGATTAAAGGTTACACTTCATCAAAATAGATTTAATTGATTTTGTACTAAAAAGAAACATAGTTATAAAATTAGACAAATGTATGTCTGGTGGAACAGTTTCTCTAATTTCTGTTAACTTAATTTTCTTTCTTAATTTTCTTTTCAACTACTGATTATTGAGTGTTATAGATACACTTCAGTGTTGAAAGTGTAATTTAATACCATCTTATGAAGTATATTTTACTTTAAAATGTAATCATTCACAAATATGATTTTGGAATTTATAGAATGAAGAAAACTGTAGAAAATGATTACAACTTTTAAACTCACTGGCATTTTCAGATACAAAGTAGAAGCGATCAGTTCAACCCTGAGGTCTATACTAAAGTTGAGGATCAGCTGATCCTGAACTTTGTTCCCTGTATTTGTGTGTTGATAGTACTCAGATACTACAGAACTGGAGATGATCCGCAGATTGTACCATACTATGTAGTACTGTACACAACTCCGGACTAAATTCACAAGTTCATTGCTGTTCACCAAATGATTAAGTAAAGTCACTTCTGCTCCTGAAATGAAAATCATTTAAATAAGTTTTTATTATTATTTTTATTTTATTTATTTATTATTTATTATTATTTGTTTATTTAGCAGACACCTTTATCCAAGGCGACTTACAGAGACTAGGATGTGTGAACTATGCATCAGCTGCAGAGTCACTTACAACTACGTCTCACCTGAAAGACGGAGCACAAGGAGGTTAAGTGACTTGCTCAGGGTCACACAGTGAGTCAGTGGCTGAGGTGGGATTTGAACCGGGGACCTCCTGGTTACAAGGACCTTTTCTTTAAACACTGGACCACACAGCCTCCTTAATTCTTATATCCATTTTAGAATAAAACAATATTATACAATACAATCAATATCTTTTTATTTTGCATACCCAATCAAAGACATGTGCCTAGATCTGTTTTTAGCAATTGACAGTTGGAATTAATGTTACATGATCACCTTTGTGCCTACAGGAAGAAGCTGGTCCACTTATGAGAGTAGTAGGCTATGTTGGCATTGTTAAGAACTGCTCAATGTGCTGCTGAAAGTTACTAGTGCTGAAGGTGACAGGCAAGTTCTGCAACCAAAACCCTGCCTGTGAGTGCTGTGTCTCCACTGTGAAGCCTGTCATAGAGACTTTTCTTTTTTTTTTTTTTTGGTGAAACATTTAAGTGAGCAATAGCCTTTAACTACACCAAAATGTGATTCCTGCCAATCTGGTGTTAATAACCTATTACAGACATACAGCGCAGTGCCTGGTGAATTTAAAATCAACTAGCAACCTGCGCAAAGTTAGAGACCAAGCAATAGCTAATACAAATGATTGCTCTTTTTCTTGTTTTTTTCTGATAATGTTTTATGAAAATGTACGAATAACACCTCCCTTATCTTTAGCTTTGACTTCTGTTAAATGATTATTGACAGTTCATTGTATCTATTAAAAGTGCCAGTTGAACAGATTTCAAGCTGATGCAGCTAACTGTCATGATATTCACAGTCTTCATAAGGTTGTGGGGTTGTGAATATTCTGACTCAGAAGCAGCCACAGTGATGGATGTCACACAGCTCCAGTAGTCATCAAGTCTGCATGCAGCTGGTGTGCAAAATGGAATTCCATCGTGTGCTGGATTTGCATATTAACCGTTAATGTGGGAGGGAAAAAATCATAAATCCTTGTGTGAATGATGTACTAAATGTACAAATTTCAAATAGTAAGTTGAGACCTACAAGGAAATTCAGTTGTATATTATTTAACCAGGAAACTGACTACAGGGGCAACAATTGACTGTTTTTGTGGTTGTTCAAGAAAGGAGTGCTATTTGGAACTCTAACTCGCTGAGTCCTATCTGACATGAATGGCAAACAACACATTATACTGTATGTCAGCAACTGCAAAAGCCTGCAAGTTCACTGTTAAAAAAATGGTCTATTATAACCTGGCAGCAAACCTGCCAGGAAACATTCTCACTACAACCACAAAGAGAACAAAGAAAAAAAAGAACTTTTCCTCAGAGAACGAATCAAATATTGAAAATACATTCCATATCTTTATTGACAAATAATGATTTAAACTGCATGCACTTCCATTTACAACATTTCAAATATGCAGTTTTGTTAACCTAGAATAGCGGCGGATAGCTGGGTCTTATCAGTTGATCTAAACATGGACAGATTTAAGTACCCCCACCTTTTAAATATTAAAATATTACCAATCCTAGCATTTGACTTACTTATCAAGACAAAAATACACCTGAGAGATTCACACACACTGGAGATATTTGTTTTCACAAGCAAACTCGCCTTCTATGAATGATTTAATAATAGCAGCATTTCAATCCACGTTTATGTAGACATACACATTTGCTATATCAAGTGTTTCTTTCAGAACTTCTATTGAGAATGAAAGTGAACAAGTAAGATTATTTTGTTAGCTATAACCACTGTAACCTAGTAAACATCAACCGACAATCCAGTCTAGTCAGCTATTCCAAAAAGCTACGTCACTTACAGCGAGTTATTTATGAACAGTCTTTGTTATGATCAAATATTGGTAATATTAGTACAGTAGTCCTGTACATACATTGGTCCCTACATCCTTTCTTCACCAAGGAATAAACTTAGTGATATTCGTGTATAGCAATGCATGCATCCACCTTCAATATGACCTGCTACTTTTTAGATTTGGTCAACATTGCTTCCTTGACAGATACTAACTGCAGAGGAAAAAAAATACATATCACCTGACATTTGGTTGATTGCACATTTCAGGACTCTGGACAGAGAATTTGGGTGATTAACATCAGTGGGGTGTCAACCAAGGAGCAGGTACTCAAAGATTCTTACCAATATCAGATGAAATAAAGAACTTTTGCTATACATGACAGACATCTAATGCAGTGCCCAGTTTTAAATAGTTATTCTGGTTTCAAAAAATACTGTTGCTTTTGCAAAATCAAGTATTTCCAAAATGGTTTCATAATCTGTCAAATCAAACTCTATGGTAACTAATACAATAGTTTCAGTGTCTCACCCTGAAGATTAATACAAAATGGGTTTTCTGGTCTGCTGTTGTAAGTGGAGTTATCTTTCATATACTGCAAGAATGTTCTGCAGTTTTAAGTGAAGTAACTTTTCCTAAACCTGTCTGCAGCTTTGAAAGTGTTAAATAATCAATTAAATAGGATCTGCGTAAAAAACGAAATACACTTCTTAGTCTACTAGACAAATGTTTTAACATACAGTAAGTGTATTACATCGAAAACATGGCTTAATTGTGACACAATGTCTACACTTTTTTCTTTTATAATTCTTCCTGCTTTTAGGTTAGCAAATAGATTTAGATGTTAGACCAGGGGTCCCTGTCTGTCCCATCCAATGGCAAAGACCCAAAAATCGGATGACATAAGTCTGACGTATAAAATGAACATAAATTAAATATTATGAAATGTCTGAAACTTTTTGAAAATAGAACATTTATATTTTTTATGGATTTCACAGAAAGGTACATCCTTTAAAAAATATTTAAACATGATATAGTTAAATGTACCTACCTTTAGCTGTATTTCTAACTTGCTTTGAGTGTAGTTGGAGAATTCGCGCCTGGACTGAACAGACTTTCTCATTCCATACAAAGCGTGTCACAAAATACTCTCCTGGCCCTACCCAAAGTAGGTGGCAGAGTTGAAAGGTCACATTGTCACGTGATTTGAATAGGATGAGGAAAACTGTTCAGTCCCAGCACTAAGGATTCACCAGACAAGCTTAAAGAACATTTAATATCAGGTAAAGGCAGAACAATGATACCTCTGAATTGGATAAACAGAATCCACAACCACTCAAACGATTGCAAACACTATAAAATGTTACGGAAATGTAAAAAGCTGAATAAAATGACATTTGAAGCTACTTTATAAGGACAGAGATCTGAGTATTTCCAGAACTGGTTTTGATACTGGAGTTCATGTAAATTGACATATACAGAACATTTGAAGGCACCGGCATTTGACAATTTATTTTTTATTTTTTATGGTTTATTCTTATAGAATGTATCTGTATAATAATGGTGTGATACTATTTATGTAAATCGCTGAATATGATGCCAAACAGCGAATAGTTATCTATCACATTTGTTGTTTCTTTTGCTATTTTGTACTTCTCAAAATCAGCTATAAGGACAAAGGCAGCATTATTACAATTGAATCCAATGGTTAATGTTTGTAGCTGAGAAGAAAAATCTGAAGTTTCATTTCTACTGAATAAACTCAAAACAAAAACACAAATATTAGACATGAATGTGCTGCAGACATAAGCAAAAAGTCCCGCAGTTGAAGGGTTACAGTAAAACATCCTTCATAAATCACACCCACAGAACATGGCTCAAACATATTTTTATTGAAGGATTTTTTTTACACTCAAGAGTAAGTAGCAGGGTTCTGGAAAAAAAAAAAATTGTTTTATGTCCCCACGTGTTACTACAACTGTTTAAAAAATGCACCTATACTTTCTCTTTTCATTGTTAACATCCTGACAACTTTTTACACTTATAACTTTAAAGTCTGTTTCAAAGCTATTTTCAAAATGGCTGCTCTAGTGCACTAGGGTTTAAGATCTGTCCTCTAAATCACTGCAGCGCTTTAAAAAAAAAAAAAAAAAAGTGCTCAGGCTTTTCTGTTGCGTTTCATGGATCATTATTGCTGTTTGACAATGTAGGCAATAATCCGTACACTATCCGCGCACTAGAGCAGCCATTTTAGAAAGAGCTTTATAACAGATTTAAAAGTTTTAAGTGTAAAAAGTTGTCAGGATGTTAACAACGAAAATAAAAATTACAGGTACATTATTTAAACAGTTGTAGCAACACCTGGAGAACGTTAGATTTTTCGGAACCCTGCTACTTACTCTTTAAAACACCTTAATTCATTTTATTTAAAATGTTATATGGTTAATTGCTAAAATAATGAGGACAGCAATGCCTGAATAACAGTAACATTGTACAGGTAGTTTTTTGTTAATTATGTGAGGCAAATGTAGTTTCAAACAGGGATAAAGAAACAGTTTTTGACTGACAAGCAGCAGTTGTTTCTTGAATACAGAAAGTTATTCTGCCTAGCAACGAATAGTGTTCCGTTTATAGTGCTTCTGATATAAGGTCTGAAACTGACTGTCACTCTCCCATCTTCTATTTTAACATCCACAGTATCTGTCTTCATTTACTTTGCAACAGTAAATTAACCGAATATTAAGAATTTTATTGTTTGGCTTTAGAAATACATACATATTGCTTAATCAGATCATATAAACATTGTTTGTCAGTTTTTTTTATAAACATACTTGCATAGGATGAATGGACCTATGCTCTCTTGAAAACCATACATATTTGACCATATAAAATACATCAAAATCAACATATTTACATGACCCCAAACCCTTTTTTTTCATAATTAACTTTTTAACTCCTAGCCTATCAATGCTTTTCTTGTTACTTGAACATCAACCAATAGTTTTTTTTTTTCAAAGGGGAATAAATACCTTAAAATAAACCACTGTGTAGTCTGAATTAGAATGTCAACTATATCTGATTACAATATAATACAAATGAAAAACCTACAGTATGTATGATAAATACTTTTGTTTTGAACATAATAATTAATCAAATGCAGGATTAAACAATAACTTTAGGGAGCTACAATTGCATTTATGTAGGTTTTATCAACATTTAATATTTTTAAAAAACAGAATTCCTTACATGTAGACAACACAAGATCAATACATCTATAGACAAGATATATTTTTGTTTCTACATTTTTTATAGGGTTTTAATAACCTATGCAACAGAGTTGGATTTTAACATTCATCTAATAAAGAACACATTCCCCCCCATACATATAAACAACTGTATTTGTAATAAATGAAAACACAGATTCCATGATTACATAATTAAGAGTTCATATATATTTTTATTTATAGGAAGAGGATCCAAATCTGAATTTTTTTATTTATTTTTTAGACAAAAGAGACAGATAACGGGCTATTGAACACAAAGAAAATACATATAAAATGCCCCCAACATTTCTACAACAAATGAATGTATTAAAAGGTACTCTTTGTGTTACAGAAGCACTGTTCGGATTAATGGAATGTATCTTAAAGCTGAAGTAAGAGTAACCAAAAATCAATCACACTGTTTACAATGTAACTCCAAGCAGTGCAAAGTAGCCTGATACAGTACCAGAAATGCCTAAAATCTCCCATGAAAGAGGGTAAATCATTTATAGATTTAGAGTCCTGTTCCTGCAACACACTTCTTAAGCTAGTGTGCATTATTTACTGTTCTTTGAGCTTGGTGTTTATCAGTTGTTTTTTTGTAATTTCCTGTTAATGTCTAAAGTGTCTCTGTGCCTGTGACTAAGGCAGTAAGATTGTTACAATGGGTGGAAATTCCAGTTCTGTTTTGAAGATCCATTCCTGGAACTCTTATAAAGTAATTTAGCATTTCTTTTTTGTACTTTTACTGTTTACTCGATTTCAGGGTTACCTTCTGTGTAGTGTACTGGTGTTTATACAGATAACTAACTTTCAAATGTCAAGGAAACCCCAATAGCTATTTACTGGCAGATATTCCAATTAGAAGTTGTGTCACTGATAGCCTGCACTTTCTGCTGCCCTAATATTTCATAGACCTCCCCATAGACTTGTTCTCAGAACTATCTTGCTAACATTGCAAGATCTGTATTGTAACAGTTAAAACAAGAATCTTTAGCATGCACACAAAATCCTTCATGTATAATACTTTTTTTTTTTTTTTAATTTGTTAAAATACTGCTGTTTACCATAAACAATTTACATTTGAAACATTATTTTCTGAAGTTATGCAATACAATTATTTTTTTTCTGATTTTAAAGTCAGGACAGTAGAACATGCTATTACAAAATGTGTTCAATTTATTATTTTTCCATATACCAGTCCTAATGTGCAGCATGCATACAATGCAAACACTATATACATCTTGCATTCAATGACATGTACAAACAAGAATTCAGTAAATCAAACACACAAACATTAACAAATGAATAATTTAAAAAAAAAACTTCAATAATAATAATAAAGGCTCCCAGATTTTTAAAAGTCACAAACCAGACTGATTTAGTAAAACAGTGTTTACAGTTATTTTGCATCCCAGTGTTGCTGACATTATTTTAGATGTGTAATGAATAACATGGTACTTATAAATTGCACAGTTATATTAGGAAAGAACACAACTCTTTAGTCAGAGACTTGAAAAAACAGACCTTGACTAAATTGCTTGTAATCCTGCCATTTATAACTATAAAAGCAACAAACCCATATTTCACATTTGATTCCAAGGAGTCTAGTCTAGAACCTACATGTTAAAACATGGTTCTTGTTTGTAAAGTCAGTTTGTCTTCATAGCAGATGTAAACTATTTCAGCTTTATAGTAACACAGAAAAAGTTCAGTTGATCTCATTCCCAGAAGTTAGATGCATAATTTTAACTTTGCTATCTTATTTTCTTATAAAAGTTTAATAATGTGAGCCAGAGTCCTACTTAATGTGCTAATATGTACTTAAATTCGAAATCGAAATTCAAAGAAAGCAAAGCTATCAGAAGTAACAGGAGATATATTATACATAAATGCGTTTAAAACAAACATACAAACAAACTTACCAACAGCTTAAAAAATAAACATTTGAATGCACTGAAGAGCTGATTGTAAACAATGGAAGAAGTTACCCATTTTTTTCTTTTTTCTTTTAGCACACTCCGTCATCATGGTGAAAGGAGACCTTTAAAAAGAACGTTCACCCTGGTCAGAGAACAGAGGGAAGAATGGCCCTCACCCGTCTTTACATTAGAGATCTTGGCTTGCGCCTCTTAAACAAAACTTACTAAAAGTTCACTTCAGTGAGTCGCCTTTAAGTTTCAATGTTGATATGCCTGTCCCTGTTTTGGCCCCTCAAGGCTGCTGCAATTTTCCCTCAATAACCCAGCATCAAGACAGTTTTTTCGTCTTGATTTCATTGGCTGAACATTCACCTGATTCCACTACGGCGTATTCCATTATTTACACATTTGAATGTATACTTAATTTGGATATTTTTCTTTTGATATAGCTAAATTGTGATCTTAAAGAACCGGAAACTTTCTATTTATGCGTCGCTTAGTATTCTGGGTACAAAAAAAAAGTAAGTGTGTGTGTGTGTGTCTCACTTTCAACTGTATTGGAGTTGGGTTTTTCTAAGAAATAGCAACTGTTTAGTCTAGGGATAGACATTATTTCAAGCAAGCAGAAAGAGGTGGCTGTAACATCGTTCTAGAAGAGTGCACCTCTAGGTGTGAGAGACCTGCCACATTTCACAACGTTTGGTATCATATGTTAGCTGGAAATGAACACATGCGGTATGTATGCATACTTATCATTTATTTTAATGTGGTTAACGGGTTTCGTGATCAGAGAAGCGACTATTGATACTTTGTAATAAGCAAATAATCGTATCCGTTTGCTTGTGTGTAAAAAAAAAAAAAGAATATATAGAAAGTGAAAGCCATTCAGATGGGCTAGCTGACAGACTTTCTAATGCTTCAAGTGAACTTTAAGGGTTTTTTTTTTAATGACAGTGTGTTTTAGGATAAGTTCAGCTGAAACGGTTCCAGTCTGTTTTGTGGGATACTTTGCAAACGTCTTATTACGAACGTTGTTTTGTTTTATTATTCCTCTAAGCTCAGTAACCAGGTAACGAAGTGATTTTCAACAAGGCACCTGGTTATAATAGCTTGAAATAATGTAATTCCAGCACTAAAAAGCAGTTTGCATTACAAGGGTATTGGTAATGTTGCTATAGACTTGTTGAATTAAATATCTCCTGACACCAACCCCTATACATAAATGCACTTAGCCTGTCCCCTTTAGCTGTGTCCTGTTTCAAATTCAACATTGATATCATTAGCTTGGGGGGCACTGGCCAGTGCGTCTGCTAATAAACCCAGTGGCCGCTGCAATATTTATTTATTTATTTATTTATTTATTGTCCATGGTAGTCCTATGTTTTTGACATTGACACACACACACACACACACACACACACACACACACACACACACAAATGAGAATGCTAAACCAGCAGAGAAGCAGAAGGAGGCGGTTTTCCTTTGTAGTCACTAAGGAATGCGGAAATGTGCTGCTCTGTGTCAAACTTCTCCTAAGGGGGTCAAGGCATAGTCAGCCAGCGTGGGAAAGGGAAAAAGGAGGAAAAAAAAGAATCACAGTCCACAGACAAGCATTAACAATTTCTGAGTTAGAACAAAAAAATTAAAAATAAAAACTTAGTAGCTTAAAGAGCTTCTCTATACGCTTTTTCCAAAAACGTTTGCACTTGCACTGTTTTTGTTGTGTATGTGTGTGGGAAACGAATCTCCCTTTTTTCATGCTGATCTGCCTAAATTCCTGCTGAAGCTGCTGTTGCTACTGCTGGAGAATGGGGGTCCGAGCATACACTGCGCCTCTAACTGTGTGGCCCGGGCTGAGGACAGTGCATGATCAGTTAACTGTTTGCAAAGTTCCATTCACGGAGGAAGAGGTGGTGCACCGCAGTGTATAGACGTTGCGTCCCACAGTGGAATTGTCGATTTGAAATTATATCGATCTGGTAATTGGAAGAGGGTTGACCACAGATACAATCTTCGGGGGACAGTTTGTGATTTTAAAACAGCTATTGTAGGTGGTTTAATTTATATGCTCTTTTATTTTATCACTTTATTGATTTTAACATAGACATTTTTTTTAATGAGAGCAAAGTGTTCTTTTTTTATTCTCTCTCTCTCTCTCTCTCTCTCTCTCTCTCTCTCTCTCTATCTATATATATATATATATATATATATATATATATATATATATATATATATATATATATATATAATTAGTGCCTGTTTATAATTTTATTTTAAGTAGAATATTTATTTTAAAAACCAATGATATTCCACAAATCGTATTACTACTGTACATATTTAATACTAACAATGTGTAAACGATGATTATCTAGTTAAATATTATAATATTATTACAGATGATGGTATGTATAGATAAAAAGTGTCGTTTGTGTCAAAGGGCTTATTATCATCTCATCATCACATTGTGAGTTGGTGAAGATACTCAAATCGATCAGAGCTGACAGACAATAGCTTGCTTGATGTACCACGTGTACAGCGAGGACTTCACAGTCGCATGTTGCAACACTCGGAGAAGCATGCTGTTAATTTAGCTTTCATATTTGTATATATATATATATATATATATATATATATATATATATATATATATATATATATATATATATATATATATATATATATATATTCTTTGTGTTTATTTAATGTAAGTATATTTAATGTAAGTACGATTAGCTTGTATGTTATAGTCTAATATAATGTATGGTTTAAGATATATTATTAATATAATGTACTTAATAATAGCATCGAGGGAGAAGGGGTGGTAGATGATAGACATCCGTTAAAAATATACACTTGTTTGACTCATTTTTTTCTTTATTTGTTTTAGTTTTCTTCTTTTTTTTCATTTATCTTTTAATAGACGTGAAAATGCTTCACCTGCCCAATTGATGTCTTCTTTATAATAACTGCTGTTGCCTGCCTGCCTGCCTGCCTGTCTGCCTGGGACCCTGGTTCCTTATACAACTCGTTCTAAAGATGGATAAAGAAAGCTCAACTCAACAGTACGAACCGGTTGCTGAGATCGGCGAAGGAGCTTATGGGAAGGTGTATAAAGCACGGGATTTGAAGAATGGGGGTCGCTTTGTAGCCCTCAAAAGGGTCCGGGTTCAAACAGGAGAAGAGGGGATGCCTCTCTCTACCATCCGCGAGGTGGCAGTACTGAAACAGTTGGAATCATTTGAGCACCCCAACGTTGTCAGGTGAGAGGGATCGATTACGGGAGGAGACGGGTTTCCAAAATTCAATTGTCATAGTTTGCGATATCGCGTTGGCGTCCACTGTGCCTGAATACTCACAGCTTCATTGTGACTCTGTTTTATAACAAGTTTATTGTTGATTTATTTTGTTGTAGTTTTATATTTACTCTATGATAAATATGAATTTAAGATAAAGCATATACACAAAATATTTGGGGATGTATTGCATTTGTAAATACAAGAACTGACGTATGTACGTCATTTTTTCCCTTGTTTTGGGATTGGGGGTACTTTCATTCTTGGCCTAAGTGGGGTTTCCCTCAGAATAATAAACAAACAAAAACAAACAAACAAACAAAAAAAAAACTTTAATGGTCCTCGAACATTTTCTGAAGATGTGTATGGTATAACATGTGTTTGCCTGTAGGGTATGTGTGTTTTGTGTTAACTTTGATCTCATGACAACAGTTGCAAGAAGAGTAGCAGTACATTTCAAAGCAGACCTGTAAGAAGAATATATTCTAAGGATGTATTTTATTATTATCATTTTTATTTGTTCCAGAATTTGGTATACAGAAAACAAAAAGAAAGAATTAAAAACACAAATAAGTCATGATTAGGAGCATGTTAGGGAAAGGTCGGATAACACAGTACTTATTTATGTGAAGAAGTGATTTTGTTAATATGTATTATTCTCATAGATCAATTCAGTTGATGTACTTCTTTGAATAAGGCACAATAATAGGCCCAGGGTTATTAACCAAGGTGGACTAGCATCAATAAACGTGCTATTCGGTGCTTTTTGGAGTTGCGACAGCAGAAACAAGAAACATGTTACCTAGTTTTAAAATCCTTATCAATGGCACCAATGTGATGTTTCCAGGGGAAGTGTTTATTGGAGCCCCTCGCTAGCATTCCTTGTGTGGTTTTAAAGTGGTCAGAGTTCTTGAGATGCGTCGTTGATTGTGTCTACTTATCAGTATAATCTCACACTGGTGATAATTTAATATTCAAAGCAGATGAGCATACGTTAATGAAGAAAACCCCTTGTATAGGTTGTGTTATGGAAGCCAGTGCAAAGCACTTTAGAGAGGTGGGTGAGTTCATCCCAGTATCAGTAAGTAAGATTCAGGGGTATTGCATTCGGATTGTTTGGGGCTGAACATGTTGGTTTCTCATGCAAGGTCCTTTTTCAATAGTTTGATTTAACTCAAAAGGTTTAAATGAAGGTCTCTGATATCTTTATTAGAAGTGTCAGTTTATTTATATATTTATTTATTTATTTATTGCATTTATATAGAGCTTTTTATGCAAAAGTATCACAAAGCACTGTACAGTACATAGCAGGAAAAGAAAAAAAAAACCAACACACCACAATACATATTAGCATGTCACACATACAACTGCCGCAGTCAGACCATTTAAATAACAGTATACACATAATAATAATACAAAAGCAGCAATTTTGAAGTTACATTAAAACCCACTAAGATAAGAAAGCCATTTTATAAAAGTGCGTTTCTAGTCTTGACTTGAAACCTGTAACGGTCCCAGCTTCCCTGACAAACAAAGGCAGAGCATTCCATAGTTTAGAAGATTTACAGAAATAGCCCTGCCTCCCGTGTTGCTTTTGTTGACCCTAGGAATAACCAGCAGTCCCGCATCCTGTGATCTCATGCTGTATGGAAGATATGGGGTCAGTAACTCCTGCAAATAACTAGGTGTTATTCTATTCAGGGCCTTGTAAGTTAACAGCAAAATCTTAAAATCAATTCTATACTGCACAGGGAGCCAGTGTAGAGTCCAAAACAGGAGTAACATGTTCACTTTTCCTGGTTTTAGTCTACTGAAAACTATTACTGAATCAGTACTATATTCTGACCTATTTGACATTTCAGTTTAATTTAAGTATGATGAAAATAATTTTCTGAAACTGGCACAAAAGTTGTTTGTGTCATGGCTGGTAAGTGTAGTTCATGTGTATCTTGTCAGTAAAAACTATTCTTTTGTACGTGTCGTTATATATTTAGTTCCTTGAGCATGATCCTTTTTGAGTCAGGAAGTGATATGCAAAATGAAAATGTCTGCCACATCTATATTTTAATTTTACTTCGATGAGAAACACTTAAGAGATGTACTCATTTCTTCTCTCCACACTCAAAAGCCAAATGAGTCAAGGTAATTTAGTTATTAGTGTCTGCTCAGGGAATTTCCCCAGAAAATTCGGCAATATGGGGGAAGTTCAAATTTGTTTATAATTCAAAGAAAAAGAAGTAATTTTGTCCATTCAGCATTTGGTTATTTCTTGAAAGTATCCTGGGTGGTTTCTGTGCTTTGAAATTGTTCTCAGATTTGGGCTCTTTCCTTTACTGTAAGAAAAGAGCTTCTTTTTGTTGATATTTTGATGTGGTTAGCATACAGCTGCAGAGTAGACAGTTACCTTTGAATGAACGTTTGGCTGTTGAATGTGATTAGAGAAACCACCTCAGTCATTGCTAGACTAGCAGAGTCTTCATTTCCATTTGGCAGTGGGAGTTGGGAAGTTTTTGGCTTAAATTAGCTGTTGGGGAGGGAGTGGCATAGGGGCCAGTTCTTGACTGCTCTCACAGAGGAAATAGGTCTCTCAATTCAGAACAGCATTGATATTCTTTTCTAAGAAACAGTGTCAGGACAGGGTGATCCGAAGGCCAGTACTAAGATCCAAACTTCTTTACACCTTGGCGAGAAAACAAAAGAAGCTTTGTGTTTCACAGTGACAAAGTCTATTAAGTTTACCTCTTTGTTGCAAAATGCCATAACCGTTGATCTATGTATGCCTCAGAGGGTTGATGGAAATATATACTACAGTTAGTACACATTAGACTTGACTATTCAGCAGTCTTTTTGATTTATAACTGAAATTCCTCCATATTAAAAACAAAACAAAAAAAAAAGCCTGACCTAGGATTTCTCCAATAAATGTATGCTGTCTGTTCACTTTAACAAAAGGTTTTCATATTTATATTATTGATGGTGTTTAACTCTTTGAACCAAGGAATAAAACCAACTTCCAAGTAGACATGCTTACCCAGACTCATAGCTTCCATCTGAGCAGCTGTATTCTTTGATTATGTTACTGAAGTTCCATTACCAGTGTTTTACAGTAAGAATTAACCCTTTCACTGCTGCATGGCTATCAATGATACAGAGCACATGCTTTAATATATAGCAAGGTGTCTTTCTAGGTGGTACACAGTAGTATTCTGTGATACACTGAATAGAGTTATATTAAAGGTGGTCAACAAGTATTAAAGTTGTTCCTGATTTACTAATCCTTTGTCTCCTACTTTCCATGGGTTAGTCAGCGCTAACTAATTTGAGGCAGTCCCCAGTGCAAAATCACTAACATGAAAAACTGGTGCATTAACCTACTTGTTCCCCATAGAACAATTTTTTGAAGATTATATTGCTAAGTTGCAATTTCTAACCCATTTTATTCCAAAGAAGGTTCATGTTTTACTGGGGTAGAATATGAGAGTGTTTAGGTAATTCCAGGAACGGCAGTGACTATCAAAAAACAACATTCCCCACGTACCAAGCAAGGGTGTATTGTTGTGATGGAATATGGCCGGGTTAACATGCAACATCTGGCCAAGAACCTTTTCAAAGTCAGTGGCACATAATTGTTACATTTAAGCAGCCAACCCTTTAATTCCCCAGTCCACAGCTGTCAGAAAAAGAACAATGTTTAGCATCAGTCCCCTTTTATTTACTTATAATTTAATTTGATATTATTATCTACAATCATATGTGCCTTGTATACAATTTTTAGCCCCTATATTCTTAATAATAATATAAGTTTATAGTGAATTATATACCTGCTGAAAACTTCTATTCTTAATATTAATGTTTGATTGTGGCAAAGTGGTTTGTAGTGCACAGGTGTAGAGGTGATGCAGTACTTAGTCCAACAACAGTTCAATGGTGAAAACAAAGCTTTATTAATGATGTGTAATGTCAGTAAAACCACGGTGTTCAGTCCCGAAATTATAATAATAATAAACACACACTTTAAAACACCTACACGATCACCAGTCCAATAGTGAGTGCTCCGGGTGCAAGTGGTTTTGTGAATACACATTAATAGTGATTACAGTGGTGCAGTGCAGTCCAGGTTTGATGCTGGTTTAACAGCGGCAGCTCCCGGATATTTAGCCATCTACAATGACAAATAACAACAGTTAGTGAGACAGACAACACTAAACACTCACGGTTTCTTTTACTCCTCTCGGTCAGTCCGTAACCATAACAGAGGAACAAATCGCTCGGCCACATCCCCTGATATACCTTTAGTCACGCCCCCTTTGGTAGCAAGTGCAATCACGTCTCCTCCAATCCATGACTGACACATCGCCTTCCTCAGTCTACCACTGACTTCTAGTATTGTGGCTTCGCCCTCTCCTGACTGACCCTGGAATGAACTGTCAAACCATCCAGTCCAGGGCACACTGTTCCTGTTATACCGGGCCCTCACATGTCAGGAGGGAGATTGTTGACTCGGAGTAATTACCCGCAAGATAATTGGCCACGGCGACAGTTAAATGTCCCGAGCCACGTCAAAGACACTTTACACAAGATAAACCTGCTGTATAACCATGTACCCACTGCCATCCAATAAGCATTGGATCAACATGAGGACACTGATTATCCTTATACTTATTGGCAGTATAATGTTTTTAGCAGTCTGGCACAGTGGTGCAATGTGTTTGCTAGACCTGTCCCTAATAGGTCAACACATGTTGAAAATCTGTCAACATATCAAAATAAGATCATGCTGACCATAAACTAAACACTCCACGCTTGCTTTACTAGTTGTAAACCAAACAGTTTAACAAAGCTATGAGGAAATCCTTGCATGACCACACTATGTAACCAGATAGTACTTCATCATCCCTTTACGTATTTATGAAAGGAACACTTGTTTTTAACTGGTATTAAACTGTGTACACAACTACATGCACAATAATTGGCACCTAAAATAATAATAAATAAATACCAATAAAATATGAACCAGTTGGTCACATGATGAAATGTTGCATTGACACTTGTGGCAAGGTATTGTTTAACTTACTTTTTTCTTCTTGCTGTTTCTCCAAATAAAGTTTTAACATATGTTGGGTGGGCTGCTTGCTGGTTAACTCCCTCCCGATTTTTCTTCTTGTTGTTTTTCCTCGCAGGTTGTTTGATGTATGCACAGTGTCAAGAACAGACAGAGAGACCAAACTGACCCTTGTCTTCGAGCATGTCGATCAAGATTTGACCACCTATTTGGAGAAAGCTCCACAGCCGGGTGTGCCTCCTGAAACCATTAAGGTACCTTGGATCACTGGACCTATTTCAGTGAATGCTATGTATAAACAATACTGTTGTGGGATATATTGCTTTCATTTATTTTAAATATTTAACAAGAAGACCAAATATTGGAGTACTACAGATGTATTTGTTTGTTTGATTATTCCCTTTTGAGGTTAACTTTCTGTATGTGTGCATGTGTTGCCAGACAAAATTAAAGGTACCATCTACAGTAAATCTACTGGAAATACTGAAAATGGCTGGGTTTACATGCACGTGGAAATCGACTTGTTGTCACACCAATACATTGTGAAACAGCAAAAGGACGTCCTTTTGGCAGCGTGACTTTAAGGTCAGGGTCAATCGCTTTCTCACGATAAAAATAGCTGTAAAAACCCATGTAAACCAGAGCAGGAATCGTGCTTGTGGCTCACGAGATTTCAGCAGTCAAGATCCAGTTCTTCTGACTTACTATCACGTAATCTCCAGCAGAAAGTCCGTACAAAACATACACCCCCCCAACACACACACACACACACAATGTACATTTATGCACTACTTTAACACTAGAACCGCTGCGGTTATACTCATACCTACAACCGCCGACGGCAGTCATTATCACTGTACATTTTAAACATCATCAATATTAAAATGAAAGACAAACTATCGGATACAACTCAAACGTTTATTCAAGCACATCATATCAAGCATCTGCACAGCCGAAACGCCGTATTTAAATGAACAATTAAACATAAAAGGGTCTATTTTCTAACTTGCCACATATAAAACACTATTTCAAAAAATGAAAAACTGTAATAAAATAAACATTTCAAAAGAAACTAGTGTGTAAACAGGTTTATGTACATACAAAACTATAAAAACAAAAGTATTTTTTAATCTAAAATGAAACAAACATATGACTTCTCGTGTGTGTGTGTGTGTCACTCGCAGCACAGAATCCACGTTGAGCTGCTGCAGCCTGCAGCTTTGCAGTTTTGTGATTGAAATGTTTCTGCTGAAGTGCTGTGGCTAACTTCAAGATGAAATCTCTCCTACTGATATTTTCCCTGGTGCATTTCTTGTACAAAATGAAGGAATTGATGGCTGCTAGGTCCAGTAGAGATAACAACAGGATTTTTCACACAATTTGAAATTGTACAGTATATGCACGTGTTAACAACAAAGTTATAGGAACATGTTGGAGTGTGTTATCTTCAAGTCATCTTTACTGTACATGATTAACATGTACCTTTTGTATATTTTATTCAAAGTTGAAATGTTTGACAAATAATTTTACTTGTTTATTTTGGTATTGCTACATATGCTAGTATTGCTACACATTGTAACTGTGAATGTGCTGTTGCTGGAAGACCAGCCAGTCAATCATTATCTGCAGTTGTCCTTTCATACAAAGACTGTGCTCTACATCAAGAGTAAAACCTGTAATTTTACTAGTGAAACCACATACTGAAGGATCATTTGCTATAACTGAAATGATGGCGTTTGTAGATTTGCCACCATTCAAAGCCTCATTTTGTCAAAGCGTGAAAATGATACTACAACAATGACGGACATCAAAGCAACATAAGAAACATATTAACCAGTTTCCCAGTAGTGACAGCTAATAACGATGAGGTTAAAGTAATATAATTAGGTTAAGGTACTAGAAAGAAATAACATAAATGTATTTTTTATATCTTATAACAATGACAGAGTGTGACTAATGATAAAACCACACCCTAAAGGCATGAAGAGGCCTCAAGGCTTTTCTGCACCGTTTGTTTTATTATCTCAATATGCAAAAGTGCTTCGATGCAGTTGAAGTAATTGTTTCCTTATTTCTTGGTTAAGAAAATTGTAGAGATCTACAAAGAAAAAAAAACAGTAACTAAAAGAGTGAAAAGTGACGTACTGTAGCAGTGGTATTAAATAATCATACTATGTACCACTGTTGTGCTATATTTTTAGATTTTAAGAAATGGTACACAAAGAAGAGGGCTCTATGGTCTGTTTATGCCCGCCTCAAGCAATTAAGTGGACATTTCATAAAAAATGGTGTAAATGCAATTTGGTGTGAAAAAAACTACTTTTTTGCAGTAGTCTGCTTTGCTTGTGTTGTTGATTTGCTTTTTAGACTTTAGGAGGCAAAACTATACCATAAGGTTATGTTTGTTTGTTTACTTTGATGTAGGATATAAAAAGATGTATAATTTTATTCTTTCTTAGTGGTTGTGAAAACAATTAACAGTTAAGCTTACTTGACAGGTAGTGAAGGACCAGAAACTTGTACGTTCCCATGGCGATCTTTGTGCTGTGTCGTCTACTAGGAGAAGCCATGGGCCTTAATGCTTCTATCTAGTGAGAGCCAAGGTCACAAATTGTGTTACAAGGTAGGGATCGGGTGCCAAAAGACAAAGCCTCGGGTCTGTTGTAGGTTTAAGGAAATAATTTTGTTATTCGTTGACTTGGTAACACATTCATATTAAACATACACCTCCTTTCCTAAGAAATAAACTTATCCAGGCATGTAACAGATGTATTACTTCTTTGTTTGTGTGTAGTGCAATATGATGCATCCAATCCAGTTTTTTATTTTTTTTATTTGATTGCTTTTTAGAAGTGTAGTGGTTGATTAATTAAAATGAATGACGAACATTTTTTTAAGTAAGACTCCCCATTATTTATTTAAGCAATAAGACACGAGCAGACATGGGCTGTGCTGGATATTGTCACTTCTTGGTGTGTTGTTAGGTAACCAACCAAGAAGTGACAACAACCCACGCCCTCAAGTGCCTTATTGCTTTTATAAAATGGATTTATAAATGTTTTATAAAAAAAGAAAGAAGCCTATATAGTTTCAAAAAAATTTATTAACATTTTGAGATATAACCTTCCACAACAGAAAATAGTCCCTATGAACGGAAAATAATATTCAAGTAAAACATTTAAATTTTTTTGAATAAAGACTTTAAATAACTATAAAAACCTTGCTAGATGTGTTTCAGTTCATTTTTCTGACTTTAAATAACTATCAAAAAAACCTTGCTTAGTGGTATATCTGTGAGGTGCCTGCCTTCCTGCATATTACATGGTTGCTAGGTAATTCACTCCCATTGGCTCTAGCGTATACCAAACAGTGCAAGAGTTTAAGATGCTTTGTTGGGATGAAGATTATTAATTATTAAGTAATTAAGTGATTTTTTTTTTCAGAAAGCCAGTCATTTAAGCATTTAACAGCCCAATTTCTTTGTTTTGTGGTATTAATTTCATTTCGATTTTTTTGTACATGTAAAGAGAGTGAGTGCACGGTAGTACAGGAGAAGAGAGACCGTGAAGAAAGGTGAGAGTCGGATGGTTAAGACATCACATGTAATAATGTAAATACTGTCAAAAATATAAAAATACACAAGTTAAAAATGAATGACGAGTCAGTTTCATAAAATGACAGCTGATACCAAAAGGAGGAAAATAAAACTGAATATATGTAACTGGGTCAGTTACAGAAAATTACTGCTATGTACTACAAATAAAATACCAAAACAGCGTCTTGTTTTAAAATAGCAAACTGGTTCGTTGTGCAAATTAATATAAACTGGAAGATATGACAAGACACCTTGATGTCTTCAGTATCTTCTATGGAAGCAGGTATTTTGACAGGTGTTTTCTTTGAGTTCGGTGGCGCAGTGATACGTGGTTAAGCACAGGTGCAGTGATTTGCCTTTGTTCCTAAGTAGTTTCTAATCGTGACATTGTCCTGGATATTGTAACGGCGTGGAACCTTGATGGACCAATCAGCATGCAGCATTCTAACAATCAGTTTTATAATTGTTTGTTTATTTAATGTTAATACTGTATTTGCTGCAGGACTCTATTTTATCATAACTTCAACATCAATATTAACTTGTAAACCCCACTAAACCCCATAGGGCTGCATTAAAACAGTACATCGTTGCCATAGTGCTGTACATTAGTTCGCTCTAAAAAAGGAGAACTTTTTACTTTTACAGTAGCCACTGCAATGGGAAATTTGGTGTTTAAAAACAGTGGCCTGAGGTTGTGTTCACAAGGTTATTCTGGGTTTAAAAATGAAAACAAAAACCAACTCGGACTTGTATGTGCTCAGACCCAGGTCTTGATCTTGAGCAGTGTGGTAAAAGCCTTTACAAAAACTGTAAAGCAGTCAGACGTAGCCAATGGAATAAAAAAGGGAGGTGAACAGGCATAAAGAGGCCACAGGAAGTCAGAAACACAATAGAAAAGAACAACATACATTGTGAGGCAAAGTTAGCAGTAGGCGACTACTAAAAATAACTAGCACTTCTGTGCCCGCTAATGGGTGGACTAACACTAAAAGGCTTTGTTTTATGTCAGGCTACCTTACCGTCGCACACAGGGACCCATTCTAACACATTTCCTAAGGCTGTCTGTCTTTTCATTGTAGAAATGTCGCCAGTCAGTTCAGAGCGGCATCTGCAAATGTTTTCTGGATGAGTGTGCACTGTATTGTTTTAGATTTTTTAATCACTGACCAGCTGGCTTGTTAGTGAATGGAACTGCGGGCCCCTCGCCATGTTTCTTGTGAGGTCTTGGCAGGGTGGCTGGGTAGGCTGCCTGTAGCCGGTGTCAAAGTAATTTAAGCAGCAACTGCAAAGCGGTGCCCTCTCATCAAACACTGCCCCCCAGCCTCCCCCTCCCCACCAACCATTGCTTTCTTCTTGTCACATGTTGTCATGAAAGTTACACCAGAGGAAATGACCGTTTTTAAAAACTTTTTTTTTTTTTTAATGTAAAGATAGCTTGTGCCGCTTGGACCCCTCCATGCGCTATCCCTGAGGTTTAACAAGTGGATACAATTAGCTGCAATCCACAAACAGCTGCAGGGAAGTAGAGGCTCACTACTGGGCCTCACAGAAACATCTCTTTCCTGCTAGTAACAGTGTCAGCTATCAACATCTGCCATACTTTAGCTTCAGAGGGACACCATTTTTTTCTCCTTTCAGTCAGATAGCTTCCTGTTGTATTGAAATGGTATGCAGATAAAATAACATGGCCTGAATTTAAAAGCAAAAATCCACCTCTTTTAACCCCTTAGTCAGTAACGATCACTGTGTTACTGGTCACCGTAGGCCCCTAATGGTATAATGAGCAAGTCGGTAAAAAATATTTTGTGGAACCATTTGACCTGTATCAGAATTCTGCTCATTAAAAGTAATGTACAGTGCCACCAAAGCATAAAGGGACTTTGTTTTATTGAATCTCTTTTCCTGATTGATCTGCAGGACATGCAGTGCAACCTTTCAAACTGTCATTTATTCCATGCCACATAACGTGGAATAAATGACACAGACACAAATCTTTTTAGATTTAGGATAAGAAGTTGATGTCGTATTGTTCTGTTCTCTTCCCAGCTTGGAAGAATGCAAAGTGCTCTTCATAACTAAAAGAATGAAAAAAAGCTGGCAACGCTTTCGTTTCTTATCCTGAGAACCTACAGGCAGTTACAGGCAGCAGGGAGAGCGTAGGTGGTTGAGGGTGGTGCATATGTGAAGAATTGTGACAGCTGTAAGGTAATGCTAATATTAACTTTAAGGGTGGAATTTGGATCAGTTGGGCTGACAAGGTAATTGTTATAATTTCAGTAGAAAACATTATAAAAGCAGATGCTCTACAGTTATAATGTGATGTAATAATATATTTAGTTTTCTCAGTCCCCACAAATGGTAATTGATATTGAATGGTGTTTTGGGAACCTGGGCCTAGTTTCACAAGACAGTTCTAGGTAGCAGTCTGCTAAATAAAAAAAGAAAAAAAGAAAAAAAAGAAAATAACACTTATCCTTTTATCATATAGACCTGTTGAGTCAATTTTTACCAGTTTATCATTCTATCTTAAAATATTGATTTTTGAAACAGTATGCTAGCTATCAGCCTGCTAAGTGCTAGCAGTGCTTTGTGAAACTGGCTTCTAGTCTTGTGTTTTACTGGTTACCAATGTATCACGTTATCCAGGCAGTATACAGTATACTTGACACTGTACAAACCACTAAGGCTAACCTTAATTTAATTTTAATTAAGCAATAGAACCCAAAGAAATTGGGTTTACTGTCTGGTAAAGCCCGCCCTGTGCCGTTTAAATTAAACATAACGAGAAAGGCATTTTTTAAAACTTTATTTGCTATACTAAATTTAAATAGATAGATTGAATGTATAGGACAGCGAGGATGCACGCTTAGTCTATATTAAGGGACAAGGTTCAGAGGACGTGTACTATAATGGACTTTTTTTTTCATCAAGCTGAAAAAAGGTAATATACATTAATAATTAGCCTACTGTATTTACGTTTGTTGTTTTTTTTTATTTGGAACAGAGATTAAACATAGTTTGAACGATAACATTTGAGGTCCTTTACCAAAGATTAGGGACCTCAGGTTGACCAATCAGGGTAAAGGAAATCTCTGATCCATTATCTAATATCCATTAAAGTATAGAAACGGAGCACCAGCAGCAGATATCATATTTTTTTTCGATAACTACTTTACAGGTTAAATTTGTTCAATACACAACTTTAAAAACATTAAAACTTCACTTTCTGTAGTCCTATCTAGTTTTTTTTTTTTTTTTCTAGAACTGGTCATCAAGGCCTTGTTGTTCGTTTACATTACTGGTGTGATGACACAATATAACCATATACAGCAAAACTGCATCAACCAAACATGATATACTTATACTAGCATGGTCATCACACTATTGAACTATTATAGGTTTATATATCTATGGGTTATATAGTGAAATAATTCCATAAATATATACTGTTGTGGACTTTCATACACTATCTAGGTCTCTTACTGCAGAAAACATGTATATTTATTTGAAAAAAAACATGGTATATGGTATCATACTAGAATAAAGAAAGTTCTCCATTTTACATGCCTTACTTTCAGGTAGTCTTTATACTTGCACTTCCTGCTGTTTTGGGGGCAGGCATCTCTGGTTGTATTTATGGAATTAGTGATGGTAATAAGGGAGGTAAAAACTCACCAGCACCAGCAGGATTAATATAGCCATCAAAATAAATTCATGCATTTTACCCATTTTGCTCTTCGATTCACTATAAAAGTCTCATGTACAGTTTTGATAGAAACACATAGTATAGCAAACAAGCATTTTCATTTTAAAACATGACTTTGAGTACTACACTTTATCAGGTTGCTTGGCTTGCCTGTCAGGAAATCTGTTGCTGACCTTTATTTCACCTCAGCTGTGTCTTCTGGGTCAAAGCATCTGGCTGAAAAGCATGTCCGACATTGAGGACAACTTGAAGGTGAAACAACAAAAAAAAGATAAACTAAGAAAACAATCCCTGCAAACGGAGGTTTCTTTAATCTAGTGCAGTTCCAGATATCATCTTTGAAATAAAAATACACGTTGCTGTATATTGTGAATGGCAGGGTTGGGAATAGTGGGGGTAATGTTTTATAAGCCAAAATCACTTTGAAGGGTGTCCAGAATTAAAACCGCTTTAACAACATAATTAATCATAATATAAAAAAGTAGCATTTCTAAATTAAGTTCACACATTTGCATGGTGATTTATGACTGAAAATCATGTTTGTGCCAGTGATCTGTTTGGTGCATGTGTTGCATTTTACTTACTTGTATTTGTATTTGTTCATATAACAGAATTTATAAAGGACCGTATCAAAGTGAAGTCTACTTCTTTTCCAGCTAATTCAAAATGAAAGAATATTCAAATATGAAAAAAACCCTGTTAGCCTCAGCAGTAGTGTTTTAGCTCTGTGCTTATATATTATAAATGTTATATAAAAACTGGCTATGAGTAATATATCAGATAATTATTGTGGCTGATATAAAATGACTGTTAACTCATTTCTATGCTTGCTTGTTCAGGATATGATGTTCCAGCTGCTGCAGGGTCTGGATTTCCTTCACTCCCATCGAGTCGTTCACCGGGATCTCAAGCCTCAGAACATCCTCGTCACTGGCAGCGGTCAGATCAAACTGGCTGACTTCGGCTTAGCAAGAATCTACAGCTTTCAGATGGCACTTACCTCAGTGGTGAGTAGGTGGAAGGTTTCAGTGGATGCATTTGTTACAGTGTTTCATATTCTGTTGAATTATACATTGCTCCCTCGATATTTCGATATCTCACTAGCACAAAAAACAGTGCAAGCACATAGAGTGGGTCTTCATAATTGCGTAATAATCACACAGTACCTGAAAGGATAAAAATATCTGTATCAGCTCAACAGAATTTGAATTGTCTATAGGAGACTAGGGGTGTAGTATGATTAGATTGGTGGAAATTCAGGTCTGTTATTGGGTTCACCATTTACAGTGTGACGGAATCAGCACATAAGGGTCCCCATTTCTTGAAAGAGGACCCTAAAAAATATGAAATATCAAGGGCAGTGAACTGTTGAAGACTCCTTCCACAGAAATGTGAAATAACAAGTTGTGCTGCACTTTAGAGAATGGTCCTTTTTCTGCTCTGCTCTTGTTGATAAAATCCCTGTTTCCTCTGTTTTTATAGTGTGTGGTACAATGAAAAAGTCCGAGAACTGGCAGTCATTTAGAGCAAGTGTAAACTGGAATGTAATGGTCACAGCCTTTATCTAAGGCAGATTCTGATGCAGTCTTTAGTGCATTTATTCCCTTTTTGTGATTTCCTTATCAGATGTTCACAGATTGATGCAGATTTGTTGTCCATTGTTTCGGTAGAGGTTACAATATATGGTTAATATGTTTGTACAGCCCAGACTAGAGTCTGCCTTATGCATACGATGGCTCCTTTCTGTGTATGAAATATGCCCTAAAGCTTAGATGATGTGCTGTTGTCACTTTATTGTTAATTTTTGGCCAAACATGTCTTCCTTGTGTTTGTGGCTCCAGTGATTTCCTCAAACAGATTGTAAAAAAACCTGTAGTCATAAGATGAAAGTCACAAACCAAAAACACTTTGCTATCTGCTAGGTTTCTGATTCCATTGACATTAAAATAGAATATTAAAATAGAATAGAATTAAATGGATATTAAATAGGTTCTTACTTGTGAAGCACAGCTTGTAGATCTGTTAGAAAGAGGTTTTCCTAGATTTCCTCCCCCCGGAGACCGAGAACCAGCAGCACAGCCGCTTCTGGGCCACCAGGGGGAGTGAAGCAGGAGACCTAGCGACCAACTGTGTGCAGTGACCTGGGAGCTAGGCCCAGCGATCAAAGGTCTCTGGGAGCCTGGATGGTCCGTGTACATTCCGGCCAATCGTTTTTGCATTCAGAATCGGAAATCGTAAAACCGGAAAACTACCCGTTTTTCATTTTCCAATTTAAAAATACAAAAACAGATTCAGGCTTGTTTTCCCATTTTTCATATTGCGTTTTGCAACAAAATAAATCGAAATAGAATAATCTGTAATACAAAAAGAAATAATAGACTGTAGGGACGAAAAATGAAATCAATCTCCCAAGAGTCGGTGATAAAGAAGGTAGTCTTTATTCAAGCAGATATCTGGAGAGACAGCACTGACAGGAAATCTGTTAATGCTTCTCTAACAGGTACACACTTAAACAATGATAAGATATACTAATGTATCGGAAAAGGGACAGACCTATTCAACCAAGCATGCCAGCCCCCTTTAGTGATCCTATGGCAAGCTCTGTAAGATGCTAACATTTCCTCTCTCCCTGCGGTTTGCAGCGCTTACAAAGAAGAACTGCGATACAAAGCAACACTTCACCATATTCTGTTACAAATACCCCCACTGCACCATGAAAACACTCCACACCATTTAGTATCTTAAAAATTATTTAATTATTTATTTTATTTTTTTTAAATGGTCAGACACGGCCAGCTCTCTGTGTCCCGCTGTTATGACGATGCAATAATTTCGCGCCTGTGCTTATTGTCGTGGAAGTGTTCTGTCTGTTTACCAACATTATTTATTAATTAATTTAGCAGTTGTTACAAAGTACTGTATTACAATACAGCCGTAGTTCTACGTTAAGTTAATATAATAATCATCACCTTGTATCACTCAGGTACAGTGCATTATAATAATACTAAAAATAATAAGTCTTCACACACAAGGGGGGGAAAAAAATCCACGTACTGTTCTTATATTTAAATAAACTTTATAAACTTAACTGGATTATATTATCATAGCACATTTTGTCCAGGCTCCACGTATGCTTAGAGCTCCCCTTTCACGGGTACCCAATTTGTTTCACTTGTATTGATGCAGAAAACGTCATAACACCGGGACACATTCGATACGAGTAGAACACTCCTTAGTACTTTTTTTTTTTTTTAAAAGGTCTATTTATTTTTGTATTACAGATTATTCCATTTTGAATACTTTGTTGCAAAAAGCAATATGAAAAATGGGAAAACAAGCCTGAATCAGTTTTTGTATTTTTAACTCAGAAATTGGAAAATGAAAAACGGGTCGATTTTGGTTTTTATGAAAAACCAAAATAGAAAAATGAATCTGGTTTTTTTTCTGGTTTCCCGATTTACGATTTAGAATGCAAAAACGATTGGCCCGAATGTACACGGACCCTGGATGGAGGGTTCTGACCTGGGCTGGCCTTAGGGCAAGGCGGCGGCCTAGGGCCCCACACCTAAGGGGGCCCCGCGCGCATCACAAATTGTATTATGTCGGCCCCTCGCAAGAGTCGGACCATTGTAAAATGAAAATAAAAAATAGAGAATTTCAAGTCAAGCGGATGTGTAGCTGGCAGCAGCGTAGGGCACTCCAGCAGCGGCAATGCTGGTACTGGAAATGCTGGCAGCAACACTGGCCCCTCCGGACGTGCAGCTGGCAGGGTTGCGGGGTACTCCAGCTGTGGCACTCCGGACATGCAGCTGAAGAAGGCTCCCCATTCTTTGGCACTCAGGTAGGCCGCTCCTCCCTCTCTGGCACTCGGGCAGGCAGCACCTCCCTCGCTAGCCTCAGGGACTGGCCACTTCTCCCCCTTTTTCCTTCTTCGGGCAGGTGGCACTCCCCTGCAGGCGAGGCACCAACCTTGGTCCTCGAGGCAGGTGAGGAAGGTGTCCAGGCCGCCATCCCCCAGCCCTGGGAAGGAGGGGGTGGGGGTCTTCAGCGCTTGCCTTTCAATTCTGATGCAATGCACTTAAACAAGGTAGGGAAGGCAAGCATGCAGTGACATCAGCTTTGCAGTGCTTGCAGGTGTGTGTGTTTTCCACTGGGTAAGCAGCATGAGCCAACCACCTCATCCTGATAGAAAGCCTTCATATGGGCACATGTCCTGGAGGTGCCCAGACTCCCCACAAGCTCCGCACCACGGAGTCCCGTCTTTCTTCAACCGGAGTTGTTTGTCGTTCCAGTCTTCCGTAACAAATATATATATATATATATATATATATATATATATATATATATATATATATATATATATATATATTCCAAAAATAAAAAAAAACCTGCAGTCTCTAGGGGCGGTATCCTGCTTTAAACACCAAGTGTGACAGGGTAGCGTCACTGGCCAAGCTGTTACCGGCGGTAAGAGGGACTCAGAAGTAAGAAGCTGCAGGTTAAGCGCTATTGCGCACGTTCAATAACAGCTAATACAGTACAAATAACAAAACAAAACGCTACTAAACAACAAATAGATAGGCACAAGGGCCAAAATAAAAGGGTCTACAAAAACTCACGGACATAACACAGCACAGCACAGCACATCACATCACAGCAACACACCTTCACCAACACCGACATTGACGCCTAACAACACCCGTGATTACCCCTTTTATACACATGTGGCTGGAGCCTCATTAACCATTAATCATTCAATTGTGGTCCCAGCCACATTCTCACGTGTTTTATGGCAGGGAAGAATTTAACACCCTCCCTGCCAACCCCATATTCCCCCCACACACGCATTATACCGGCAGGGCATTTGCCTTGCCACAGCAAGTTTTAAATAACTGGTGGTAGTGAGGGTGATCACTGTGTGGACTTTGTATTGTTGCACTTATTCCCTTGATATAACAGCATGTTACTAGATAAGTTAGAAGAATCCCTTTTAAGTATTTAAACAGCTCATGCTCTCACATTCTCTCATGACAAAGGGGCCGTTCATAAGGGACAAAAAGCTTTGCTAGAGGGCCTTCCTCTGAAAACCTGATCTCTTTCTCACTTGCTTGGATTGGGCAGACCTGGGAAATCAAAGCAAAAGCTCCTGGGCGGAAAATGATTTCTGAGAGCTATGAATGGCCGTGAATTCCTGCCGCTGTGTCACGAGTGCGGCAGGTTGTTGCTGTGAAAAGGGCCTTCAGTCCTTTGAGGTGACCATGAAAGCCTAAAATCACATGCAGCCAAAGATGACTGCAAGTAATGCACTTTGTAAAGTGAGAACGATAGCAGCAGCTGTGAACGGGGAGTGGCCCTGACTGAGAGGAAGGAATAGAAGTCAGGGTCTCTTCAGTCAGGGGAAGGTGAGACAGGCTCTTCGGTTCTTTCTGATGTCAGATGATCTTGCAGGAATCTGTATTTAGGTAGATGCTGAATAGGCTGTGTGTTCACATGTAACTGCATTCCCCGAATAAGCATTAGCTATGCTTAAATACTGTCAAAACAAAATCAATGAAGCTCATGTTTGTTTCTGCAGCCTTTGCAATCTGGATTCGTTACTCTTCAGAAACTGAAAGGTGTTTAGGTAAGGAGCAGTTGAGGGGTGCAGGCTTGTTTCGTAACATTTGTTTTTTTCAAGTTGTAATGCAATATAAATATATTAGAATAAGTAACTGGTACTAGTTGAAACTTGAACACCAAGCATGTTCCCATTATGAATTCCCTTAAGGCCATTACTTTTGGTAAATAAATTTTTCATATCAGATCAAGGTTTTGAGTAGTTCTCCTCATATATTTCTAAATGTATGCCAAATCCATAGTATTTTTAGTTTGAACAATATACAACAAGAGGGTAGTCGTAACATTGGCAGTGTTTACATGCACAAGTCTTGACAGTTTTCCTCACGACATGTTTGCCGTACTTTTCAGGAAACGCGTTGCTATGCATTTCTGATTTAGGAAAAAAAGTCGGCCGTACCAATGCAGATTACTCAATCCATATTCATTTAGGGGAGGGGGTATTTAAATGTCTGTGCCTGCTTGCTAAGTAGGAAAAGAACAACTTTGAATATCGTGAGGAGAGCTTCATGCGTTGCCATGAAGATAAAAATATTTAACAAGAAATTAATTCACGTGTTGTAGCGCACATTCTGAATTACGCCGCGCATTAGCTACTTGTTTGTCTGGTTACCTTTCCAACACACACACATACGCGACGCACGCGACGCACGCGACGCGACGACGACGCGACGCACGCACGCGACGCACGCACACACACACACACACACACACACAATTATATAAAATATAATTTCTACTAAGTATAAGTTTTACTACATAGAATTTATATTTGTGTGTGTGTGTGTTTGTGGAACATCTAAAAGTTAAATTTCATTAACACTAGAACCGCCTTTTACAATACATGTTTTTATTTTGAATATAACCTACACTATTCTATTTTTTATATATGCAAGCCTGTTGTTATCTCTACTGGACCTAGCAGCCATCAATTCCTTCATTTTGTACAAGAAATGAACCAGGGAAAATATCAGTAGGAGAGATTTCATCTTGAAGCTAGCCACAGTGCTTCAGCAAAAACATTTCGATCAGAAAACTGCAAAGCTGCAGGCTGCAGCAGGTCAACCTGGATTCTGTGCTGCGCGTGAGACACACGCAAGAGAAATCATATGTTACTTTCATTTTAGAATAAAAAATACTTTTGTTTTTACAGTTTTGTATGTACATAAACCTGTTTACACACTAGTTTCTTTTGAAATGTTTATTTTATTACAGTTTTTCATTTTTTGAAATAGTGCTTTATATGTGGCAAGTTAGAAAATAGACCCTTTTATGTTTAATTGTTCATTTAAATACAGCGTTTCAGCTGTGCAGATGTTTGATATGATGTGCTTGAATAAACGTTTGAGTTGTATCCGATAGTTTGTCTTTCATTTTAATATTGAAGATGTTTAAAATGTACAGTGATAATGATTTTCGTCGGCGGTTGTAGGTATGAGTATAACTGCAGCGGTTCTAGTGTTAAAGTAGTGCATAAATGTACATTGTGTGTGTGTGTGTGTGTGTGTTGGGGGGGGTGTATGTTTTGTACGGCCTTTTTGCTGGAGATTACGTGATAGATAGTAAGTCAGAAGAACTGGATCTTGACTGCTGAAATCTCATGAACCACAAGCACGATTCCTGCTCTGGTTTACATGGGTTTTTACAGCTATTTTTATCGTGAGAAAGCGATTGACCCTGCCCGTAAACTCGCGCTGCCAAAAGGACGTCCTTTTGCTGTTTCACGATGTATTCGCGTGACAACGAGTTGGTTTTCATGTGCATGTAAACCCAGCCATTGTCTATTCAGGGAGCTGACTAATTTAAAAAAAACTAATAAGAGAAAAAAAAGCAACCTACAATCTAAGCGTCTAGGAGGATTGAAATGAGTCAAGCGGCAACTGTTTCTGGCCACCCTGATCATCTTGCCTTGCTGAAATGGGAGTGTCACTTAGAATTTTTCTACAAATGATTGAATTATGTCCGAGTAAGAATGACTGTAAACTAAAACTGAAACTATAAACTGTTTGTGAGCCGTATTTCTCATATAGTCCCCAAACCATGGTCTGCTGTGTACAATCCCTGTTAAGCATTCTCTTTTTAAAAATTTGGAATCGGCAATTTTATTTTGTCCCCAATTTGGAAAGCCCAATTATTTTCTTATTTCAAACCGGCTCACAGCTGCCACCCCCGCGCTGACTCGGGAGAGGCAAAGACAGACACACGAGTCCTCCAAAACGTGTGCCGTCAGCCGTCCGCTTTGTTTCACTCTGCAGGCCCGCTATGCAGCCACCTCAGAGCTACAGCGTCGGAGGACCATGCAGCTCCGAGCAACTTACAGGCAGGCCCGCAGGCGCCCGGCCAGTCTACAGGGGTGGCTGGTGTGCGGTGAGCCGAGCCGGACTCAAACCAGCGACCTCCAGACTATAGGGAGCATCCTGCACTGCACGTGGAGTGCCTTTTACCGGCTGCACCACTCTGGAGCCCCCAAGCATGTGTCCTTTTAATTGCGGGCTAGGCATGCATGGTGCTTAAAGTGTTTGTAGCTACCAAAATAATTTCATAAATATCACCTGTTGTGTCCTTCCGTTTGCTGTATAGGTCTAAAATGTGCAGTTAAAAAAACAAAAAACAAAAAACATGATACTGCAAAAAAATAGGTTCTACACTAGGTAAAAGTTAATTATTTTGTTACCTACATTACTTATTTTGTAATTAGCTAACTTTTTTTAGTTTGCTAAAAAAAATATTATAAAGTAGGTCAAGTATTATGTGGATGGGGCTGACCATCTCTTATTAGTTTGGTTTAGTGGTTTTGCTTTTACCCATTATAACATGAGAACTGTAAAAATGAAGTGTACCCTTTAATTTCATAATCCTTTTATCTCACAATATTAATAACAATGTTGGAAAGCACTACAGCAGGGGTGTGGTTAAAGTACCGTATCCATTCTTGTGGGAAAATATGCTTCAGTGGCTCACTGGCACCAGCACTGGAATGTGGCATTTAAAAGCACCTTTTAGAGTAGGAAAGAATGTAGGCTAGAATAAACAGTCTGACCTTGTTAAACAGTGCAAAGCCTGTATACACAAAAGTTTATACCAGTAAATGTAAAATAGAATGCTTAAATAAGAGTGGGGGGTTGTTTTATTGTTTTGTGACATAATGTTGATAACATTAATATTGTAGGTATTAGTTAAAAATACAAAAAATCAAACACTTAGCTTGAAAATGTATGAATCAGCTATTTGAGACTAGATAAACCAACAAGATTATATCCTGCATTCACTGCCAGAAAGAAAAAAACGGCTCAAAAACCTATTTCATAAAGTAATGCATTGGGCATGGTTTTTTTTGTTTGTTTGTTTTTTTCTTTAATGCAAAAAAGGTTTGTTCTATCTTGCATAACATTTGCTTGTAATTGATGTAATTAAATGACATTCTTCTGGAATCCTGCCATGCTTTTAAACGAAATCTGCAAAAAGATCAAAATAAAATATAGGGAGGATTGTGCGTGACGTATTAAGGGAAGGCTGAATTGATTGCATTACGAATTGATTGCATTATCCAAATAAAGCATGCTTGTATATAAATTACAGCAGGGTGGCCTCAGGGCAAACAGAATGGTCAAACATTACACAATAAAGTAATTTTTGTTGGTATTTCCTGCGAGACTTTGCCAGTACTGTATTTTTGTTCATTTGTATTAGTTGTTGATGGGGCTTGGCAGGGTTCCAAGCTGCAAGGGACTGATTGGGAGGGGGGTTGGCATCTGGATATTAAAGCTTTGCCTGTACTGGAAGAAAAAAAAAAGCAAAAAAAAGCGAATGATGTGCGGATGTGGTAGCACTAGGGAAAAAAGAGCCAAACTGAGCTCTCTTTGTTCACTAAGTGAGGCCCCAAGTAACATTCCTTTAAGCTGTGCATATTTTGGCAACAGTTTTGACTGTATACTGTTTATTCCTCAGCTCAGTTATTACTTCATATATCTTACCTCTGGCTAGGTCATGCTGTATTGTTGCTGTCCTACAGAGTTTCACATTCGATTTGGATCCTACAATAGTTGCTGTGTCCATCACCTATACCTGTGTAGATATTGCACATAGCAAGGTATTAAATAATGGACCAGATTTCTAGAGGGATTAAGGATAATGAATGGATAAAGTTGAAACCCAGCAACCAAACAAGCACAAGGACTGAGTGGGTCAAGTTAGGAAGTACTGTACATTATGAAACTCTAGCACACACAGATTGCATCTCAATGTTAATATTATTGAGGGCATGGGTTTCACAAAAATTATTGCATGTATTAAACTGATGTCACAGCAATTACATTTTTCCTTTTGTGGCAAGCTGGCCTTAGCGGTGACGTCAGACCCGGAAGAAACACACACAGCACTGCGAGTGAAATGGTGAATGCGCTTGCTGTCGCCGGTTTATTTTACATATATTAAAATAGGGATAAAATCGGCAACACATCGGCAAAAAATCTCAGTATACACACTTTACATGTGGAATATGATGCATAGCAGTTCTGATTTCTGATTAAGTTTAATGTCCCTGGCATGTATGATGTAGCAGAATCTGTGCAAGTCGAGGCCACATTTTCCCAAGTTAGCTGGTACTTTGCAAACATTTGGGCAGGCGCTGTGCTGATGGAAATGGTATCTACAGAAGGTATGAACATGACATCAGCACAAAACAAGCCAGGTTTATTTGCCTTGAAATCATAAAAATAAAAGAAAATTGACAGAACTGGGCGGTGCACGCCATCGGGAGATGCGTCAAATCACACTGGACATTTCCATCAGTGCGTGCCATAAGTTTACCAAAGCATCACCATTTTCTGTCAAATATTTACTATTAAGATTGGCAGTGTTTTAGCTGATGGACAGTACCGTTGCATGAAGTCACCAATACATACCTCTCTGCAGTCTGCAATAAACAGTGGCTGTCCAGCAAAGCACAGCGCTCTGACAAACTCATTAACACAGTCATTCTGCGCTCTCTTTTATTAAAGCATGTGTAAAAGCTTCATAAATGGATTGCGTGTCTCTCAGTTTATTGTTTTAGTGTCGCTTATTTTTCTGTATGTTCTTTTATTGTCAGCGCAAACATCTACCTCAATGCAGCAGTATTTGTAGTACTATGCGTCTTCTGCCTCATCTGACCCACTTCTGTTATTTTTGCTTTTTGTATACTTCAAAACATTTGTTTTCTTTTAAATATTCATAAACAGATTTACGTTTTCTCCCCATTCCCCATCCACTAAAAATATTAGATTTTCATGTAAGCATTTCAATTTAATTTAGTGACAGAGAACCACGTGTTGAATGTTATTTAATCCTCTGACGTCTAAACATCTACTGTATCCTAGGATACAGGGTGCGTTCACGGAGATCATTCTGTGCAGAATCTGACCAATTTAGCCAATGGGTGCGTTCACGGAGATCATTCTTAGAAGATCATTGGCTAAATTGGTTAGATTCTGCACAGAATCTGCCCAGAATGATCTCTGTGAACGTACCCACAGTGTAAGGCTGCTTATTACAATGTCAGAGTCAAAATAAAACAGCATTTTTTCAAAATATTGTGTATTTTCTAGAAAACAGTACCGGGAAAATATTGAATAACAGACCAAAATCAGGTATAAATCAGTAAAAACCGGCGTCCTGTTAAAGAAAAAAAAACCTGTAATTTTTTGATAGAATTCAGAATAAACCGCAAATGCAGAACACTACACATAACCCACACATGGGCGGGGCAACTGCCACACTTTGTATGTTTTTAATATAGTGCCTGAGAACAAAGAATATATGTTTTTTAATATAGTGTCCAAAACCTACTCATGCCATTGTAAGTCACTCCATTCAGATAAAAATGAGTACAATATAAAAGTTTTTAAAACACCCAGGATTAAATCTTTTTTTCTGGATTTGACTGAGCACAGCTTGGTTTCCTCCTCCAGGTAGTTTTTCTTATTCTATATTTCTGAAATCTTTCGTTCTGGAACTGGACTGATACAGCTCTTTGTTTGGAGTAACCAAACATTCCGATGTGAACCTTTCTAATGAACTCTCCTCCTTATCCACACACCTCCACCCACACTCCCATGTCCAGTGTTGCTAAAGCATGGGTGAGAACTGTTCTCCCACCTTCCAAAACCTGGCCCATGCTTTGTACCTGAGGCTTTACACAGAGCTCTCCGGCTAACTTCCAGAAACCTTCCTACGCTCCGGCCAAACATTTTTCATCATCTAGGATTATATTTCGAAATGTGACATTTTTAAATTTGTCAGTTTTTTGTTAGGTATATGGAAACAACAAAGTGGTATGTAATTCAATGTGTTAACATAACATTATTCAGCAGGTTTCATTCGTCTTTATGAAGCAAAATTAGTTAATTCTGTATGGTGATGCAATAGCTATACATGCATGTGAGGGAGAGATGGCACTCACTGTGGATGCCAACTGAATGCTGTGTTTTTAACATATTAGTCCACAGCCCCTCCACTCCCAACTGCACATAAACATTGTATATAGTATATTAGTACATATCACTTCTGTGTTTTTTATGAGCTAAGTTAGACTATTTCATTGTAACTCCTTTGTGACCAAATATTTTCTGAATATCATAAGGTTTAAACTGCAGATGTTCCTTTTAAAAAACAGATCCAAGAGAAGCATGTAAAGATCTGTCTTTAAGGGCCTTTCATCCTTTACTTCCTCCATGAACAGGAATGTAAACATAGGCACAGAGCCCAAATTCATCAGAAGGGTTCATTCTTAAGGACTTGCATTTCTATGGGTTTCAATATATTTTCCCTGCCCAAGTTTGCAAGCATTTCATTGCTGTTTGTGGGTGGAACAGTGGGCTTATTTAAAGAACAGATACAGCTATGGCCAAAAGTTTTAGATCCCCCTATTGCTTCATGAAGTCGAATGAAACCTGCTGAATAATGTTACGTTAATGTATTGAATTACATACCGCTTTCTGTTTTTCAATATACTTAATGAAAAACTGACAAAAATGGAAAAATGTGAGATTTTGAAATCTAACATGAAATATTGTACTGCTATTATGGCTTCCGGTAGACTTTTACAATATCATTTAGTAGTTTATTTGATTACATGATGTTAAATAAAAGATCCAAATTATGCATACATGCCAACAGTCCCTATATGGTTGGAACAGTCCCAATTTCCTCGCAAATGTCCCGCGTCCCGATGCACAGGAAGAAAGTCCCGATATTTACCCATAAAAAAAAAATCATTTATTCTCCACAGTAGAGTTAGTGAAAACCACACGCTGTGCTCTTTATGCGGCTGACACATCTACTGATCACTAACTTATACAAAGATAAGAACACTTCATTATGTCTTTTTTTACTGTCATGATGGTCATGTGGTGTTGAGTTGGGGGGATACGTCTATTATATGATAATGGGTGTTTTTTGCGTATGACCCCTCCCATGTATATGATGCACATGACCCCCACCCCTCCCCCAGGGGACGAGCATCCCGCTGAACAGTTTCCAAATGTTGGCAAGTATGAATTATGTTCATATAGACGGTGATGCTAAACTTTTGGCCATAGCTGTAGATACAGCAGGTATGGCATTTCTATTGTTTTCAAAATACTTTTTATAGTTTCAAGCCCCCATTTGTGGCAGTCGGAAAGGCAAGGATATGCTTGGTCAGTGGTGCTTCAAGTGTAACATAGCTGCCATTCTCTGGTCAAAGTGGGAGAACTTACTCACCATAAAAGAATGTGCAGAATGCTGTCATTTAATCATAAGGCAGCCGGGGCTCCTTTTATCTGATGGTTAATACTAACAAAGTTTACAGTCTCTCTGCCTCTCCTTCAATTTGGCTTCAGTGCCCTCAGACGTGAAAACTGGGAAAGTATTTCACATTTCAGAGAGGTGGGGCTCATTGCCTACAACCTGGCTGCCTGAGAATGACAAGTCTAGTCAAGTTTTTGTTGCTACAATAATGTCATTACAGCCGGTTTTATGCTGTTGGCTGGCTTATTGTTAATAAATCCATTATTTTCCAAACGCTGCTTTTATTCCCATTGGCATAAAAAAAACAGTTTTGTGTTGTTGGGTCCACATTTTGGAAGAGAGAAGGTAATCCCTCTTCTGGCCAATGTTTGATATATATATATATAGAATTTGTGTACACCCTGCCAATCACAGGTGAACAATGTACAAATCCAACAATTAGTTTGCTTTGGAAATTAATGTTACCAGTATTATAAGCCACATATCAGAAATCAACCAATGACAGTGAAGTATTTACTAAAATTAATAATAAAAAATAAATAAATAACACACAACTGGCACCTTTTATTAACTTTTTTCTGGTGAACTTCACATTAGGTTCTCAGAAGAAAATATTACCACAATCACAACAAACTTAAAAGCACACATTTCTCCAGCTGCACTTTTGTTTTTAATGAATACATGGCACATCACCTGTAGCCCTGCACGTATTATTCAGGAACTGTGATAATTGATTTTGGTCCAAATATGTGTTACAAAAATAACAAATATTTTTTCATTTTAAAGCTATTCCTAATCTTAATTTGTGTGATTTATAATAAGTGATTTCCATTACACGAGAGTAGATGTTAAAACTTCATGCTGATTTGAACTCGGCACTCGCCAAGATAAGCACCAACTAAGACGTCACCCACTCAACTCAGCCCAGCTTACTTATCCGTACATCAGCGTTTCTTTCTATTGTGCTTGAGATCCCCAACCAGAATCTTTCCGTCTCATCCACAGCTGGTTGCTGCTCCTCTCTGCTGATTCAGATAAGTTCTTCACTGTGCAACGCAACTCTTGGCCACTGAATCCGACGTCTCTGAGAAACTGGGTTGTAGAGTGTGCCACAAATCCTCGACAACCCACTTCCACTGGGTAAACCCAGACTCTCCATCCTCGCTGTTCCGCTTCAGTGGCTAGTTGAGCATACCGCAGTTTCTTCCTCTCATACGCCTCATCTGCAGCATCCTCCCATGGCACTGTTAACTCTATCAGGTGAACAAGGCGTGCTGATCCAGACCACAAGACAATATCTGGTCGAAGGTTAGTGGTGGCAATCTCAGGTGGAAAAATAAGCCGTTGACCAACATCTGCCAGCATTTTCCAGGCTCTAGCAGCTTCCAGTTGTTCTGGGCGAGAATTGGTTTTAACACCTTTTCTTGGTGGGTGCTCTCCTGGGCAGCGGAATGTTGTCTTTTGTGTGTAATGTTTTGATGGAACTGGTGGCAACTTATTGGTCGTGTTACGCTTGTCTTCCAATGCTAAGGCCAAACATCGCAGCACCTGGTCATGGCGCCAAGTAAACCGTCCTTGGCTAAGAGCCACCTGACATCCTGTCAAAATGTGCCTTAATGTTGCAGGTGATGAACACAAAGGACATGAGGTATCCTCTCCTACCCAGAGGTTTAGGTTCTGTGGTGATGGGAGAACATCTTATGTTGACATGATGAGGAAACTGATCCTGCTTTGTTCCATTGACCATAGGTCTTGCCAGCCAATCTTGCGTTGTTCCACACTCTTCCATCTCATCCATTCTCCCTGTTTGGCCTGGGAAACGGCCTTTACACACCTCATCCTCTCCTCCTACTTTTGCACCTCGTTGACTACCAGCTTCCTCCGTTGAGCTGGGGCTGCCTTGTGCCATGTAGGAGGAGCTGAACTGAGACCAAGACCCCCGCTTCCATGCTGAACTTGCCCCATGATATCACCAATTCGAAGGGCAGCCTTTGCATCCTCAACAGCTTTCTTTGCCGCCCACTTTCTTCCAGTTTTCAACAGAGGTGCTGCCTCCCTTGCGCATTTGTCGCGTGACTACTAATGTAATTTAAATTAATGTAATGTAAATTAGAGCGGAGACTGGTAGCTGCAGTATTTCATTTCCTGATGTATGATTAAAGCTTCCAGCTTCTCTACTGTTGTCAAAGAAAACTCTTACACAGTCAGTGGCCAGTTAACACACCATGTGTATGGTGTCTCTTATAGGAAAAGAGACATCATTTGCACATTTTGAGCTCCTCAGCTTCGCTTTGCTTTCGCCAAACCTGCACAAGATGACAGTATGTTAAGCACCGAGAAGCATCCGCATTCAAACTATTATCAAAGAATCATGTTGTTTCTGGAAGTGATGGAAGTGGTCCAATGGGACAGCTTGAGCTTAAGAGGTCAATTCTGTCTGAACAGTGTTATTTTCTCTCATGCACACAATAGATGTTCATGTTGTAATAATAATAAAAACAAAGTTAAAAAAAAAAAAAAGATCAGACTTAAACCCCACTGGGATGAGCCACAGCCAGATTGTTTTAAGCAGTTTACACTACTGGATATACCTGTGCTGGCCTTGCGGGCACAAAGTGAATTATCTAAACTAAACTAAACTAAAACTTCTAAAAATAAGTAGTTGGTCCGTCCATTCCTGCTTTCTCATTTCACTCCAGGGTAATCCTTTCCCTACCTATGCTTCATGCCTTTGGGTGAAATAGTTTGGTCTTAATTCTGCAGTTGCTACCAATTTCCTATATTATTATTATTATTATTATTATTATTATTATTATTATTATTATTATTATTAATTGTTAGTCAAATTATGAAGTATGTATTCCAGTGTCATTTATAGCCACCTTTATTCCATATTTACTTTGACTTCGATGTGCCATTAGATTTTAAAGACATTATCAATATCTGAAACAAGATTCATGAGCTTGTTTGGTAATTTAGGGTTGCTTTTCAGATATAAAATAGCTGCAAATATATTTTCCCTGTGCCAAATCTGAAGAATTGCTTCACTGCTTGCTGGAACAGTGGACTGATTTAAAGAGCAGACATGGTTTTTAGACTGTCGCCATGTCAACTAGGTAAACAGCAGAACTATAGCACCTTGTTGTAAGTATGACCCCGTCTTATGGAATGTAGGCATTGGATTAACTGCTGAACATTCATCGGCTTACTTGATAAATGAGTAAGAGGTGCTTACTCAGGTACATAAATCCATCTGCTGAATTTGTGTTCTGTGCCTTTGCATATAATATATGCTTTTTTTTTTTCATTGTATTGCCATTAATTTCACGGGGGCTCTTTACATTAATTACAGACTCATTTCTTATTTTCATTAGCATATCCACTAGTCCATCTTGTATTCCAGAAATCAAGTTATAAAGGATGGGGATTAGCACCAGTCTAAATTCAAGATGAATTTCAACAGTGAGTGAACTCATTCAGTTCAATTCTACAGCAGGGAAGTTCCACTTCAGTTCATTTCATCACCCTATAGAACAAACTCATTTTGCTTCATAAAGCAATGTCAGGGTAATGTCAGGTCAACATATTGAATTACATATTACTTTATAGTTTTCCATATAAACAAAAAACGGACAAAAAAAATTGACATTTTAAAATCTAACTTGAATTGCTTTACTACTATTATGCATTTTGGTAGACTTGTGCAATATCATTTGGTGGCTTCTGTGATTATATAGATGTTAAATAAAAGATGTAAACTATGTTCATATATTATAATTATTATTATTATTTATTTTTTTTAATTATCTCAATCCCCAAATTCTAGATGATGCAAAACATTTGGTCATAGCTCTGGGTACTGTGTTATATCATGTCTTGAACAAAAATAGTTAATTAAAGAATTCTACTGTAGTCATTGGGTTTACATAGAATTTCCACTCTGAACTCAAATGAACCTGACAACTTCGCTTCCTGTTACCTCTTGCATGTGAAAGAAAATGCTGCTAGACGGTGGGCTGTGGTCCAGCTCTCTATTACAGCTAACTATAACTGAGCGGATATACCGAGACATTACCATCAGTTAACAAGGCAGCGTGGTTCTTCCTAGAAATCTAAATACTATATGCTTATTGTTTCCATGTAATCAACATAGAATGGAGTCTTTATTTTTTAAATATATATTTTGAGTGCATATTATGTATACAAACTATGTAGCATGTGACTTCTACATAAATTTGGCACATTTTATCCTTAAAAATGGCACATTTTTTGTACACTCACTAATGGTATTTTGTTATTCGTCAATGTAGCAAGGTCTACATGCATGTAGACAATAAATAATTGATAGAACAGCAAACTTTCGTTTCTATGTAAATTTATTATTAATAAATGAATCCTGTTCCAACGATGTGAGCTCTTAACTGATTAGACTTTATTATGGGCTTTAATTGATTCACCTGTCAAAAGAGATCCTGGTAACCATAAAGGGAAAGCAGTTTATCTTAACCAGTTCACAGCATATTTAGCATGGTTTTGACACTCCCATTGCTGATACATGGTTATTTTGTTATATTATTTCAAAAAACAAAAATGTCTGACTGAAACTGCCCTAGAAAAACCTTTGTATTGTCTTAGAGGCTAGTCTATTTAAGCGATAGCTACAAATACAATTTTGCCAAACTGCATACAATGCTTTAGATACTGTACATCGTTTAGCTGATAATCATTTTCATAGAAACCACAGTTTGTTTTGCTATATGTTCCTTCAATTATTTGCTGTTATATATGATATATATGATATATGTAAACCTACAACATACTGTTAGTGAGGGTACAAAAAGTGTTCACTGAGGGTACAGTGTATCACATTTAAGTAGGATACCTTTTACAGTGGTATTGTTTGATCTCTTCGGAGTTGTGGAGTGCTGAAGGTGTTTAAAGGCCATTTTTAGCATGACGTCCACTTTTGGGGCTTATAACTCAGTAACCAATTACCCTGTGACACTTGCATTGCATAGGTAGTCTTTGTTGTTGTACGATAACCTGGGGAAACAGTTCAGGAAGTCTCACAAGTACAATGTGGCAATTTATTAATGTTATTTTACTTTTTTCATCATTTTCCTTCATTGCATAAACACCCATGGTCACCAATAGGTCATTTGTTGACACATGATTAAACTTAAAGAGCAGTTCCGTTCGTGCAGTGATAGCAAGAAGACATCTTGAATAATTAGCTCAAACTTGGCCCCTATTTCAGTGCTCGTTGTCATCCATCACAGGCACTCCCCCATTATAGACCCTTAACTTAAATAATGAAAACACGTTGAGTCAGATAGTCTACATGCATCATTTCATCATGGAAATAAAGATTGTTTCGTAGTATCACTGTGGTCAGTCTTAGAACGCATTTTACAGGTACACACGAGGAGCAGTGTTCAGTGTTCAATAATGTGTCCTCTATCTCCATAAATGGTCCTTTCAAGAACAAACCACTCGTGGCTGATAACATCAATATTCACATGAACATGGTAAACCAAAGTGAATGTAGTTTTATTCAGAAATGCTTCCTCTCCATTTCTAGTAATCCAGGATGATAAAAAAGAACAAGTGTCAAGTTAGCAACTAAAACCTCACTTTCTAAAAATAAACACGATTAAGTTATCTATTTGAATGGCTTTGCTTCTTATGAATCAGCAACATGGCTGTGGTTCCAAAATCATTCACAATATGACCATAGATATTTGTAAAACTTACCGTTGCTTTTGAATGTTTATATAAACACCAGGGCCAGATTTTTCCACTGTGGACAAATTGCCCACCATACTATCTACAAAAGTATCAATTTTATTATAAAAATTGTAATTTGTGATATACTGTAAATACGTATAAGTTGAGAACTTGTAGAATGTATCCATGACATGTGCACATTTGTTGTGATCAATTATTATTATTTTTATTATATAAGAAACATACAGAAATACAACCAAAATACAAAAACTATATACAAAAGAACTAAAGCTCACACAGAAGCAAAAGCAAATAAACAACACACATCGGTCATGCCACAACAAGGTCAGCCAGGGCAGCAGAGATTGCACTCCACGCCTCCACACCCGCTGGTCTCGCCCCATGCAGTCTGGCTGTGGTCCACTTTAAATGAACAATATCCCTAATCATGCAGAGCCAAGAGCGGGCCAGGGTTGTATCTGGTGATATCCAAAGCTGCAAAATTGACTTTTTAGTGGCTGTTAGGCCAGGAAGTAGAGTTCTACCCTGTCAATAAGAGATTAATCAATGAGTCATCATTGAGTGAAAATAAACAAGTTTCAGCTATTAACTGTGAATCAGTCAAGTTAGATAACACCTTGTTGCATGGCTCTAAAAAGTGGCAATGATGGGACAGTCTCAAAACATCTGCATACTGGTGCCAGGTGTGCCAAGTTTACAGATGTTACATGCAGGGTCAGAGATAATTTTCATTTGAAAACATCTGTACGGGGTTGCATAAGCTCATTGAATAAGTGTATAATGTATTAGTTGACAGGCAGGGCTTTTAGAAGCCACAAATGTATTTCGCCATACAGTCTCCCAGTTATGAATATTACCCAGACTCCCCAACTCCCACTCCCACATTTTTGTGACAGCTAGGGGCTTATAAGATTTCATTAGCAAATGGCCATAAATAGTAGGTACCATCCCTGGGGAAGAACACCACAGGCCTGCATGGTTATGGTGATTTTCTTCCTTAAAAGATTTATTTTAACCAGAAAAATATTTACTTGTAGAAATTGTATTCAGTTTTCCCCTCTGTTTACGTATAAACCTTACTATGAACAAGGTGAACATGTCAATGATTATCACTGCTTGGTACAGCCAATACACTTTGTCTTGCCTGACCAATAGGAGCCACTGATGTTGGTGGGTGGCTCAACATTGGCAGATGTAATCAATTTTTTTTTTCAAACATCTTGGCAAAAAAGTGCAACTCCTAGAGAGCCCTTCAGTGTACCATTACTAGCTGTTAGCCACCAAAGAGTGCTTAAAAACTTTAAAAAATATATTACTTTGTGTTTCATTTGTGTCCCAAATCTGTGAAGTAAAAGTCCAAAATTATCAGCACACTGCTATTTGAAGAGTGGTGATAAAACATCATTACAAAATCAAAATTATGTGAAAAATTTAGTTGAAAATTATGTCTTTTATTTGTAGAACAAGCAAAAAAAGTTGATATAGTGCAAAAAGTGCTCAGTGCAAACATTTCGGTCGCATGACCATCCACCATGATAACGAATCAAGAACACCTGAGTATTTAAGATCTTAATTCAATTAAAGATAAATATCAGAGGTCAGGTGTTCAGTTAAAGACAAAACATGTACATAGGCCGGTTAATATGTTCATATATTAATTGACATATATTACTAAATATATTACTAAATATCATTATAAAATTTTGTTATAGGATGAGTTACAGAAAAATAGCAAAGATAACAATGGCAGAAATCATCAGTTAAATATATCATATTGTTAATTATTGAATTTTAAGATCTATTGATTAGACTATTTCAATTCATATAGATATACTAAAGCCAAAATAATAAAAATGAATAACACCGATGTTAATATTCAAAAAAATATGTAACTACTATGTAGGCATAAACGTTCGTGGCCATGGAGCCACATGCTGACAAGTCTTAAGTATAACGTAATGAAAAATGATAAAAGATCCATTTTGCTTCACATTGAAGTAGTTTTTGAGTCGAGTCACCCCCTCTAAGAGTCTGAATAATCTTTGTATACCACAAAATTCTAAGTCCGAAATTGAATGATTTACCTCTGCAAAATGTCTAGCCAGTGGCCAGTGTACGTCTTTCCTACGGATGGCACTTTTATGTTAATTAATAATTTGTTGTCTTTCTGACCAATCATATTATGCCGCCGAATAATTGAATATTTTTTAAATATGTACAGAGGTTCACAGACTCTTGCTGTGGCTTTCATAGTGGTGGAATGTGAAGTCATCAGTAAAACGCGTGCCATATGTGCAAAACTGATGTAAAGTTACAGTCTCCAGTTCCACAACAACTGTAGGCTGAATGAAGTTTTGTTTGTTTTGTTTAGTTTGTTGTTGTTTTTAATATTCCATATATTGAGTAATCCATTGGCCTTATGTTATTCAACAACTATGCAATTGTGGTATGGGTTACTGGAAGCAGAGCTCAGGAAATTATGATTTAATAAAAAAAATAGTCAGGATGTTAACAATAAAAAGAAAAAAATACAGATACGTTATTTAAACATTTGTAGTAACACGTGGGGACATATAACGCTATATTTTTCAGAACCCCGCTACTTACTCTTTAAGAGAAGACTCATAACAATGGTTAAAGTATGTAAGTGAACAGAGTTCCAAAGTGTAAAAGCCAACTAAGGGAACTTGGAGAGAATCCATTTTCTAACTGGGTCATTGAATTTGGTCTGGATGTTTGCCTTGAAATTAGAAGACGACTGGGATGGTGTCATTAATCAAAAGAGCTTTGGTACTGTATATAATAAAATAATAAGAAATCGAGAGAGATTAACTATTTGTTGACTGGAACCACTGGGGCATAATTGAAGTAAATTTCCTACCACTCAACTTGAACTAAAAAAAACTGAGACATTTAAATTACACATAGCATGCAGGATGCAAGCATTACACAAACTGAGACATTTAAATTACACATAGCATGCAGGATGCAAGCATTACACAAACTGAGACATTTAAATTACACATAGCATGCAGGATGCAAGCATTACACAAACTGAGACATTTAAATTACACATAGCATGCAGGATGCAAGCATTACACAAACTGAGACATTTAAATTACACATAGCATGCAGGATGCAAGCATTACACAAACTGAGACATTTAAATTACACATAGCATGCAGGATGCAAGCATTACACAAACTGAGACATTTAAATTACACATAGCATGCAGGATGCAAGCATTACACAAACTGAGACATTTAAATTACACATAGCTTGCAGGATGCAAGCATTACAAATGTAAAAGTCATGGCATGGTCATGCAGGTTTAACAGTCTATGTAAAGTGTGCCATATGTAGGTATGTGTGACAGGCTGGCTCGCAGTGGTGAGGTGTGGTGACGTCACGGACCAGGAAGTAACTGAGTCAAACAATGGATGGGCGGGTGAAGCTGAGTGCAACGGCACTCAGCTGGATTTATTAATAATTAAACAAAAGATTTAAACAAAACACAAAACAAAAAGGCACAAGGGCCAAACGAATAAACAAGTGCTGTTTAGCAGTCGTTCTTAAATGTCGTTATTTCTGCTCACTCGCTCTCTCTCTCTCTCCGCTCCCCGTACTCTCCTCTGTACACTCAACCAACGCAGAACGGACAGCTGCAGGTTCTTATACTCTGGCCGAGGGGTTAACTAGCTGTTAATTATCTTATTACCCCTCGGCCACAGTCTGCACGCGTTTGGTAAGGATGCATGACTGTCAGCTAGTTAAATAATCAGTAGCTGATCAGTCATGCATCCTCACGAGGTTTTTAAATATAAATATAAAAAACAATAACAAAAGACGCGGCACTTTTATCCGCGCTGCAAACAAATACAAATAATAATAAATAGGGGCGGGACACTCCGCCACAGTATGTCACACTTTAATATATTATTATTATTTATTTCTTAGCAGACACCCTTATCCAGGGTGCCTTACAATTGTTACAAGATATCACATTATTTTTACATACAATTACATTATTTTTTACATACAATTACCCATTTATACAGTTGGGTTTTTACTTGAGCAATCTAGGTAAAGTGCCTTGTTCAAGGGTACAGCAGCAGTGCCCCCCACCTGGGTTTGAACCCACGACCCTCCAGTCAAGAGTCCAGAGCCCTAACGACAACTCCACACTGCTGCCCTATATATTACATATGTAGGTATATCACCCATCTCCACTACACTCTATTTCGTGTGTAAATTAACACTGTAATTGAAAATATTCAGAAACAGCTGATGAAACCCTAAATCAAACTGTGTAATTTAAAAAGGAGACAACTGGTGGACTTCCACCAAGTTTCATTGCTGGAGGATGACTGGAAGTATTTATGAGCATGGTCAAGTGGGCACTGACTGGGACCTCTGGGAATCTCCCTGATTGTTTTCTATGGAAAAACTGTGTGATCAGTGCATTCCAAAAATTGCCAAACATGATATCATACATTATATTACTCAACAGAGTTTAAAAACTTGATCTGCTTTCAGCATTAGTGCAGCTGTGATTTACCAAACCCACTATCTGTAATAACGTTTGAAGACCTAGCTGGCTTGCCTTTCTGCACTGGAAAGTGGGCAAAATCAAGATGGAGAGCTTTGACCGTATTCTACAGAACAGTCAACTTGAAAAAAAAAACAAAAAAAAAACATTTCATAAGTACCACCACTGTGGAGGTTAAGTTATTGTACCAATTAAAAATATGTCAAGTAATTATGCTTTCTGACAGCCAGTACTGGTTGAGTGTATGTGTTTTTGACACCATTTAGTTTTTTTTGTCCGACACACTGAATCTACACAACCTGTACAGTATATCAAATTGGCATTCATTGTTCTATTATGGGAGCTTGACACATTACTTTACTTTTAAGTTTGTGTGGCAGAGTTAGGGCTTTACTTTTTATTTCACTGGTATAAACAAATAACTCCCAGGAAGTGTGTGAACTCCCTTCCTTTAGACTTAATTTGTTGTTTTGTTAGATCTGTGATGTCTGCTCTTTTTCTGCTCGGTTTACCCCGTCATTCTGATTTTCTAGGTCGTCACATTGTGGTACCGGGCCCCAGAGGTTTTACTTCAGTCCAGTTACGCGACACCGGTGGACCTTTGGAGTGTTGGTTGCATATTTGCTGAAATGTTTAGACGAAGGTAAGTGCTTTAACTACACGTTTTGATAATAACAATTAGGTTAATGTGTGAAAGATTCGTCACCGCTTGATTTACTTTTGCTTAGGACACCTTTCTACAGTCAGTAATAGATTATGTATTGCACTGAAAGTTAATTAAGAATTTAAAGTGAGTTACAGTGAGTTAACCTATTTCATGAACAACTTGCTGATTTTTTGACCACTCAAGAGTTACCAAGGAATCTAAGTTAGTTGGTCACTAAGTGAGATCTTCACGTACATTTTCTACTCAAAATGTCACTTTACCAGTTAAAAAATAATAATTGCCACCAAGTGTGTCAGAAACGAATCTGATAATCTGCTTAATATTTTGCATTTTTGCTTTGTTTGAAGACGTGAGTTGAGGCAACAGATTTTTTTAACTTTCCAAGTTATTCACAAACCTGAACTACAAAATGACTGTATCTTATATTTAATCACAAAGTGCTTAAACCATTTGCATCTCTTCTCCCAAGGTAACAGCCATTTGTAATAAACCAAAGTTTACAAACCGCAGAAAAAATGAAATCCAGTAAAAAAAAGTATGATAAATACGAAAGAATACGGATGAACTCAACTCTAGAACTATAAAATTGAAAACTTTAGGCATGAGTATTTTGTAATCTGCAACCCCTTATTCAGCTGGTCATATCTCATAAACCTTTTCAGATCCTGACTGCATATTTTCAGTGTTATGGAAAGTCCTAAGGCAAAATCTAACAGTACTATTCGGTATGATGTGTAATACATCTGAAACAAAAACACATTGGTAGTGAAAATACGGCAAGTTATCAAAAGTGCCCAGCCATTTAAAAACACAAGCCAAGTTTCAAGAAACCATTGGGGCAACCTTGCCCAGCACAAAGCAGATAGGCACAATTGTAAAACTGATGGGGGTCAAGGTTGGGACTGTCTCCAGTCCCCAGGCTCATGCACCCCCTTATTATATAACCTCCCGTCTTTTCCCACCTCTGTCAAACTCATCAACCAGTCACATCCATGCTCTGCAACCCCCCAAAACAGCAACACACATTCTCCACACTTATTCACTCACTCCCCCTTCCCATGCTAAGTAACATTGTGACCCGTTCCCCTTACAATACATGTAACATAAAAGACAGACAAGATAAACTGAACAGACAACAAGTCCTGCAACAAAACAATTGTCCGGGTCGTTACAATATATTTTTTTATTTGAAAGTAAAAATATGAAATCATGACGACCTTTATGTACAAAAATCTTCACTATTATACAATTGAACAAGAACTGTTGAGTATTTATTTTCATTTCATACAGTATTAAATGGCAGTGTTTATATCTGATAGTAAAAAATAAATAAATAAATATCAAGATCGATAAAGAAAGAAATACATGTCTATGTATTGATTTATATGTATTCATTTATTTCAATATTTATTAATGTATTTATCTATTTATGTTTTACTTTTGCCAAATATACATCTGCACATACAAATGTACATCTGCCCAGGGAGAAAAAAAATGGACAGCTGACTTCTTCCCAGCGCCTCACAGAGGTTCGGGAGAGCAGAGATATAGCTCTTGCCACCAAGGAATCAACCCACTGTCCCCTCTGGCTCTCCATAATAGGAGACAGGGACCTGCTGACGGTAGATGCCTTGGTACACCAGCGGCCAAGGCAACTGTTATATGCCTTCCCACCGCTCACCTTGCTCCCGCTGTGTCTGGAGAAACTCAGGCACAGCCACAGCAGAGTCCACACGTTCCCAGTACAGGTACAAGTGGAGCGTCTTACAGACGTGGTGTCTGCCTTGTTGGTTCGACCTCACGACTCGTCCCATGGCAGCAATACTGCAGTTTTGCAGGACCTGTCCATGAGAGGAATTCCCCTCTACATTATCGGGCAGCTGAAATTTTATCACTAAAGCAACTGCTATCACCTTCGCAAAGCAGGTGAGCGAGATGCAGGGTTTCTCCTTAGTGAGAAGCTGCTTAATATTTACAGAGGCGATGGCAAGGGTTATGCTCCGTACCGATCCTGCCTTTTGCCGAACACTATCTCAGCATTCCATGTTAACCAGTGTGTGAATTGGAGGCTTCTTTCCACCTCCTTCCAGTCTGACAGGAGCTGCAGCTCCATAAGCTCTGCCCAGCACGGGCCCTGGCATGCTATGTTGACAGGACAAAAAGTTTGAAGTCCCATGGTCAAGTGCTGTCTAGGCAGAGGCTGTCCAAATGGATAGCAGACACATGCAGGACTGCCAAAGAGCTGGTCAGCTTGTCCCCTCCAGAAAGCTAACTACCCATTCCTTCAGGGGCATGGAAACCTCGTGGACTTTATTCCAGGGTGCATTTGTCAATGACATTTGCAACGCAGTGGTGTGGGCTACTCCCCATACCTTTGCTAGGTTCTACAGACTTAGGTCGTGGATCCACAAAACCCTGGCTTTGGAACTACAGTATTAAGGGCGGCTTCCGGGTCAACCCTTACAAATAAACATAGAGGTGAGTTTCTCCCTTAGTTTTGTAGCCCTAGCTACTTGTTACTGGGGTTCCTAATGGTAACGCTCAAGGTGGCCTATGGTTAGCCTTGTAGCATTCCAGTTGGTCTGCAATATTGCCTTGTGACAGCTTTAGTATTCATACCCAAATGGTAATGGTTACATTTCGTACTTGAAAGGGAACGTTAGGTTATTGTCATAACCCTGGTTCCCTGAAGGTCAATGCATCCATGATTGCAGTATGCTTGAAGGAAAATTGATAACAATGTCTGTCTGCAGTCTAGTCTTTTGTATAAATACCCATTAGGTAATGATTACATTTATATTTCAGGGAACCAGGGTTATGACAAAACGTTATTATTATTTAGGGATCACAGAGTTATCACTGACATAAGCCCAACAGGATGCTGTTTTGTTGTTTTTTTTCCGATTTAGTTGTTTTAATGTTGTCTTTATTACGCCGACCAGAGACCCACGCGTACAATTGCATTTTCATATTTTCTGCATTTTCTTTAAATTCTCAAATTAACAATCAATTCCCGGGGAGTAAAAAGAGACCCGGGTCAGGTCAGTCTGGCACTATGGATCAATTTTGATTATTTTTCTGTTTAAATCTAAAAATACATTTGGCTACACTGCCAGTAGTTTGTCTGACATTACTGGTCTGAACTATTTGTGATGCATTTACTCTGTATTAGTATGGATTATATCCCTTTTGTGCAGTTAATATAGGCAATACCTTATGATTTCTTTATCAAAAAACACGCAAAAGGAATACTCCCAATTAACTAATGCAGGGCGAGGATCACTCATTGTGAACTAGCACTGCATTCATTTGTAGTTTCTCTATCTATAGGACTTTTTCCATCCAACTTTTAAGCTTGGTAAAGCTTAATGCGATTAAGAAAATATACGCGACAAACGCTATGAGAAATGGTATAAGTTGACTTTTAAGAAGTTTTTACTCTCAGAACAAGCTCGCTCGCTAGAGGTGGTTTTATTTTTTACTCGCAGCAACATTTTATTCGACACTTGCATTGAAAACCGTAACGAGCGTATTTCTGGTCCTGTCGTCCTTCTGTACCATTCCAGTGACATCAAATTGTTTAATGTGCTCTGATGATAAAAACAAGTTGGCAAACATGGAGCAAATAAGAAACACAATTATTTTCACAATTACTGATCAAATATGTCTATTAAAAAAATGCTATTTTGTTTAATAAAATCCTGGCAGAAAAACAAGCTAAGAACATAAGAGCAAGAAACATTTTAGCACTAATATATATATATATATATATATATATATATATATATATATATATATATATATATATATATATATATATATATGGAATTTAGACCGAAAAGCACTTGCGCGCTATTTTCAGTAAACAAAATAAACAAAATGAAAATAAAACCTAACTCCATTTTGGAGCGCTGACTAAACACAAGTCAGGAACCTAACTATCGTCGGACAACTACGCTGTTTGCCGACTACAAAACAAACAAACAAAAACACACACAGTTTTTCACAATTTATAAAAGGTTTTACACTACCTTTCTATGGCTGTACACACGCACGCACAGTCAGGCTTACTCACACAGCAGCAGACCCAAAGAAACTGGCTGCTTTCTTTAAATACCCTGCACCTGACTCTAATTTACAATGATAGCCAGGTGCAGGGGATAATTCATAATAAAACAATTTAAGGCTTTTCAGCCTGTGACCTTCTGGCAGGTGTAGTCTTGCTCCCCAGGACTACACTTTATATATATATATATATATATATATATATATATAGTGCCTTGCACAAGTATTCAGACCCCTGACCAATTCTCTCATATTACTGAATTACAAATGGTACATTGAAATTTCGTTCTGTTTGATATTTTATTTTAAAACACTGAAACTCTAAATCAGTTATTGTAAGGTGATATTGGTTTTATGTTGGGAAATATTTAAGAAAAATAAAAAACTGAAATATCTTGCTTCCATAAGTATTCAACCCCCACACATTAATATTTGGTAGAGCCACCTTTCGCTGCAATAACAGCTTTAAGTCTTTTGGGGTAAGTCTGTACCAGCTTTGCACACAGTGTCGGAGTGATTTTGGCCCATTCTTCTTGGCAGATTTGCTCCAGGTTGTTCAGGTTGGTTGGATGACGCTTGTGGACCGCAATTTTCAAATAGTGCCACAGATTCTCTATATGTAAAAGAAATTGACCTTTTTATTTTATGTTAGACTACTGATAAAGAAAGTGGTAGAAACTTAATTTCCTGGTGTCTGAATTGTTTGAATGTGTATTATGTTATTAAACTGTACTTTTGAAGTTATGTATTTGTTTTTTACAAACAAGTAGTCTGCTCTCTGACTATTTTAGGGAATCCTTCTGAATCATATTATACATTAATTCAAATCATGTGATGAATACTTTCCATATCTGTATCAGGGGTTTCCCCATGATTTCCATTACACGAGAGTAGATGTTAAAACTTCATGCTGATTTGAACTCGGCTCTCGCCAAGATAAGCACCAGACGTAGCTTTACAGTAAACTAATGTGATCCATAGGTGTCTCCATCCATTTGCGCTTCCTTCCGTATGATGATGTAGATATCCTTCTGTCAGGTGTTGATGGCTGAAGTGTAATGCTGGCTCCAGGGATCAGCTTATTTTGCCTCCCTAGCGCATCAGCACACACAACGGCTGCGATGCTGGCTCCGGGGATCAACCACAGTGCGGTCTCCCCAGCGCATCAGCATGACAACCGTCTGGATTGAGCTAAGTAGGGTACATCTCTGGGGTCTTGAAGTGGGCACCTTCCATCCTCGGTGTTTAATCGACTAGCCCACGACACCTCAAGAGGGCTCGGCGATGATTCTGGCGTCCCAGAATCATCCCCCTCAAATCCCCCACTCAACTCAGCCCAGCTTACTTACCTGTACATCAGCGTTTCTTTCTTTCTATTGTGCTTGAGATCCCCAGCCAGAATCTTTCCGTCTCAACCACAGCCAGTGCTGCTCCTCTCTGCTGCTTCAGATAAGTTCTTCACTGTGCGACGCAACTCTTGGCCACTGAATCCGACGTCTCTAAGAAACCGGGTTGTAGAGTGTGCCACAAATCCTTGACAACCCACCTCCACTGGGTAAACCCGGACTCTCCATCCTCGCTGTTCTGCTTCAGTGGCTAGTTGAGCATACCACAGTTTCTTCCTCTCATACGCCTCATCTACAGCATCCTCCCATGGCACTGTTAACTCTACCAGGTGAACAAGGCGTGCTGATCCAGACCACAAGACAATATCTGGTCGAAGGTTAGTGGTGGCAATCTCAGGTGGAAAAATAAGCCGTTGACCAACATCTGCCAGCATTTTCCAGTCTCTAGCAGCTTCCAGTTGTCCTGGGCGAGGATTGGTTTGAACACCTTTTCTTGGTGGTCCTGGACAGAGGAGTGTTGTCTTTTGTGTGTAATATTTTGATGGAACAGGTGGCAACTTATTGGTCGTGTTATAAACCAATCAGAAGTATTAGTATTTTTTATCTTATTTTATCGTGTCACTGCCAAAAATGCGCTGATTTGCCTGACAGTCACACAAGCAAATCTTATTGAATGTGTCACCTTTTGCTAAAGATATTAATTGAAAATAAATTACTTAGTAACCCCGACTGTAATTTGTAAATGAGAGAACTGTCAGCATTATTTTGTATCATTACGGATGTACGCAATAATAACACAAACTGAGAAATAATGTCGGAATTTGTTCATCTTTTTATGCTTTATTCAGTAATTATTTTCTCCCATTTTAAAAGTGGGCTTTTGAATGACCTGATTTGGTGCCACTAGTCTCCTCAAGTCTCCACTGGTGCGCCATGCAGTGGCTTGAAACCTAGTCTTCTGAATCCAAGCAAAAAAGTGGCTCTGTGTTCCCTCAGCTTTAAAATTAAGTTAAACAAAATGAATGTTTAATTGTCTTTTTTTCTTAAGAATGATCCATTTATATATATATATATATATATATATATATATATATATATATATATATATATATATATATATATATATATATATATATATATACACACAGACACACACATACAGTATACACACATGCACTTTTTAAATGGCTTTACAATATAACTGTTTTTTTTTCGTTTATAGTAGTGTGCATCCTAGTAGCCTACACCATGCTACACAAAATTGGAAGACTTCTAACAAAAGAGCAGAAATAGAATAAATAGAATAAGCAACCTTTAAACCAGCATATGTGGAACAGGGCCAAGGTTCATATATATATATATATGTATATTTATATATATATATATATATATATATATATATATATATATATATATATATATATATATATAATTTATTTTAAGAGCTTAACTCGGTAGAATATACTGTTAGACTAGCAGCGAGGTAAAAAAATGTATGGAAAATCATCTAGCGAGTATATTTCTTGTGAATAACCTGAAAACGTAATTAGGCTTTGACATCATGAAACGTCACAGGGAATTCCCTTTGACTCGCTAGAATTTGCAGTGGATGGAAAAACCTTTTTTCACCCTTATGTCGCTGCTATTTTTGTAGCAATAATACCGAGTAACTTATAAACTTGCTCGATAAATGGATTTAAAGCACACTTATCACATATAAACAATGCACACAGCTTTTACACTTTACAGTCCAAACGGACGCACAACGTGATGTAACACTGAGTGAAAGACGTGAAGTATGGCCTGACAGTGGTAGGGGAAAGGAAAAAATAAAAAATAATAAAAAAAATTAGCTGTTTGTTTGTTTTGGTCGCCCTAATTTGTCTAAACGGCAGAAAACTGTCGATGAACTGCCTGAAGAAAACAAATTAGCAGCTACCAACGCCAGTCCTGCGCCAGTCAAACGATAATTAAATTAGTCAGGATTTGTGAGATTAAATAAATGGTTGCTTTGCTTGGAACACAAAATGTTAGTTAACAAAAATGAACAACCATAAGTACAAATTGTGACAATCTAGCATAGAACTGTTTGTGATGAAAGATCTGGAATATTAGAAAGCTTGCTTAATGTTTACATAAAAATTGTTAAAATCGGTCATCGGGTTTGAGCACGGTTTCGCTTTGTTAGTTTGTTTTTTTTGTCCAGCTTTTCAAGATACGAGTCGCCTGTGGTCACATGTATAAAAACCTGCAGCTTTGGCTGAACGGAATTAGTGTGTTCAGAGGCAGAACGAGAAAAGTGAGTCGTGCGATAAAGAAACAATTGCTACCCATGCTGGCGTGATACTTGTTTGTTCCGTGTCTGTTTTGTTTGTTTTGGCCACTGTGCCTTTTTGTTTTGAAGTGTTGCCATTCACTTCCTGGTCTGACGTCACCACAAGCCATCCTGTTCACAATACCAATACTCATTTCTTTTGGAATTTGGAAGCTGTTTTAGAAAATTGGTGGTTACCCTCTGTTGCGTGCATATTTAGACAAATGCACCCACATAGGTTCCCCTTTGTAAACAGGGCACTAGTATCTACTGTAATGATCTATTAGACATGGTCCTGTATTTTAATGATCAGAACAGAGACAGATCTAAGTTCAGCCACTCTATAACATTAACTTAACCATGACTACAAAGAGTACAAATATAGTGAAATGAGGTTCAGGTTTATGCATTTTAGGACAACGGTTTTCAGATCTGCCACTGTTCAGGTTTAGATTGTTTCACAGACAAAAAAAAACTTACACAGCCTTTTTAGCACAGACACTGGCAGTTAGATTTTAGTTCCCAATTTTTATTTGACAGTTGGGTTATTTTAGCCGTTAATAAAATCCGGTTGCCTGTGGTTGGGCACTGTCATTAACTCAATTCCGAAGTCTTAAATCTTCTCCTTTTTTTTAGGGGTTTTGTGGTTTAACCTAATTTATGTTCTCGCACCATTTGGAAACAAGATTACATTAAAAAAAAATCCCCATCCTGCTGACACCAGAATTCCTTTTAACTCTTTAACACAACCAGTACAGCAAGCAAAATAACAATTTAGTAAGCGTGCAAAATGGAAAAAAAGGGAGGAATGTGCGGAATATTCAGGACTTCCCTAACCTTTAAACACTTTGTGGTATGCTACCACCAATAAGAAATGTCCTGTATTGAAACGTGCTTGTGTTACTTCATGTTTTACCAACTCACCCGAGCCTCTGTAACCCGACTTTAACCAGGAAATCAAGTACCACTGTGTCACATATTTCTTCCAATTTGAGTGTATGTGCTTCCAAAGCAAGCATCACATGTTTTTTTCTTCAAGAGATAATATCTTTTTAGCAGTGAAACAAGATTACTACTTAAGCAATAGAGACCGTCGATGCAGGCTCTACAGTGTGGTAGATGGCCGCGAATGGAGTTATGCACCCTGAGCCATATATTTACCTTGAATTTCTGATATTTCGCTGGGTAGAGAAAACGTTTTTTATTATTATTATTTGGCTAACATATTTATTTATTGGAGTCTTACTCTTTCTTATTAGAATTGATCTGGACATTGCCAGATAAATTAACTGTACAATTGTTGAATAGTCCGTGTAGTATAGAGTCGGACTCGAAACTTGTTGTTGGAGGCGGGACTTCATTCAAGCTGGCACAGAGTGGATTGGCTGGTGCAGAAAGAACTGAAACAGGGTTGGCAGTTTGACTGGCTGGTTTTGAGGGAGGGTGTTGTTTGAATCCAGCTGATTACAGAATTGTGGACCGATCATGTCTTTCCTGTTGATTTTTTTGTCCTGTAGCTGCGAATTGAGCCTTCATTACGGTGTCCTGTCATAAACATGATTTCCCTTGTCTCTAGACCAGCGTCAGAAAGTATCAATGTTTAAGTAGGTTTTTTTATGTTATCAGATTAGTTGTAGACTAGAATGTTAAGGGAAAAAGCCGGTATTTATGCGCGGATTGATTTAAAATGTAATTCACAGTTAAGCACTTCAACGTTCCAGCGGGCATCTATGCAAAATAGAAGCCCGCTAGACCTGGAAGCTGATTGGCTGTTCGCACTCAATCGTTTTCTAATAAATGGTTTACGTACAACCAGAAGCAAATGGTGACGTACACAGGAAGACTACAGCTGTAGTGAATGTTGACTGCTTTCTAATAGCAGCCACAACCTTCACTCTATATTAACAAATGCCCTTTGTGTCTGCTCTGTTTCCACTCTGTAATTAAAGACTACCATTCTAATATATTTTATTTGCATTGAAGAAGCTTGCTATTAATTATTAGTTTTTGATCTTTCCTGTAGTTACTGATTCAACTGCTGCTAAACATTTCATGGGGTAGTTTTGTAATGTTTTCTGTCAGTGGCTCCCCTCACCTGCACATCAAACACAACTGTAAATGTTTTGTTTTTGTATTCTATGATTTACTTTCTGTATGGGTACCAGTAAATGAGCTTGTCGCAATATGAACAAAAGCTAGCAACTAAAATAGACACACGCTGAGCTGGCTAGCTGTTACAATTCCTTTCTTCCCTTTGATATGCTGCATGACACTCCCTACAACTGTTAGAAAGTGGCCTAACCCAGTTGCTGTTCTCTATTCCACCAAACAGTTGGCAAATAAAAACATATAGCACATTTTAAAGGGCACTAATGGCCATTAACATACCACCAAAATATAAACCTACAAGTATTCTTTATTTTGTTAGGGTGCAGTGGGAGTCTTATGATCAGAAGCTCACTGGTTTGAAGTCTGGTCATTTTGCGTTACCCATTTATCAGTCAATATGAATAAGAATGATAATGGTAATATATTTGTTATGATGGTGCAAGGCAGTCTATTAAAACAGGCTTGACCATGCCCTTAAGCACAACTTCAAAACACGTTTAAGCTTCATTTATAAAAGAAAGCCCTGTGTATTTCAGTTGTGTCGGTTAGTTTTCATCCCTTTCATTAACCATGTAGACAGGTAAACCAGAGATAACTCATTTGATATTAAGAAGTAACATGTTATTTAAAGGACTACACAAGTGGCTTGCCATTTCAAGTGCAGTACATTTCTGTCCATTACAAAACATTATGAAAGTTTGATAATATCATGTGGTTTTGGGTATGCAATATTAGATATACTTTATCCAGTGGATTATCAAGATCGTTTTAAGTAAATCATTGAAAGTATGCCATCATTCTGAAAGAGGTCATATTGGAGCCAGTTCTTAGCCAATCAGTAAGCACAATTCTGCAAAATGTAATGGTGATGCGTGCTATGTGTAGAATTTATGTAGGACTGTGGTAAAGAGAAGTAGCATGTTGGTTTTGGTTTCTTCAGTTTCTGCACTGACTAATTTAAAGAGAACGCAAGTATCTGAAATAATGTTTTTATAGAAAACTAAACTGTAAATTTCAAAAGTAGGTGATATTTTTTTATTTTGTAAACTTCGTCTTTTTGGGTTTTCCCTCTGCAACCTTGGTTTTTTATGGTTTCTGGTGCAGGGTGAAACACACAGAGAGTGTGAAGTACAAGAGAAAGACAGAGCCCAGTTGAATGACACATCATATTGTAGCATTCTCGGTTAGCATGAGCAGGCGCATCACACAGGGTGAGGCAATACACACACAGGTGGAGGCGGCGAGAACCGGGACCTCTCGCACTAAAGCATAACGCCAATTCTGCTGTACAAAAGAGCCGGCTCCTTTGTAAGGAGCGTATATCGGGCTTATGCTTTAGTACGAGATGTCCCGTGTTCGCGCCTGCCCTCCATCTGTGTGTGGATCGCCCTGTGTGATGCGCCTGTCTGCGTTAACCGGGTTTCGCTACAATATTATTTAATTTAGACCGGAGAGGAAACCTGTAGATACTCTTTCTATATAAAACAATTGTGATGTAAATGGTGATGTAAAATGAAGTCAGATTTATAATGGCATCTTTTCTTTTTGCAGTGTGAGAAGACGATTACTTTTAACTTCACAATGACACGCACAGTAAACTTATCTCCTAGACTGAAAAAGTAATTTGGGAAACACTTCAACTAAAACATATGTCCCATGTTTTTACATATTTAGAAAGGTTTTTAGCTTATATAGCAAGCCTATGTTGAAAATATCAGCACTGTATATGTTTACATGGTTCCACAAAAATCAGTCATGGACCCAGTACTGTTTACATAAAGGACATACTGTGCAAAGACTCTTAAATCAATCATCCATATTTCTATACGCAAACAATACAATAGTTTATCCTGGTTGATGCCTCAGCTAAAAAATGTTTAAAGGAAATGTCAGTTGGACTCCTTGAAGTAGTGCATATAAAAAGTCAAATAGTCAAATGTTTTTGCTCATACCATAATCAGTGTTGTGATGATGAAGTTCATATGCTCCAGACACCAAAAAGTTAAAGTTTATTTTACAAGTGAGGGCTTTATATATGTGGGTTTTTTAAAGTGGGTGGGGATTCTACACATTTGATTTACCTTTTTATTTCCTTAGGGTGCAGGGTGTCGTACAGTAGGTATTATTCCATTTATTTTTGCAGTACTAACTGGTGTTAAAGTAAATATGCCAACAATAGAGAAAGTTACCAAGCATTATTAAGTGACTACATCTGAGTTTGTACACTTTAAAACAGATGTCTTGTTTGGTATTTTTTGTGTGTTTTTTGTGTTAGTTGTCCAAAATGACAGGTCCAATGTTTGTTTTTGCTTTTGCTTTTTTTTTTATCCCAAACAAAATATACCATTGAGACCTTTGAATGTTGTGAGAAAATAATACCATTAAGCCTTCTGTTACTTGGGAGTTGGCTGTTGCCCAGCTTTAACCTTAATGTGGGTGGGTAGGCCTTTGATCCCTGTTTCATGCACTTATGGGTTTTTTTTTTTTATTTCCTGCAAGTGATTAAGATAACATTTTAAAGGCCACCTGTTACAGATTAAGTACTTTTCTGGCACAATTCTCAGTGTCTAAATGACTTTTTCTCTATTCCAATTCGAGGAGATAAAAAAAAAAAAAATCCTAAGATTATGTCTGCTTTTCATTTGTTTTGTTATGTTGTTTGCTTCTTATTTATACATGACTTTAAGATTTTTTTTTAAACAACTGAATATTTGAAAAGCCAAGCTTGTTGTTTAGGTTTGATGTAGTAAAGCTGCCTATACATGAACTGGGTATAGATTCAGTATTCGATATGCACTTTGACTTTGATGCCACTGTATATTCATTGACAGAAAAGGCTATATTTTCAAAGCTTTAGAAGGAGAGCTAACAGTTTGCTTGCGTTTGTTCATATGCTGTCATCACAAAATAAATGAACCGGAGGTACTTCATTCCGTAAATGCTTAAACCCTTTTTAGCAACTGTTGTTTTGACACATGAAATGGGAGAGCTAAAATATAAGAACATAAGAAAGTTTACAAACGAGAGGAGGCCATTTGGCCCATCTTGCTCGTTTGGATGTTAGTAGCTTATTGATCCCAGAATCTCATCAAGCAGCTTCTTGAAGGATCCCAGGGTGTCAGCTTCAACAACATTACTGGGGAGTTGGTTCCAGACACTCACAATTCTCTATGTAAAAAAGTGCCTCCTACTTTCTGTTCTGAATGCCCCTTTATCTAATCTCCCCTGGTCCTTGTTTCTTTTTTCAGGTCGAAAAAGTCCCCTGGGTCGACATTGTCAATACCTTTTAGAATTTTGAATGCTTGAATCAGATCACCGCGTAGCCTGTCTGCATACGACATGCCTTTTAAACCCAGGATAATTCTGGTTGCTCTTCTTTGCACTCTTTCTAGAGCAGCAATATCCTTTGATTTAACTAAATGGAATGGATGCATTGTATGTTGTGTGAGACTTTATGATGTCAGTGAGACAAGTTCCACAATTCAGGTGTGAGTTTTAATTTATTCATTCATCAGCTGTAGTGTGGATCATGACAGCAATGACCAGGACGAAATTAAATTGGTTATTATTAGTTACTTATATATATATATATATATATATATATATATATATATATATATATATATATATATATATATATATATATATATATATATATATATGTTAGATATTTTTCCCCAATATTTGTTTTAACATTAAAAACTACTTTCAGATAAGCTCTAAAACTACATCATTGTTTATATGAAGCACGTTGCATAATGGACTGCTCTAGGCCTCAAAAGGGAAGAGGCCCCTTTTGCTCAGTTAAAAATCTACAGTGGAACACAGTGATGGTAGTTTACTGGAACCGAAATGCAGATAAGCATTGAGGAACTGAGTTAAGTAGCAAAAATCAAAGGGCCTTTTAAAATAACATATTAAGATAGAAAACTTGTGTTAATACTCCCCTCTCTACCACAGTGTTTTAATAAAGCGCTGGTAAAAAAAATTTAGCAGAAAAAAAAAGTTAACAAAAAGACAAAAAATACTGCAATTTGTACCAAATAGTTTACATATAATCCTCAAGTTTTTTTTATTTTTTTAAACAATGGAAATATTACCACATGAAATGCACACACATATAATGTGTTCAATATGAATGTTGTGTTAATAAAACCCTATAGCGAACACAGGCGTATAAAACATATGGAACTTTTTACAAAAAATGTATTCAAAACACAAGAACATTAATCTGTGAATAAAAACAGGTGATGAGAAAGGAGCAACTGGAAAGCTTGGCATAACTCATGGCAATAGATTGTTTGACTGCAGTGGTTTTAAGTTGTTTAGTAGTAAGGGCAGTGGACAGTTCTGCAGTATTAGATGGTTTGAGTGCTGGACTGTAGTGTAAGAAATTGTGAGTAAGTAAATTAGAGACCAACTGCAGTAAGAGTTCAACCTGTAAATGCTCAGGCCCAGCAATACCTAGCACAATCATATGTGTTGCAGGTGATGAGAAAGGAGAAAGTGTTATGGTGTGCTGTGCATACCTGTCCTTTACACGTGCACAGGTTTGCAATTCCCTGTCTTTAAACTTCTCATGTCCAGGAACAAAAGAGTGTCTCAATATTCCAGCATCATCTTCTATTCTTTTCAGCAACCTACAGTGCACTGTAGATGTGCAGCAGCTTAATCATGCTGTTCCGAGAACCCCTTAATCTGTTTTGTACAGTGTTCAGTAATCCTCAGTATCGCCTGCAGTCTGGACTGGGAAGGGCTGCTAGTCTTGTGTATTGTTCAGTCACTCATGATCGCAGGTTTAGGACTGTTTCCCAGCTCTTCAACTGTTGCCAGGGAGATTAGGGTATTGATGACTCGATAGTTAATGGAACAATGCTGTACATGTACTTGCTGAGAAGCATTTCTACACTTTCTGTTACTGACTGCATTTTTTTATATCCCCAGGCAATATATATATATATATATATATATATATATATATATATATATATATATATATATATATATATATATATATATATATATATATATATATATATATATACACTTTTTACTCTTCAGTGGTAATTTTCCTCTTATTTCACAGTTCCTTGTAAATGGGAAAGCAGCAAGGAAGCACCATGTAACTATATATAATCTGGTAAGAGGAGAAAAGTGTAATTCATTTTTTAGGTTATATGTAATTGCCATTTTGCCTCTGCAGTGACAAAGCCCTTAATACGTTGAGATATTGGCTTCATACTGTATTCTATGGTTCTCTGGGTCATGAATATTGTACATGAAAAATGAAACCTCTTGTGGCAGTAATTTTACAAAGTTGTTGGAGCTGCACTGCCATAGAACTGTGTTTCAGTTTTGTAATTGAAAAGTCGCTAGGCAAGTGGATGAGTTCAAACAGTATCTGTAACTTCTCTGTCACCTGCATATCATATTCTTGAAGTGCTTTTGAACATAGTGAACATGTATGAACTTCTAATAAAAACAACTCTACGGAATGCTTTTTGCCAGTCTAAAATAAACAACAATTACATAATTGTATAAAACTGTGAAACTGTAATTATCCCTTTCTGCTTTTTCATAGCCTATGTGACCATCTAGTGAAAACTTAAACAATCTTTAATATGCCTGATAACACTGAATTCTTCACCCTGGTCTGGAGGTTCTGTATTTGGTATGCAGGATGTTAACTTTGCCACACACTAGTAAGCTGGCTGCATAAATACTCCAGTTTAATGCTCCATTTTGTTGTAATAGCAAAGTACAGTGGAAGGTCACATTGCACTGTAGATTTGCACTTCCAAAAGAATGTAAACCCTGGCTCTAGCTACTAATTAAGTCCAAGGGAGCAGCTATGAGAAAATTCCTCTTCAAGAACTTTCAAGCATCATACATGTTTTGTCATGATACCACTTAAGGTGATTTTAAATAGCAAACTGGTAAGTTGGCTTCCACATTATTTCAGTCATTTCTGCAATAAAAAGGAAGGTCTGGGATATGATCCAGATTGTGCCACCAGCACTCCAAACCTAAGAAACTCAAACAGGAAAGCTGTTCAGATGTTTACTGGTGTTTTAAGACAACAAAACATAACTTTTTTCAACCGCATGCAAACTTTTACATTTAAGAAAATATAAATTTGAATATGGTATCGTACTAAGCAAAACAACAGCTTGTAACGTTATGATTACCAAAAACTAGGGATGCACCGAATCCAGGATTCGGTTTCGGATTTGGCCCGAATACCTACTTTTTGAGCAGGGTTCGATTCGGCGAATACTTAGGATTCGGTGAACCGAATCCAAATCCTATATCCTCCCAGACGCACATCCATTTTAATATATCCCCCCAATGTGTGCAGCTCTTTTTAAATAAAAGAGACTAATCCGGTATTGAACTTAATTGCTGTACTTAATAACAAGAACACATTTGATGAAGTCTGTCGCAGCTCTCAACTCCCTAACTGGTGGCGCATGCACTAAACACACGCAGCTGCTGAATGCAAACATACCCTTGTATGCAACAGCACATTCACATCACACTTTTCATGGAGTAAAGTTATGCAGTAAACCTGTAATATATAGTAACGGCAAACTGTTGTAGACTTTTGTGCTTTATTTCTGTTGTGTGGAGAGGGGGCTAGCAGTAAATTGTTTAACTTTCAAACTGAACTCTTATTCAGGGATATATTTCCATTCGGTAATAAAAATACTATTAACTAAAAGGCTATAGATTGTGCTCGTCCGTTGTAAGTAGCTGCCAGTCTATTTTTCATTCAACAGTTTCCTTCAATTTTCTTTACAGTTTTTGTAGATTTGGTATTCGGTTCGGTATTCGGACGAATCTTTTGAGATGGATTCAGTATTTGGCCGAATCCCAAAAACAGAAATGTTTTATTTTACTAACATTGCTACCCTCTACAATGCACCCGTGTAGGGGTCTGGAATAGTCAAGCAAACTGCTGCCCTCCAACAAGTAATGGTCCAGGTTAATGCATGCAGAATGACTGGGTGGGGCATTTATTGTATCTGTTAGCCTACTCAGAGCCCTTGTTCACTAAACATCTTGGTATCTGTCCCATTTACAATACTGTACATGCAAAAGATTTGAATGGGCAAATTGTTCCACCAAGTAGTAACACAGTGGTCTGGTTCAGCAGCTGATGAAGATTTTTCACTTGCATTTTTTTGCTGGGAGGGTCACCAAAATTGGTTTCTGCTACAGTGACTCACCAGATTGACATGGAACATCACAGTACAGCGTAGGGGACCTTGTGCTGTACTGCTTGATCCAAAATTGTTCAAACCCCATGTCGGCTGCTGGTTAGTTCTGGTTCATGTCACAAAAGCAAAGCATATTTTCTATCCTGAGCACAGAACACAACAGCATGGCTTCAAGTCGGAGTGCATGCTGCTAGCCTGAGTTGCGCGTGGTTTCCACTGAGGTTTTTAACCACAAGGTAAAGGAGTCATCGATCATTACAAGACATTTCAAAGAAATTATTGAGCAGGAAGAACCCGGCTATGTACATCTTCTCCTCTGCTCTAACCGCTAGGCCGCACTGTCTTTTCAAGGAAGGCTTGATTTATTTGAATGACATCAATCGCAGAATCCTTCACCGAAAGTGCACACTTTCTTTCAAAGCAGCTTTTTTAGTTTCTACTGGTACAGTATTTGTTGATCTTTGCATCTAATGTCTAAACATAAATTATTCACATAACAACATAAGAATATAAGTAATTTCAGAACAAGAAAAGGCCATTCGGCCCACCTATGCTCACTCACTTTGGTGCCAGCGTGGTCCATTAACACTCGGGGGAGGAAAAACAAAAAACCCAGAACCAGGTTAGTAGGGGAAATGAAACCTCTGAGAATCCGTGGCTAGACAGACCGCCCTAAGTCAGTTTGGGTAAAAATGTAATGCCAGAGGAATAGTAATTCTCGCTGTAAGCTTGGTTGACTCTTACTGAAGGGGACGTCATTTTACCCAGACAGAACCTGTATATGTTTCTGTAACTACCCTGCAATGCCTGTTTTAAAAAATAATAAAAAGTAGGAACACTTGACTTGAACCCATGAATCTCCCAGAATGATTCTGAATTTTGTTTCCCAGGTAAATGGACTTTCTTTCAAACATTTTGTTCATGTATGTTTATTTGTAGGCCGCTTTTCCGGGGGAATTCAGATGTTGACCAACTGGGTAAAATCTTTGAGTAAGTACCTTTTTATTTACGGAATGTGAAGGCATAAAATCTTTGAGTAAGTACCTTTTTATTTACGGAATGTGAAGGCATAAAATCTTTGAGTAAGTACATTTTTATTTACGGAATGTGAAGGCATAAAATCTTTGAGTAAGTACCTTTTTATTTACGGAATGTGAAGGCATAACATCTTTGAGTAAGTACCTTTTTATTTACGGAATGTGAAGGCATAAAATCTTTGAGTAAGTACCTTTTTATTTACGGAATGTGAAGGCATAAAACAATGCAGGAGCAGCTGAGGCCAGTCTACAGTTAGGCCCCCCATAAGTCTTGACAATTATGGTGTCAAAAGTTATGCCAAAAGATAATGTCAGATGTATTTAAAAAATGAGTGTTAATGCTGGAAGTTTCCATTAAGAGGAAAGTGCATATGCATTTGCACATATTAGACATTGATCTTGCATAGTTGCGATTGGCACTAGTTACAGTAGGTCACACAGGCAAGGCCTACTTTTAGTCCACATGTATTAATCATTGAATGTAATGAGACTCTTTTAGTATATGTTCTATATGTTTTGTGCAGTGTCGTCGGTGTACCGGGAGAAGGGGACTGGCCAGATGATGTGGCCCTTCCAAGGAGTGCTTTTTCTCTGAGGTCTTCACAGCCCATTGGAGATTTTGTACCAGACATAGAGGAACTAGGAAAAGACCTGCTGCTTGTAAGTCTTATCTGGTATTGTAGCACAACTTGTTTGCCTGTTTTTTCAAAACCTGTCAAAAGGGGAGTCCTTCTTGGTAACATTTTGTATTTACAGTATGTTGCATTGTGTTTCTCAGGAAAGCTCCCCAAAAGCCATATTTTATAGTTTTAACAAAACCTTTGAAAACAAGTGTGCACGCTTTAAAAGTTCCCTTTATTTAAGCAATACAATTGAGGGAATTTCGAGTGATTACAGACTTTTGGGGAAGTAATAGACCTGTGGGGCCAAATAGTCAATTTTCCCAGGTAAACTAAAATGGGGTAAACTGAGTAAGTGAGTTACAGTATTTATTTTGTATATTTACTAAGTTATTGGGTGAGGGAGGTCTATATTGACACATGTAAATAATAATAAAGCATTAAACCCTTCTCATGTTCTCTTTTTTTAACCAGCAATTTCTGACATTCAATCCAACAAAGAGAATATCGGCGTATAGTTCTTTATCACATCCATATTTCCAGGACCTTGAGAGATACAATCAGAGCATGGACTCGCAGATCTCTTCAAGCCAGACGACCACAGAGGAGAATGCAGCTTGAACACGGCCTGAATAGAAGCAAGATTGTAAAGCTTGAAGGAGCATCTGGTTTGCTGGAGGTTTTAAAACTCAAACTTTGCCTTTTGGTTACGTATTTGTTGGTATATAAAATAAATAAAAAAAGAAGAAAAAAATATTTGCCACAACACCATGCTGCTTTAAGAATAACTTCTCTATTTTCTTGGGATACACGCATTTTTCTATATTGTTTACCTTCTTCCGAACAATGCAAGGATCATTGCAGCTCCTCGTGTGTAACTGGAAGAGTGCTGGAGATACAGAAGCTGCTCAGCACACCTACTGACTTTATCTTGAAGATTGCTGCCAAACTTCAAACACAGTCACTGCCTCTACGCTGCCAGGGCGGTTTGGGTTGTTGTTTTTAGTCAATGCAGCTGCTGAAACCTTTTTTGGAACCTGTTCTTAGAATGTTAATAATACTATGGTAATGTTTTTTTTTGTTTGTTTTGTTTTTAAATGTATAATACAGTAAGTATTACACACCAATCAACCTACAAACTACAGTACTTTGTTTAAAATCAAGTCTGCCATCTTGTGGCTTCTAAGAACCATTGCAACCAGAAACCAATAGACATATATTTGAATAGGAATTAGAATACAATTTAATGTTTAGGACAATGAACCATGTTATAACTTTAACCTGAGATATTTTGTACTTTAAGGTAAAAGGATACTATACATGTTTTTTCTTTCACTGAAAGTCACAATCTAATATCAGCGTGCAACTGATATGGGAAATAAGAGTTACTGTAAAAGTTATCCACAGCTAGACATGTGAAAAAGTTAGAATATTGGCAAATCTCAAGATTTACTGGTAAATGTCGACATTTACCAAGTAAAACAGTAAATGTCTGAAATAAACACGATTAAACTTTACTTTGGACATTTACTGGTAAATCTCAAGAATAACCAAGTGCCTTTACCAATAAGCTTCGGTGAATCATAAGATTAACCGGTAAATGTCTGAAAAGCAATCTATTTCTTCATAATTCCAGACATTTACCACTTTACTTGGTAAATGTTGACCATTACCGGTAAAACGTAAGATGTACCAGATTAGAACTTTTACCATAACATATACATGGAAAAGGATTTAACAAAATAACATATACACAATCTAATCCATATCATTTTATATTAAATAATCTTATATGATGTTTATATCACGTAAATATTAAAAACAAACCAGCTATGTATAGATATCTATTTTTCATATCAGTGTAGCGATGATGGAAAAGGTACTCTGCTGCCACTTAGTTTTGCAGCTATCTTCGTTCTATAAAAGGTACAGCACATATATGTGTTGCTTATGTGCTTAGAAGGCATCTTAGACTGCTAATGCAGAGGGAGATGCCAAGTAAACCTTTTAGATGTCCATATATGTTTAGGATAGACTATAAAGGATACAGTTCAAAACAACATCCAGATTATTATATCCTTGAGAAGAATATCTGTTTCCTTACTAGTTTTTAAATGTTAGCAGACTTTAATACATGCTTTTTTAAAGACTTAAATAAGGTTTAATGTTCATGAAATCCTTCTTGACGGTTTCTAAAGAGGTCTTTGAATGTAGAGGTTGAACGGTAAAAGTTAGTTTTGTGTGAGCACAGTTATTTGCTGAAGACAGAAAAATACCTGTTTTAGAAAATAAATAACCAATCATTAGTTAAGAAACTTCATGACAGTTTTTTTTGTTTCTTTGTTTCACTGAAGCAAAAAAAAAACTTTCAAAAAGATACCATTAGTATTTATTTGTCCTTTCTTTGCCTTTCACTTTAAATTGACACACTGAGCATTCTCTTCCAGAGTAGTGCAGGCATGAAAAGGTGTTGGAACCATATGGTGGTACTTTATAAATGTAAAATAAAACCATTAGTAATTACAATAATCCTGCTCTATAGGGGCATAATTGAGATCTGAATACACTGTAACTATGTATTATTGGTTATTAACATGGTTTGTTGTGTAGGCTGATTACCTAACTTGTATTTATTATTAATAATACATATCACAGAGCTCAAGCCTACATTGCACATATGAAATGCTGATTGCATTGTGGTAATTTCCCCATACAGAAGTAGATGTAGTGCTATAAGGAATGTAACATTGTTTGGTTGTCTTGTGGATGGAATGAAGCTGATGTGTATACTGCAGAGAAGAAATATTTTGCCTTGGATCAGGTCTATTTTATTCAGCAAAGCTTAGGAATAAGGAGTGCTATTTTCTGAAAGGTTAGCCTTTAGAGTAGAGTTTGTTGTTCAAGTACACAATACAGGAGATTGTTTTTGGATGAACTGACATATTAGTATGCAGTGGAGTTTTGGGGAAATGGTCTGGTGGAAGGTCATTCCCCATTGATCTCACCCATGGGAAACCAGGCTAGGTTCATTACAATGCAAATTTAGATGGATGTCATTTGTTTTGGTGTAGATACATAGTTACTAAACAGGTCAGATGGTTGGAAAGGTTATTCTTGCTACAGTATTTTACCGATTTTTAAAGGGAGGGAGGAACTATTTATGTGACAATGTAACTATCTGGATGCCTCATTTATATAGCACTCCCTCCCCACACAGGCTGGCCCATTTATTTTGTTACTGTGGTAGCGACATGATGTTTAAAACTTTGAAATACCGTATGCCTTCAAACAGAAGAAGCCATTGAATTTAAGATGCAGACCAAATTTCCCAACCTCAATTTGAGGAAAAAATAAACCATCAAATAAATATGCATTTACAAAGATACGACCTCAGTTACACATATGGAGGAAGTGTGCAGCTGTCTGCCGTCACACAGAGCATTACAGGTACGTGCTGCTTCTCGTTACTCACACCTGTTTTCCTCCCAATTTGTGAACTGAGGTATTACTTGGCATGTCGAAAAATTCAGGGGTCTGATCAGCATTTCGAATCTGTCCAAGCTGGTACCGTTTGTTAGAAACGCTGAAATTGTAAAAGCTTCTCTTTGAATTCCTCATGAAGATGATGACGCTTCTTTGAAAATGGCTGCGTGTATGTCATGGATGATTCGAGATTGGGCAGTAACGTTTTGGTTCGTCTTTTCTTGGCAGTGTGTCAAGTTGCTGCTTGTGTACTCGGGCAGTGGCATCTTTTGTTGGCGATTTTAATACACGCATGTCTATACTGTACTCGAATTTAAGATGCAGGATATTTTTGAGAAGCAAAAAATGGTTCAAAAAGTGGGTCTTAAATTCAAAGAAATAGGGTAATTCTGTGAAGAAAATGAGAGAAGGGTGTATGTACAAGGTCCATGGCTGAATGAAGGGTTATAATGTAATGTAACAGGTGACATGGCAGGGTGTTTCAGTAGCAACTTGAGCTAAAGAGATACCTGTTGTAACCAGCCCTGAAGAAGTGATTTTCTTTGTTGCTAAAATGTATCACCATCTCTATAAATTGTATGTAGTGATGCAGATTTTGTTTGAATGTATTTCTTTACTATGGACATCTGTCATTTAAGTATTTTGAGGTTTTTAATTTGATCCAGAAGGTGGTTAAAGAGTTGGAAATCTTTAGATAAAAACATCCACTTTATTAATTTTGCAAAACTGAAGAAAAATGGTAAAACCTTATGTTAATATTGTTTGTTTTTTATTCTCTGTAGTGAGGAAACCATTTTCCTTCACTGTTAACAGCACTGTTTCAATACTTATTTTTTAAATCTTGAAACCCATTAAACTTCTATCAATATTTGAATATGATTTACCTAATCATGATTCACGGTCTTTTGTTTTACTGAAATGTACGGATTTAGCATTCTGTATCACCATTCTATAAAATGCAATACTTGTTATGGTGCTGTTTGTGGTGCTTGACAGAAGAACTATATGTTGGCATTTTGTTGTCGGGTTCTGCTTTTCTAGTATTCAAACAGAGGTCTCTACACTGAAACATGCTATTGGTGTAGTGGTTCTGACTTTATTTATGCTTGGATTCTGCAGTATGTTTTCCATTTAAATCAAAATGTTGTTTGTTTTTTTTCCAAACACCAGTGATATAAGGCAACCTAAGCTGTTGCCACTGCACATAATTTTACTGTATATCTTTACACTTGAAACTAAATCCAAAATAATATCAGATTGTGGTCTAAAATGTGCCATTAGTGGTACAATTCACAACCAAGGATTCCACAACTCCCCAAGTCATATATACCAGTAGTACTATATAGAGTTTTAAATCTTGGAACTGTTTGGTTTTTTTAGAAAAAAAGAAAGAAAAAACTCCTCATAATAATGTTTCATATGCTAAAATGTAGCAAACAGTTTTGATTTTAGGAGTTTTTTAAGCTAACCTGTATTTACAGAATCTGGTTTGTGGAAAGGCCTGAAACTTCAAAACAAACCATATGTTGTATACTGTATGAGTACAGTATGTTAATAAGCAGGATATGACCTAGTTACCAAGTGGTAAAAACTGTCTGGAAGAACGCCTGTAAAGCTGAAATGTAGTTGCTGTGGAAAAATATATAGCAATATTAATTCCTCAGCAATATTAACTAAGCATTTTTTTTTAAAAATCCAATTAAGGACATAGTGCACACTGCGCTCTCAGAGGTGTAGGGAACGATGAGATGGGGTTTGAGACTGCATTTGTGCAGCAGAATATCCTCGTTTGGTTGTTTTCCTCTTCATTCAGTCCTTCATGCAGTACCTTAAAACTATATATTTCCAAAACATCATCTATTTATATTATTACAGTGGAAGAACAGCACAGAATTTTTTACTAGATGTTTATGGAGCATATAATGGACTTTTATATAGCACACAGTTCTTACACTTTACAATAGTTTGTGCTGGTATATAATTAACAAGTACATACAATAAGGCATATTTTTTCATATCTTTTATCCTAAATGTATTTTTTTTAATAAGATCTTGAAAGACAAGAACGAAATGTTTTGTATGAAAGGTTGTAAGCATATCAGATTTTTAACTGCTATAGAAAACCTGCATCTCCACCTTAGTACCGATGTGAATCATGTATACCTCTGTCTTGTCTGATGTCCAAACGTTTATTGGTGTAATGTAAAATCAGTTTTGTGTTCTACTGTAAGGGCTACACATTGTAGATATTAAACACAGCATTGAATTTCAAATGCCATTAACTTTGTAACAATTTATATTAAACACACCAACCATTATGTAAGTGCCAGGACTTTCCTATCGCAATAATACTTCATTTGCATACTGCCTGCTTTTTTTTTAATAATCTCTATGGTTTCCAGTTGCTCATGTTTTATGTGTAATGTTTAATTTCAGCTACCAAATGTTTCTATGGATATGATAGTTTGGAAAAACAATGAATTATTGTAGCATCGTTTTTTTTGTTGTTGTTGTTTTGATTTGCTATTCTTAAGTCATGTTTGCTGCTAATTTTATGTCCTGCTCTGGTTTGTACCATTTGCTGATCAGAAAAACAAGAATTGGTAAAACATGCTACCAATGATAAAGCTGCTTTTATTCAATGAATTTGTTCGACATTTTCTGCTTGTGTGTCTTTTAGCTCCAACTGCTTTACAATTTTATTTTTATAAAATAAATATTTTAGTGTGTAAAAAGTTTAAATGTTTTTTTCACTTGTATTTATTTAATCAATGGCGATATTTGGGTTATGTGCTAAAGGGATACTTTATAGCTTCTGATTTTCCTAATATTGATTATTTGCCATAGTTTGGAAACTATTCTGGCAGGAATTTCTTCAGGAAAGGTTCCTTGAGGCTGTGAAGAAATGAGGTGGAGAAGCATAATTGTTGCATATGCTTCGGTGTATAATGCTTCACTTATGTTTGTCATTGAATGTAAATAGTTTATGGATGGAAAGCCATGACCTGAGCAGAAATAATAGACAGTCATGTAGAACACACACGATCAGTTGGTTTCACAAACCCCATTCACACGACTCTTGGATCTCAGGTAAGGAGGTCCAACGTTAATGCTAATTCAAGTGAAACTTGACAAACAGTACATTATGAAAATGTAGATTAAATATTGTATTGGGGAATACATTTTATTTTCATACAGCTTTCTCTTATGAGCATCATAGTTTATCCAGTTCATGTGGCTGCACACAAAGGCTACAGCAAAGGTAAAGTATTGTGTTTCTTGAAAATATTTCAAGGTGCTCTAACCCTATGGGGAGAAAAGTGTGGCTCTTGTGAGGAGCTGCCAACATCAACAGTTTCAAAATGTTTAACCAATTAGACCATCGTATACTCAATACCTGCTTTTACATGCCCTATCAATTAATTTTGTCATAGTAGTTTTAAATCTATACGTGTCTAAAAATAGAGACATTTTCTATATTGGGTTGTGTTTATTGTGTAAATATTCTGTACAAATGATGCAGACAAAAGTGTATCAGTGACCTGAGTTATGAGTACTAAAACTTATTTAATAACATTCACACTTGGTTCAAACCACAGATGGCTGTCTGTAAATGTTAAAAAAACAAACCCAATGCGTTTTGGCAGAAACTTAGCAAGTTTTCTCCTTTTCTCTAGATAATTGCTTTTGATGGACAGTGTTTCCAGGGAAAGAAATTTAAATAGTGAAGAAAACTAGTACTGTAAATTAGACAAAAAAGTTGAAACTGAAACTTAAAGCTGGAGACTGGAGGTTGAGGGTATTATTTTAACAAGGGAGTTTCATTATTACCCAGAAAAATGTCACAGCAATGCTATTATCACTATTATACTTCAACTTTTACAGTAGGCATATACAGTATGCAGTACAGTAGTAAAATCAAATGAATACTTAGTGCACTTTCTTTTTATGTTAGCCTTATATGAAACCCAGACAGCCAGAGGTACTGCCCCCTGGCCTGGTTTGTTTGTTCCTGCTTGACACTGACGCCGAGGGGAGCAGCCCTGTTGCAGCTGTGGCCAGACGGAGAGCGAGTGGTATCCCACTATGACACGCGATGAGAACTGTTTGCAGTGGTAGCAGCGGTATGCCACTTCCGCCACCACCTCTGTAGACTGCCCTTCACCATCCGCACTGACCACGCTGCATTCCAGTGGCTGCTGACCATCAGAGAACCAGATGGGGCAGCTGGCGCACTGGCTTGAAGAACTGCAACCGTTTAACAAGATCCAACACCAAGCTGGGAAGTGCCATGCCAACGATGATGCCCTGCCCTGCCGTCCCTGCACGCGACGTCTGTGACCTGCAGTGAGCTGTCCATAGTCACCGCTACGGAGTGGAGGCAACAAGAACGAACCCTAACCTGCAGCCAGTATTCCGTTGGTTGGAGGAACACAAGTGGCCGTCCTGGGACAAGATCGCCACTCAGTCTGCAGCCACCACAGGGCTGTGGTTGCAGTGGAGCAGCCTGGCCATCAGAGATGGAGCACTTCAGTGGCAGTGACGAGAGCCATCGGACCGGAAGGTGAGATGGCAGGTGGAGGTACCGGGCTCCCTGAAGTGTAGTGACACTTTAGCATCGCTAAAACACTAAGGCAACTCCAAGAAGCTTTCTACTTGGGACGCTGCCGCTGGGACATTGCAAAGTCGAGTTGCATCTGGACCATCTCGCCCCATACCGGTGGAGAAACACTGACAACTTGGTGGATGGGGCTGGAGACCCAGACTCGCAGACACCTGGGACACCATCATCACCAGCATATCAGAAGCACTCTGATTGGCCTGCAGGGACAGCCCGGGCCTTTCTATTGGACTAGATCAGGACTAATTTGCATGAATGTTGCAGCTTTGAAGGGTCCCGAGCTATATAAGCAGCGCCAGCTTAGGTGTGTTCTGGTTATTCCACCTGCTAATAAAAGAGCCGTCTGTTTTGGAAGATAGAAGTTGTATGCTTGGATTCTTACTGCTACTACGACATCAACTTCATATGACTCCAAATATGAATTCTAAATAGCATGATTGATCCAAGAAATGTCACGTAATTACTATCCTTGGGTCCCCTGGACCAAATACTCACCTGTACAGAAGCACAGAGTAGCCAGCCCAGCCAGCCCATGGCGCTGACATTTTTTAAAAGTGCTTACGGGTTAATGACAACTAACGATTCTAACAGTTCCAGCTTAATTTTGTGTATTTCTTTTAGGTAGAAGGTTTCTTATTGATTTGAATGGAATGGTATTAACTGTTTAGACCAATTGAATAGGTCCTGTTAGGTTTACTGTGGCAGCTGTTGCTAAGAATAGTAGAAAAGGGTTACACATGCAATCCTTCATATTAGGTTGGTGCCCCATGGCCATTAAATTCCTAAAGACTATACAACTGTCAAGATCATCCCATCCCATGGTCTGTAAGCATTGCGTCTGTTCTTATTGGAAACCAGGGCCGCCGTTTTATCCATTATGTGTCTTGCAACCTTTGGTCATTTTGTTGGTGTTAGTCTTCTGCAGAGCTCCCACTCATAAACGTTTTATTAAAACAAGCCCTGGGTAAAAACACCCCCAGGATTATTATAGCTAAAGACCCACCGCTGTTAGATAAACAGAATAGAAGTGATTGACAAAATAATGGTGTAAATAATGATCAAAATTCATAGAAAGTTTGTACCATTTTTTTCTGAAAGGAGGAAAACACTCTGTGGGAGTTAAAACCATTAAATAAACGACCCACGACTCTTAAGATTAATTCCACCTTGTATATTTATTTTGAAAAATAGTATTAAAATCTAAAAATGTAATGGGTATCATTGTGTTTTTATATTAGATTCCACTTTTTTTTGCAAAAGAAGTATTGCAAAAGATTAATTATGTGATCCAAATGTATGTCATTGTAAACATTGTAGGGGAAACCATCAGGTGGCGATATTGCGTTCTATGCCAGTGACACTGACGAGGTGCTTTTGGTTTTATGGAGTCACATCACTGACGGAGCTATGTAAATAATCTATTTAAAATTGCATTTCAGTTAATTCAGCTACCATGGGGAAAAGAGACAACAGGATTGTAAGTATGGCTTTTATTACTTTATAAGGAGTTTAAGACAGTAATGGAGATTTTGTTTGTAATCTCCAAAATATAATTCTGTGCATCCATTGATTTACCGTAACATCTGAATTATTCAACCCCATGATTGTGCACTTAATGCGTGGTGAAAACATGGTGGGCAAGGCCGAGGCCTGTCGGCCTGACTAAATGTATTTTTTATAAGAACCAATATAAGTATCTACCTTTAGAAGTATGAGCGTTAAATGTGTGCATTGAAATATGCCAATAGTATTCTTTATTAACTATTTTTTAGGGGGGGTGGACGACATTTGATAATACCAGGTCAATAGTTATTATCTATTGGTAAATTAGAGTTTAAAAACAAACAAACAAACAAAATATTTATGCGTTTGGAATTTGGAAAACGAGGGCTCCGGTTAAAAATAAAATCAGGTCGGCCCTGAACCGCGTTAAAGATTGTTTTGTAGGTGACATTTTTCTAGTAATTATGTCGGTCGCAGTTCGGTTCTTTAGGTTAAGCCTTGGGAGGGATGCTGAACTGAGGCGTATTTTAGGTCAATTTTTAATCCGTCAATTAAAAAAAAAAAATAATAAGAATGTTTTCAGCAATCAAAAAATATACTGTATTAGATACAGACGCTATAGAAACATATTAAATACTTTCTTCAAAGTCATACAAAAAACAAAGTTACAGATTTTGGTCGGTTTCCTTATAAAATCAATCCGATTTTAATCTCAAGAATCTGGCATATTATTTTGTAATCAGAAAGACAACAAAACAAAATCCATTGAATTAAAAATAAATAGAATAAAACTCAACAGCCGCTAAAATAAATAGCATGTTCGTGGGGGTTGGCGGTGGCATTTAATCAAGCGACAATGGATTAGCACAGGGGTTCCCAAACTGTGGGCCGCGGGAGCAATGACATTCTATGTATTTTATTCTATTAATAGCGAAAAGCTGGCGACATCTGTAACTGTAGAAAAATAGTGTAGCAAGGCAATATTGGCGGACTGTCAATCAAAGCAGAAATTCACAAATCAGAGCTAACAGACTGCCTACGTGTAGGCGGGATGTAGAGCGAGAGCTCAGACAATAGGGCAGTGTTAAGGTCATGTGATCACTCTGCTGGCAGATGTAAAAAGTGTGTTCAGTATTAGTAAAATTACAAAATAATAATAATAATAATACCATTTACAATATGTCGAATCCTGTACCAAAGAATACGTTTTGAAAAGTATAAAGAACAAAAAAGGCAGATACAGCAGTTTGAATGGATTTGTATTGTAAGCATCAGTTTTGAGGTGCTGGAAACCACCTGGAAGTTGGTTACTTATTCCCGGTTCCTTATTTGCGATGTAGTTGACAAAGCAGTGTGTCCTTTTTCTGTGTGTTTTAACTCACTTACGCATCTTGCTCAAGTAATATATTGCCACTATTTAAAAAATAATCCCTCCTTCTTTAAAAAACCCGAAAATATTAATAACAAATCTGTAACAGCAGCATAGTGGTACCCTATATTACCCGCTTGTTTTTCCCCATTTACCCCCTTAGACGCCTTGCTCACTAAATATCGAGGTATCCCTAGATAGGTTATCGTCTCCTCTTTGCAAAAACACTAACGATTTTAGGGAGCAAGCCGTACCCCACGATCAGCAGCACGCTAAAGTGTAGCCCATTATAACCTATACAGAGCGCATGGCGGCACGTCATTGGATGCCCTGTGTACCCCCTTAGACGCCTTGCTCACTAAATATCGAGGTATCCCTAGATAGGGTATAACTCCCTCTTTGCAAAAACCCTAAAGATTTTAGTGAGCAAGGCGTCTAAGGGGGGTAAATGGGGCATCAAAGACGTGCCCCCATGCATTCTCTATTGGTTATAATGGGCCACAATTTGGGGTGCTGCTGATCGTGGGGTACGGCTTGCTCACTAAAATTTTTAGTTTTTGCAAAGAGGGGTTATAACCTATCTAGGGATACCTCGATATTTAGTGAACAAGCCGTCTAAGGGGGGGGGTAAATGGGTCATCCAAAGACGTGCCCCCATGCGTTCTGTATAGGTTATAATGGGCTACACTTTGGGGTGCTGCTGATCGTGGGGTATGACTTGCTTAGTAAAATCTTTAGTGTTTTTGAAAATAGGGTGTTATAACCTATCTATGGATACTTCGATATTTAGTGAGCAAGGCGTCTAAGGTGGGTTAAATGGGGCGAAACAAGCGGGTAATATAGGGTACCGCTATGCTGCTGATACAGATATGTTATTAATATTTTCGTTTTTTTTTTTTTTTATTAAAGAAGGAGCTATTATTTTTTAAATAGTGGCAAGATGTGTAAAGTGAGTTAAAACACACAGAAAAAGGACACGCTGCTTTGTGAACTACATCGCAAATAAGGAACCGGGAATAAGTAACCAACTTCCAGGTGGTGTGCTGGAATGGGATTTTTCTTTTGAAGAAATGTTTTCATACTAACTTTTGTACTTGATAATATTCATTTCAAAATTCAATTGATGCCTGTGATGAATACGTTTTTATGACTAATTAGCTACAGTGTTAACATTTACAATATTGAGCACTTTGATGTATGTTTCAATATTAACTAAATCAAGTTATTAATCAAACTGATAAATCTTGTTACACACCGGTAATTGATTTATTTAAATATCTGGATATACTGCTATTTTATTGATTACTGGCTCGTTCAGAGTCGTCTTAAAATAACGCTAGAATTTTTTTTTTTGGATAATAATAATAATAATAATAATAATAATAATAATAATAATAATAAACGTTTTTTTTGTTTTGTTTTTTGACTGATTCAAATTTCGCTGGAGATTTTATTTATTTTCAGAAGTTTTCTTTTGGTTAATTGGCGCTGTTGCGCTCCTCGAATTATTTTTTATTATTATTGATGGGGGCGGGGCGGATGTTGCAAATCAAATGAAAGTGATTTTGCAAGTTGTATTTGGTTTTACAGAGTAGTGGCGAAAAAAGTAACTTATGCAAGGCTCTCGTTTCCGTATGTATTGTGCGCATTAGTCTTTGTTCATGACAGTTCAACGTGAGAGGTAACGGCAGGACGTTTTGGTTACAGTGTTCAGAAATTAGGATTTAAGAGTTATGTTCTTGTGCACGTTGTACTGGTTTTACTCAGTGATTCCTGTTCAGGTATTTATGAATGGGAATAATAAGAGACATGCACTTCTTTCTTGTTTGATGACCAAGAAAAATAACTGCATTTCTAAAATGTTCAATTATACAAAGATACCTCATTTGAAGGTTTGATAAACACGACTGTTTAGTGTTTGCAATTTACTTTATTTACTAAAATTAAAGTGTTTCAAAATTTATTTTTCACTCAGTGCAAATTCTGTGTGATATCCATCTTTCACAAGATTTATTCAAATGAATAAAGGACAGTTTAGAATAGATTTATTTATAATTTTACAGGTTTAAACGTATGAAATGTTTTTAATTGGACATTTTCCCAATAATAGTGGGTCACATGCCTAATGCTGCAGAACAGGTGGGCCTCAGCTAAAAACAGTTTGGGAACCCCTGGATTAGAACGTACAATACAATCGATGATGGCTTGACTTTTAGCATGCATGTGAACAGCACATGTACTGTGTATGTTGTGATCGACTGAGGCTGTCAGACTCTTTGACATGTTAATATCACTTTTTCTGTTGTATATTTTTCCAGGCTTATGTAAATCCTATAGCTGTTGCTAGATCACGTGGGCCAGCTGCCTCATCAGGTCCATCAATACAGGATTATCTGAACAGGCCCAGGCCCACATGGTGAGTACTGGCAGAACTTCATCATGAAAGACTGGTGTGGGATGCCCTCCTTCACTGACTTTAAGGATCATGCTATAACAGCACAAGTTTATTCAAGCCTGTTGCGCAATGTCACTGCTCTGTCCTAACAAGGGGGCGTATTTTTATTTTCTACTGAACAGGACATGAAGCAAATTCAAAGGTTAACAGTTTTTTTTTTTTATATATTGTACAGTGATTAAGGACCCTAGAAGACTAGATAGGGTAAATGTGGAGGTCCAAAGCGTACTAATTCATATCGGTATCTTAATACAGAATAACACCGTATATAGACTTTTTTTTTTTTTTTTTTTTATACTGGTAGACTTCTATTCCGTGAAATTATGTTCTGATAAATTATGATGGTGATTACACTAATGTCCTGACATTAAAAAATGTTATGAATATTTGTATTGTTCTTTAGGGAAGAAGTTAAAGAACAGCTTGAAAAGAAAAAGAAAGGCTCCCGCACTCTGGCTGAATTTGAAGAAAAAATGAATGATGTGTGTGTTTATATATACATTTAAAACGTACATATCCCATAGGTGGTATTTACAAATGTATGCCTTTGCTGTCTCTTTCGAACAATTTCATGGAATGAGCAGAACTTTAGTTTCCTATTATTTATTTTATAAACAAAAATTGTTCTGTTGTAACTCATAACAAGTTACTTAAGCACTCCAACTGATTAATACAAAAATAAATAATGCACTTGTGCAGCTAAGATGCTGGTTATGTAATTTTTTAACAGACCTAAGTTAACAACTTGCACACCCTTTAAGGACATTGTTGTACATTTTATTGGACATAGTTTTGTAATTACTATCTTGAATTAAAATCAAATCCAAATGACCCTTCCTGGGGTTTGTTGTATTTATTTATTTTTAGACATGGAAAAAAGAGCTTCAGGAAAATAGAGAGAGGTTACTTGGGGGAAGTGAAGGCTCTTCAAAAAATAAACAGGTAAGTATCATTGCTGGATGAACTTACAACCTACCTGCTTATTGAAATCCCATGAGAGCAGCACTGTTAATAAATCCTGGTGTTCTTTTCTTCTCCAGAAAAAACAAAAAGTAAAGAAGAAATCCAACAGGGTGAGAGAAGTTTTCCAGAAAGTACCCCTGGAATAGCACTGTCCCATTCTGGATTTCTGTCACCTATGACCTCTTAGAAAGACATCTGAAAATTGTGTACAATATAGGGATATACTAGGATGCTCCTCTGATAAATTACCTTGTTGTTTAAATATCAAGGGCCAAATTTCTATCGTGGCGTAAGGCCAAACACATATAGCATACATAACTCTCAATAGGACCTTGAAGAACAGATACAGATAATCTAATTATTAACCAAGTATTATTTCAAAGTGTATTGGCCCTTTTAAATACAGGTCAACACAGATGCCATTTTAGAAAGGCAAATGCAACCAACATTTTTATGCAGGGTCCTGGTAAGAGTGCCGTGTATGGTATTGGTGTTTTCTTTGTGCACAAATATGAAATACAAATAGATGCTTTGATAAAACATGCATGTCCTCTGATTCTGTACAAAACCCTGAACACAGGTAACGCAACATGTTTTTGCATGGAAGGCTTAAGTAATGTAATTGCTTCTGTAGGTTTTAATTCAGTTGTTAATGTTTAAAGGACTTTTAAATCTCATGAACTCTGCTTTCATTGTGTTTGGTCAAGCATTCTTCATCTTCCTCCTCTTCATCAAGTTCTGATTCTTCTAGCAGCTCCCCTGACTCTGATGATGAGGTAAGAACAATTTATAAGCTACAAGTTTTCTGTAATTCTTCCTAATTATATCTGAGGGTGTAAAGCCCAACAACATTTTAATAATAATTGTAATATTTTTCCAATATATGCCAAGTCAGGGGTTCCCAAACTTTAATACCCGAGGCCTACCTGTTCAGCAGCATTAGGCACTGCGGCCCACTTGCACTCCTTGAGAAAATGTCAAATTGAAAACATTGTATATGTTTAAACCTGTAACATTATAAATAAACCTACTCTAAACTGTCCTTTATTCATCTGAATAAATATTGTGAAAGATGGAAATCACATAGACTATGCACTGAGTGAAATTTTTTTTTTTAAAACACTTTAATTTTAGTAAATAAAATAAATTGCAAAAACTAAACAGACGTTTTTATCAAATCTTTAAATTAGGTACCTTTTGTATAATTGAAATTTTAGAAATGCAGTTATTTTTGTTGGTCATCCAACAATAAAGAAGTGCATGTCTCTTTTTATTCCCATTCATAAATGCCCAAAAACATAACTCTTAATTCCTAATTTCTGAACACTGTGTAACTAAAACTTCCAGCCGTTACCTCTCATGTTGAACTGTCATGCACAAAAAAGACGAATGCGCACAATACAGAGGGATATGAGAGCTTTGCATAAGTTACTTGCAAAATCACATTCAGTTGGCTTGCAACATCCGCCACCGCCACCCCAAAAAAACAGAGTGCAGCTGCACCATTTAACCAAAAGAAAACTTATGAAAATAAATCCATCTGCAGAGAAATTTGAATTAGTCAAAAAATGTATTATTATTATTATTATTATTATTATTATTATTATTATTATTATTATCCAACAAAACATATTCTAGCATTATTTTAAGATGACTGTGAACGAGCCAGTAATAAAATAGTAGTATATCCAAACATTTTAATAAATCAGTTACCGGTATGTAGCAGTTACCGGTATGATATATGTTATTGAAACATATATCAAAGTACTCCAATATTTGTATTTCATAGGCATCAATTTAAATTTTAAATAAATGTTATAAAGTACAAAAGTTTCTACAAAACAAAACAAAAAACCCATTCCAGCACCTCAAAACTGAGCCCACGGTACAAATGCATTCAAACTCTTGTAGCTGCCTTTTTTGTTCTTTTATACTTTGCAAAACATATTCTTTGGTAGTGGATTTGACATACTGTAATTGTATTAATACTGAACACACTTTTTACATCAGCCAGCAGAGCGATCACATGACCTTAACACTGCCCTATTGTCAGAGCTCTCGCTCTACATCGCGCCTACAGATAGGTAATCTGTTAGCTCTGATTTGTGAATTTCTGCTTTGATTGACAGTCCAGTTACAGATGTCGCCAGCACCGGCTTTTCGCTATTAATAGATAAAAATACATAGAATGTTATTGCTCCCGCAGCCCACCTAGGATTGGGTCGCGGACCATCTTTGGGCCGTGGACAACACTTTGGGAACCCCTGTGCTAGGATACCTTCAGCTCTTATTGAACTGAATTTAGACACTAACCTTGTGAAATACTTTAAAATGTGTGACCTTTTGACTTTCTTTGTAATGATCCAAACAAAACTGTCATACATACATACATACATACATACATACTGTATTCTACAATAAGAATTTAGATCAGTTATTGTATAAAATGTCACAATTCTGCAGTACCTACATCCCCATTCCCCCTCAAAAAATGTTGCCTTTCCAAATATTCATATGGCCACACAGGAGGAAAATATATGTGTATGTACCTCAAACCTTACTTAATATACTAGATTTATAGTTCATGCTTTGGGACTATTTACATTTTCATCAGTATTACAATCCAGACCAATTGAAATCCATCAAATGTAAAGATGTGAGAATCACATAGAAATGATTTTGCAATAGGGTCTGCGTGTATTGGTAACAGTAGAAAATTATATATGTTTAATTGCGCTGTGGCCTTTGCTTAACAGGAAGAAAAGAAGCATATTAAAAAGAAGCAAAAAAGGAAGCACAGCTCTGCCAGGAAATTATCCGTTGGCTCTGAATCTCAATCTGATGTTGACAGCAAGGTGAGTCGCCCCTTCCCAACGTAGCAGCGTAGTTCGGTTACCCTTGTGCTCTCTCCCCAGGCTGCAACAGCTCCGGCTGGAGTTATTTTATTCTCATTTTGGCTACAGCCAAAATTAGGAGACGGTTTGTATAATTTAAAGTAATTGTTATTACTGTATTTTGTATGAGAAATATTTTCTTTTCTCATTGTTTTTCTGTAATTTCAGAGACTAAGCGCAGGCTTGTCTGCAGTTTTGCTGCGGCACACGTGTAGTGAGAGTAGCTGCTGGGTTCAGCAGTGCTGCGCAGGACCAAGAGGCTGCTTCGGCTGTGGTTGCTTGCAGTCCCTCCCACAGTATCTTGATCCTCTTTTGGTGTCAGCTCTGCATCACCATTACAAGGGCTGTTAGGTCATTCTAAAAAGCAGGCTTCCCTCAGTCTTGTGTGAGTACTGACTGAGTGGTTTTGCCAGTAGCTTGCGAAGTAGCTGGTAACTGTGTACCGGGACAGAGGTTACCGTACCGACCCGGTGCTACAGTCACCGAACCGGTACTGACCTGCTACTGACCAGGGCTTGCATCCCTGGTCCAGTACCAAGCCGGTCTTGTTCTGGTCTTGAACAGACCTGTTGCTGTCTTTAAGCAGACTGAGGCAGCACCTGTTAGTGTTACTGTACCTGCATTGCTACTTGCATAATGCCTGGGTTTTATTAACCCAGATTAACGCAGGGGCTTTAGGGGCTGCAGCTCAGGGCCTCAAATTTTGAGGGGACGCCAAAATTATATATAATTTATAATACAATATTATTTATAATAAAAAATAAGTAAGTAGCGTGTGACTGTATGGATCGGAACAGGGCTGTTTTACCAAGCCGTATTGTGTTGTAGGAGCAGTGACTGCCTAATCATATGACTTGGCCTGCGATCAAGTCACATGCCGCTTTTATCAGCTGTGCCACAACGCGAACGTGCCGCAGATCAGAACCTGTAAAAATGTCTAATAGAGCATCACCTAGGAAGTATGAGAGCATCGCTGAAAAGCAGAAACACAACAAGTACAATGTCATCACTATTTTAATACAATACCAACAAATGCATGTGAAGGTACCAGTAGTTCGGAAAATACATTGGAGAGAAATCAACAGGAGGAAACAACCTAGGTTTATATGGATTACAGTGGGGCAATTTCCATGGAAAAATAAAAATGAAGTCTCACCTTTTTCTCATTCTATTTTGGTAGTAGTTTTGGGTTGTGTGTGTTTCCGTGTAGTTTTTCTTCTATACTGAGAAATTCTTGTTCCAAATGCTAATAATTAAATATATAGGAGGCTATATTTAAATTCAAATTTGTCCTTGCGCTACCAACTGATGTCATACAGCTTTCTGTAACCGGGTTTCTGAAGTTTTTAGGTTGTCTTAAAACACAGCCTGCCTCATTTGGTCCCCAAAAAAACAAAACAAAGAAAAGACAAACTGTAGCATTACACAAATAATAATTAAAAAAAAAAACAACATTCATTAAGAAAGCACTATGTACTATTCTTGTATTATTGTCTAAACATTTTTGACTGCATATATATTTACTACAAACCTATTGTACACGTACATATTCGTAAAAGATAAGGGCAACACATTTCCAGATAACTTGCTTTTACGACAAGAGTCTGCAGTTTGTATTTCCCATTTTGTATTTGAAACTGCCAGTAACTAACGCTGTAGGTGAATGCTCATTTTCAAAACTGGCGCTAATTCAAACATCGAATCAGGTCAAATATGGATCAGCTAAGACTGAATAATTTGACATTAATGTTTATCAAGCGTGGTGGTAGTAAAATCATAAAAGGAAGGAAATGAATATGCAAAGAGGGGCCCCCAAAACGATAACAGCCCCGACCCCCCATTAAACTTAAACCGGCCCTGCCTGCGACACATGCTGTTTGCACCCAGACTTTCTTTTTGAGATCCAGTTGTCCTGGGGTCACTGTTGTTTCCTGGTCTATGGATATCCTATATAGGGTGCACGATGTGGAGAAGCTGGGCCTGGCCCAATACTGCTGGCAGAGGCTTCAATTGCCGTGCTGGTATAGGCTCCTGTCCAAGGACGCTATCTACCACAACAAACCATGCCGGTCTCGTAGGTGATCCTCAAGCATGCCTATATAGGCAGTGCCTTCGCCGCATGACTAGGCAACTTTAATAGTATTCTGGTAGCCTACCAGTCCTTTTTGCTGAGGTCCCTCTTTGGCAGCCACAGGCTCTCGCCAAAAGAACTAGATGAGCTGTGCTTGGTTAATGCTGAACAGGCAGGCTGTAGGTAGAAACCTGGCTGGGCTGGTAGCCGCACACAGGCAGCTTTGGCTTTCCCAGGCAAGCAAGCAAGCACGCATGCACCACTTTTGGATGCCCTATTACACCAGGGCATACCGCGGTGGACAAGATGCTCCAGTTCTCTTACCGCGTGTGGGAATCCACAAAGGAGCTGATGCGCTTGCTTCCCAAGCAACCACCCCCAGTGTGCAAACCAGCAGCAAACGGCGCCTTAGGCCCCAGCAGTCGGCTGCGCCTGCTGCCAGAATCGGCACACAGGGGCTACAATTGGTTCTGCCGCTCGGCGCAGAAACCTCAGGCCAAGCCACAAGCCCTAGGGGTTTGCTGCCACAGACCCAGGGACCCTTTTCAGGGAGTCATCTGGAGTATTGGCGTCAGTGCACCATGGACATATGGGTGCTTACTATCGTTAAGACCAGCTACTCAGAATAGTTCAAGCACGGTCCCCCTCCCTTTCGGGGTTTGACTGTAACTTCAGGCACGGACCCACAGGATACTGCAGTGGTGTCCCAGGAGGTAGCAGTTCTGCTGCAAAAAGGGGCTCTTCGCATGATAGGCCCCCTCCAGTTGCAGGAAGTGTTCTACTCCAGGTACTTGCTAGTGCCCAAGCGGGATGGTGGCCTTAGCCCAATCCTCGACCTCAGACGGGTCAACCTGTATGAGACGAAGGAGGTTCAAAATGTTGACAATGCAACAGCTGTTGCAGTCAATCAGGCCAGACGACTGCACAGGAAGTGCCTGCGGTTCTACTTTCAGGGAATTGCGTATGAGTTCCGGGTCTTGCCATTTGGCCTCTCTCTAGCTCCCTGTGCCATTTTGAAACTATCATGGCCCCATTGAGACTTCAGGCATCAGAGTACTCAATTATTTGGACGACTGGCTCATTTGTGCCCAGTCTCCAGCACAGGCAGATGCCCACACATAACTTGTCACTGGCCACCTTCAACAGTTGGGTCTTACGGTGAATCACTTGAAGAGCCAGCTCACGCCTCAGACAGCCTCCTATCTAGGAGTGTGCTTGGACTGCAGACCTGGTTCAACAGCAGGGTTTTTTTAATCCTGTGTTGAACCGCGACCATGTCTCCGTTATGAAAGTCTTGAAGTCTAGAATTTTACTAGTATCACGGGAGAATGAAAATAATTCTGCAATATATTTTTTATTAATAATAATTGATCTCGAAAGCGGGTCAGCAGCTCTAGCGGCAACTGTCTAGGCAATTTACTAGTAGCAACTATATATCCCGCGAGGATTGCCCCGTGTAACACACCTGACAACATCCTGACAACTCAAGCAATCCTATCCAGTCAGCGCACTGGTATATGTCACATGACTGTGTCTGCTCCAATGACACAAAGGGTAAAATGGACACTACGACAGCCAAAATATATACATTTATGTTGAAGGCTATGATTTTTTAAACAAAGTTACAGACTGGAATTACAAGCTACTGTACTCTCCTCACCGAGATTCACATTTTGTTATCTTGTTGTTACCTTTAGTAAATCGTTAACGTTATTTCCCAACCCAGGAAAAAAAATTGAATACGATAGTTATTATCACTGACATGGATGTGTGTGTGTATAAAAGAAGCATGTTACATCGCTATTTTCCTTTCTAAAATGTTCCGGTAATTTTATTTTAAATGTATGGTGCTTGCTTGTAACTTACAGTACCGAGTGCAGCAACAGTCTCGGGTCCAAACCGTCAGCAGAGTGTAGATATACTATTTACATCCTCGCTATATGGCCTTCATTATACGATTTAAATACTGATTTAAAAATAAATCAAGCTGCTGCTGATGTTGGCTCATACAGCTCTATGCAACCGGCACAGCAAAGCAACATTGATGTGTGTGTGTTTTTTGTTTTCTTTTTAAATAAGGAACCAAGATTGAAAATAACATTTACAATTGAAACAAAACTGAAACTTTGTGCTTTGTTTTTTTGTTGTTTTTTTTTTTGGGGGCTTGTACTGTGTTCTTCAACGAATAGGATGTAGCCAGAATACTGGATGCAGCATGCCACAAATAGGTACTGTACTTGTAATTCTACTTTTATTCTCATTGCTATTATTATTATTATTATTATTATTATTATTATTATTATTATTATTATTATTATTAGTGGTAGTACTGACAAACACTGTAATAAAGAAAAACAAAGAATAAAAACAGTACTAATATTAATAATTTAGCTAATGCCTTTATCCAAGGTGAATTCCTTAACTTACTCCAGCATCTTATATTGTTCGTTTTGGATTGTCCTTTTTGGACCCAAACATGGTTGTTATAGCGAGGGTGTACTTTGTTTAGTATTTGACTTGTATGTTTAATATACGACACTTGCACATTTTAATCTATAATGCGTGCACATTTGTTATTTCATTTTTGTTATTTTTCACGTCCCATAGTGTTCAGCATTTAACAGATGGTATAAAGAAGTTTGAATCAGAATCCAGTATCATCCCATACAAAAAAGTAATATACTGCAAGTATACTTGTGCCAAAGTTGTCTGGTTTTAGTATAGTATTGATACCATTATACTATCCTATTTTGGCACAAGTATACTTGCAATATACAACTTTTTCTATTCATTTTGTAAATAATGCAACGTAGTTCTCAAATATTGGACATTTTTTAGATTGTATCTTACTTCTCTTTTGCATACCTGCATTGTCTCTTACAAGATATGCACCTCCAGATGCTGAGAAATACTTTTAGAAAACCAGGAGCAACTTCTGCTCTGGATCAAAAAGCAATAATGCTCTGCGGCCGCCCGCCTATGTGGATAACTATCGAAAAACTAGTAGAAACTAACTAAAACACAAGTCTGGGAAAAACAAATGGAAGTCTGGAAAAAGTATGGCATTTTGATGTTGAAAAAGTGTATGAACTCTGAGACTGGTTTTAAACCCTGATGCAGCTCCTGAGCAGCCAGCCATGGAGACTGAGCAGGTCACGGCACTTGGGCAGTCAGGCATGGGGGACCTTCTAGCATACCGACCCATCGACCCTGTAGCTCTGGGTCTGGCCCCTGAAGGGCTGCGTTTAAGCCATCTGCGTCTGTCCAATAGGGTTATTGACACCTTACAAAATGCCAGAGCAGCGTCCACACATTCCCAGTAGGGGTACAAGTGGAGCACCTTCCGACGTGGTGTCTGCTACGTGGGTTCGACCCCACGACTTGTCCCATGGCAGTAATACTGCATTTTTTGCAGGGCCTGTTTGATGAGGGGAAATCCCCCTGTAGATTAAAGGTCTATCTGGCAGCTATTCGGCTTGGCATCTAAAAATTGTCTCCCCAGGAGCTCAGCTTCCTGCTGGGGCAATTTTTGAAAGGGGTAAGGCAGCTTTGGCTCCTTATAAAGGACATTGTTCCTCGCTGGAGGTTAGATGTGATGCTCAATGCACTCTTGAAGCCACCATTTGAGCCCATGCATTCAGCTGAGCTGAAATATTTATTGCTCAAGTGATGTTTGCTTGCTGTCACATCCGTAAATCGGGTGAGCGAGATGCAGACATTCTCCATAGTGAAAGCCTGCTTAATTTTTAAAGAGGCCAGGATAAAGGTTATGCTCCGTACCAATCCTGCCTTTTCCTGAAGACAATTTTGGCATTCCATGTCAACCAGTCTGTGGAATTGGAGGCTTCCTTCCACCTCATTTCCAGTCTGACAGGGAGCTGCAGCTCCATGCACTCTGCCCAGTGTGGGCCCTGGCATACTACACTGACAGGATGAAAAGTTGGAGGCAGTCCTAACAATGTTTTTGTCTGCTGCGGGACAAAGTCTCATGGTCAAGCCCTGTCTAAGCCGAGGCTGTGCAAGTGCATAACAGACAGTTAGGCCTATGAGCTGGCCAGCTTGCCCCCTCCAGAAAGCTCACTGCCCATTCCTTCAGGGGCATGGCAACTTTGTGGGCTTTATTCCAGGGTGCATCTTTCAAGGACATTTGCAATGCAACGGTGTGGGCTACTCCCCATACCTTTACTACTTGGGTCATGGATCCTCAAAACCTTGGTTTTGGAACTAGAGTATTAAAGGCAGCTTCTCAGTCGACCCTTACAACACAGGCATAGAGGCGAGTTTCTTCCGCAATTTTTTAGCCCTAGCTACTTTACTGGGGTTCCGAATGGTAACACACAAGACTGCCTTCTTAGCCTTGTAGCATTCCGGTCGTGGAGCAATCTTACCCTTGCGACAGTCTGGGTATACTGACCCATTCGGTAATGGTTACATTTCGTACTTGAAAGGGAACGTTAGGTTATTATCATAACCCTGGTTCCCTGAAATAGAAATGTAACCATTAAACTTCAAGGTCGCTGTGTCAATAATTGCAGGAGGCTTGAAGGAAAAATGACGCTTAGGTCTGTGAGTGCTGCCATTTTATGCCCTCCGGGGCAGGCCATGACTGCGTCACAGGCTCTGCAAGCAGCTTTAATATATTTTATTCAGGGTTTGGGTCTTTAGGAGGTAAATACCTATTTGGTAATGGATATATTTATTTTTCAGGGAACCAGGGTTAAGATAATTAACGTTTTAGATATTTAGGTATATATACTGTGTGCTGTACAGTTTAATGGGATTAACCTGATGTTTCATGTTTTATTGGTATTCTAAAACATTGTAGTTTAAGGCACCTGAACATAACCTAAAGTTTATGCAGCATGCTGTTAAAATAATTGTTCACATGTTTATGTATTGAAGTGTTTCTATTATATTGATACAAGAATATACTACACATCTGTTCCAAGGAACTTCATAAAGTAGCTTCATGATTTTTTTTTGTTTAAAAACTAGCAGTGCATAAAGTATATCTACTCTTCTAGGAGTCTTCAAAAAAGAAAAAAAAGAAACCAAGGGAGGACCCAATGAAAGATAAGGTAATTTGTCTTCAAGGACAATAAAGAAACACACATGAGCTGCCTTAGGCTTTCACAAGACACATTTGTTAAACATACTGTAAGTTTACAGATGTTGTATTACCTAAAATTAGAGCAGTCCGTTATTTTAGTTCCTTAAATTTGATAAAAAGGTGAACTGGAAGTGTCTGAGAAATATAAATTGCAAAACTAAGATGTCAAAATCATACAGTGCTCCCTCGCTATAAGGCTCTCGGTTATAATGTGCCTCGGACGCTCCTACAGCATGTCCCCCAATTCCCTATACTAGTGATTCATGCAGTATTTCTACAGTAAATACAGCACCGGTGTTGTTCAAACTGCAAACAACTTCTCAGTCTAACTTCCGTTTCTGTCTCCTTTTGATGCAGTATCTGAACTGAAGAAAAGCTGCGCTGGCACTTTAACACAGACATCTTATTCAGCATTTGTTTTATAACTGAAATATTAGGCCTATTACGTGGTTATCTTTCCTTTTTCCTTTTTGGCTGCGGGGGAAGAGACGCTTCAGCCCCCGCTCTGGCAGCTGAACCTGGGGCGAGCCCATTCCCTCTTCCCCTCGCCCGACCCGCTCTCCTCGCACTTGGTTTGCTTGTCTTTCGCTTCGCTTTGTCTTTTTTTTTGTAAAAAATATAGCGTTGATTACATGGTGCTTTATGCAGCGGCGCCCCCCTCCCCCTCCCCCATTTATAACGCTCATATCGTGTGTCCCGAGACCCACGCTATAGGAAGGGAGCACTGTATATCATTTACTTACAAATACTTCTTAGCAAATGCTTCATATAGAAACCAGTTTGTGGATGTACTGGCCTGAATTGCACTTGTTAATTGGATTCACGCCAAGATCTACTGTATGAGAAAGGGGAACAGTGGAAGAAGTGTCAAATTGAGTGTTACTGTCTCCAAAACTTATTCACCCTTATGTTCTTCAGTGCAAGTATGAGAACAATAGGCTTAGCCCCAATAATTCTGATGATAATGCTATTTCATTATAATATGCATGCTCATAGGATGCATCATAGGTAAGGCTACGATTTTGGCATGGTAATTTGTTGTTGCGGGGAAAAAAAAAACAAGAATTCACAGAAAGGTCACCAAATAATGTAGTTTTAGCTACACCAACATACACAAGAGCTCTTAAATGGCACACCAAAACCAATAACATAAAAACTATTGCTTTTGACTACTGACATGTTTGAATATTACTTTAGATTTCAAAACTTAGTTAATACTGTGCTATGCAGGCTTTCACACCGGCCGCGTAGCAAAACAGACAGCGTCTGAAATAAACTGTGTTTTTATTTCTCTGTGCGCGTCTGGCGTAAATGTACTTATTTAACCTTATATATCGGCATCAGCATGTCAAATTATTGTCTTTATTACTGTGTTCAAAATGAAACAAATTTTTCTTCAATAATAAGAACAAGACATTTAAATTGGTTGTTTAAGTAGCCTACAGAGCACTGCCCCTTTTTTTAAAAAAAAAAAAAGTAAATAAGAGTTGAAAGGTCAAAGCACACAGGCAGGCATGTGCCCAAAAAACGGGACCGGGGGACCGAGACCAGAAACAGATCAACCTCCCCGCTTTATCTAGTTTGCAGGAAATAGAAAAAAAGTATTTTGAAGTATTTTGTTTAGCAATGTTTAGTTTTAGAGAAAGTGAGTATTTATTTTCAACAGACTGCTTAGTTACAGTACACTACATTGTATGAAAAAAGTTTCAAGAAATAAAATGTAAGTATTAATATTTTTTGAAGATGCAAGCCCACTTTTTAGTTTTAAAAAATTAACAAGCGCTGTATGTATGTGAAGCTCACAACCGGGAGTTTACAATAGCATACGATCTGTGCTCCTTCACTCGCTCAGTTACAAAATATAAAAAACTCATTCGCTGACCTACATAGCTACACTTAATGCTGTGTGCATACACAACCAAACAATTTACAGATACTCGCAGATTTGTATTTTCGGTGCATGACATCCTTTATTTTCTGTAAAAACGCAGTAAGTGTCTCATCAAATGTGTTTTTACATCCATTTCCAAGATATCACTGACTTTTGTTCAAATTCACGATTTAGGTGACCTCTGTGACAAAATCGTAGCCTTAGTCATAGATAGTGTGTTGACAGCAAAATTATGAACTTTGAAGATAGAAACTATCCGATCCATTGAATTCTAAAAACAAGGTGTTTAGGATGATGGTTGCAGTCAAGTTTAGTTTTAGGTATGAATTCAAGGCATTATTCTCGAGGCAGTTCAGTATATGCTTTAGCCATAAATTAAAGATCCCTAAAGAGTGGGTTTACACAGGGAAAAACTGCTCATTTACTTGTGCTTAAGAATGAAGAAGCAGCACGGTTAATGTGGTATTTTTTTTATCATGATAGGATGAGAGTTATGGCAGCAGAAAGATGAGGAAAAGTGAGTCTTCAGCTGATACGGACACTGATATCGATGTAAGTGTAATACCTAAACAAAATCCTTAATAACTTTTCAGGTCTATGATATTTTGTTGCATTAGAATTGTTGTAAGACTTTCTTAAATGTTGTGTTCTTTATTCCTCCTTTTTTTACGTTAAAAGTTTAATGAACAAAGCTAGACATTTTCTGTAACTTGTTTAGTTGAAGATAAACTACTTTTGTATAATGCAAGGAATATTGGTGAGTCTGACTGCTAATTGTATTGTGGGTTTTTAATCATTTTTAAATTATTTGTTATCTGAAGTTTGTTGTATTAAGTTTATTTTTTAAAAATTGAAGAGTATCCCCATTTTATACATTTTTAGCTTGCATTGCAAAAATAATGACTTTTTTTTTTAAGGTACCATTGAAGAAAAAGAGAAGTAGTGAAGAGAAAAACAGAACCACAGTGAGTAAACCTTATTGTATTTATTTAAGTGTGATTTAATGCAAATTAAAGTACATCAAGAGAATAAATTTAGTTATAAAATTGGTGTTTTGCTTTTGCTTATGTTGGATGAAGTAATAAATTATTGTAGTAGATGTATTTCTAGTGGTGTTTTTTTTAATTATATACCGGTGTATATATATTTTCCACAGAGCAAATCAAATGCAACTTTCAGAAAAAAAAGTTTTGTTATTTAGTACTGTAGTACATGTTGGCAAAACCAGATTTTTTTTTTTTTTTTTTAAGGATAAATCAAAGAAGAAAAAGAAGCACAAAAAGCATGGAAGGAAGAAGAAGAAGGTCTCCGGTTCCAGACTTGGAGTAACATGTGAAGTGGGGTGTGCCAGGATCAAGCTGCAATGAGAAGATAGTATTCTACAGAAAGACACTATTTTAAATCTTTACCAAAAAAAAACTACTAAAATTACAAAAAGAGCATGACTTGACTACCCCGATGATGTTTTCTGTTTTGTAAAAGTTAATTTGATACTGACAAACTGTTTTTTAAATGTTCCACTAGTCTGGAAGTTTTTTTAATTTTATTATTATTATTATTATTATTATTATTATTATTATTATTATTATTATTAAATGGGCTAAGCTGCAGTATATAGTGGTGAAATAGAGCTGTGAAGAAAACCTGAATATATTACTGGATACTTTAATTGTTCAAATTACAGTGTACAAGCCCACTTCTGGCAAAACTATTTAATTATCAAAAGAACGTACCTTCAGGTGCACAGAGGTAACACATTTTCATTTGGTTTTCTGGCTATTCATCTATGTTCTATCTAAAAACTGTAGTTGCATACAGCAACATACATTTTACTAAATAGACATGAATGCAATTTTAATAAAAATATCTATTGTTAGAACCAGCGCTCCAGATAAGCTTTTGGTTCGTTGAGTTATTTACTGTCCAATGTAGACACTGAGTAAAAAGGTATTTTGGGTGAGTAAAATGCAGCAATTACAGCTGTGAGTCTGTTGGGATAGGTCTCTACCAACTTTGCACACCTAGATTTGGCAATATTTGACCATTCTTCTTTACAAAACTGTTCAAGCTCTGTCAAGTTCCTTGGGGAGCGTTGATGGACAGTAATCTTCAAGTCATGCCACCAATTTTCGATTGGATTTAGGTCAGGGCTCTGGGCCACTCAAGGATATTTACCTTTTTTGTTCCTTAGCCACTCCAGTGTAGCTTTGGCTGTGTGCTTTGGGTCATTGTCATGCTGAAAAGTGAACCGTCCCGGTTTCAGCTTTCTTGCAGAGGGCAGCAGGTTTTCCTCAAGGACTTATCTGTACTTTGCTCCATTCATTTTCCCTTCTATCCTAACAAGTGCCCCAGTCCCTGCCGATGAGAAACATCCCCATAACATGATGCTGCCACCACCATGCTTCACAGTAGGGATGGTGTCCTTTGGGTGATGCGCTGTGTTGGGTTTGCGCCAAACATATTTTAGTTTCGTCACACCACAAAATTTTTTGGCATATGGCTACAGAATCTCCTAAGTGTTTTTTTGCATACTTCAAACAGGATTCAAGGTGGGCTTTCTTGAGTAATGCTTCCTTCTTGCCACCCTACCATACAGGTCAGATTTGTGGAGTGCTTGGGATACTGTTGTCACATGCACACTTTGACCAGTCTTGGCCATAAAAGCCTGTAGCTCTTGCAAAGTTGCCATTGGCCTCTTGGTAGCCTCTCTGATCAGTCTCCTTCTTGCTCGGTCATCCAGTTTGGAGGGACGGCCTGATCTTGGCAAGGTCTTGGTGGTGCTATACACCTTCCACTTCTTAATAATTGTCTTGACCGTGCTCCAAGGGATATTCAATGCCTTTGATATTTTTTATACCCATCCCCTGATCTGTGCCTTTCAACAACTTTGTCCCGGAGTTCTTTTGAAAGCTCCTTGGTGCTCATGGTTGAGTCTTTGCTTTGAAATGCACTACACAGCAGAGGGAACCTACAGGAACTGCTGAATTTATCCTGAAATCATGTGAATCACTACAATTTAACACAGGTGGAGGCCACTTAGCTTGGTGTGTGATTTTGAAGGTGATTGGTTACACCTGAGCTAATTTAGGATTGCTATTACAAGGGGTGGACATTTATCCAACCAAGCTATTTCAGTTTTTATTTTTAATTAATTTTCTACAAATTTCTAGAATATTTTTTTCACTTGGAAGTTGTGGGGTAGGATGTGTAGATAAATTAATGAGATTATGGGATCAATAAGCAACTAACAATCAAACGAGCAAGATGGGCCGAATGGCCTCCTCTAGTTTAAACTTTCTTATGTTCTTCTGTTTATCTTTCTTATGTTATGTTTGCACAATGAGATGAATTCTTATTTCTTACCATGTACAGTATATTCTGTTTGAATTAAGTTATGTATTTAAAAAAATATATATTACAAAGTTGTTATTTTTTTCTGTATTGTAATTTTAGTTTGAAAATGTTTCCTTGATAGAACATAAGAAAGTTTACAAATGAGAGGAGGCCATTCGGCCTATCTTGCTTGTTTGGTTGATAGTAGCTTATTGATCCCAGAATCTCATCAAGCAGCTTTTTGAAGGATCCCAGGGTGTCAGATTCAACAACATTACTGGGGAGTTGGTTCCAGACCCTCACAATTCTCTGTGTAAAAAAGTGCCTCCTATTTTCTGTTCTGAATGCCCCTTTATCTAATCTCCATTTGTGACCCCTGGTCCTTGTTTCTTTTTTCAGGTCGAAAAAGTCCCCTGGGCCGACACTGTCAATACCTTTTAGAATTTTGAATGTTTGAATCAGATCACCCCGTAGTCTTCTTTGTTCAAGACTGAATAGATCCTTCTTCAATTTCAGTATATCCCATATGATATTTACTACTCCCTAATCCATGTGCATGCATTTCCTTTAATCCCTACTGCGTTCAGTTTAAGAATTAATCTTTTATGCAGGACTTTGTCAAAAGCTTTCTGGAAATATAAATAAACCATGTTGTATGCTTTGCAATTATCCATTGTCGATGTTGCATCCTCAAAAGAACCAAGCAGGTTAGTTAGCCACAATCTCCCTTTCCTAAAACGATCTCCCTTTCCTAGCCCGGATTACAGTTTACTGTTGCTGCTACTTCCCTTCTGGTTGTTCTTGTGACAGATATAATATATTTTGTTGGCATTATGAAATGCTTTGGTCAGATTTAAATTACTTCCTCTTTAATTTGTCCATTACAAATACCATGTGATGACTACAGAGGAAGTCATGTGTATCTTTCACAAAAAGGAAAGTCTTCATAGCTCATGAACAGAATAAGAAAGGCATTTGATTGAATTTAAACCCTTTTTCTTTCATCTGAATAGAATTAACCTGGTGTTAAATGGTGAGTAACAAACACACTTTGCATATTATTATTATTATTATTATTATTATTATTATTATTATTATTATTATTATATGTATAAACTGTACAGCTATAGCCAAAAGTTCAGCATCACCTAACATTTTAGGGCATAATTTTAAAATAATAATAATTTAGACATTTTATTTACATCATGTAATCAAATAAACAAACAAACAAAAAAACTGTAATATCGCAAAAGTCTACGGGAAGCCATACTAGCAGTACAGTATTTCATGTTAGATTTTGAAATGTCACATTTTTCCATTTTTGTCCATTTTTGTCAGTTTTTCGTTAAGTATATGGAAAAACTACAAAGCGGCATGTAATTCAATATGTGTTTAATGTACTTGTGTATCCTTATGTGACACAAATGGGTACCAAAAGTAAAGAAATGGCTGCTTCACAAAAAAGCGTGTTTTTTTAAAATTTGCATAGCTTTTTCCAAGTCTCTGTAATAGCAGCGTGTCCAAATCTTCCCGTACTTTGCCCCAGCAGTACGCCAATAAAATTATCCGGAAAGACAATAACAGGACGGTGTGTGTAGTGACGACTTGTAAAACTAAACGACAAAGATCTGCACCTTTCCAGAAAGCAACTGCTGTAGACACATTATTGACTAATTAACTGAATTTGAAATAGAGGTAACCTCGTCTACTCACTTTAAACACAAGCTCTTTCTCCTGAGCAATGTTGCCAAGTCTCACGAAAAAAAAAAAGCGGCAGTACCTTTCAAAATAAACCCAACCAATTTCAGAGGGAGTGGAGTGGGGGTGTATTATACACATTCCATATATTCCACAGCGTGGCGCTAGTCCCCGTACAGAATCAGCGGAGTATCTTGTGGAAGTAAGTTTTTTTTATTGTTTTTTTTTTACATTTTTTTTATTTGTTGCGTAACAAAATATATGAACATAGTATATAGTAAGATGATTTCAACAATGAAGTTTATACAAGGGAAGAACAGAGCGGATGTGGTCATCTAATTACTGTAGTATGAATTTGTTATATAAAAACTGGAGACCGATGTTCATTAGTATGCATTTTTTAAAATAAATTAAAAGAATTCAGACCGGATATTCCGTTTTTTATATCAATAATTTTAGATATCAACAATTAGATATCAACAATTAGTCTTTTTGCCTTTTTTTATATCAACCATTTTATTTGATATGTATTTTTTATATCAATTTTATTTTTGATATAAAAATGTGACACAATTACTAATATCAACAATTATACTGTATTTTGATATTAAATTGAAGATGAAATGTTAAACCGGCTTGCCATAGTTAACTGGGATGTTGGTTAACAAACAAACTAGTTAAGAAGAATAATTGTACAAAAATAAATACTTAACCTTCTAATCAGTGGTTTCATCTTAATTCTCATATCCTTCTTTACCCATTGTTAACACTTTGTTGACATGTTTAATATATAACCTCATACAGACCTGTTAACTCACGGCTTCAAGCTCATAAACTTGTCTACAATGATGTGGGTAATCTTACAACAGAATTTCAGGCACAGAGAAACCAGATCATCAGCTTTTCTGAGTAGAATGGGTAGTCTGCTCGTTTTCAGCTGGTCATGCTGGTTCTTTCTTCAATGTACATTTCTAAAGGTTGTCAAAAATACTGTTTTATACCTGCTGGCTATCCAGTGGGAAACTGTGTGTTATAATTCCACATTTTTGCTGAATACCACATCACTAGTAGTTACCATTTTAAGATTTCTCCAATTGTGAATTTAAAAAGCCTTTTTGTTCATTTTAAAACCACCAACATATCATACCTTAACTTTCAGAGTCCAGATTGCATGTTTAACTTTTGATTAATTCCTTTGATTAAACACCTGTTACTTGATATTAACTAGTAGGTCATTTAATCCTATTTTTTGAATGGAGAATATCCTGGTTTATATTCTACAAACAGTTCCATGCAGTTCACTTCTAGTTCACTTATTGAATAGTTCCCATCCTTCTGAAAGTTATGTGCTTGTTTTGTCACCAGATGCTGCAGGTGGGATTATTGTTGTTGATGTCAGGGCTGGTATCTGGTTCGATTACTTGTCCTGATGGGACAATGTGTTCTGATCATTCAACCTGTTGCAAGACACTGAATGGATATGAATGCTGCCCAGTTCCAGAAGTAAGTAGTTAAGACAACCTACCTGTGATGAAATAAGAAATGGCTGACAAACCGTAACATATGCTGTGTAGGGGTTATTATTGATACAGGTAAGAGAAACAGTGTGTCCTGAAGAACTGATTATAATGTTACCATGCTTACGATAAAGATAGTTTACATTTTACCCCAATAGACTGCATTTTCACTAAATAATATTCCTCTTATGCAGTTTTCCTCCATATAATACGTTTCAGTTTTATTTAAGTTTTTTTTTCATTTTCCACACCCTTTCCTACTTTGATGTACAGTATGTGACTCCTTACCTGACGGAAACACATTCCTAAAACAATGGGAGCAAATTAGGACCTGGCTTCCAAGGAAAGGAGTTAAATACTTCCTCCAACTCATCACACTGATGAGTATTTTATATTTTAGTATATTTTTTATAGCCAGGCATTATATTTTTCATTTAATTTTTACCAATCAATTTAAAATGGAGTGTTTAAATGTATGGCTAACATCATAATAGGAATGCATTACACTGAAAGCTCATTTAAAGACTGTCAACACTTCTGCTATCTCTTACTATATATATATATATATATATATATATATATATATATATATATAAAATATATATATATATATATATATCAAATTAAAAATGTATCTTTTTCCAAAACAAATTGTCTGTCTGAGGCAAACACTTACTACTTAGTCGCAGACAAAAGTATTGGCACCCTACACATTATAAGATAATTCAAGAAAACATGTTGAACAAAATATGAACAAATATAAGTAAATTTCTTAAGTGCTTTTTTAAAATTTTTATAAAGGTTGTTTGTTAAACTACCAGAAATCATGTATTTTGGTATTTAACGTATTAATTAGCGGCTAATGTTCACTTAATGCTTTCATTTAACATGTTTTCTTAAATTATCTTATATTAAGTGCAGGGTGCCAATACTTTTTTCTGCAACTGTCTACTGTCTTTGGTTCCAGGCAGTCTGTTGCTCTGACCAGTACCACTGCTGCCCAAAAAGCTACACCTGCAATTTTCAGACCAAGATGTGTGATAAAACTGGGTTCAAGGAGAGCATTCCAATGGTCAAGAAAATACCGGCAGAGGATCAGAGCAAGCCGGTGGAAGTGAACCAATTCATCTCTGTCTCCAGCGCTGGGAGTTCATTGGTTTTCTGTGACAATTACTTTTTTTGCAATGATGGGACTAGCTGCTGCAGACATCATACTGGTTTATGGTACTGCTGTCCCTTCCCTCTGGTGTGTATATATTTAGTTATTTATAACACATACTGAACATTTGACTTGCGCCACATTAATCACATCATTATATTACTTTGCAGGCTTTTTGCTGTAGTGATGGCAACCATTGCTGTCCATATGGATTCCATTGTGATGTCACTTCCACACAGTGTTTAAAAAGTGGTCTGAGAATCCCATGGGCCACCAAGGAGACAGCTCTGAAACATACAGCAACTCTCATAGATTCTGCATCCCCGACAAGAACCGTTCCTTCTGTGAGTTCAGTAGTTTACTGTGAATTTAATGGGACTACATGTCCAAAAAATGTTTAGTGTTGTATAATACATGTATAATAAATTATAGTTGAGCTGGAATTGACCAAACAGAGAAAGTTCAGAGACACTTTACTGACTGCATGGGGGAAGCTAAACCTATTGCTAAACTAAACATATTGTAATGGCAGCTTGTTGAGAGCTCACTCACCCATCGTCTCACCCAATAGCATTAGGCCTTCTTATTTGATTGAAGAGGTATTCTGGGTAAATAATTATTATATTCTTATACCTTAACTTGGTAATTATGTGGCAAAATAAGGTCCATGTCTATAGGTTTGTTTTACACATTTTAGTTGTAATCAATTTTTGACACTGTGCTAGCTGCTGTGGAAAAAAAAATAGTACAGCAAAATGACAGATGGAGACACACTCTTGATGAATGGCAACGTGTGTACTACATTTTCAAGAGTGAAGCAGAACTGTGTCTTTGGGATGCACTATCATCATATTGTCCTCTGTTTTTAAAAGGAGAATCTTGGAAGTGTCACTATTAAGAGTTCAGTGATTCGCTGTGACCGTACACGTTACTGCCCTGACAAGACAACCTGCTGCAAGAAGTCTGATGGCACATGGGCTTGCTGTCCTTACCCTCTGGTACATATTTTCAAACCCTTTATTAGCACATACAACATTATGTCCAGCCCGCCTTCTTTTGTGCATCTGTGCTTGTTTTTTAGGATATGTTGAATTTTGTTAATCAAATCATTAATTATGTATGTATAATCATTTACAAGTGGAATCGTTCCAAACCTCTATCCTTGGGAATAACTATGGTAAATCTAGATTATTATTAGGGATTAAATACCTGTAGTACGACCATCTAAGAGTAAAATAGTCTCCATAATCTTCTAATTGTCTTCAAATTTAATAGGATAACAGAGTGTTTTCCTGGGTATCTAAAACAGCACAGACCCTGAAACATAAGATAGCATGTGGTTGTTATGAACTATGCTTCATCATAATACAAATAGTTGGTCCAGGGAGTTGAAATATAATGCAAAACTAGAAGAAAACAATTTAGTTAATTTTATGGCTGGTGAACCATTGATCTGAATGGAAATGCTACACTAATTACTTTATGCTTCGAAGCTGACTTTAAATATTGTCCTGATTCTACAGTTAGGATTGTGTAGTGTAACAATATAATACTTTATTTTACACAGGCTACTTGCTGTCAGGATGGTTACCATTGCTGTCCTTTTAATTATTCCTGTGATCGCACTTCTACAAAGTGTAATAAAAAAGGTCTGATGATCCCCTCGGCTGAAAAGGAGTCTGCTATGACAGATACAGACAATGAGTAAAATAGTAAGTTTTGTGACAACAAATATACAGTGCTATACTTCAGTAGCTTCTGTAGACAGCCTGGAGTTGCTGATGTCTTGACATCTACACCCCAATATGGACAAAATAAACGTAAGCTTTACTATACACAAAAGTATCTTCCTGTTTTTGGCATTTTACCATGGAGGTGTGATGGGAAGGAACTTATTGTAGAAGAATACTCAAAAACATCCTTTAAACCAATTAAATAAATGCCGTATAAATGAAAGACTGAAATTACTGAAGGAAAGACAGAATAACTTAATGATGGCAGGACTGGACGGTTTGTGCAAATGAAGACCCCATACCATAGCACTTTACATTTAGTCTTACAGAGAATTAGACAGCTCTGCGGTCTGTGCTGGAGGGGATAACATGAGGAAATATAAATAATAGTATGCTTGTAATGCATTTGATCATGTCTTACCTTGACCCTTGTCTTTCCCATTGGTTTTAGATGAATCTGCAGGACTTGCGATCATGTCTTACCTTGACCCTTGTCTTTCCCATTGGTTTTAGATGAATCTGCAGGACTTGTTCCCTTGAGTTGTGACTGTATACGGTCATCTTTGGCCTTGCTGTGGCATCCAGCTTAAACTTTTCAAAGACTTACTTTATATTCTTTTTGTCTTCTTTGAAGTCTTGCTTTCTACCTTGATCACTCTATAAACAACCAATAAACAACCAATGCAAACCTATGACCCTGTGGTGTTTTGTAATTTTTGTATTTTTCTGATGCTGTTTCTCTTTAATTGCCTATTAGTATCCCTGTTAATGTGCCTACAGAACAAATCAGAGAGTATCTACTCATTCTGTGGAGGGCAGTGTTTTTTTACAAAAACTATACAGTGCATGAAGGTACAGTGGCAGATCAAATCCCATAGCACACTCCACTATCAAAAACTGTAACTCACCAGCGCCGATGCTTAACCAGATTTCAGTGCATTTCTATGTTTCTGTGTTCTGTTGTCTGGACAAAACCAAGAACGTCCCTATTGTAACTTTGTGTCTAAAAGTTACTAACAGCCAGTGTACTTTATTCTCAAATCCTCTCAAATTCAAACTCAAACTGAATGCAAGAGACTGTTCGGTTTATGTTTTTGTACATTTTAAGGGCATTCCATGACTGGAGATTGGTGCAATCTAACAATCTACTGTGCAAATGAGTAACTTGATGAACATTAAATAATAGCATATGTATGTAAAACAAAATACATGTATATGACTTTGGCCCTGCTGTAGCATACAGCTAAATCTCTTTTACCTTATACCATGACCACAGTGAAAACCATTAGCATTTCCAAATGTGTCAATAAGCAACCAATACAAAACCTGTGCGGTATGCCACTTTATTCATAATACATATTGCTTGGTTTGTTTTGCTGAGAGGACATGTGTTACCACGCATACAATAAGATAGAAACTGTATGATTCAAAGCTAATCTGAGCAACATCGGATACACAGCAAGGCTCGAAGTTAATATATATTTGGTAGCATTTTGTAACCCAAACTCTTAATTTGCTACTAGTATTTTTATGAAGTAGCATTTTTTCTGATACCTTACGGTGCAGTTTAGATGACCTGCCCTGAGTGAACACGCACACAATTACTGGTATTCGTTTTTTTAAACATGTACATTATTAGTACCTTTCATAAAGCGGGAAACCATTGCTAATAGATCTTCCTGATAGATGACTGAGGATTGTACCGCCCCATGTAGATACGCGCGAGGCCCACAATGCAAATCGTATTGGACAGTGGAGTACAAATACCTACAATACCAGAACAACTTGGATACAATTCCAAGGTATGACTTTATAGCTAAAGCTATAACATTACCATGAGCCAAGTAACGGCTTCCTTGTTTTATCAGTACAAATAATAGACAAAATACAATCTTGAGGTGCAAATTCAATCGCTGTCTGTATAGGTGTGTGATGTGTTAGTTACTGAAATCTCAGTCAACAACTGAAGACAGGTAAGAGGATATTTTTGTACCATTTAATTTGCACCGATGAAACATAACCTGGTTAACTGTACTAATGGCATATCAAAGGCTCAGATGACAGATATGGTTGCACTTTTGTAGAACTTAAGGATAAAACAAAATACATTTCGACAATGAATTGCATTAGTTCCATTACTTAGTTGAGCACAAGGTGGTTTCAATAAATACTTTCTGATTTAAATATAGGCCTACTGTGTGATAGTTTGGGATATACAGTAGGTAGGTGTTTATTTTTTAAATTATGTTTATATATAATTATTAGTCGAATAAACCGCTACCGAATAAGACCATTTTGCTACCTACTTTCCTGGCAGGTAACAAATCCTCACTACTGCCTTAAAAAGTTAACTTCTAGCCCTACACAGTGTAATCAACAGAACACAATTCTTATCAGTGTTGAGAGTAAATGAACCCTGTGGCACTTTGTGAGGAATGAAGTGAAGTTTTTGACAGGTTCAAGTTGACAATTGCATTAATACACAGGAGGTTTTCTAGTACAGCTCCCAACATAAAACCAACAAGAGATTGACAGTACCAATGCCATGCATAGTTCCCCTTTAAAAAAGTGCATTCTCCCTGGGTGGATGTAGTTAGCATGCTACTTACATATGTACTGTGCTATTTACAGTATATTCTTGCTGTGGGACAGACCTTATTATCACCATTATATTTGTACAGTACCTTAAAACTGCTATTTTTTTGTATTTTTAGCAGCATTAGCAATAAAATGTCTCTGCGTACCTGAATTTGTTTTTTACTCCCACAATATTGCGACACTGACGTTTTGTGTCTGATCAAACTCTTCAATGTGCTGATAGGAGAGTCTGATAGGACTGGATCGTGGTAAATTCAAGAACATCTTCCACAACACATATGAAATGAAAACATGACATGATTATGGACAGAGGTAAGATGTGTTGTGAAATAAACTATCACAAATTAATCAGCAATAACCCTTTGCTGTGGATTCTTATTAAACATATCCGGTCCACATTAGATCTAAACAGTGTCTGATCTATAAGTACCACCTCCATTTAACCATAATAACCCTTTAAAGTACTTAACCAAGCCCATCTTACACAGTCTACCTGCTAGCTGTGTTAATGCAATGTATATTGTGCTGTCTCATTATTTAGTCTTCCGTGCATTTGACAAGGACAATGTAAAAGAATGGATAGGACTCTCAGTGTTTCTGCGGGGGACTTGTGTGCCTAATTTCTGCATGACGGGCGATTTATACAACAGATGCAGTACATGTCATGACTTGCAGGTCACGCTGTAATGCTTATCATGATACATATTATGGGATTCTTTGTACGATGTTTAATAAAGTCACATGATCATTGATGAAACTATTTTGGTAAATGAGAATAATAGGAGTCTTGTTGTGGCCCACAGTACATTATACTGTACAATATAAAATTGATTCTGGGGTCACAAGCGCAAAAGTAGCTGGCTTCACAGACCAAATTAGCACTAATGGTAATTATATTTGTTTATTTAACAGACACCTTTATCCAAGGCGTTTTACAGAGACTAGGGTGTGTGAACTATGCATCAGCTGCAGAGTCACTTACAACTACGTCTCACCCGAAAGACGGAGCACAAGGAGGTTGATTTGCTCAGGTTCACACAATGAGTCAGTGGCTGAGGTGGGATTTGAACCGGGTTAGGGTTACAAGCCCATTTCTTTAACCACTGGACCACACAGCCTCAATATGGCTGTTATTTGTCTCAAAGACCACCATCATTATTAATAAATTAAAAAGTAATGCAATGTAGCATTTACACATTACACCACTTCAATTTTGCACAAAACTGAAGCGGTGTAATGTGTGGTCCAGTGGTTAAAGAAAAGGCCTTGTAACCAGGAGGTCCCCGGTTCAAATCCCAGCTCAGCCACTGACTCATTGTGTGACCCTGAGCAAGTCATTTAACCTCCTTGTGCTCCGTCTTTCGGGTGAGATGTAATTGTAAGTGACTCTGCAGCTGATGCATAGTTCATACACCTGAGTCTCTGTAAGTCGCCTTGGATAAAGGCGTCTGCTAAATAAACAAATAATAATAATAAACATTTCTTAATATGTCATAACTTGAGCAATTCCTTTTAAGTACATGTAGTATTATGGTAGTTCTGTTTCTTACATGAAAGGGTATTGTAACTTTTTCTCATTTATTTATTTAGATTGTTTTGAGGTTCATGACTTAAATGGGGAAGGATATATTTCATGAGAAGAGATGTTTCACATGCTGTAAAACAGCCTCATAAAACAATCAACAGAAGAAGATCCAGATGAAGGGATTAAGGACTTGGTAGAAATTACTCATAAAAATGGATAAATCCTTGATTTATTGCTGTTATACACCCATTATGTGAAAGCTTGTTTTGGATTCTTATCAAATATATCTACTGTATATATACAGTAGATATATTTGATAAGAAATATATCTGTGAAAAAGTATTTGCCCCGTCTGATTTTCTGCATTTTTACACATTTTTCACATTGTATTTGGTCAGATTATTTTGTGGGTTGTAGCAGTAGTATATAGAGGGAGCCTGAGAGAAAAAATGACACCAGTGTTTGGTGCTTCTTCATTTGTTTGGTGTGCAAGGTAATCAAACATGCAATCTTCAGGTGTGAAAAAGCTAACTAAACCCAATTAAAGAGATAATGAGGGTCAGCTGTTTGAGTACTTTGGTTAACAACCAGGCCTGATTTGGGCCAGCCCTGCCCAATATAAATCTGACTAACTTTGGCCCTTACCATCAGAGTGAAGTTGTCACCACACAGGTTCTAGAGGCACATCATGCCACGAACAAAAGAAATTCCTGAAAACCTCAGGAAAGAAGTTATTGATGCCTATCAGTCTGGAAAGGGTTACAAAGCCATTTCTAAGGCTCTGGCGCTCCACCGAACCACAGTCAGAGCTATATTGTCCAAATGGAGAAAGTTTGGGACAGTAGTGAATCTTCCCAGGAGTGGCCGTCCTGCCAAAATGTGTCAATATGTCATAACTTGAGCAATTCCTTTTAAGTACATGTAGTATTATGGTAGTTTTGTTTCTTAGATGAAAGGGTATTGTAACTTTTTCTCATTGATTTATTTAGATTGTTTTGAGGTTCATGACTTAAATGGGGAAGGATATATTTCATGAGAAGAGATGTTTCACATGCTGTAAAACAGCCTCATAAAACAATCAACAGAAGAAGATCCAGATGAAGGGATTAAGGACTTGGTAGAAATTACTCATAAAAAAATGGAGAAATCCTTGATACCTCGCCTCCCAGAGTTAACCTTTCAGTTTGCTGTTTATTGCTGTTATACACCTATTATGTGAAAGCTTGTTTTGGATTCTTATCAAATATATCACAGATACATATTTCTTTTTAATCAGTTACACAGGTATCTCTTCATTTAAAAACAACATAAGACAAAAAATACATTTTAGTTACAAGACCATGACAGCAGACTTCATATACCGACTTTGAGAAAGCAGTAAAAGATGAAAATCTCTTGCTTCAGGCTGTTGGAACCTGTCTTCCTGATGCGAAGGTATACAGTCCTTAACCTGGCCTGTCCAATTCATTTAATGTGCAGTAGTCCTTAAGGTTTTAAAACCTTCATGAATGTGTTCTGTCTGGTCACCATATACAGTACTTGAAGACATACTTCTAATACAGCCTTCTTTCTGAAAAGCCTCCAAAGGTAAAGTACTGAAAAGTATCCTTCACCTCCACATTGGTCCTCCTTTCTAGAACTCCAAAACATACTCTGGTTTAATGACACTGTGAAACATATTATTTCATAAGTACCACACCCTTATAATATAGTGGCTTATGTTAATGCAAAACTAGGTTATATTTATGATTACCAAAACTTTGTTACTTACAACATTTATTTTTCTTGAACAGAGCATTCTTGCATTTGAAAAACAGGCCTTCCAGGATACCACAGAAAAGAAGACTGAAAGCAAGAATCTGATGCGCACCTATTTTGTAAAAATGGCTTGAAAATAATGAAGACAGGTGTCTTGTTTTAGATGTATTTGAATTCAAACCTTTGTATCATGTGTTTTTCTGTTAAGTCTAAAAACTATACATTTAATAAATTATTAGAAAAATCTGATTTGTTTTGTTTAAATTCTAAAGTAGTTTAAAGCTGGTTTTATAAACAGGCACACTATTCCATGTCCTGCAACAAAATCTATTTTCTGACTGTAAGAAATAATAACATTTTAGTCAAAGCTCGGCATGATGCATACATATGTAATGGGCAGTGTTGTGTATTACACTGTTATTACGGATTCTGTCACCTGTTGGTTCGCGCCCAGCCCCTGCCCTGTTGCAACGGTGCAGTAACCCGGATCGCGTAGACTTGCTGCAGCCGATTGCCGAGGTTAAAGGAGGGACGTGTGTAACGGGGAGTGTTGTGAGTCACTGCCATTACGGATTCTGTCCCGTTGGTTTAGATGAGATGAGGTTAAAAGCTCCAACTCAACGAATGCCGACGAGCCCGGCTCTTCTGCATTGTGTTTTAGATGCTCGCTTGCGGTGCCCAGCCTCTGCCCTATTACACATAGTTCATCCTAAACTGATGCACCTGCCTCTTTCAGTGGTTGGGCACTGTAATTTTGTGTGGTGTTATTATTATTTAAATGCATGTATTTGGGCACTGTTGTTTTAGGTCGACAGGGAAAGAGTAATTATCTTCCTTGCCAAATCAGTTCAGGTGCAGACTGTGCCTGGACTCGACTGAATGACTAACAAGCAATCGAATCCCATCACAGCTGTATAAAAGAGGCACGGATCACTCACTCAGGGTTGAGTTTGGTTCAGAGGAGTATTATTGTCTGTCTCAGCCTGGTGTGACGTCACCACAAGCCATCCTTGTGACAGAGAACATAATAATACGTACAGGGTTAGATCCTCCTGCGCTGCTGTGGTGGAGGTTTTGCTTCAGTTATCTGCTTTGTCTCTGGTTTTTAAAAAAAAAAAAAAAGGTTATTCTAAAAATGTAGTTAGACGTAGCACAACATGAATAATACTGTATTTATTTAGCAACACCCACTTTCTTTTTTTAATTAAATATTTTTAACCAGGTTACACATACTGGAATATGTGTTTGTGATGCAATCAGATTAACCTATAATACTACTACATTAATTATGTTACTTCAATCTATAGCAGCAGAGGTACCAAACAAAAAGTATGTTAACCGTGTGCAATTATTTAATATTAACACTACAAAAAAAGGCCCAAAACTATCAGTTACACTTTTCACAGTTGTTTGTTTTGTTTTTTGGTACTTTTTATAAGCACCAATTCGTATAACCGAGTCATAATGTAAATGTAATCCTAGGGACAGATGTTTGACATATCCTGTTTTTGACAACTGTTCATTTCAACACAAATTCAAACGGTTGAAATTCATCTTTGAAGATTCTGAATTTAGTGAAACTAATGTAAAATTGTTGTTTATCTCATACTGATTAAACAAAATGTATTACATCTTTGTTATTGACCTACATCAGTACATTGATGGTCAAGTATATCAAATTGACTTATGTGGCTTTATATATACCATAGTTAACAGATACACGGTTTCAGTTGAAATATAGAAGTAATCAATAAAAAGATAAAAAAAGGATGACAACAGTAGGAATGTTTTAAGCAAGACAAATGCACAGCTTACCTTCAGGAATCTGTTTCTAATGAAATCGGCTGACATGTTTAGCGAATCATCCCCCATATCCACCTTGGGTTCTTCTGGTAATTTTGGACCTACAAATATTTCTGCGTCGTTTTTGTCAATTCTAATCCGCGAATCTACAGCTACTTGTTCCTTTCTTCTTTTCCTGTCCTGCAAATGCGTAGTCCTTGGGATAAATCTGGCAACAGAAGTGTTACTCATCGTGCAAGATGCTTTCTTGGGCCCATGATATTTCCTCCTATCACTGGGAGGGGACCTTTCTGTTACACAATGTTTAACAGTATTAGCTGCATGTCCCGTGGATCTGGTATTAAAGTCCTTGAATAATGGCTCATGTACAGTAGGCTCTCCACAGTTCAAGTAATTCTTTCCTGACACACATGTAAACCTCTGTAGATCTTCCTGAGGTGGGGGAGGCAACATTGGGTATCCATAATAGGTGCATGTATTCCAGTCCTCACTGGCATTATTTGTCTCGATTTCTGTGATCTCTTTCTGCAAATTGTTAAGAACTTCCTTTAATGTATCAGGTTTCTCATATTTCTGCTCTGTTTTATACAAGTTTTTATCTGTTCAGGAAAAAATATATATTTTTAGCCAACATAACTGGATGTGCAATGTGCATTTACAGTATATAACAGTAAGGCAGGCTTTTTTTCTCAAATGTTACTTTTTATGGACAAGTTTTTCGTAACACTACAGGAACTGTAGTGTACAATGCAAAACTAGCAATGGTTCCGTCATCAGATATTGGTAAATGTTTAGCATCTGTCACTGTTTCATATCACCTTGGAGCCTGACCTTGTCAGTTCTAAGGAGCTAAGCAAGAATGGCCTTAGTCAGTACTTGAATGGGGTGCCTCCAAACAAAACCAGGTTCTGCAAGCCATGGTGTTTCTGGCTCAGCAAGTGGAAGTTCCATTTGAGTCAGAGATTAAGCAATGTCTCAACATGGTAAAAGGTACAATAGGCCATATTGCCACTAGGTCAGAAATTATGCTATAAAAAAATCACAATTTACATTTATTGTATGTCCCTTAAACTGTGCTATTTAACTTAAATGAACAGTGCATATTCAAAACATGTTAGCAAACTGAAAAATCGAAGTTTGCTGTAGGAGGTGCCTAAGATCAAATCAAATTTTATTTATTAATGGGACCTTTCATGGCAAGCCATCCCAAGGTGCTTTTAACAAGAAAAAGGACATTTGGAAGTACATTTAGTACAATAAAAACAACATAAACAATAAAAACAGCAAGAGAAAACATTTTAAAATTAAAGCAAATAAAAGCAACAGATAAGGAACTCAAACCGAATAAACAGGAATAAAACTATATAAAAAATAATTAAAGATATAAAAGCCCTTTTAAACCAAAGGTTCTGTCTACTCCGTGAACATGAAAGGTCTGGTGTCACTGTTTTTCACCTGTATTGCACCAAAAATGTATTTTAGGGGGAATCCTGAGATAACCAAGCTGTAAGCAGTGCTGTAAAATGCTGGTACAGGTTGATCACAAATCAACCCCTAAGTGGGTTTTCAAAAGGAATCATTTCAAATAGAATGTTATAAATACTATGTATTTATATTGACATTTATTTAGGATAAAATACCTCCGTTTGTTGTTCTTGCTATGAACTTCTGTCTTGTAATTTTTCTCCAGTGTCCTGCACGGTTTCAAATTCTGGAGCATAGCACACATGAAGCAATCCACCAAAGAAGCTCCTTTCATCCAGTTTCTGTTTGGCAATTCTGCATCAAAATGTAATGTTGCAGCACAATCAGATATGTAGTATAATCTTGCACGTCAATGCATACCTGGTTAATTCAAGACATTGACCATGGTGTGTCAAACACTATGAAAACAATTAAACCTACAACTTTACACATTTGGATCATTTCAGTGATATACTTTGTTGCTTCCCCTGTTATAGGAACTTGGTTGAATCGTTTATATATTTAAAAAAAAAAAAAAACATTTTTAAACTATTATATCAATGTATCATGCTGCACAAAATAGGTACCAAAGGTGAGCTATTACCTTGCACTCTGTAGCTACTGGAATTTAATGACATACACTTCTGTGAACTGTTCTGCAGAGTAATCATCTAATACATGGTATTCTTCAACAGCTCCATAAATTGCAAAAAGCTGAACCAATTCCGTCATAACGCCTACTGCTGGCAAACCCTGAATCAACAGGTAACAGGACTCCTGGTTGATGGTGTAAACCTGAATGGTTAAAACACAATAACTTGAACCTGAGGTGTCAAGAGGTCAAATACCTACCAAGACAGAATGTCTATCCAGTATGTTCATGACAAGGGACCAGTGGACATTCCTGTCTTTCCAAATAAAATTAAAATGCATGTCAAAACTTTGAAGTGATAAAACAGCTTCAATTCAAGGACCAAGAAACCATGTAAATTACACAGGTGAAGCTAAGAGCCAATAGTTCTATTCTCAGAAATCACTTCTATTATGTACTTAGGATTACCACATGGACCCATAATTCCAGAACACTTTGGGGTGGGACAGGGTTTTTAAATTGCCCTTAAACTGCAAGAAATAAACACGTGAATTGAGCACTAAACACTTGCTTAATTTATATTGCTTCTTAATTATCCGCATCATTGTGATAATACAAATCTTATCAAACAAAAAAAAAGCATCTTGAATAAACATGTGTGTAGGTTTATACAAGATACTTTATTTTGTAAAATTAGTACTTCAGTTATCAATATTTAAAAGTTGCTATTTATATCCTGTTAAATTAGAAATAGCACTAATTTACACGGTCTCTCCCAATTATATAATAACACTGATCAGGTTCACGCTGTCTATTGTCAGGAATAGTGAACAGCGGTCAGTATTAATTTGAGCGGGAGGAGGCGATTTATTAGAAACTATAAAGACACTTTAAAATATGTCTCTTTAAAACTATTAATAAAATATTGATGATGGTACTTATTTAATTAATTTGTTAAAAGCTATTATTGTATTGTCATGCTGCCTCGAGATAATTAATCAACAGAATCAACTTAGCAAAGGTTTAGCGCCCAATTCACGTGTTGATTTCCTTCCGTTTAAGGCAGCTTCAGTTCAAAATCCTGTTCTGTCTCGCAGTGTTCCGGAATTGAGCCCAGGTGGCAACCCTATATGTATTGTATGTAATAAACATCTGCACAGTTGACAAGTTTTTAAGACTTAAAATAACAACGTACTCGAACAGCTGTTGGCCTCCTTCCTTCCCTATAGTTAGCTCTGCTAAAACACACATATTTTTGTTCATGGTGTTTACAAACTTCTAGTGTTTTCCAACTGAAAGCTGCCATCTTTCCGTGACCCTATAGGCAGATTAATCACACCCAGAGAGCAGAGATTACTCAACCAATCATGAAAATCATGGCAGTGTCCCTAACCAATCCAAGAGAACCTTTGGTCTCTCGCAGCATGATTGGTTTGTTGTACCAATAACCTTTACAAACATTTCCGGTTTGTTTAAGGGGTCGTTACAAAGTACAAGCGTGATTTGCTGTCAAAAAACTCTTACAGAAATATATTTTATACACAGATCTTACAGCATTGTATTACAATGCTACGATGATAGTTGTCGTTGCAGTGCACAGTAATTAATTATGGTAGTACTGTTTAAAAACGGTAGCATGTTATATATTTTGTAAAGCTATCGATTTGTTTTTACGTGATTGTCTTTTTTTTAATCACACTACAAATACAGTATTACAATATGCACTCTACGTCGAGAAAAGTGTTGATCCCTTATTCGTAAACAATTGATTTTCTTGCGACGCAAATTAAAAATATCAGTAGGACAGAGTCAGCAGAGATGTTTGTCAGCCATGGGATTCAGCCAGTTTCGTTGGCTTTTACGAACACAAAAAACTGCTTTCTGAATATCCCTTCAAGTCTTGCAACACAGCTTCGCCTTCAAGAGGTAACGCGTTTGTGATTAACTGTACTTTATTAGACAAGGTAGTTTATTGAGTAAAACATAGTACAATTAAGTCATGCTGTTAACTACTGGCATTAACTAGAAATAACAATGACACTATTTCATGTAATAACGTGTGCACAGCTAAATGAAAATGATGTTAACATGCTGTAGTCATCATACCCAATAAGCGGTTTACTTATCAGCTGTTTTTTTGTCAGTGTCTGGTGGATCACTCTAGTTCGACACTATTTTTAAATCCGTGATTGTTGTGCTGTGTTTCTTCCGGTAGGAAACACATTCTTAATATAAATTGTGTTCTGCTTTTCTTAAAGTTTAATTACATGTACAAATAAAACCAACGATGAGAGACTGAAGCATGGTTTTATAACATCTTGGATTGATTATTGCAGTGCTCTTTTCTCTGGTATTTAAAGCTGTGTTTTATCCAGATTGCAGCTTGTGTAAGGTGCTGTCGCCAGAGTTTTAACAAGAACAAAGAAGCACAAACATTACCCCTGTGTTAGCAGACTTGCATTGGCTTCCTGTCCGGTTTAGGATTGATTTTAAGGTCCTGCTTTTGACTTAAAAGCTTTAAATGATCTTTTAACCCCATATGTTCCTAGATGCGAACTCCGATCACAGGATGCTGGGTTACTTACTATTCCCAAGGTCCAGAAAAAGATCACAGGTGGTCGAGCATTCAGCTATAACACTCCTAAACCAGGGGTCCAACCCTGGTCCTGGAGGGCTGGTGTCTCTCCTGGTTTTTGTTCCAACTGTACCCTAAATGACTTAATTGGATCAATTAAGTGCTTATTAGATGCTTAATTAGTCCAATTAATTAATGTAGTGTACAGTTACAGCAAAAACCAGGAGGGACGCCGGCCTAAACTATGGAATGAACTGCCGTGATCTGTAAGACAAGCACCAACTGTTGCAGCTTTTAAAAACTAGAATAAATTTTTTTTTTTTACAATCTAGCTTATACATCTTAAAATGATATGTATTGTAGCGTTGCATGGGAAATGAAGGCAGGCTCACACGGGTATTTCAGGTTCTTGAATGTAATGGTATATTAAGCCTGGACTCTACACTTGACAGGTAAAGCGTGCTGCTTTCTCAGCCAGTGGTACAGCTACAGCTGAGCAGCGTAGTGCTACTCACTGTGACAAAATAATCAAATAAAAGAAAATCCAAAGCACGCTGTTTTGACTGTGTGCTACAGCCAACTAAGTGCAGTCTCTGGTTCTTCCTTGGTTCTATTTAGTCCTGCTTCTCTCTGGCTCTCCTTGGCTGTTTGTCTCCAATCTTTCTCTCTGTTCTTCAGCTCTCTTTCGTCTCACACCACACCGTTCGTCTCAGCAGCCCAATACTTATCCCCCCCCCCTCCAGGCCGTGCCCCCAGTGCACCAGCCACCAATCAGAAGAATGTACGGCTTCCCGCTCTCGATCCCTTGATTGTTCCATCTTATCCCCTGATTTGTGAGAACAATGTTGTAACCGGGTCCGGCTCGTGCAGCTTCTGATTGGTGGCAATTCTTCTGTCTTTGACATCCCTGCTACACCTGCTGCAATTGAACCTTTGACTCGGAGCCACAGAACCTTCCCAGGTCTACCCAGGTCTTTACAGTATATTTCTTTGCTCACTCGCTGTTTTATTGTTTTTATTTTACTGTTCACTTTTATTCTTATTGATACTTATTTTATTATTTTACTGTTCACTTGCTTATTGCTACTTTTAATATTTGTCAATGTTTTTATCTATGTAAAGCGCTTTGCAGCGATTTGTTGTGAAAGGCGCTATATATAAAGATTGATTGATTTATTGATTGATTGATTCAAAACTAATTTGGGATGTGCTAAAAACATACAATATACACCTGTGGGGATAGGCTCTTAACAACTATTTTTCCAAGTGTAAAAGTAGTATGATTTGCCTGTTTTCATAATCATTTTTCTTTTAATTACAGAACCAAGCAATTGAGCTTTCCTGGGGTTTGCATCAGCCTGTATTTCTCAGCTGGACAAGATGCCAACGCAGTGCTTTCCTGGAGGAAAATGTTGTGGAGATAAACAGACAACTTGGGGACAAACTTGGAATCAAGGATCGGGAGCAGGTTTGGGAAACATTGATTTATTCAATCATCAAATTAGGAACTTCTAGTGTGTGAAGTATATAGACTGATACAGTTGGAGATAAATGAAGGCTGTATCTCCCTGTTGCAACTCGATTTCTGCAGATCTGACTGACGGGCTGAAAGTCAATTGCTGAATTAGTCTGTATCCAATTGTATACAAATGGCCCTGGCTTCTCATGGACATTATTCTGCCTTTCTCTTTTTTGTCTGCCCTGTGCATTCTAATAGGAAGTTTTAAAAGTAACTTGGCTCCAAGTTCCTGCAACATTATTTAAAGCTCTAGCAGCCATTGGCAGTGATTCTGAAGTTGTATGTTTTTTTTTTACCTTAATTCTGTTAAATGTGATGGATACTTTTTTAGATTCACATTTATATCTAATCTGTTTTAGGCATTTCTTAGGCCCTGTTTCCAAGTCCTGTCTATGCAGCAGGTATTTGTTGAACCACTCTCGTCTGACGACTGGGAAATATTGGTACGTTTTTGAATTGAACAATATTGGTCTGTTAAAGGTAATACACCTGCTTTACCATGGCTTGTCAATATTATAATGAGAATTCAACTACCTTTACATTAGAACATTCTATTGAGGCAGTTAAGCGTAAAGAATAATGTTCTTATTCATTCCTTTATTAAGTTGATGAGTTTAAAGGTGTAATAACTAAAGTTGGGCTTTGGGGACTGTAATAGGTGTAGAACAACAAGATGGTGAGATTATGGATGTTGTATTATTAAAACACAAGTGCACTTGTACTCGGCATCGTCTAGGATGTGTGAATCTGAACTCGTATTGCACTGTATTACTGGTCATGTAGACTCAACTGTTGTACTGTATCTGTTCATTTACATGAAGCAAACGTTTATTACTATTTAATCTCTTTTTAGGAACTTCATAGTTCAACTCTAGAACAACGCCTCCTTGACCAGATTAGGATTGTGTATCCAAATGGAGTCTTCCCAGTGTGGGTAGACCAGCACACAGTCATTTATATTAAAATAGGTATGCACTCCATGTATGTTCTCAAGTTACAAAACTGAAGTGATAAGGATGTTTTAACTTTGTGTCTGAACTACTTCATTTGAGCTGTGCAGAAACCATGAAAATGCCTACAAGTGAAACCTGTTAGGAGATCTCATTTTGTTTTTGAATGCAGTGCAACTACTAAGAGTAGTTTAAACTTTCAATGCCAGCCTTTTGCTTGGAATGGTAATTCTAAACATTTTCATCTTATTTCTGAAGCTGACAATTGTCTGCATAGTGACTTGGAAATTGCTGACACTTCGTTTCTAGATTGCACATGTAAGTTTATGTATGTACTGTATATGTGGATGAATGTGACAAGTCATCAGTCAAGTCCATTTTCATGCACTGTTTCAGGATCTCTCACACCTGTCGCTCCTTATGGCCGACTGGAGCAACTCACTGAACTTATTGTCTCGCCTAAACTACGCCAGACTGAGGACAGTCTGTCAGATTTCTCCTCTCAAGCTGGGAGAAACCCTGATGTAAGCAAATTCCAAAGCACATATGGAGATAGAATTCTAGATATACCGGCCACTAAATCAGCACTTGGAACCAAGATGTACGAAGGTCAAGCAGAAAACATACAGAACATACCCGGAAATCAGAAAGTCTCTACATCTGGTAGAATTACTGATTTAAAGAGCTTGATTAGATACATGTTTACAGGGAGCACGGACAGCAACAAAGAGATTCCTTCTGTTCCATCCATTCCATCTGTTCTCACAGACTCTGTATTCAGAGTCTGCAGGAGTTCACCGTTCTCTACAGACCAGCAGAACACAGCGTATGTAAACCAAGCAACCACTGTTCACATTCTGCCATGGAACCACCAGTCACAGGATGGAGACTGTTGCCAGTTTGTAATAACGTATGGCAAGCTAACGAAACTGTTGTCACCAAACGAGCTCAAAGAAAAGGCAAAACTGAACATGCTGCAGCCGGACAAGAGGAAAAGCAGTGGGAACTCTGCAAATGCTACTGGAAAACAATCCCCATCTGGTCATAGTCAGGAAGATATTGAACCCACTGTTGTCAGGATCATATGCCATGGGGCTGAAGACCAGGAATACATGCAGAGGTTCTGTTACGGGAACGAAAAACTATATTGTGGAAAGGTTTGGGTAAGTTAATTAACACTGACGTTCAGTTATGTTAAAATAATTTTTAAAAACAATTTTAAAGAGGAGGAATTTCAGTCTTTTGCACATCTCTTGCAGAAAAATCTAGATCAAATATTTAAATTTTACTGTAAGTCTTGTGCTGGAAATAGCAGGACTATTTTGGCACTTCTATCCTTATAGTGGCTTTTAAGAGGTATAGCAAAACCTGTTATAGCTAGGTGAAATTATGTTTTTAAAATACTGCATAAAAGGGCAGAAAAACATCAGTTATCTTTATCACTGAGACAACCGTTGTTTTGTCATTTGAGACGTTTTAAAAGCTGTTTTATTGTAGTGCAGTAACTAAAATGTAATTCCACAGTGAGTGATAAAGTTCTCATGGGGTAGCACAGAATATTATTTATTGTTCTTATTCTAAAAGTATGAACGGTTGTTGTCTCTTCAGATTCCTGAAAGCTTGAGAAGAAGGTTGAACATTGAAGTGTGTGCAGCTGTAAGGTTACGCCCATTGAAATCCACCCCTACAATAGCATCCACTGTCCGACTGCAGCCCTTGCAAACGCTGGTAAGTTCATACATACTGTACAGAAAATATATATATAAAAAAAAAATATATATATATATATATATATATATATATATATATATGGGCAGCAGTGTGGAGTAGTGGTTAGGGCTCTGGACTCTTGACCGGAGGGTCGTGGGTTCAATCCCAGGTGGGGGACACTACTTCTGTACCCTTTAGCAACGTACTTTACCTAGATTGCTCCAGTAAAAACTCAACTGTATAAATGGGTAATTGTATGTAAAATAATGTGTAAAGATAACATAATTGTATGTAAAAATAATGTGATATCTTGTAACAATTGTAAGTTGCCCTGGATAAGGGCATCTGCTAAGAAATAAATAATAATAATAATAATAATAATAATATATGATCTGTAGGATTTGATATCTGTAATTTCATCATGAAATGGAAATAAACATTTACAAGTTTGCTTGCCTGCATATTAGCATACTTTTTTTAGGAGAACCAGTAGGCTATATGGTTTGGTAGGTTGTTCATGTGTCCGGGTGGTTTTTTATTTGTAAACTCCATTGCAGTTTGCTTGTAGTGTCTCATGTCAACAAATGGGTTTGATTGCTGTGGGTACTGATCCTATTTTATTATGTAGCCTCATAACGTAAATGACCAGGATGTCAGATCTGCTTTCCTTGACGGGCTTCAAGCTCAGAGAAATGACGAGATGTCATGGTTAACAGGAAGGGTGAGCTACGTGCAGTTACCTGTGAACGAAGGTGGGTAGAATATACTGTAGGACTGGAGAAAGTAAAATAAATAAATACAGAATTACACTGGTTGATAGTAATCATTTATTAACCATTGTTTTGACCACACTTTATTTCTTTATTTATTAAGTCTGTGAAGTCTTACTTGCTTCATATACTTTCTGCTAATGAACAATGCATACCATGTTACATACATGCATACATACATACATTTAATGTATGTATGTGTACATACCTATATTGAAACAAGGCTTCTTTTTTTCTTATGTGTGTGTTCTGTACTGACTACCACATTTTCTTTTCAGCCCAGGTAGAATTCTGCCTGACTGTGATTATGCCTGAGGCTGTGAGCTGCAGATCAGATGAGATTTTTCTGTTGTCTTCCAGTTTGATACAAGAGACAGACATACAGGTACAGGACATTAAGGTTGTGTGCAGTTTCACATTTGATTTGCTTTTGTAAAAATGGTGCACACTCAGAGACTAGTTAAAAAAAGCCTCCTTGTGTGCATCTGTTGGAAAATAACTTTCTCTGTCTTTAATGCAGGTAATGATGCAGCCTCGGATTAAAAAAGCAGATACCATAACAGTCAAAGATGATATCGACCAGACTCTTTCTTTTTCAACACTAAGGTGTTTGGGGTAAGAAACAAAAACGACATATGTTTGGCTGTAATCTGTGACATTGTGCCCTACCCATAGCATTGCTGTTCTTAAAATATTTATATTATATTATATATATTACTTTTATTATGCTAAGATTACTGATCTTTTTCTATGTTAATTCAGAATGTGCAAAACTTCTACATCCGGGTACCTTTGTTGTAGGTCACATGGTCTGATTACAGCTAGAACACTGCAATGAGTTTGAACTAGAACTAGAATATTTTGATACTGTTCAGTGCAACAGAAAAGAAAAGGCTAGTGATCAGTAGGTCCTCTTCACTTTTCACGTGAATAGTAACATGCAGTGGTAGCTAAACCCTGCTATTCCATCATCCAACTTTGAGGGTTTCACCACCGTTGTCAGAAAATTGCCTGAACATTAGCACACAGATGTGGTTTAATGATGGCATGGCTTATCAAAATATTCTCTAAATGTTTTAACAGACCTCTTCTGGTTATTGCCTTTCAGAGGAGTAGAAGAAGTGGGCCGCACAGCTTTCGAACACATTATTTACAGCCTGAGGGGGCGCCCTCTCTCTCAAGAGCTACTCTCTGTAGCTCCAGGTCTAAGAAATGGAGCTCTTCTGTTAACTGGACCCAAGGTAAAAACTATGGAGGATCACATTAGTAACATCCAAACACTTTCCTATTGTAAAATTAGCTGAATCTTGAATCAAAAGCAGTGAGGTACAGTGGATCACAAAAGATTTGTAGACTTGTAAGGCTTTTGAAACTCTTGCTTATGTATTGCCCTGACCTTGTTGCTCTTTAGCTTGGCCTAAAATACACCCATGCCAGGGAGTGACTATCTTTTCATAACTCAGAGTGCAGCTGTGACCTCGGACGGATGATAAAACCTTTGTTTTCGCATAAGTTGTTTCTGCTTAAAAAGCGGTTTTGAGCATATACAAACCATAATCAAACCAATTAAAATTAGTTCTAAAACCACTTACTTTTGCTAAAAGTGACACTCTATAACTTCAGGTAAGCATCGCGAAACGCCTAGTAACACACTGTATAATTGGAACACGTAGGCTTTTTCTGATAAACACGCACTCTGTGCGGGGCGATGTACACATTGTTCTGTTCCAGTTAAATGGCACAAGCTCTTATTGCTTCATCAGCCATTTGTTCCTTCCCATTCTGCAACCCTTCGACCCTATCGACCTTGTGATGCGTGGGTATATCGCTTTGCTGTCTTTGAGCATTGAGCAAAACGCATATCATATCATGTTCTTCTTAAGTGTAACTTCTTGTTATCTGGGTTTCTGCTGACCCTGGTGACGTGAAGAAGAAACGCAGGTGTTAACTGTTAATGTGCTTTATCTCATAAAGTGGATGTTGTGCTAGCAAAACTGGTAGGATTTTCAATCTAAACATTGCAGCAAAGATAGAGTTAATCTAAAGATAGATGGGCTGCATTTGTATTATGAAGACTGATTTAGTTTTTAATTCCTGTATGACACACAATATAATCTGCTTATTTAAACTTGCTTTGGAAAGTTTTTGCGTGGCTTGGTGGGATGGGCGTGTGTTGAGTTTGTGCTTAATGTGAATTTAATACAACATCTTTACCTGCAAAGCATGTAATTTATTTAGTTAAGTGAACTCTTTTTTTAGGCCTAGCAGATGCATGATGAGTTGTCATTGGCTTCACAGGGTAGTGGAAAGACAGCTCTTGCAAAGGCCTTGTGTAGAGAAGCAGCTGATAAGCTGGATGCCTATGTGGAAGTGATTGATTGTAAACAACTGCGAGGTAAGCACATACAGTGCAAAGGATATTGCACAAGAAGGTTTATGAAGTAAAGTTCTAAATGTAGAACCACTATTCATTTGGCAAAAAAAAATGAGTTTGCAATATTGGTAGTGTATGAATCAATTATACAGTAAATCAGCCCACTCTTATGACCACTTCTGTCTGTTTAATTTAGATATGAAAGTCTTTCTTTATTAAGTCTGTTCGGTGGTTGTAACAGTGCGATTTCAATGTCTCAATACTCAGGTAAGAGGTGTGAAACGGTGCGTAAGAAGCTGGAGGAGGCGTTTGCAGAGGCAGTGTGGAGACAGCCCTCCCTCCTCCTCCTGGATGACCTGGATCACATTGCTGGAGCTGCTTCCTCACCAGAGCAAGAGCAGGGCCCAGAAGCGCTTCTGGGAAAACAGCTTGCACAGGGTACTTGCTACATTTATTTAAATTTGTTTACTATTTTATATGAGTCTGTTTTTTTAGTTTATGTAGGGCTTGTTTTAAACCTGTGTTGCTATTTTTCCAGCTCTGACGGATCTAGCCAGCGAAGCTGTTGTCCATGGGAGCCTGATTGCCCTGATTGCTACGAGCCAGAGCGAGCGTTCTTTACACCCCTCTCTTGTGTCAGTGCAAGGGTCTCACTTCTTTCAGTGCTTCACAAGCATCAAGCCTCCCAGTCAGGTAAAGCAAACCCTCATCAGTACACTGATCCTTCCAGCTCAAGTCATCTTCACAGGAATTAACATAAACCCTTTTCCAATGTATATGGCAAGTAAATATAATTCAATAATGGGCCAATTCATCTAAAGGGTGACGGATCTAAATAGGGAGAGTCCCAATTTATTGATTTTAACCACAGTGTTAAAAACCACCACTGTTTATGTTAATTAAATAGGGCTTTGTGTCTTACATTTTATAAAGCAAGTATATGCCTGCAGTTTTCCAAAATATGTGTTTTGTAGGACAAATTTTTGGCTTATATTTATACATCAGAGTGTTATATAACATAATGTTATTACTTTAGCAGTGTTGCAAAAAACAAGTTCAAAGTTTGTGCAGTTTGAACTATAACTTTAAAGATGTGATTTTGAGGAAATGCAGTAGAACACAAATGTAAGGGCAAAATGATTTACAATATATATTTTAAGAATGTACAGACAAAGTGATCCTACTGGCTTCATAAATTGTAATTGTTCTCTAAGCAATTTTGACAAACACAAGCTGTTTCCTTAAGTAATATAAAGTCCATACTTCATACATGTGTGAAATAATGTATTCCAGATCATGAATTTTTTTAGGAGAATATTTTCATGCATGGAGTTTGAAACATACGCAAATTCCAAAACACGCCAAACAACTCAAAGCTAGCATGCAAATTAGGCCACACCCCAAAAAAACATTGACAGAAATGCAGACGGAAAAAGATGGGGCAGTGTTAGAGGTTTGCACCGTCATCAAACTCAGGTCCTATAATTGAAAATGCTTTTGTTTGCCAGGTCCAAAGGAATGAAATCCTGAGGGCTGTGATTCAGAATAAAAGCAGCATTGCTGAAGAAACATGGCAGGTGGTTGACACTCAGTCCCTCGCCAGGGAGACAGAAGGGTTTGTGGCGAGAGATTTCACCTTGCTGGTAGAGAGAGCCATACATGCCAGTGTGGTCAACAACAGGGGCACATCAGCACAAGGTAGAGTATCCTTTTAAAAATACCAAAGGGAGGTTGTACTAACAAGATCAAAAAATGGGATTGGATCTGGGATCACTGAAGCCGGATCATGAGAAGGTGTTGTACTACGCCATCTGGATAACGCTCCACTGATCCATAATCATGATCTGATCCTGAAGCTGCACACGCCGTAACTAAGAAACTGACCAATCAGAAGTGAACATGTGAGGAACGTTGTTTAAAGACACCGGCTGTCATATTTGTATACAGCCTGAGATCACAGTAATGTTGGGGGAAAAATGGCAAACGGATGGACAGAGATAGAGGAGGATGTGCTAGTCCTGCACAATTGCACTCATTAAACAATGTAAATCCAGGGTACTGTATCCAAAACACATTATTTTAGGTAAACAACAAGAAAATGTTTAAAGTTTGGAACTCACCATAGCTTGGTGTTATTTACTAATATCACCAGAGCTTTTAACTGTCTACTATATACTGTTTTCACATTAAATTGAAACAGACTTAAAACGGCACAGCAAAGTGATGTTTTTGCTTTGTTTTTTTAATACAAAAACAATATTACCTTGTTCAAATAAATAGACATCAATAAAAACTCAATACTTTACCAAGCACTTTACACAATTATTATACCAAATTAATCACGATGTATTGCAAGATCAGAGCCTGGATCAGGATCGGATCCTTTATGTACAACCTGCCCCAGCAGATTTCAGATCCATCGTAGCTGTTTAAAATTGGAAAACCCTCAGCTTGGTTAACCACGTAAAGCCAGTGAAGCGTCCTACTGAAAGTAGGGTTTGTTTTTTCCCCCAGACCTGTTTTTGGCTACCTGTGACTTTCAACAAGCACTCAAAGGCTTTACACCATCCTCGCTGAGAAACGCTAACCTGCACACCCCGAAGGACCTGGGCTGGGAGCGTGTTGGGGGCTTGCATGAAGCCAGGCAGCAGCTCATGGATACCATTCAGTTGCCAGCGAAGGTATCATGTAATTTTTTAAACTGGTTATACACAATGAATTACAAGTATGAGGAGCCTGTGTGAACATTAAGTGATTTACTTGTCATGAATACATATTGTAAAGGTGCACACATTGACAAGAGAATGTGGCTTTAGAATGAAGTGTTATGGATTTGTTTTTTTCAGTACCCTGCATTGTTTGCAAATCTGCCCATTCGCCAGCAGTCAGGAGTGCTGTTGTATGGAGCCCCCGGCACAGGGAAGACCTTGTTAGCTGCTGCAGTCGCCAATGAGAGCGGAATGAATTTCATTAGCATTAAGGTACCATCGGTCATTGAAATGTGTTCTACATGCAGTGTTATGTTTTTGGTAGCCTTAACAAAGAAAGAAGAAAAGCAACAACTTTGCAATACCAACCTTATTTGCAGGTCATTGTCATTTTTATGCATAACCGGATGACAAAGGTTCATTTGTTCTTAACTGAATATCGGAGTTATGCTTTCCCAGGGTCCTGAGCTTCTCAGCAAATACATTGGAGCAAGTGAGCAGGCAGTTCGAGATGTCTTTAACAGGTGTGTTCTTATTGTGCATGTTGCAGAATATGAAAAGAATATGGTAATACTTTATCTGCGAAAATGTAACCGCTTGTTTCTGTATGAAATAGGTACCATTCATAAAAGTACATCTTCAGAAGTCGGTGTGTGTGTGTGTGTATACAGTATGTCCTACAAGGTGGCACAGTTGATAAATGCCCTTTGTTGTTATGCTGGAGTGCCTTTGTTATTCACAGAAACACACATTTCTACTTTCTAATTGGTTTGCATACATAGCACTGGAATAAATCCCCAGTGAATTTGGTCCATTTATTATTTCAACTGTGATTTCCAGGCTAAACGGACAAAACAAACTACAACTGAAACTGTTTTTTGCCTTTGCCCACTTCCTCAGGGCACAGGCAGCAAAGCCCTGCATTCTGTTCTTTGATGAGTTTGACTCCATTGCCCCTCGCAGAGGCCATGATAACACTGGAGTCACTGACCGAGTGGTCAACCAAATGCTAACTCAGCTGGATGGAGTTGAAGGATTGCAAGGTACAGTAAGCGTGGCAGCTGTAAGAAACCTGTTGACTTTTAGGTTTAGTGTGATTTGTTCATTCATTTATTCATTCATTCATTCATTCAATTAGTTAAAGGTAGAATGGAAAGGGTTTATTATCTTACTAGCGTGTCATTCCTGTCATCTGGTTTCCAGTTCGAATCTTGTTTCTGGTTTTCATCACATCATTGAAACTTCATTTTAAAAAGTTTTAAGCTCAGCAACGTTAATAACCACAAGCATAAAGGGAGAATGAACAAAGGAAATCCTGAGTAATGGTTTCTAATTTCTACAATTTCAGTACTATATTTTGTTTCACATTAATGGTTTCCTTGTTGTTCTTAGGTGTATATGTATTAGCAGCCACCAGTCGCCCTGACTTGATAGATCCAGCTTTATTGAGACCAGGCCGACTGGATAAGTCTTTATACTGCCCTCCACCTGACCAGGTAAGAGCTAACCTAATGTTGGGGGTATATAACTATTAAATCAACTTTTAAACGGTCACTCATACAAAGGTACATTGATGTTTGGAATAGTTTTAGCATATGTTAGAGATGCTTCCAGCATCTATGCAGTCTTGTCTATGTTATGTAATATAGGTAATACAATTTTACTAATAGCCATTAGAAAAGTGAGCTAGTCGCAGGGATATTTCATCAGGGAGTTGTAACGCTAATCCGACAGTATACATGGAGTTGACCCACCAAGCTTTGTCTTTGTCCACAGGGAGCTCGGAAAGAGATCCTGGATGCCCTCAGTCTCACTGTGCCCTTGGCAGAGGATGTGGATTTTGATGTCATTGCTGCTAATACAGAGTTCTTCACTGGGGCTGACCTGAAGGCTCTACTCTACAATGCTCAACTGGAGGCAATCCACACCAACCTGGCTGCATGCTTGCTTGTAGGTTGGAATAAATATATAGTGGAAAGAGGTCCACTATAGAGCAGGGTACTGTTTTAGGGCAGTGGTATTTACGTATTTAAAATCCAAAGTTGCTAAAAAAAACATTAAAGCGTGTACAGTGAAATTTTTGTTCAGAAGATTGTATAGCTTCGAGGGTACGCTGCAGGAGAACGTGAGTTATGCATTACACAAGAAGAGACCGTTTAGGTTTGCTTTTTTTTTTAAAAAAAAAAAAGGCTGGCCATGAGGCCAATATACAGTTGCCAACTCTGTCTCTCAAGATATCTCTACTGGTGAAATATTGGTGTTCTGAAAGAGTGGCACATTTGTGGAGATGTTAAAAAATTTTACAGCAGTAGTTCATCAAAAATCCTGAATTAAACATAATATTCCTATCCAAGGTCATTGGAGCCAACAGTGCTGTACTGTAATTCTCACCTTGATGTGTAAACAGGCTCTGGTGCTGCCTTACTGCTTATTTTTGTCATACAGCTCATGCAGGTTTAGTCTTGACTGTCTCCTCCAGTGAAGCATTCTCCTCAAAGCTTTTGTAATAGCATACACAGATCAGTAATTATTAGGGCTGTCAATCGATTAATTTATTGACATCAGTTTATTAATCAGTAGATTCATCCGTGCACATTTTTAATAAAGGTAACGACATTATAGCAGCTGTCCTCCATAGTAATACTAAAAAAATCTATAGAATCTTAGAAATAAATAAAAAATAAATAAAAAACAAAGCCCAATGGGAATTTGGTCTTTTTAAAAGCATTATTATTATTATTTTTAGTCTACCATTAAAGCTATGTACTTGGCTTTCTTCCTGTACTTCTGCATCTAGCAGAACCTGAGGCACCGAAGAGATTAAGCCGTTCGGAATCTTGTTCAAAGTGCCAAAGAATACTGTGGCTATTGACAAGCGATTGCTTAACATGCTGTCGTAGTCAGAAATCAGAGAAAGTAATTTTCCACATAATTACCTCTATTTGAGGAATTGGTGCCTTCATCGTGCCCTCTGAATGCCAGTTCTTGCTTGTCAAGGTAAATAACAGAACTAATCAAGCGTTTAGGAACCTCACGATTTTTTCTTGTGTGCTAGTTGTGATGTATTGTATCCCTTCGGCTCATCCAGTTGACTTGAACGTCAGTCCAGGTTTGTCCAAAAGGTTTGAGTGTTACAGTGGCTCGCAAGTGACTTTGGGAACGCTCATGTTTTTGTGCTGACTTTGATAGACATCTTAGATTGCTGTAGCCAGTGCTGTTCCATATCGCCTTTTCTCTACTGAAGAAAATACAGCTCCAGCAGTATACTTTTTTTTAATTGACAGCTACCGGTAAGCCACGGATACTTTTTCATATTTTTAATGTTGAAAGTGGCAAGTATATCCCTTTCCTTCCTGTGTCAGTTCAGGTATTTGTGGTGTATACCTCCATTTTTTCAGAGGAAGTTCTTCTTGAAAATTGATTTGTAACCAAATCGACTACAATGTCTCCATTGTCTGATGACATTTCTTTTTTATTTGTAAAAAGCAATTCAAAATATTACTTTGAAGTTCTCAATATAATTCTCAATAACGGTCTCTATAATGAGCAATATTGCAATAAGCAATAAGTGAGGCTGTGTGGTCCAGTGGTTAAAGAAAAGGGCTTGTAACCAGGAGGTCCCCGGGTTCAAATCCCACCTCAGCCATTGACTCACTGTGTGACCCTGAGCAAGTCACTTAACCTCCTTGTGCTCCGTCTTCCGGGTGAGACGTAATTGTAAGTGACTCTGCAGCTGATGCATGGTTCACACACCCTAGTCTCTGTAAGTCGCCTTGGATAAAGGCGTCTGCTAAATAAACTAATAATAATATTGCGCGAAATTCAGCTATTCTTACACCCTACCCTAGCATATTTGTCCCGCCTCTGCTCACTAATGATTGGACAGCTGTAAAACCAGGTCAGATCTTTGACTTTCCCATTGGTTAAACTTCCAATTATGTCCCGCCTCTGCTCACTCATGATTAGGCAGCTGTAAAACCAGGGCAGATCTTTGACTCTCCCATTGGTTAAGCCTACTAAAGACCGTCAACTGTTTATGCCCCTTCTCCGCTCACTTTTGATTGGACTGCCGCAGAGACAATGCAGATCTTCTATTGGTTGATTTTATTTTGTATACAAAAATAAAATTCTGCCTGTAAAAAAAATGATCTGTGATCAAATCTTTAGCTGATTAATCAGTCCGACTTAATCTATTAATCGGAGCAGCCCTAGTAATTATATATAGAATAATAGATGGGCTTCAGCGAGTTACTGGAAAATAATTCCATCTAGGGTTTATGTGACGTCATAAACTACAAGACTGATATCCGAATATGCCATTTTGATGTCACTACTGTGGTATTATGCCTTTTTTTTCGAATGACTCAGGATGGAAATATAGCCTTCATCCATGTATTACATAATGCGTAACAAACACGGGACAGTTATGGCTACTGCATGTAGAAGTCTTTTTTTAATTAATGTAAAGAGAAAAGTAGAACAGACATGTGATTGGAAACACCACAGTAAGTTTGGTATCTTATCAAACTGTTGTATTTCTTGGCAGGACATGGGCTCTGGTTCAGACAGTGACGTTAGCCTGTCCTCCATGATCTTCCTGAACCACAGCAGCGGCTCTGACGACTCGAGTGGAGAGGTAGAAGGTGGGCTGGAGCGCTCCGTGGTCTGCCTGGACTCCTCGGAGCTGCTTCCTGAGGACCCTCGGCAGAACGCCTGGCGCCTGTACTTCGGCAGCTCCTATGAGTCTGAGCTGGGAAACCAGACCCCTTCGGAACTGGTCAGTGACTCTTTGTGTGTGTGTTCTGTTTAACTTATCAACTAAACTTTGACGTGCACAAGTAAAAACTACTTTGACACATCATTTTGACTCATCAAATATGTAAAAACTATACTGACTATTTTAAAAGTGTTAATCTGCATTTATACTCCACCGTTTTAAAAAATCAATTCTCACATGTTTTATTGAGAGTTAGTAAATTTGATTGAAACGGGGGATTAATGCCCTGTGAAAATTATTTTGGTTTTGATATGCTTGTGGTTGTACTTAATCAAGCAAACTTGGCAAAGATTTCTTGCTCTGCACCACCACCTCCAAGTAACCACATTGTTTTTAATGTTTTTTGGGTTTTTTTGTGAACTTGCAGTGTTTATCTGGACCAAATTCAATGACTCATGACATTACTGGTGCCTCAATAAGGGATGTGGCGTCCTGTCAGATGCCAGTGCTCATGTCTTCACTACAAGAGGGTTATCAAGAACTTAATCAGGAGCAGGCAGAGCAGCTGCGAGCTGAGATCAACAACATCAGATCCAACTACAGAAACAGGCATATGGTAACGCAGCCTCTTACAGCTTGTGAATTCTTCATTACTCAGTGATTTCATTATTTACATGCTTGTAGGCCTTGTTATACAGTGTTGGCAGTCTCCTGAGGTTGGGATTACACTGTTGTACACGCGATTCATACATAGCTTTGTGCAGTACTTTGGTGTATGTTATGCCTCTTGTAGCATGTACCCTATCTAATTTCTATCTGCTGTAGTGTAATCATCAGAGAGAGACCTGATTCTGAGATGTGAATAATTTTGGAAATATATATAAATAAAAATTGTTTAGAAAACAAAAAAAATGATATTTTCTTGATGTAGTATTTTTACTATTAGAGTCCTGCACCAAAAATACAACACTGTCCTTAAAAATAATAGAACATTATTTGGTAAGGTTTCTTTTTGTGTATCCCTGATATGCAACAGGGATTTTTTTTTCATCAAGTTTTTTTTCCCAACCTGAACTACTCATAACCTGCCTTGATGTGTACCACAGGTACCTTTTCATAGTGGACTGGCTACCGATGTGCTTTTTGTATCTGCAATCTGTATCTCCCACAACTGACCTACATATACCAACCTTCTCATTACATCATCATTGAATTAGAACCTAAATTACGGAACGTTTTTACAGTAATTATGTACTGTGTTGCTACAGTATATATCCTTTTCAAAATGCGAATGTATCAGGTTTATACAAGCAATATTGTGTGTGTGGATTATTTTGTATACAGTAGATTACAGCTGGTAGTATGATTGGTTTCTAGGAGGAACAGCTCCACTTGCAGTCAGGACCCAGCAAACCTGCTGTCTTAATCTGCCAATCTCATCTGCTGACAGCATTGTCAAACACCAGACCATCAATACCTCAGCAAGACTGGGCAAACTACACAGATCTGTAAGTACCACCTGTAATGCATTACAATACAATTTATGGTAAATTGGTAGTAAGTAAGAACACGTTTTAGCACACGTTGTTGTATCAGAATCTGGTCATATATGGAGGCACCTGTTTATCTGTAAGTACATACAGAAGTCACACTTGTGTACTGTGTACTGTACATACTGTAGATGTCAGTCATGGTGCTCTATCGTAATACTGATTTTGTGGTGTATGATATGTTTCTGACATACTTGTTTGTCTTACAGATACAATTCCTTTGGGAACTCCCGTGAAGGCAAGTCTCAGGGTGCGCCTAATTTGAAAGCTGGACAAAGAGTTACTCTAGCTTAGCAAATACAGTCATTAAAAATTACAAAAAAATGTACAGTTCATTCCACTAGGTACAGGCAAGGCCTGAGAGGAAAAAGTGGAAAATACAAAGTACTGGAGGCTGCTGCTGCTTGTTCAGTTTTTTTTTTAAATATCTTGAAACAGGGTGAGTGTGGGTTCTGCCACAGAGATGACAAATAAATAGAACTTTCCCATGACCATTATCATCTATGTATTGCTGTGCCCATGAACATTGAGTATGTACACCGAAGAAAGAACCTTCTCTGTGGATGTCTCACATGACATGACATGCAGGATCTTCAAGTCAAAGACCCTGCTAACATTCTGTACAGTGTAACTTAATGAGCAGCAAGTTTAGGCCTGTGCAGAGCCTTTAGTTATAGCTATGGTGCTTCTGGGTCTCAAAACGTTGTATCAAGCAAGGTACAGTACAACCTTGTAAATTAGTCTCTTCCAATAGTCTTTTGGCAACTAAGCCATGCTTGGCTATACTTTAGTTGCCGCATGTGATGCGTACTTCCTAGTATATATGTCTATAAACATGTTGTATTCTGATTGGTCGTCACTGTGATTGGCTGAATTAACTGTTGAAATCCAATGTACTGCACATAGAGTTGAAATAACACAAAATAAAAAATAATAATAAACATGAAGATGAAAGATAAAATTATTTAAAAGGATACTATGGTATTCAGTTAACGGTATATATTTGAAATATTAATATACCATACAAGATTTGAGACTACCCTTAATTTTACTGTATGTTTTGGCAGTAGTATTTTGTGGTCAGGCAGGCTGCTGTAGTGTAATCATCAGAGAGTGACCTGATTCTGAGATGTGAATAATTTTGGAAATATATATAAATAAAAAATTGTTTAGAAAACAAAAACATGACATTTTCTTGATGTAGTATTCCAGCAACATATACAGTACTGTGCAAAAGTTTTAGGCAGGTGTGAAAAAATGCTGTAAAGTAAGAATGCTTTCAAAAATAGACATGTTAATAGATTATATTTATCAATTAACTAAATGCAAAGTGAGTGAACAGAAGAAAAATCTAAATCAAATCCATATTTGGTGTGACCCCCCTTTGCCTTCAAAACAGCATCAAGCATCAGTTCTTCTACGTACACTTGCACCCAGTTTTTGAAGGAACTCGACAGGTAGGTTGGCCCAAACATCTTGGAGAACTAACCACAGTTCTTCTGTGGATTTAGGCAGCCTCAGTTGCTTCTCTCTCTTCATGTAATCCCAGACAGACTTCGATGATGTTGAGATCAGGGCTCTGTGGGGGCCATACCATCACTTCCAGGACTCCTTGTTCTTCTTTACGCTGAAGATAGTTCTTAATGACTTTCGCTGTATGTTTGGGGTCGTTGTCATGCTGCAGAATAAATTTGGGGCCAATCAGATGCCTCCCTGATGGTATTGCATGATGGATAAGTATCTGCCTGTACTTCTCAGCATTGAGGAGACCATTAATTCTGACCAAATCCCCAACTCCATTTGCAGAAATGCAGCCCCAAACTTGCAAGGAACCTCCACCATGCTTCACTGTTGCCTGCAGACACTCATTCGTGTACGCTCTCCAGCCCTTCGCGAACAAACTGCCTTCTGCTACAGCCAAATATTTGAAATTTTGACTCATCAGTCCAGAGCACCTGCTGCCATTTTTCTGCACCCCAGTTCCTGTGTTTTCGTGCATAGTTGAGTCGCTTGGCCTTGTTTCCACGCCGGAGGTATGGCTTTTGGCCGCAAGTCTTCCATGAAGGCCACTTCTGACCAGACTTCTCCGGACAGTAGATGGGTGTACCAGGGTCCCACTGTTTTCTGCCAGTTCTGAGCTGATGGCACTGCTGGACATCTTCCGATTGCGAAGGAAGTAAGCATGATGTGTCTTTCATCTGCTGCAGTAAGTTTCCTTGGCTGACCACTGCGTCTACGGTCCTCAACGTTGCCCGTTTCTTTGTGCTTCTTCAAAGAGCTTGGACAGCACATCTGGAAACCCCTGTCTGCCTTGAAATTTCTGCCTGGGAGAGACCTTGCTGATGCAGTATAACTACCTTGTGTCTTGTTGCTGTGCTCAGTCTTGCCATGGTGTAAGACTTTTGACAGTAAACTGTCTTCAGCAACCTCACCTTGTTAGCTGAGTTTGGCTGTTCCTCACCCAGTTTTATTCCTCCTACACAGCTGTTTCTGTTTCAGTTAATGATTGTGTTTCAACCTACATATTGAATTGATGATCATTAGCACCTGTTTGGTATAATTGTTTAATCATACACCTGACTATATGCCTACAAAATCCCTGACTTTGTGCAAATGTACCTAGAAGAATTGATGCTGTTTTGAAGGCAAAGGGTTGTCACACCAAATATGGATTTGATTTAGATTTTTCTTCTGTTCACTCACTTTGCATTTAGTTAATTGATAAATATAATCTATTAACTTGTCTATTTTTGAAAGCATTCTTACTTTACAGCATTTTTTCACACCTGCCTAAAACTTTTGCACAGTACTGTACATAATCTAAATATATTTGATTTGAGCTTTTACCATATTTACAAAAAAAGATTGATAGGAAAGCATTGTCATGTAAATTAAAAGACCCGAGTAAATGCTTTGAAAATATGGACCCTACTGTTCTGTAGTTACATCCATTTTTTTTTAAAAAGGGCAGCAGGGACACTATTAAAGAAGAAAACTGCATGTGATCTACACATGCTGAAAATAAGCTTGTGTGAGTCAGCTGCTCGAGGTTTAGCCTGATCCATACCATGTCTTAATTTAGGTTTTGTTTATCCTAGCAGCTTTACAGAAAAGTCACATGTTAATACAGTAAAGGGTTATAAACAACAAGTGCTGTTGGGCTCGGTGAAGATGAAAGCCTGTTAACGCTCCCGCAATGTAAACATCATATTGAGAGTGTCATACTAGACACATAGAAATGATGTTAACCGCAGCCAGTGGGGTGTTTGAGTCCTTGGTATCATAATGCAAAATGATTTGAAATCAAACCACATATTTTGAACATTATTTATAGCAGAGTAATGGTGGGGGTCACTTTCAGGAGATTGCAGAATATGTAACAATATTACTGCCTGTTCTCCCGACAGCGTGACATGACTCCGGATCACTTTCAGCAAGACATGTGCCTGCCAGAAAACAAATAGCACATCACAAACTGGATAGTTGTCAGGCTGTCCTTGTAACCCAATAAGGACCATCATTAATTCCGCTAACACTCTCTGTGTCAGACCCTTTCAATTTCACGGAAGATCCCCTTTATTTAGGACCAGGTCTTTACTCGGTTCCTTTGAAAGGGTCTGAGTGCATTACAATATATTTCTGATACAAACTAAGCTGAAACAGCATGCCTTCGGAAGGACAGTTCAATTAAATCCTGTTGATCTGGGAAGTGTTTTTATCCAGTTTGGCTCACGTATTGTGATGCAGCAGTGGCAATAGCAAGCAGGTTTGAATGGGGTTAGGATTGTGTCCCTACAGCTGAGAATGTGAACATACAGGACTGAAAGGTTTGCTTTCTTTTGAAGAGCACAAGGCTGGACAGGTGTGGTCTGAACATTATTTTGGGTTGCATAAAAATATTTATTCACTGAGTACCCCACACTAAATCATATTATGTACAAAAATTAGGCGATGCCGCTTACATACATTTTTGGTATGTTGTCAAAATCTAGTAACTACCTAAATTTGATCTGTAGCTATAAATGTGTGGTATAGTTAAAACAATCCAACTGTAAGCAAATTAGCTATGTTTTATTATTACTGTATTACAGGAATTGCACACTATTGACAATAACCGGTAAAACAATGCATTAATAGGCAAATATATGCAGTATTATCTGTAATCCTTGAACACAATTGAATGCTAGTTTTTTTTATGTACTGTATGATGTTGTAATCAGATACTATTGAATGTTAGTTTGTTATAATTATGTGCCATCAGATTGAATGTAAGAACACAAAAGCATTAGTCACACACGCAACGGTGCACTTGACAACCTAGTCGCAGCGTGAGCCCAGACTGACCAATCGGAGAGTTTTGATAAGGATGCCTTACTTGCTATAGGTTGCCTGCTACAGGGACTAGGGGCGGAAATAGGGCTATTTAACCCCGGGAAATATGAATGAAAAAGTTGTACTGAGCTCCGTGCCTGGAGTCAGACCCAGGGATCCTTTTGATTCCTGTATTGAAGATTGTTATTTTGTGTACCTTTTACTATTTGAATAAAGCATTTTAAAACCAAACAAGACAAAGAGCTTTCCATTAAACGCAAGCGTGCAAAGCAGAGTTCCAGAATCCAGCATTTCCCAAGTCAGAGACGGAGCGGTGCAGAGAGGAGCGGCAAGCAGCCAGCGATTCCTGAGTCAGAGACGGAGCGGTGCAGAGAGGAGCGGCAAGCAGCCAGCGATTCCTGAGTCAGAGACGGAGCTGTGCGGAGAGGAGCGGAGCGGCAAGCAGCCAGCGATTCCTGAGTCAGAGACGAGCGGAGCGGTGAGAAGCGGCAAGCAGCCAGCGATTCCTGAGTCAGAGACGAGCGGAGCGGTGAGGAGCGGCAAGCAGCCAGCGATTCCTGAGTCAGAGACGAGCGGAGCGGTGAGGAGCGGCAAGCAGCCAGCGATTCCTGAGTCAGAGACTGAACAGGCGGCGACGCAACTCATTGGCAGCAGATCCAATGTGTGAGCAGTGAGACAGCAAAAAAGAAACAAGGACCAGGGGTCACAAATGAAGATTAGATAAAGGGGCATTCAGAAGAAAATAGGAGGCACTTTTTTACACAGATAATTGTGAGGGTATGGAACCAACTCGCCAGTAATGTTGTTGAAGCTGACACCCTGGGGTCCTTCAAGAAGCTGCTTGATGAGATTCTGGGATCAATAAGCTACTACCAACCAAACGAGCAAGATGGGCTGAATGGCCTCCTCTCGTTTGTAAACTTTCTTATGTTCTTATGTTCTTAATTCCCGAGTCAGAGACAGAACAGCGGTGGGTCCCGAGTCAGAGACGGAACGGCGCTGGTGCAGTTCTCATTCAGAGCCGCCCTGGTGCAGAGCTGGTATTCTGAACCGCCCTGGTGCAGAGCTGGTATTCTGAACCGCCCTGGTGTAGAGCTGGTATTCTGAGCTGCCCTGGTGCAGAGCTGGTATTCTGAACTGCCCTGGTACAGAGCTGGTATTCTGAGCTGCCCTGGTACAGAGCTGGTATTCTGAGCTGGCCTGGTGCCAAGCTGGTATTCTGAGCTGCCCAGGTACAGAGCTGGTATTCTGAGCTGCCCTGGTACAGAGCTGGTATTCTGAGCTGCCCTGGTGCAGAGATGGTATTCTGAGCTGCCCAGGTACAGAGCTGGTATTCTGAGCTGCCCTGGTGCAGAGCTGGTATTCTGAGCTGCCCTGGTACAGAGCTGGTATTCTGAGCTGCCCTGGTGCCGAGCTGGTATTCTGAGCTGCCTTGGTACAGAGCTGGTATTCTCAACCGCCCTGGTGCAGAGCTGGTATTCTGAGCTGCCCTGGTACAGAGCTGGTATTCTGAGCTGCCCTCATGCAGAGCTGGTATTCTGAGCTGCCCAGGTACAGAGCTGGTATTCTGTGCTGCCCTGGTGCAGAGATGGTATTCTGAGTCACCCTCATGCAGAGCTGGTATTCTGAGCTGCCCAGGTACAGAGCTGGTATTCTGAGCTGCCCTGGTGCAGAGCTGGTATTCTGAGCTGCCCTGGTACAGAGCTGGTATTCTGAGCTGCCCTGGTGCAGAGCTGGTATTCTGAGCTGCCCTGGTACAGAGCTGGGATTCTGAGCTGCCCCGGTGCAGAGCTGGTATTCTGAGCTGCCCAGGTACAGAACTGGTATTCTGGTCTGCCCAGGTACAGAGCTGGTATTCTGAGTCGCCCTGGTGCAGAGCTGGTATTCTGAGCTACCCTGGTGCAGAGCTGGTATTCTGAGCTGCCCTGGTGCAGAGCTGGTATTCTGAGTCGCCCTGGTGCAGAGCTGGTATTCTGAGCTACCCTGGTGCAGAGCTGGTATTCTGAGCTGCCCTGGTGCAGAGCTGGTATTCTGAGTCGCCCTGGTGCAGAGCTGGTATTCTGAGCTGACGTGAGGGTAGATGTAGTTTTTCTGGGCAAACAAATTACTTTGATATACAGCTAACTTATGTAATTTCCTTGAGCAAATTTGGTCTTATTTCTCTAGCATGATACATGGTGCGAGATAAAGCACATTAACCGTTAGCATCTGCTTTCTTCTTCACTTCACCAAGGTCAGCAGAATACCAGATAACAAGTAGTTACACTTAAGAACAACATGATATGATATGCGTTTTAGCTCACAGCGCCATACCCACGCATCACAAGGTCGAACGACAAGACTGGTGATTGCAAACTGCTGATGTACACCAGCTATGGATAGCATAATGGAAAGGAACAAACAACTGATGAAACAATAAGAGGTTGTGCAATTTAAAAAGCTTACGTGTTTCATGTGTCTAGTGTGTCATGAAGATTATTCAATCTGAAATAACAAAATATGTTACAAACAAGTAAAATAAAACATTGCATCCCTTGTATGTCTAATTAAAAGATCCGTCTTTGTCCATTTTCCCCAACATTACTGTGATCTCAGGCTATATACAAACGTGTCAGCCGGGGTCTTTAAACTACGGGACACGTATGTTCACGTCTCATTGGTCAGTTTCCCTAGTTAATGTGTGTGCATTTCCAGGATCGGATCAACATTATGGATCAGTAGAGCCTGATCCAGATCCTCGTAGAAAAAACACCGTCTCATGATCCGGCTCCAGAGATCCCGCATCTGATCCCATTTTTCTTTTCGTTGAGTTATATACTGATTAGTGATTATACCAATAAATTGTTGAGAATAAACAGGTATTTTATATTAAAATACGTAGAGAGAGTTAATATGTCACTATGTTAAACTATATCCCGACCACTAGAGGGAGCCGTGTAGCCTATAAACTCAATCTGTGGAAAATGGTAGAGGTAGAGATATTTGTGTGTGAGTCAGTCAGTCAGTCAGTCAGCACAGGCAGTAGTAAGGACAAACACTTGCGGGTTGCAGGTCTTATTAAAACGGATCGGGTCGTGTCGCGGATAAGAAGACGGCGTTGCAGCGGGTTGTAAAAATCGGAACCGCGCAGGATTATGGGGTATTTGTTTTTGATGACTGCCCTTACTCTGTAACGGGGGAAAAATGTATAGATATGCGCTGTGCCGTTCAAAAATAGTCCGGGCGTGCGCAGTACGCAAAGTTAGAACATTTGATAGGGAGCAAGTATTGTGATACGGGTCTCTGTGTAGTGCTGTATTTGGGAGGACATGATTTAAGAAGTCATTTTCGAGCCCGTGTTATGGAGAATAAAGGTAGCCTGCTGTCGTCCAGAGGGGCCCGTATTGCTGGGTATGAAGGTATCCTGGGTAAAGGGTTTGACATGTACGTGAAAGATCCCTACGAGCAAGACACAAATCCCCAGGTAACTTGAAATTAAATTAGATAAAACTACTATTGATGTGCTAGCAATTAAATATATTCTAGACATGATCGTGTGTCAGAATAATTCATTTTCACATGATTGTTTCATTACCCGTTCTAGTAGACTTATCTGTTTCTCAATCCACCCACAGCAGGACTCTCCTCTCTCGTTTTTTTATGACTCATACCGGTATCTACTATGGCAAAATAACTAGCCATATATATAATTTCGAAATGAACATACAGTCGGCCTGTATTTGAAAAATGGTAATGAAGTTAAGTTTTAAAAATGTATTTACCTTCACTACAAGGTTTCTAAGTGTATAGCGAAAGTGTATTTGCATCGGTATGTTCATGTTTATTCTGTTAATTTAAAAAATACATCGTGGGTAAGACTACATAGATTACAAGGCCGTAGCCAGAGTTTCGGTTAAAATCATAGTAATATTTATTTTTAGGCCCTTTTTATGCGCAGCTTTGCCGCAGAAGAAAATGCATTTCATCCCTCGTTGTGTGCATACATGAATTCCCAAGTCCCGCTGATATCTAGTTTAGGCTTATGCTCTTCAAAATCTTTGCTGTCTCTACTACTACTAGTTATGTCGAGTAATTGATGTGTTTAGTAAGCCGCGTCAATATTTCATTTTAATATCGGTATTTAAAATATATCCAGAGTTTCTTTTTTTCTGACGAATGTACCTTCCTTTTAAATATGACTGTTTTATGTCGACTCTATTTTTATTGAAGTGAATGATAATTAATCATCGCAATTATTATTCATTTAAAAAGGGTGAAGGCTTTTTTTTTTTTTTGTAGCTATACTTCCAAGCAGCGAGGGCAAAGCAACCATCAACCCGCTTAAGCTCATTTTATTGCTGAAACTTTATATATGCAAGCACTCTTGTCTTCTCGGTATTTGGATAATGACATAAGTTTAATAGATTAGGATTTAAAACTTAAGTATAGTATCTACAACAGATATTCTGACATTGCTACATGTATTATGTTATTTTATATTTAATTTGAATGTTGCAAAGAACAATCTATTTGTACTGTACAAAATCACACAGGTCCTGCAAATTTATAACCTCAGTTACTCAAAATTCTATAATAGTATCTTATTCAGAACTGTTAACTAAACTGTTGTATTTAAATAAACAACATATAGTAATGTCCTAATATCATCTTCCATTTTAAAAACTTTAGTGGTGGGGGGCGCATGGCAAGTGCCTCTGTGTTTTTTTCATTGCAGGCTATTGCCCTGCATTAGGTCTACTTAGTTGGTATTATATTTAATAGTTTTTTAATTCACAGTTTTTGTAAACCTGCCCCTAATGCGTAATCTAAATGTGTTTTTAGAAAGCAGTGCTTGTGTTCACCCACAATGTGTGTGAGATGCACAAAATATATATTTGTGAACTACAGTGTTTTTTTGTGTGTGTTTTTTTTAGGGAATCTTAAACTTGGGAACCAGTGAAAACAAGCTATGCTATGATATTATACATGGAAGAGTAAGTAATTGGGTATTCTCTGCCTTATGTCATCCTGAATGTTGGTGTATTAAAACAAAATGCATTTCTCAGTGGGGCTATTCTAAAAATAGCACTATTCGTTATAAGGTGTGTGTGTGCTTTTTAAAACCTGCAGAGAATTTGTTAAATAAGAAATGGGTTTTATTTTTAGCAACTTACTTGCAACCTGCTTAACTGACTGGACAACAAAATAGATACTCTCCTTAATGGCTAGCTCCTGGCACAGTGTTTGAATAAAAACAGGTTTGCCTTGTCTAGAGATGTTGTCCGCTGTAGCACATCTGTTGATTCTCGCATGTTTCTTTCCAGTGGTGTCTAAAGAGCTACTTTTAGCATGGATACACTCAATCAATTTCAAATATCAAATACAAAGTATTCCCTGCAATTTGTTATTTATTTAGATCAGTCTCCACAGCTTTTTTAAAAATTTTTATAGCTGACAAGACCTGGTATGAACTCTCTGGCTCCTCACCTGTTGCAGTACTCGAATGTACAGGGCCTAGAAAGGTAAGACGTTTTTGTTGAACCTTTTTACCCCCTCTAAATTGTCATTTTGGTTAACTTTACTGAAGCCAGGATGAAATCAGTAGGTCATACTGCAGGGTCTCATGGTTGCAGAATATTCTCATTTTTTATATTAAAAGTTTAAATATTTAAAGTTCAATAGGAACTACAGAAATTAAGCGTTCTTATCTATTCTGTGTGTTATACCAACTACTATAACCAGTATACAAATGTAAGTCATTTCTGGAAGTACTTACTAAGGCCCCGTTCACACTACTGTGCTGGTCCAGGACCGCTTCAGATTTCGGTCTGCAACCCCGTTCACATTTGCGGTTTAAGGTGCAGTAATCCTTGATTTGTAGTAGATGTTTATTTTATTTTTTTTCAATGCAGCACAGTAGCAATTTTATGGTATATTTAAAAAAAAAAAAAAAAAAAAAAATTTAACTATTCTGACTTAATGTTATGGTGTGTAACAGGGTGACGGTCCGAGCTTACCCCCACCCAAAATCACATTATTCAAGAAGACAGAGTTATTTAGGACACAGGAAACAGCAACTTGCAAGTGTTCACAGGTATAAATATTTATTTTCGTAAAAGATACTTCACGCAGATTGAAACTAACTAACAGGTTATATATACAATGACTGACATTCACAAGACAAGCTCATGACTGACCACCTAATGCTACTGCTCCCTCCTGAAGGAAAGACATGGCATTAAATTACTTAATTAATAACCAGTTGCACCTGGAAAATACACATATACTATTTAACATTCATTCCATTTACAGTAAACATTCATATATTTTACATTGCACCCATTTCTTCTCATTTATACGTATTTGTTTAACCTGCATGAATACCGTCTTTGTTTATAAACACGATCGTTAAACTATTCTATTGTTTCCTCGTTATTATCATTGTCATTATTATTCTCTAGTCCCTAACCATTACCAGTAAAGACTGAACATTAGCATTACCCCTTCTCTTGGAAGATTATGGAACATATGGCTATAACAAAACCCGCTGGCGTTGAGCACAGAAAAGAATCTTGCTGTTTACATTTCCTTTCATTAAATATGTTTAGCACTTCCCATGTGTTATACAATGGTCTGCCTACGAGTGTAATCTACAGCCGTGCTGCATGAAGTACAAAATCGCACATTACCGTCGACGTGGAGTTCTTCCTTGCCAAACTCGTTGATCCGATCTTTAGGGGTGATTGTTACTGCTTTCGGTATCTTTGAACAGCTCTGGATACTGACAAGTAAACTGAAGCCTCATTCAACACTGAACTTGAATACCAGAAGCAGTTTTATTAGACATGTATGTTTATGTAAATTTAAAGCAAAGTTGCCTGTGTTAATGTTTAAAAAGGTGGTCTAAGTCTGCTTTGCGTTCATGCATATGTAAAGGCCGACCCTGATCCTGGATTGCTTTTTCCTTTTTGGAGCGTTCACATAAGAGAAAAGGAGGCCCTGAAGTGGCCCTGGGTCACCTTAAATCACAGGTGTGAATGGGGTCTAAGTGAGTTAAGCCTGCCAACTCCTTATGGTTGTGACTACGCAAGGAGTTGGCAGGCTTAATTTGTACTTGCAACAATGGCTTCAATTGTCATTTTGACCCAAATGAATTTTCTAATGCCAACTGTTTGCCTGTATGTAATGTAGGCTTGAAAATATAGATATATTTTCTACATTTAACTGTGCATTTCAGTTTCAGAGAAGAAATTGCCAAATTTCTCACAGAATATGCCAGAGCCCAAAATCCTTTGGACCCCGAGCACGTAAGAATAAACAGTGCTTAATTTCAATTTGTATTTAGCTTTAAGGAAAAGGTGGATCTTGACCTTAACCAAAATTCATGATTTGTACACATACAGTATTGCCATTGTTCAATAAGCTAAAACTGCAAATCCAGTTGGTTAATTACATTTCAGAATAAACTCAGTTTCTGAAGGGAGATGGTATCTTACACTTACTATATATGAGGACTATTTTTTTTTAAATGTATTACTATTTGTGTCTTCTGGAAAAATGTTAGTACAGTAATCCATCGCGTATCCACCCTAACCGTTTATTCACCGTGATCAGCCTTTTCAGCAATGTTAGTTTATTATTAAACAGAGAACATTAGTTCAGAGATTGTAGATCCTACCAAAGTTATCGTACACTGTGTTGTATGTGCTCCGTGCGTTGACATTGGTGGTAGTGTCATGTGAGCTGTTCAGTGTGTTGATATGTAAATAAATGCGGTTCGCCTGCGTGGTGTATCAACTTCAACCTCCATCTCAATCTCCTGCCTGTCACTCAGCAGCGAATGCACGCACCCACACAAGAGACGGCTACCCTGTCACAAGCATTAATACCCCGTATCTTTCTAAACAAGGGATTTAGGGGAGCTCCCTAATAAAAGCTGAATCTCAAAACAATAATTGTGTGAATATAGTAATTGTTACAGCTGTGCATAATAGTATTTAAAACCGGATTCATTCATCTGACTTTTTACATATCCGCCCTTACTCTGGTCCCACTGCAGTCTGATATGCAACGGATTAGTTTATAGCTATGGTCTAATTCTATGAGCAAGAAGACATGGACTTTTTTGTTGCTGGCACAAGGTCATACGACTTGTATAGTGCTACAGTGAATCAGCAGTGTTTTAAAATGAATTTGCATTGATTTCTGTGTTTGGTTTAGGTTGTGGTCATGAATGGATGCTGCTCTGTCCTTGCTTCACTCACTGCTGTTTTGTGTGACTCGGAAGGTGTGTAAAACCTGTTAACCAATTAGCAATGTTATCAGTGGTCCTCCTTTATATTCTAATCAAAACCGTTTGGACCATGTGACCTACCAGAATGCAGCAGTTGATATATAGTGCTGTATTGTAAATATCTGGACATCATCAACTACTGTAACACTAAAAAGTAAAGAACCAAAAGATTCTCAGCACATTATAAGGGAGATCCATAATAGTGTTAATTAAGCTAATAAGAGGTAATAAAATAGATTTTATAAAATATGCAATTTGAATTGGTGATGCTGTTTTTTCTATTAGATGGTTACCTAATCCCAACGCCCTATTACGGGAGTGTGTATCCAGATTCATGGCTGTACGGAAAAGTAAGACCAGTGCATGTACAGCTGGACAGCAAGGCAAGTAAAGACTAATGCTGTCTGTAGTGATTCGTGTGGTCTTGCTCCTATCTTATTGTTTTAAATTGCAAACTTTTCCACTGTTCTTGAAAGTAGCACTGGCTTTACACATCAGCTTCTCTACCGTACATGTCTAATATCCTTATATTCATATGTCATGTTCTTATATTGCACCATTTAGTTCACCTTTTAATATCACACGATCCAAAACAGTTGTTTCATGGAGGATTTGTCAACTGTCTTGCAGATGTCTGATGGGGAAAGCCGTCCCTTTATGTTGACAGTTAAAAAACTAGAAGATGCCATGACAGAGGCCTCAAAGCAGGTACAGTAACCCATCTCTGAATGCTGTGTCCCATTCTACTGTACACCTAGTAAAGTTTTATAGATGTTGAACAGAATTTATTTTGCCGGAACAAAAATTATTTGGGCCCTTTCCTGACACCAGTTTTATTTATTGGTGGGTATTTTATTTAAGTCAAGGTGAGAATCAAGTATATGGCAGCTCTACAACCATTCAAACTATAGTGATAGATACACTTGAAGAAAAGTGTTGGTGACGTTAAGACTGAGCTCTGATCTAGACTGCCCCATTACTGTCTTATGATCTTTTAGTTTCCAGATGACAAACCACAATCTTTGAAGTATTGGGGTCTAGTTAATTGATATAAACACTGACATCTATATTTCACTATTGTTTTAATATTAAATTAATAAGTTAGATTATATCTTTAAAAAAGTGAACCTTTTGCAGCCACATTTGTTTTTACTTCAGGCTCACAAGACCTTATTTTTGACAGCATTGAAATGCAGACTTTCTTTGCTGTGCTGTATCAGCACACTGATGGAAATGTACTTGTGAACTGTGGCTGCCATGGGACTCAGTTTGTTTGGGGTGATTGAGCTCCTATAGTATGTGTGTGTATTATAGGAATTGTTGAGACAAAAAAACACGTGTGCGATTTCAGCTGAGATAGTTTGAAGCTGGCTCCTTTTTGTCTATATGCAATCGCCTACAGAAGTGTAAATCTGATTCATATAATGGAACTTGGCTTGGTTTACATGCAGTTTTCCTGCTTTTTAAATGTCTCCGTGTTCCTGTGAGAATAATGTGATTTGAGGGTGGGGTTAAGTAAGATCGGACCTTCACCCTGTTACACATCTACTGAGGAATTTGCTGAACTCGCACTGTATGGTCTGGATCCCCAATTACAAAGTATATACTACATTCTACTGGTGAGAGCCTGGCACAGTCCCTGCAGAATTCGGGTTCAGGTATTTACTGAGGTCATTGGAATTTGGAAGTAGAATTTCTCACCCTAAATGAAAACTACATGTAAACCCACATTGCCTGAAATGTACTACCAAAATAACATGACGAAAAGGTGACTTTAAAACAAAAAAAAAGAAATGTGCATGTAAACCAAGGCATTGTTTCAAGAATGTAAAATTCCACACAACAGGAATATCTCAGGGCTTGAAATGCACATATATGGATTTTCATCTGAAGTAACCGTCAGGGTACATTGTAAAACTGGCATTGCTTTGTTTTTGTTGATTTTAAAACACAAGTATCTAATACATCTAGACCTATTCAACTGATCCAAACAGTGTCCGATGTAAATACAGATTGAGTTTTACATGCATACCAAAGGGACTTGCATACGCTAAGTCCCCATAACTTTGAAACAACTGTGGTCTGGTTTCACAGACCCAGATAATCTTGGACTATATAATGTTACCTAATGTAAGTAATTGAGGTCTGTGAAACCAACAATGTTGTTAATGATCTTTACATGACAATTTTAGTTTTAAATGTATAGTCATTAAGTTCTTTAAAGAAAAAATGTTTTTTAGACTTGCTACATTTTTAAAGATGTTTCATATGTTCCATGTCATGTTTGAGCAAATATGTAGGAAAATTAAGTTAGCAACTGTCCATAAAGGATGTCTGCAGTATGTAGAAAGAGAGGGGAGGGGGCACCTCTAGACAGTTATAGAAGTACAGTATCGTTTAGATTACTAGGCAGATGGTTTCTTTTTGCTTTTGTCCTCTTACCACTTAAACAATCAAAGCCACTCTCTGTGTGTTATTTTTTTGCAGACATCCTTTGTGTATGGTCTCTAAGTGTTTTATTTAGACAGTCTTATACATAAAGATGTTAAATACAATATTGCTTTTAGAGAGAGTTGTCCAGTTTTTTGTTTTTGTTTTAAGGCGTCTTGTTGGCGTCTCCTACCATCAGTCTTTTATTTTTCAGGGCATCAGAGTCAGAGCTTTAATCCTGATCAACCCTCACAATCCATTAGGGGACATTTACCCTGCACACTTACTGAAAGAATGTCTAGACTTTGCGCACAGGTTTGAGCCCCAAAATGATTGGTGTGGGCTGCCATTTTCCATAATACAGTTTAAGGAAATAAACATTACTTTGGTAAATTCCTGGGTACTCCCTGCTTGACTGAACCGATTATTTACTTGCACAGATTCTTGGCCCCTTTGAGACTGCTTTGGGAGTAATTGACGCCATTCCTGTGGAAGTGCTATATCATACAAAACAATTTGTTACCTATTGGAGATAATTAAATAATACAAAAATCAAGCCTTCCCAGCATAGTCTACTGTATAAATTGGTGTTTTTTTAACTTTAAATGTATCTAATTATTTTATTGCTCAATCACTATTTCACAGTTTAGTGCTTTAATGCCATTGAAATCCCTTGGAATATTGCCTCTGTCATAGACTCCTCAAAGTGGCCACACTGCAGTAATTCTGTTTCTATTGAAAATCCTAAACTTTTACAATAAAAAATGGATATACTTCTAATTGGTATAATGTATATGAAAAGTTTCATACCAATAGAAAATATTTCTTTGTACAGCCTGATTTAGGCTCATTAGGATGTAGGTTTGGTGAAATATAACATAAATAGGAACCCAGAAAATTATCAAAGTCTGTAGTAATTTCAGATTCTGTTTTATAGAAAAAAGTAGGTTACCATATCTAAAGTGGTTTTTACTAACATACTACAGATGTAGTTTCTTGGAAATGTAATGCTACAAGGTTGTGCGGCTTTGGGATATGTGGAGTAGAAGATTTTTGGATTGGGTTGGAATGTATGTTTAGATTTATTGTTTTGGGGTATGGGTCTCACTGATTTAATAAAGCATCACGTGGATTATGGAGATTAGATACAATACACAGTTTACAAATATATGAATAGTGACTAGACAGTGAAAGACAGTTCACCCTATCAGCTCATGCATGGATGTGTTTGTAATCATGTTTACATTGTTCTTTCTTTAAGTGTTTCTTTCTATTGGCATACAGATATGGACTGCATGTAATCATTGATGAAATTTACATGCTGTCAGTGTATGACGGCACCTTCGCCAGTGTTCACAGCTTAGACAGGTAAAATAAAGCAGCGTTCTCTTCACAGCATGTTTATTGCTTACTCTTGTTGCATTACACAATTTTTTTTCTTACAATTGTAATTGATGTTTATTATTCACATGCCATGTCTCATTGATTACCCAGGGCCTAACCTACCACTAACACTGGAGAAACTTGCACTTTAAAAAAAAAAAAAAAAAAGTAGTCAAAGTTTTGTCACTGAATTTATTACATTTCTTGTGGTATTTCTATATCCACCACTTTGTTGTAATAGAAAAACAGTAACATCTGACTTTAGTCAGAACCACAGAAATGTGACATCTAGACCTCATACTTGGCACAATTTGTAATGTAATTTAGTGGTGCCATTCTAAGTCATAGAAAAAAATAATTTATTGAAACAAAATTAACATAACACTTGACTATAACGGAACATGGAATACTGTGGTTAAAATAACCTGTTCCTTTAATTACTATATAGCAATTTTTATATTTTGTCCTTGTGCCACCTGATGGACACCTATTTCACATACATTTTTACATTGGAGTTAAATATTTATTTTGTAGAACTTGCATGCCAGTACTACCATGTTACTATTTTAAAACCGCACTGTATGTTTACAGATTGCCTGACCCAGAAAGAACACACATTATATGGGGATTTAGTAAAGTAAGTATGGTTTAGGCAGTTCTTGTAGAATCCATACTGTTAAGATTCAGGATACAGAAGTACTGCAGGTGGTTTAAACCTTTCCTTGCCTTCTAGGATTTTGCCATGTGTGGAATTCGAGTCGGAACTGTGTACACCCAGAGCCAGGAAGTTAGAAAAGCACTTAATCAGCTGGCCTGTTTCCATGGTTGCGCTGGCCCAGTGCAGCAGGTTCTTAGCCATCTGATCTGGGACCAAGGTACACACTAGCAGCAGTGGTGTAGTCGAGCCGGAACACCGGTCTGGTGCTTTTTTCTATAGGCAGAACCTTGACTTAAGAATTAATTTAAGAATCTTTACCGATTTTTGTTTTAAAAATGCTTATATGGTACCTGACCGCTCTATTGTCATTGCCGGGGCACCAATGAAGCAGTCTCTTTTCTGTGGAGGAATCCAAATGTGTCTTTCTGCGCTTTGCCACTAGGAACAAAAAAAAAAAAAATCAGTGTCCGGTTCCCTACGTACCTGTATTGATGGTACACTCCGAATCAGAGTCTGATAAGCGGTGCATATTTTAAATGTTTGCAGTCCACTCATCTCTCGCACAATTGTCTGATTTAGTCATTCGCCCTTGTGATGGAATGAAGACAACATTAGGAACAAACTATTACAAACTACAGCACTACTTTTAAGAAGGCTAACAATTTTGCATACTACTGTTGACGTAAACATGGGACGAGATCAAATGCAGAAGGTCCAGGGCAAAACAATGTATTCAAAATGTAGTGCAACATTAAATTGACCAGAACTGTCGGCAGATAGTCTTTTAAAAATACATTTTAAAAGCAATTCTAATTGTAATGATACCGTTCTTTTAAATTGGTGACTAATCAAAAATCACTGAGTGTTTGTGTGATTTGTAATTTTATTGGATGCAGAGCTCCAGAAAAAAGACAGGGGGAGGACATGATATACTATACAGGGCATCGTGGTGATTGAAGTTCTGCCCTGATGATGACCTCCTAATCAAAAGGAATAGAAAAAAACATGCATCATAAAAATAGCCCAATTGCTTTAGATGCTTTCAAAACAAGTCAAATTTGGCTGGAAAAACGTCTATCTGGCAGCACTGATCAAGAGGGAGTAGGCTAAAAGTCACATGAGAGACGCATGTATTACCTATTAAATGTTACCTGAAGTTCAATGTACAAATAAACTGCAAATTTGTTTAATTTGTTTAAGACAAATCAATATTTTAATTGGAATTCTGGTACTTTCGTTAGTTATTATGGAATTGAAACTGTCCACATAACAAAAACACTTTGATCAGTGATTTTTATAAAATGTACAGCTCAGCAACTGGATTAGGTTTTTTTATTCCTGGTAAATTTTTAACTCTCAGAAGTACCATTCAAGTGGTACTGTTATTATTTAATGATAAAAATATATACATTGATTACTGCAAAATCTGTGATTTCTGGAATTATTCAGCCTACCATTCAAACACGAAGTAAGTCTTTCAACCAGTTTGTAACGGGATCTTCCGCTCCATATTGGATTTTTGCCAATTTAGTATTTTGGGCAGATTTCTCTACTGAACAGTGTACTGTTGTTTTTTCTTCCCAGAGTGGATAAACAATACATTTCTGCCCGCTAACAGAAGACGACTCCTGAAGTCGCGGAGCATTCTTGTTAATGGACTTCAAAAGCTCAACATCCCTGTGCTTAAAAGTTCTGCTGGGCTTTTTGTGTGGGCTGATTTCAGAAAGGTGAGTTTACGTCATGAATTGCTGCACATTAATTTGATAGTTCCTCAGCGGCTATGGTACAGTGAGACTATATGGATATATTTAGGAATCACTCATTCAGTTGTGATAAAATTGTGTGGTCATTCCTTAACACAAGTCCTGGAGGGCATTCAATCCAATTGATCATAGTAACTTACTTTTGGACGAGTTCTGGACTCAATTATGCCCCTTTTACACCGACACACCCAAGCTATGCCGATGCAGAGCCCAGCCGGCCTGGTACGGCTACCTTGAATTGCTTTTACACTGAAGAGCCTAGCTGACCGAATGACGTCATGCGTAATGAACGTGCCGAGTCACAGATAAGAGGCGTATGGCAAAAAAGATAGTGGTGTGTTGTTGTGTGTGTGGTGGTTTTTTTTTGTTTTTGTTTTTTTTTCCCCTGCGTTCAAACATTTGCATGCAGTATGAACTTTCTAGCCTAAAATTAGTAATGATAATAAAAAAACAACCTTAATGAGGTCATGCTTGAAGTCATGGTCCTATGTTTTCGGTGTGATTTTATTTACGATTAACTTATTTATAAAGAGACATTAAAGCCATATGTCTTATCTAACGTAAGTTAAAGGAGTTTCATTATTTCTGTTTAGTACTTAACAGAAGGGCCCAAGTTAAATCAAAACACTGACTCGCTCGTCAAATAATTACAAACTGTTAATGTATGGAGATTCACATTTAGTAAAATTTACAAAAAAAAATACAATACAAATCTGTGATACTTTTAGTTTTACCATTGCTAATCTGTGAAAAGGCAACTTCAACGACAGTATACACTGAAAGAAACTTAAACATATAAAATAAAGGCAAAAGCAATAAGGTTACAGATGCAACAGTCAAGATGCACCAGTGTCATGATGAAAGTGAATAACCCCTCCCATGGCCCGCTTCGGCCCCGAGCCAGATTCATGTTACCGGGCCGGAGTTTCATGGTACGGGTCGGGTCAGGTATATTGCCAGTGTAAAAAGTCCCTCACGGATCGGGTGTGCCAGTGTAAAAGGGTTATTGGTTGGTCTGATCAAAGCTGTGCATCTGAGTTTCATAATGCTTTGATTTTGATAAGTGATCAAGTTATTATTTCTCTGAGCTACTGAGGGTTGTATCTTGGGAGCTTATTCCAACTTAATGGTGGTTTTGATGTAGGTTATGGTGACTGACAAAGTTCACGTGCAGCGCTTGCAGTGTGCTAATAGCTTCCACATTTCTCAGTTCTTAAAGACACAGACATTCGAAGCAGAAATGGACCTGTGGTGGAAGCTGATCCATGAAAAGGTTTACATCAGCCCAGGACAGGCTTTTTACTGCAGTGAACCAGGGTGGTTTAGACTGGTGTTTTCAGATACTGTCAACAAGATCCAATTGGGTAAGTAAACTGAGCATTTTAGTGATGTGCCAAATATGCTTTTAACAACCACCATCAACTACATTTTTAAGTTTGTCTTATACTAGCGGTTCTCAACCTGGGGATTACAGTAGTAATTGTAGTAGGAATACAACATTTCTGAATAGAATTTTACACAAGTTTTAATGTGTAATAGTATTATTATTATTATTATTATTATTATTATTATTATTATTATTATTATTATTATTATTATTATTATACTTATTTAGTCATGCACTCTCTGACAGGTATTGAAAGATTGCAGCAAGCTTTGGGGATGCTGGCTGCTTGTGACGGTGAGGACATTCCAACACTCGTCTCTGGAGAGGATTCCATGCCAGAGCCAGAAAATATAGATTCAGACTCTGACACTTCAGATGAATTAAAAGATCTAGCGGATACCACACAGCTGAAGAAAATAGCTGTCTACTAAATAAATTTACCATGAATATGTTTTGGTATGTTTGCATTTATACTTGCACTGTTATGTTAAAAGCATGTGCATTTACTAGATTCATTTTACAAAATGAAGTTTACAAAATGAGGCTTACTCTCTGTAAAATGTTGTATGTTTTCTGTAGGTATGTGTCATCTCAACTTTATTTTTTCTTATTTTTTTTGGTGTTTTATCTACTGTATGTTTCAACATTTTGTTTACTTAATAAAGTTGACTTTATAAGAATTTGTGTGTTCAAACTGAATGTGCATTCTCACTGAGTACTTCTATGGGTTAGATCAGTGTTTAGCAACACGAACTGCATAAATTCAGTAGCAAAAAAGGCTCCTTATACAGCATGCAGCTTTGTTGAAGTCCTCCTTTACGGGGGAAGCCTGTTGTCTAGCTGTGGGAATCCTGCAAGGAGAGGCTGTTGGAGAAATTCCGAACCTAGCAGTGCTCTGGAAGACGGCTAGACAGGTCTGTACCCTCCCCCCACCGCTCCTGCTCCCACTTCTACTGTACCTATCTGTCTCTCCTGTCCTGTCTCTCACCCGTCCTCTCTCCACCGCTGCTCCCCTAACCCCTCTAACCTCATCCCTCTGCCTCCCTACTCTCCCCTCCCGCACTCTCTCTTGTGCTCTCTGGAACTGTCACTTCTCTGCTAACAAAGCTGATTTCATCCCTGCTTTTTCCTCCCACCTCTCTCGCAATTTCCTTTCTCTCCCTAAAACCTGGCTTCCCCCTGATAACACTGTAACTCCTGCTGCCCTGTCCTCTCTCTACGTCCTGTCCCATACTCCGCGTTTCACTGGACAGGGAGGTGGGACTGGTCTCTCCTCTCTCCCCCTCCTTACTCTTTTCTGTCCCCTCTGACTAACTCTGTTAACACCTTTGAATTTCATGCTGTCCAACTAACCTCTCCCTGTCAACTCCTGCTAAGTGTACTGTACCGTCCCCCTGGACCTCTCACTCACTTTTACCCCAACTGTCCTGTTGGGTGATTTCAATATCCATCTTTCCAACCCCACCCACTCTGCCAGATTCCTTCCTCTCCTTCACTCCTTCAACTTCTCTATCCCATCCTACCCACAAAGCTGGCCGTCAACTGGGCGTCACCTTCTCAAGGGCCTGCTGCCCCTCCACCCTCTGTCACCCCTCTAGACCTCTGATAACCATTTCATATCTCTCTCTCTCTCTCTCTCTCTCTCCCTACTCCAACTACCCCCACTGTCACCTCCCGCCGTAACCTCCGCGCTCTCTCTCCCCCTCTGTCCTTGCCTCCAACGCTTTCTCTCACCTTCCTATTGACGACTGCTCCCAACTCTGTAGACTGCTACCTTCACCCTCTTCTCCTCACTCGATTCCTTCTGTTCCCTCCCCAACCCTGGCTTTCCTCTGTGCTCTGCTCAGCAAGAACCAAACTGCGCTCTGCTGAAAAGAAATGGAAGAGAACCAAACTCCCTGCTGCCCTAGACCTCTACCGCTCCCTCCTCTCCTCCTTCTCTACTCTCCTCTGCTAAACGCTCCTATTTCCAATCGATTATTCAATCCCTCACGAACAACCCCCGGAAAGTCTAACACCACGCCCTCCCCACCCCACACCCTCTGTCTCCCCTACTAACTCACCCTCCTTCTCTCCCCTCTCAGACTCTGACCTTTCATCCCTCCTCCAGGGCCACAAACCCACCACGTGTGCCCTGGACCCCCTCCCCACTCACATCTTTCAAGCTGCTCTTCTTGCTCTACTCCCATTCATCTACCTTCTCAACAGCTCTCTCCTCTCTGGCCTCTTTCCCCCTGCCTCAAACAAGCCTCTATTGAACCCCCTCCTCAAAAAAACCTACCCTCAACCTCACCTTCAGAACTGCCGTCCTGTCTCCCTCTTACTCTTCCTCTCTAAAACCCTCGAGCGGGCAGTACACCGCCAGCTCTCTGCTTTCCTGTCTAACCACTTTCTGCTCAACCCTCTCCAATCTGGTTTCCGCTCTGCTCACCTGTCTGTCATTAACTCGCTAAACTCTGCCTGTGCTGTCTCTCTCTGTTCTAATTCTCCTTGATCTCTCTGCTGCCTTTGACACTGTCAATCACTCTATTCTCCTATCCTCTCTCACTGACCTGGGAATCTCCGGCACTGCTCTGGCCTGGTTCTCCTCCTACCTCTCCATCCGCACCTACCATGCTAAACGTATGCTACCTGGCACGGTGCAACCTCCACACTTCGCCGTCTCAACAGCAGTCCCCCAAGGATCAGTATTGGCTCCCGATCACCGCAGGCATCCAGTTCAAAACTCTTGTACTCCCCTACCGATGCCTTGACCAGACTGCACCCAGCTACCTCATCTCTCCCTACACCCCCATGCAACCTCTCCTCTCCTCTTGCAGTAGAAGACTGGCTGTACCTCCACTATGCTCCTCTGCCTCACCCCGCAGTGATGTAACGACCTTCCTATGGATGTCAGGACTTCCCAGTCTCTGACCCCCTTCCGGCGCCTCCTCAAGACACACCTCTTCAGACAACACCTGTAAAACACAACTCTTCCATTCTGGACAATATAGCACTCTGCCTTTAATGCACTTGAACTTGCACCTATCTGCTCCCTGTTTTACTGTATTTAATCCTGCACTTAACCCAATTGTATTTCACTTGCATTTGTATCTAACCCTGATTTAACTATCAAGACTGTTATCTGCTCTTAAACTGCCCCGATATCATAAGAACATAAGAAAGTTTACAAACGAGAGGAGGCCATTCGGCCCATCTTGCTTGTTTGGTTGTTAGTAGCTTATTGATCCCAGAATCTCATCAAGCAGCTTCTTGAAGGATCCCAGGGTGTCAGCTTCAACATTATTACTGGGGAGTTGGTTCCAGACCCTCACAATTCTCTGTGTAAAAAAACAAATAATTGTACTGTGTTTTGTATTTGTTCTTATTAGGACTGAAGTCATTGTATTTTGTATCTTGCTCTTAATTATACGTAATTCTTTATGTATTTTTTGTATACAACTGTAAGTCGCCCCGGGTAAGGGTGTCTGCTAATAAATAAATAAAATGAAAACCACTGGTGCAGTTTAACTACCAGTAAGAATTCTTCCTTTATCAAAGTCTTTAAACACACCCATAATGTACAGTACTACAATTTACTGTAGGAAACGATTTAGAAATACCTGAAACAAAAGGTTAAATACAAATATATATATATATATATATATATATATATATATATATATATATATATATATATATATATATATATATATTTAAAGTGCAAAAAATGAACCTAACCAAAGTGTTTTCTTGAGTTATTATGAACTGTGATCTATGTACTTTACTTAAAGAAACCATTCCTGTTTAAAATTCATGCTTTTCTGGTATGGTTTAACCTTAAACCCATTATCAGTGTCTAGCTGTAAAAACCATAGGAAACTGGACCATGTGATAATCTGGGACATTAGATAAATAAGGTAACCGTGAGTAACGGAGAGAAGTACAGCCTGCGGTCAACTCCATTATAATGTTTGTTCTTGAAGACATCAGTTTCCCTACATAAGGTAAGCTTCTTAGTTTTTTCTTCTCATTACATTTCAAGTTCCACAGTGTTCAATAACAAACTTAAGATAGATTTATTTGAACTGTTAATTTCTCTTTTGATTGTTCGTGACAGATTCACAGAAGTAAGTGAATAATTATTTATTTAAAAAAGATTGAGAGACATTTTAAAATAGAATAACTAAAACATTATATTATCAGTTTATTTAAATAATTTACAGGAAAGGGATCAAAGTTTTGTTTCTAGGGAAACAGATTTATGGCAGATGAAATTCAGACTTTAGCCTGAATGGCATTTTCACAGGAAAATCCATTTCAGTTAATTGGGGATAGTTTTATGCTTTTTTAAATAATGAGCCACAAAATAGTAATGATTAAGCAACCCAGAGAAAATGTCTTTTGAAAAAATGTAACATTTCTTGCTTTTGGTGGTTGGTGGGGATCCTTTTAGTCTCTTTTTAATTTGTTATACAGGTAGAGTAAAAAAACGTTTTGGTAATTTGTTGTTTGTGCAGGTGTAAGCAAAAACCTCAAATAGATAAATAAAGGGAAAGCAAGCTTTATTATACTTTCCTCTGTAACAACAAGGCACGTTTATGGTTGGTATCAGGTTATAAATAGAAGATTTTGATATATATCCAAAATAAATAAAAATATCAGCTGTTCTATGTTAAATGTTTGTTGTGTTGAAAGTGTTGGGTTTTATTGTTATGAAGGAATGCTTGTTAGTTGCCCCTGTAGCTATAGCAACATCCCGAGGACTTTTTGAAATGGAAAAAATGGAAATGTGTAGAAAGAATGCAAAGGATTTAAAATAAAAGAAGGGTGCAATGGAGTCAGTGCAAGGACTTAAGTGACATTATTAAGAGAAATGTACAAGAAAGCGCACTGAATGCGACAACACAGTTGCAGTTGAGAGCAGTTTTTATTGCAAAAGAGAAGGAAATAGAACAGACAAAAAGGGATGCTGCTGCATTGGTGAAGTAGTTAGATACAGCGCAGGGAGCACATGATTGTCTGACACAGAAATGTTTGAAAATCAAGGCAGGACACAATAAGGGTGCGTCTGTGGATAAGAATATGACCAAACATTTAAAAGAAAAATTGACCATGTACAAAGGACACATTGCTGCTGTAGGAGCACCCTCTATTTATGAGGAAGATGCATATAGTGACAGTGCTAATGAGGAGGAACCCAATGCTCCTGCATGGAATTGGCACGATAATCGGAGCATGCAATCCACATATTATCCTATGGCTCCTGTTATAACTACAACTACTTTGGATGCAGCCGGTGCAGCAGCTGGTTCATCCACTAGGATCACTGTATTGTCTCGAAGTGAAACAGATACCCTGCAATTGAGAAAGACATTGTCATTGTCTTCATCTTCGTCCACGGATGCATAAATAATTAACAAAACAAAGCGTTATTTTATGGTAAATGAGGTGCAGACTAAGGTCCTGGTTGCGGCTGCAATTGAAAAACGGATAACTTGGAAAAATGAGAGACAGAGAAAACATGTGCCTCAAGATGTAAGGCAGGCGAAGGGTGAGAGACCTCCTGCTTACAATCCAATCAGCAAGGGACCCTATGTGTGTTTTAACTGTGAGCAACCAGGGCATGGATATAAAGACTGCCCAGAGCCTTGTGTCTTGTATAGAGACTTACAAGAATTACAGAAAAAACAATGAAGGGGTCAGACCTTGGATAAGGTGGCAGATGTACTTAAAGATAGTTATGGTCGTCTTGGTGTTGAAGCTTGTTTTGGATGTCAAACTAGCATGTGTTTAGTAGACACGGGTGCGTCCTTAACTATAGTACATTCTGATCCAAATGCATGTTCTGCTAAAGCTATCACGCCTGAAGGTTTTAATGTCGGCTGTGACAGTTTCTCTGCTAAAGTATGGTTTAGTCCTACAAGTGATGCACGTAACATTCTGGGCTCAGATGTTATGCGTAAAAGAGGTTATATCATAGACTACACCAATCAGTGTATTTGGAAAGGGGAGACAGACAGTACTGTCTGTATCTCTGATGCACATGCTGTTTATGCTATTAAGAAAACTGAAAATTATGGCTTGGATTAATGTTGGCTTCCCCTCAGCCTTACACAAGCATGTTAAAATCACACATTGGGGCGTTTGCTACACATAAGCACAACTGTGGTAGTGTAGATCACACCAAGTGCCAAGTTGAAGTTCTTGGCAGAGATCCACCTCCTTGTAGCAATAAAAGTACCCTAACGAAGCAATGCCTTATGTACAGAGTACAGTGGAATCACTGCTGCTGCAGGGAGTAATCAGTCCCTGCCTCTCATCAGTAAATTTGGCCAATTCGGTCAATTTGGCCAGTCAAGAAACCGGACGGTTCTTGGCGACTTACAATTGTACAGGGAACTTAACAAATACAAACCTATCTGCGCTCCTATCATTGCATCAACTTCAAATGTGCTTTCTGAATTAACTCCTTCTGCTTGTTATTACCCAGTGCTTGATGTTTCTAATGGTTTCTGGTCACTGCCAGTGAAACCAGAATCACCTTTGGCGATATACAGTATACCTGGAATATGAAAACCTTGCAGGAATCTTAACAGTCCTACACTTTTTTACCAAATATTGGCTGAAATTTTGGCTTGCTTTTCTAAACCTCAGTGCTTTACAGTATATTGATGAGTTGAACCCAAGCTGAACCCTAAAAAAGCACAACTAATGCAGCCTTCTGACACTTTTCTAGGGGTACTCATCGAGATGGGAGGGCGCTCCCCTGACAAACACAAAGTGAAAACTGTACAGCGACTGCCTGTGCCAACTTCTGTAACTGCTTTGCGTTCCTTTCTAGGTCTGGTCAGTTTTTGTCGTGAGGTTATTGAGGACTTTGAATCCAAGGCTAAACCACTTTATGACCTGTTGAAAGGTTCCAGGAAAGGCAAGGATGTTTTGGTATGGGAAACCAAACATCAGACTGCTTTTGAATCTCTCAAAGCCTCCCTGCTAGAAGCACCTGCCCTCTGAAATCCAGCTTCTAATGAACCCTTTATTTTGCAGACTGTAGCTACCGAAATCTCTCTCTGCAGTTTTGTTACAGGAAGTGAATACCAAGCTGCATCCTGTCGCCTATGCTTTGAGACTACTCATACCACTAGAGCAAGCTTTTGATCCTTGCAACAGACACTTGTTATCTGTATATTGGGCTGTTTTACATTTTGAATTTATTACTGGTTTTCAACACATTACAGTGCAGACAGAACATACTCCCATTCGACTTCTGCTTAATGGCAGCGTTAAAGGAGATTCCAATGCTCGACTAGCACGGTGGAACCTGTGCTTATCAGAACAAAATCTGTCCTGTAATCACGTACCAGTCACGATGCTTCCTTCTGCTCTGCTGTACACAGACAAGCCACATGATTGCACACACTCCCCCTCACACATCCACAATCTCCTTTCACCACAACACCAGATGACACTGTTACATCAGTGTATGTTGACAGCTCACGCTATTGGGACAAGGTTTGCTATTCATTCCCAGGAAATGCACTTACTTTACCAGTGTCCCCCAAGCTATTCGGCACAAAAAGCGGAAGTCAAAGCTGTTTTTACAAACCTTGATCACATGCAGGACCGGTCAACATTTATTCTGATTCAGCTTTTGTTTTAACACAAAATGTTTATATACAAATTTACATACCCCAATGGAAATTTATGATTTCTAGAAATTTCTCAAACAAAGAATTTTAGGAAAAATCTTTTGTAGCAAAAGTTTTGCTTTTGTGGTTGAGGAAAAAAGAAATAGATGTCTACAATTCTTTATTTCAGCAATTTTTTTTGCAAAACTCCAAAAATGTTAATTCAAAAGTATTCATACCCTTTGATACTATGATAGTATTGTTTCCATTTCAACCATAGGTCGAGTATTGCATTGCAAAGGTCTCAATGGTTGCAGGCCAAGGAAAAAGCCACTCTTAGGAAAACGTCAAAAGGACAATAGCTTAAAGTTTGCAAAACGGCATTTGAATGACGGATATGAGTTCTGGTCAATGGTTTTGTGGAGTGATGGAGAAAGTCTGGTGAGGCATACAAAGAAAAGAACACCATACCTACTGTCAAGCATGGATGTGGTAATATCCTTCTATGGGGCTGTTTTTCCTCTAATGGCACAGGAAACTTAGTTCCAATACATGGTAAAATGGATTGCATAGCATACCGAAAGATATTGGCCAATCAACTGAAACCCTCCGCTACAAAAAAGCATGCATCAAAATCTACTTTAGAATGGTTAAAGAATGGCCTAGTCAAAGTCCCGATCTAAATCCGATTGAGAATCTTTGGTATGAGTTGAAGAAGGCTGTGCACAAGAGAAGTCCTCGAAATTTCAATGAACTGGAACCATTTTGCGTTGAAGAATGGTTAAAAATCACTAAAGAATCATTAGAGTTCCGATTGTGGTGTAATATGGAGTAGTCGCTTGCGTGCATCTGTCTCCACCTTATTTATATTATTTTAGATTTCTAACAATAGTAACCTGACAATTCAACAAATATATTTAAAATAAACTCACCAACTGCTATCTGATATGTCAAAATCCAAGAACAGACGTCCCCCAGCCTCAGATGCGACAGATATAGATCCGACAGGAGACGACGTGGCAGGTCTTTCCTCTGCCGAGCCTTCAGACTCCCAGCTGGCCCTGCACATCACCAAGATTCTGTGCTCTGAAATGGCGGCCTTCAGTACTGAATTGCAAAAGTTCAGAAGTGAGACTCAAACTGAATCTGAAAAAATGCGTACTGAGCTTCAGGAGTCTCTGGATTCTGTAAAAGATGCTTTGCTGCCCTATCTGCATGATCTGGAGCACCCTGTCACAGATATCAATTCCAGGGTTACGTCTCTGGAGGCCACATACACCAGCATGACAGAGAAAAACAAGGCTCTACAAGAGAAGATAGACGATCTGAAAAATCGCTCTAGGAGACAAAATCTTCACATTATTGGTATCTCGAAAGGACCAGAAGATAAACATCCAACATCCAACATCCTTCATGTCTTCATTCCTATCCAACGTCTTTGGTCCAGCTGCTTTCGAAAAAGATCCTGAAGTTGACCATGCACACAGATCCCTGGCTCCGAAACCAAAAACAGGAGAGAGGCTGAGGCCTGTGATCGTCCAGATGCACTATTTCCAAGATAGGGAAAACATCCTACGCATTTCCAGAGAAAAGGGTCCTTTCTCTATCTCCCTCCATTCTCTCCATACCAGCAGTTCGCCTGACCCTTCGTGGGATTCTTAAGAACTTTCCCTCTGCCTCACCTTCCCGCTTGTCTATATCAACGGACATTCTCCATTTGCTCATTTCTACTCTTCGGAAAGGCCGCTTCTCCCCCTACAAAGATCTACCTATGAAGATCATCTGCCTCTCAGCCTTCTTCGGTCTCCTCAGAAGCTCCGAATTCACAGTTTCTTCTGCTTCTAGTTTCCCTGTGGCGGGTATTCATTTCTGTGACCTTTCTTTTATTTCAGATGCTTACATCATCATTCGGCTGCATACCTCCAAGATGGATCAATTTCAGCATGGTCAGTTCATTCAGCTGTCAAGTAGAGTCCCCTATCTGCCCCTTCTTTTCAACATCAGGGTATCTCCCCAGCAAGAAACCCTGCCCCCCCCCCCCGACCCTCTGTTCACTGATTCTTCTCGCTCCCATCATCACTCGTCACTGGTTCTCAACCCACCTCTCCACCCTCTAGTCCAGAGCAGGCCTCCCTCCTCGAACATCATTCTGTATAGGCACAGCCACCTCTGCCACGCGGGCCAACATCAATCACAGCCAGATCATGAATATGGGGAGCTGGAAGCGGTGGATTCTTACATTCATTCATCCTCCTCTGATATAGTTGCTGCTCATTTTAAAATTGCTAGTATGCCCAGAGTGGGGGCTTCCTGTCCACATGGGGCCACCAGAGGTTTTCCCCTAATCAGCCTCAAGGGTTTTTTTCCTCTCCACTGAGCGGCAGGTATACACAGTCACATCCTACTAAATCACTAACCATCCCTCTGTTTGTCCGTTTTTTCCTTCTGGTCTTTTGTTTATGTTATGACGTGAAATACCTGTACATGCATGACTTTTGTTTATGTTATGCGCTGACATGCGCTGTCTTTCTTTGTCTCACGGTGTGGGAGATTTCACGAGGAGCCGTGGGTCCATCCTTTGGGGGGCAAGTTAGTCTCACTTCCCCGACCTCAGGGCTAGGCATCCACCTCCCTTACCTTCAGGGGGGTTCTCACCATGTGAGTCAGAGCAGACCCCCGGCCACACTCTGTCCTGTCGCAGCTCCTGCGCTTATCTTACCTCACCTCGAGGCTCTGTTCTATATTCTGCCTTTCTTTCAGGGAGTGGCCACTCAGTGCTCGAGTCCCATACTAACCTCTATGCTTTGTCCTTATTTCAGGTCCCAGGCAGCGTGAAGTCTCGCGGCCAATCAGGGGTTTAAAGCGCCCCTTTACAGAAGTCTCAGATGCTGGGTACCTCTCTCTCTATCTCCTTTGTTTCCTGGTCTACCGGGACTGACTTCCTCCCAAGGGGCGGCTCCCAGAGTCATAACCCTTGAATGTGTTTTCAGTTACTGGGTCCTTTGCCCCTGGGTTGTTTTGGCATCGTCGCCCTCAGTCAGCGACCATCTTTCTATCCTGTTTTGGTTGCTGGGTCCTCTGCCCCTGGGATGTCGCCCTCATTCAGTGACAACTTTCTATCCTAGTTTCCATGTCCAGCTCTGCTGGTCTGCTGCTAGAGTCAGGGCCTTGCCCGCTCCTCTATCCTACTAACTGCTCCTTTCTGCATCTTCTGCCCTATCCTTACATCCCCCAGCTCACGCCCTGTGAAACAGGCGTCATCATTATACTGCCGAACGCAAGCGCATTCATAGGAACACCCCAAATCACATGATCACATCGGACCTTATGGTAATACAGCAGATGGAAACTTCATAAGACCCCCATCAAACGATTACTATTAACAATAACAATAAACTAACAAAGCAAAAACGTCAATTTTACATAACATATGTATTTTTGTTTTATAAATTCAAAAGCGAAAAAATAATTCCCCTGATACCTCTTTGTAGGCTGTAAAATATTTAGTTGCAATTTAGTTTAAATCAGAGCAATATCATTTTAAATAATGTCCTTTATTTTCCAAAGACTTTACGGTCTTTGACGTGAAATATCTGTGAATGCATGACGTGCGTATGTCATTGACTGCATGAATATATATTTTACTTTTTATCTTTCATTGATTTATTCATTATTAGGGGAGACCTTGTCTTGTTCATACAAGGGACATTTTGAAACAGTGTTGATGAAGATTATTATTTAAATACAGATGACTGTAGTACACGATTGCATTGGGAATGTCAGATTATATGGTAATATGCATATCACTGTGTACAGGGCCGTGTTAAGCCAATGGGCTACATGGGCTGAAGCCCAGGGCCCCGCCGTTCCTGTAAAATCAAACTGATGACGGTTGGCTAATAAAAAAGCATGGACTAAACGAAACAATTTGCCTATTTTTTAAAACATTTTGTGTCCTTTTGGCATGCCGTAGTTATTTGACAAAATAAAAAAAATCTTATGGTAGCTATACCCACTGGTGTTCAACTAAAATAAGCTAAGCTGAGTAGCTAGTGGCAAACATGTCACGGAAATACGAGAGCGGTGCAAAAAAAAGAAAAATCAATAAACTCAAACTAGCTAAAGCCAAGGAGTTTATACTGTAAACAGTACCCCAAAACTAACTAAATTCTTTAAAAGTCAGTGTCAGAAGAATGAAAGTGAGGAAGAGCCACATGAGTCAGAGGAGCAAGCAGAGAGCGGCGAGTCGGTTAGCGCTGAGTGCACAGCCACAACAGCAGAGGAGAAAAATGAGAGCGAGCCATTGAACTGCCAACTTAAGGCGGGAGAAACTGACGAAACAGATAATGCTATTGTTAGCTCCGATACGGCATGTTGGGGTCCAATAACCGAGGAGGTGAGATCGCACTGGGTGAGCAAGGGCCCCCTTATTTGCCAGAATAAAGACAGTAATTTTTCAGAATAAAGACAGAATTTAATGAATTACTGAATTTAATGGCTCAATCATTTAAGTCTCATGTCGATTGAACATGACCTGCTTCGCCAAATGGACTTAACAGACATTATTAAGGAATTCTCAAGTTTGAAGGCAAGAAGCATAAGATCTAGCAATGGTAAGTCAACTGTGTCTTTATACTTTGCAATGTTAAGGAGGCTTGAGAGTAGAGCTGATTACACTATGTTTTTGTCTAATGTCATATCATGCTGCGCTGCCTGATAACATGGTCCCACCGACTACAACCAGAGTTGATTTAATTTGAAACGATGCGGTCGGTAATGAGAGCTAGTGGTAGTGCCGACTACCATACTATTTTGCATGCTATAGCTACTGTGATGCGAGTGGTAACGCTGTCCACTGCCTATTCGAATGACATGGTATTGTATGAGATTGTGCATGAGCGCAGAGCATGGAGTAGTGGTTAGGGCTCTGGACTCTTGACCGGAGGGTTGTGGGTTCAATCCCAGGTGGGGGACACTGCTGTTGTACCCTTGAGCAAGGTACTTTACCTAGATTGCTCCAGTAAAAACCCAACTGTTTAAATGGGTAATTGTATGTAAAATAATGTGTAAAAAATAATGTAATTGTATGTACAAATAATGTGATATGTTGTAACAATTGTAAGTCGTCCTGGAAAAGGGTGTCAGCTAAGAAATCAATAATAATAAATAAACATCCGCTGATTGTACAGTATTATGGGGGTGGGGGGAGGGTTCCAAGGGGGCCCCTGAAATGTTAGTAGCCCTGGGCCCCCAAATACCTTAATACGGGCCTGACTGTGTACATTATTATTACATATTATAGTTATCCATATGACTATAATATGACGTCTATCACAAGCTGCGCACGCGTGACTGCACGGCTGGAGGACCCCCCTCTCCTCTGGATATTGAACGCACCCAGGTTTTCCATAATTGTATCAGGCGGTCAATATGTTAAAGACAACCTTGCATAATCTCGTTTAACGTTACAATTTCAGCATGGGGTGAATGCATACTGGTAACGATAGTGTTCTGTCTTTGGAATGTAATTGTGGTGTTCTGAGCGACGTAGGCTGAAGCAATGCCGCTTCCTTGTCAACATGTTGAAATTACAGCCTTTTTTTTTACATGTTTAAATGTAACGAATGCTCGTGAAAAGGCACCTAGCCTAATTGACATATTAACATAAATCTAAAACGATTACGCAACGTGCAAATTACATGCTACTTAATAAATTAGGAGACAAAAAAAACAGAGCACGAAAAAGAATGGAAAATGTCTGTTGTCGATGCAGCGATTGAGCCCTTTGAAGGAACGGAACATAGAGACGTTAACCCAAACAATCTGAATAATTCTGCAAATGACCCAACATATGGTAAGCCTAAATAGAACCAACGAGGTTTTAAAAGTACCGTAACTAAGCAGTGATTCGATCAGTATAGGGTGACATGTCGTATGTTTTTACAAAACAAATATTTCACAAAGTTTGGACGAAGGGTAAATTCCCCGTGAAGATTGATTCCTCCCTGTTTGGACTAATGCCAGTGTTTGGTTTTAATAATTACTTAGATACCCAGTATGAATCTCCTGTATCCTTGCTTTATTTTATTGTTTAGAAATATAACAACCTTAATAAAATAATATGCAGCACGTTTTTTTTTTTACTGCAGTACTTTAAGTGATGTCTTTGTATTTGACGTACGCTTTCCAAATAACGTTTTCTTGTAGTTGCAAATATAAAGCCCCCAGTCTACTAACTCAATGGCTTCTTCCACTTGTAATGAAATTACCTATCCTATGCTGCCAACGTTCAGTTCATGTCTTTTCAGTGTGTGATTATTTGGTATGATAGTGGCATGGCATTTATTTGTGGGAATTGACTCATTCTAGCACTTCTGATTCGGATATTTATTTAGAAGGTACTTTGGGTGAAATACATTTCACTAAAGTATAAGCCCGATGGAGAAAAAACATGCTGATGGTCGCATAGTATACCTGGGAATTTCTTTAAAAACTGAACTAGAGACCTGCATAGGGATTGTCAGAGTATTCCAGTTGGGTCATTCCACACCAAATGAGGGAATCTTTCCCTCCTCCCTGTCTCATTCTTTTGATGTTGCATCTGTGAATAATCAGGCTCCTGCTAAATTTACTCTATGCAGCTGTTTCTGTAGGTCTGTGATTTAGCTGTTGTAAGAGAAACAGGCAATCATAAAGGGAAAGTGGTTTTCTTTAACCAGTTCATAGCATGTTTAGCACAGCCTTGTTGATGCTCCCATTGCTGGCACATGGTGATTATTTTATTATATTAATAAAATAAAATGGATGACCTTATACCTTTTTTGTGTTGCCATAGGGACCAGTATCCTTAAGAATTGAATACAAATACAATTTGGCCAAACAGTATACAGTAGTGTACATAGTTTAGCTGATAATTCCTTGTAGTTTATATGTGAATTATTTTCTTTATTGATGCATGTCAACCTACAAAATACCATTAGTGCGTGTACACATTTTCTTAATTTCTGTACTATTTTAAAGAAACATATTTAAGTAGAATGATACATTTTACAATTCTCATTGTTTTCCAGACTTAGAAAAAACATACGTTTCTGACATATTAAAAGCACACACGTATCTGCTAACCCTTTTAAGGGGATGCAATATCTGGCCTGACGTCAACTTTGGGGTTCCCAATTACCTTTTCTTCGTTGTTGTATGATAATGTGGATAAACTATCAAGAAGGTGATCACTACAGTGGTTCAGGAGTTCTTCCACGTACAATGTGGCATTCGTATTGCCATCATTGCACCTTTTTCTACATTTGTCTCCATCGTATTACCAATAGGTAAAATGCTGACACATTATTAGACAAAAACAGCAGTTCTCTGTGTGTAGTAAGTATCAAGACGAGCTATTGAATACTTTGCAAGACATGACCTCTCAAACATGGGCCCCTTTTCAGTGCTTGTTTTCATCCATCATGGGTCGTCCCCCCCCCCCCCCTCACTATAGGCCCACAACTTCAAAAATACAAAGAATTGAGAGCTAATAATTTGTGATTCTTCCTAAAACACTTTCAGGTACATACATATGTGATATCAAGGTCCATTTGATGTGGAATGATCCAACTTGGATTTTATTTATTTATTTATTGATGATGATAAGCTTTAAATAACTGCATGTCATGTGACTTTTTTCAGTTCATAATTGATTGCTTTGAGAACTAGGGGGTCGCTTTGATCAACCTACTGTGTAGCCCACCAGGATAAGCCACAGCTGGATTGTTACTGGAGTGTTTTACAGCACTGAAATCCCTCTGGATTGCATGTGTGGATGGTTATCCAGAGTGGCTTAAACCAGTGCAGTACAAGTTCAAAACTATTATTATTATTATTATTATTATTATTATTATTATTATTATTATTATTATTTATTTATTAGCAGACGCCCTTATCCAGGGCGACTTAGTTGTAAACAAAAATACAAACATCAACCCCTTGGTCCATAAAGGAATATTTAAACGGTAAGTACTTGGGCCTGTTCCACACAAACAGAATAGCAGATGGAATTCTTCTCAACCATAAACCAAATGGGAAAAGAAGCCATGGGGCTTCCCTTAATGAATGTAGAGAAGTTTCTTTCTACTGTAGTGCTGGCCTATTTTATGTGGTTTTGGTTCATCTTGCAGGTGAGAACTTGCGAGACTTTACTGAGCTCTTCGCTGAGGAGCTTGCAGAACTGCCATTTAGTTTTGTTGATGACATTGCGGATATTCTTGAAAGTAAGAGGAATTTATTTTCTACCAGAAAAAAGTAATTGCTCATAATTTTTTTGCTTGTAGAATGGCACGCGCAATACTAGGATTCAGAATGAGACTTATCGTTTTGAATCCTTGGCTCTAACTGTTATTGGTCACCGTCCATACATTTATTTTTTGTTGTGGTTATCTGCACTGGCATTTAAGGTCTTCTGTTATCATAATTATGTAAGTATACAACAGGTTAGACAAGTTCTGTTTGGGGTGGGGTCTGTAAATACAATTCATCACCTTAGAAATGAGGCACAGAAATGCTTTTCAAATATAAACCAACATGCTCAAACCCACTCCTCCACCCTCATTACTTTCAGTCAAACCCAAGAAGAATTCAGCGCCCCGTGGTAGAAAGAGGTGGCGTGGTAGGCGGCGCAACAGGACCCAGGCCACCAAAGAACAGACTGACAACTCGCCCAAACAAAGGCCCAATTACTTTGTTTCTATTCCAATAACTAACAAACAGGTATTTACAAATGTAAAATAATAGTTTGCGTTAACTTATGGCTTCACTTGATCGAAGTTAGTGTTTTTTATAAAGGGGTGCTGTAAATGAGAAAAAAAATCACTTGCATTGTGTTTTTATTAGGATTACTACTGTGCAATCAAGACGTTAATGGCATATTAAATGGCATTTTTGGAAAAATGGAAAGATATGGCCTGATGGCATATTGAATTTGACAGTCTAATTCAATGTTTTGTCACTGCATTGTGTAGTGTGCATTTCCAGAGATGCTGCAGAGTCGCTATGGTTACAGGATGTAAAGAAATACTGAAGCTGCAATCACCTGGAATATTTGAAAGGAACGTTAGTTCCTCACACCAGGTTACAGCGATTACAGCGTGAGAACTGCCAGTGATGACTATCTATACAGCATGGATAGTTTACGTGTTTTCAGAGTATTGGAGCAGCAAAAGTAAATCAGCCAAAAGCACCATTCCACATTTAATTTGTAGTACCCAACACTCTAAGGTGAAATGTTGAAAAAAGTAAATACCTGTCATACAGTAAGAGAAATAAGTCGACAAAGGAAGGTAAAAATGTCCATCTCCTCCTTTCTTCCAACGTATTTTTAAAAATACAGATCAAAGAATACGTTTTCAGTATAAAACGTGACGCACTCAAAATGAAAACATTACAAAGTCAGTATCAGGTATGACCTAACTGAACATTAAAACAATCCTGGCAGCGTTGACGCATGGACCTGATCAGCCTCTGGATAGACTGCTGTGGGATGTTCCACCGCTCTTCCTGTGCAGCTGCAGACAGTTGTCGAAGGTTGGCTGGTCGCGGTTGCTCCACCGGTTGGCTTGAACAACACAACAGTCAGCATAACGGTCCTGGACCAGTGTGGTGACCCTCTGCCTTCAAGGATGTGACCTGTCCCTCACAGAGCCGGTTTCCTGGTTTCTCTGGACTAGTCTGCTGATTGTTGAAGCAGAACATCTCATTCTCCAGGCAACTTCTCTCACAGACAGGCCGCCTTCAATCATGCCAATAGCAACCAGGCGATCTTCATTACTCAAGCGGGGCATGGTCATATCTTTCACTGTTCTTGCGTTAATTAATCATATTTTCGAATGGCTATTTATACAGATTCTTAATCAACTCATTTAGGCAATTTTAACAAACACTGAGCACCTGGCATTTTTATGAAATCACATAACTTGAGCTCAGTATTTTGTTATCCCAAGGAACAATACTACTCAAACAATCAACAAACCTATCTGCTCACTATTTAAAATGCAAATAACATTATGTATGTGCCCAATGAGCTATTGATGTAAAACTTAGACTGTTGCGTTTTCAGTGTGTGTGTATGTGTGTGTATATATATATATATATATATATATATATATATATATATATATATATATATATATATATATATATATATATATATATACAGTACTGTGCAAAAGTTTTAGGCAGGTGTGAAAAATGCTGTAAAGTAAGAATGCTTTCAAAAATAGACATGTTAATAGATTATATTTATCAATTAACTAAATGCAAAGTGAGTGAACAGAAGAAAAATCTAAATCAAATCCATATTTGGTGTGACCACCCTTTGCCTTCAAAACAGCATCAAGCATCAATTCTTCTAGGTACACTTGCACACAGTTTTTGAAGGAACTCGCAGGTAGGTTGGCCCAAACATCTTGGAGAACTAACCACAGTTCTTCTGTGGATTTAGGCAGCCTCAGTTGCTTCTCTCTCTTCATGTAATCCCAGACAGACTTGATGATGTTGAGATCAGGGCTCTGTGGGGGCCATACCATCACTTCCAGGACTCCTTGTTCTTCTTTACGCTGAAGATAGTTCTTAATGACTTTCGCTGTATGTTTGGGGTCGTTGTCATGCTGCAGAATAAATTTGGGGCCAATCAGATGCCTCCCTGATGGTATTGCATGATGGATAAGTATCTGCCTGTACTTCTCAGCATTGAGGAGACCATTAATTCTGACCAAATCCCCAACTCCATTTGCAGAAATGCAGCCCCAAACTTGCAAGGAACCTCCACCATGCTTCACTGTTGCCTGCAGACACTCATTCGTGCACGCTCTCCAGCCCTTCGCGAACAAACTGCCTTCTGCTACAGCCAAATATTTCAAATTTTGACTCATCAGTCCAGAGCACCTGCTGCCATTTTTCTGCACCCCAGTTCCTGTGTTTTCGTGCATTTTGAGTCGCTTGGCCTTGTTTCCACGTCGGAGGTATGGCTTTTTGGCCGCAAGTCTTCCATGAAGGCCACTTCTGACCAGACTTCTCCGGACAGTAGATGGGTGTGCCAGGGTCCCACTGTTTTCTGCCAGTACTGAGCTGATGGCACTGCTGGACATCTTCTGATTGCGAAGGGAAGTAAGCATGATGTGTCTTTCATCTGCTGCAGTAAGTTTCCTTGGCCGACCACTGCGTCTACGGTCCTCAACGTTGCCCGTTTCTTTGTGCTTCTTCAAAAGAGCTTGGACAGCATATCTGGAAACCCCTGTCTGCCTTGAAATTTCTGCCTGGGAGAGACCTTGCTGATGCAGTATAACTACCTTGTGTCTTGTTGCTGTGCTCAGTCTTGCCATGGTGTATGACTTTTGACAGTAAACTGTCTTCAGCAACCTCCCTTGTTAGCTAAGTTTGGCTGTTCCTCACCCAGTTTTATTCCTCCTACACAGCTGTTTCTGTTTCAGTTAATGATTGTGTTTCAACCTACATATTGAATTGATGATCATTAGCACCTGTTTGGTATAATTGTTTAATCATACATCTGACTATATGCCTACAAAATCCCTGACTTTGTGCAAGTGTACCTAGAAGAATTGATGCTGTTTTGAAGGCAAAGGGTGGTCACACCAAATATGGATTTGATTTAGATTTTTCTTCTGATCACTCACTTCGCATTTAGTTAATTGATAAATATAATCTATTAACATGTCTATTTTTGAAAGCATTCTTACTTTACAGCATTTTTTCACACCTGCCTAAAACTTTTGCACAGTACTGTATATCTGGCAGGATTTGAACCCTAACTAGTCATACTTTCATTCCAACTACATAACCGCTACGCTACACAGATTCACATATTAACCCTTTCAACAGACAACCCTTTCAACCCTTTCAAAACCCTTTCAAAACACAAGCCCAGTTAGTAGAAACAATTGGGGCAACCTTGGCCCCCATCGGTTTTACAGTTGTGCCTATTTGCTTTGTGCTGGGCAAGGTTACTCCAATTGTTTCTTGAAACTTGGCTTGTGTTTTTGATATCTCTACTTTAAATGAGTGGGCACTTTTGGTAAGCTGGCGTATTTTTCACATTTCCAATGTGTTTTATATATATTCAGAATACTCACAAGCGCTCTGTGATGGTGGTAAAGTATGAAAGCTGATATATAAAATAAGGATTGACTGATTGTTGATTGACTAGGACAAATCCAAATTGTATTGCTGTTTGCCATTTCTATGGTTGATAAATTAGTTCCACTTTAATTTTAGCTTTGTGTAATAAAGCCATCTCCCAATCCTTTGTGTTCTAGTAATGGTCTGTACTGTGTGTTTTAGTTATTGGATAAAATAGGAGATGTCCAGAAGAGCCTTGTGAAAAAAGAGAAGCAGCTTCAAAGGGCACTAATCCCTTTGGAGAAGCTGCATTTAACAGTCATTGTAGCTACCCTGAGGACTGAAGAGGCAGTACAGAGGTAGGTGTTAAAAAGACAAATACATTATTTTCCATTAAGTAATCCTGCACATGCCAAAAATATTGATAATCTCCAAAAGCTTCCTGTCTGACAGTAAGTCACTGTGAAATAAATGCATCTCTCAAAGACTGCTGCCCATTTAGTCTTGGGCACTTGCATAGTAATAACTACACTCCATGCAAGCTGAACACTTAAATAGTGCAGTATGCGAAATAAAGCTTTAGAGCTTTAGTTATTGATTAATCTGTCGTTTCTTATTCAACAAACAATTTTATGATTATAAACTTAAAGCAACATGGTTTAGGCCTGAAATATCACAGGTATCTTACCTAATGTATTCCTATTGAAAAGAGCCAATTCCTAAAACAAGAAGCCATTTATTGGCCTGAAAACTGATTCAGGGTCCTCACTAAAAACATTATTTTAATGAGAGGAAGAAATTGTTTTGGAAATCTTTTTTTAAATGTTTCTTGCGTATCCCAGAGGTGACAGGAACTCAGGCTGGTATCGACTGACTGTTTGAAGCAAATTTGAATTGGCAGCTGAAAGTGCATCGCGTTCATTGCTGATAATGACTGTTCTGCTGTTCTTTTGCAGGGCAGTGAACGCTTTACAGCAGTGCAGAAGGAAAGTTGATGAAATCTTGCAGGGCAGATTACCCAAGATGATATTTCATGGGATTGATCAGTTTAATAATAAAGTGTGTTATGTCAAAATGACAGCGAACGAGCAGCCAACACTACATCAAGTGGCGGGTCAGTAAATCTGCAGTGTTGATATAGGAAGCTAGAAAAGGCCGGAAACTGCATCTTTTTATGACCGTAGTCTTGGGCTCAGTGGAAGTTTGCTGTAATGAGGCTATAAAATGTTCTTTTAATATGCCCAATAATACAAAAACAGGCCTGTGTTTTTTTTTTTTTTGTTTTTTTTTTGCCTGGCATCCCGATTTGTTTTGTTACATCATACAATGCATTCACCTGATAATACTGTGTTTTGGTACAGAAGGATATTACATTTGTCGCTTAAAATAATGTAGAATGGTATTAATACAGTATCATTGTGCAGCTATAAATGGCTCTAGGTTGTTCTGCCGGGGTAAACGCTAGAATCTTTTAATAAATTACTGGATTTATTGCACTACATGTGAATCGGATGGTTAGCTAAGAGGTGTTGGAGCTGAAGCTAGGCTGCACTTCCATTTCCCTTTAAAGGCAGCCAGAGCTGGCATGCACATGTAGCAATAACGTCACTGATTCAGGCCATTGAGTTCGGAACTGAGGTGTCCATTTTCTTTTTTTTTTTTTTACCCTAATAAGTGAAAACTCTTGCCAACCTCGCTTACTATACATTTAGGAGTACCACTGAATAGTCACCCACTTGAATAGTAAAGTGACAGTTGACCACAGAAACTGTAAGTCAGTTAATCGCATATCATGTGATTTATGAATTAACCGAAGTGTTCGTTTTCAGATGGGTGGAAGTGCAGTTGTGGTTGCAACCTATTAATAAACAAATGTCATTTCAGAGCATTTAATAAATAGCGTTACCAGTTTTAAAATACTACGGTCAAACGGCAAAGTGTTTACGAAGCAGTATGTTCACAATGTTGTTTGAGCCGAACCCAGAATATAGAAGGTGAAATCTTGAAAAGCTAGATATTGAGGAGATGATCACTAGCTGAGCCTGCCTCATATACTGGTAGTAGTAATATTTGCAGGGGTCTCCAACCCTGGTCCTGGAGAGCTACAGGGTCTTCTGTTTTTTCACTTCAACCAAGCTCCCAATTACGTAATTGAACCAATTATTAATTTAATTAGACATATGTTCCAGCTCTTGAGCTATTGATGATGTAAAGACGACTATAAAACCTGCAGGATTGGGGCTCTCCAGGACCAGGCTTGGAGACCCTTGTATTAGAGACATAATTCTGTTTTATACCGATGTTCCCATTGATTCAGGGAAAAAAAAGCCTTTAGATAAATATACAGTAAACTGGAATTCAAACTATTAGGCATATTTATCTTACCTGCATGCAGAATGTCACAATAATCCTTTGGATTACAGTGCGATTGCAAAAATGAGAATAATCTTGAATGAATGCTTTTTGAATCTGAATAAGTAATCTTGGCGGACAGGTGATTAAAAAAAATAAATAAATAATTAAATAAATCTTTTGAATTACTGCAAAGTTTGAAATTATATATATATATAATATAATATATAATTTGGGGTGACTTATTTTCAGGTTGGACAAAATTGTATCCAGTGGTTTACAAAATGGTATCTAACTGAGAAAGCAACTACATCTCTGTGGTATGTTGCTGAACTCTAAATTCAGCTTTTTTGTATGTTTTACTAGAGGCCATAAAGACAAGTTTTGAGACTGTGGATGTTGATATCGCAGGAAGCAAAGAGTTTAAGCCTCACCTGACTATTCTGAAGCTCTCAAAAGCACCGACACTGAGAAGAATGGTAAATATGCAATAAAACACAATTGGAGATGAAGTTGAATGGAAACAAAATATTGTACAATAATATACTGGATAGGCCAAGATTAGGCACAGTTTCTTAATAAAAGTAAGGGCCAGCATAATCTAGTGATCGGCCACCTTGGGTCAAGTTTCCTTTACTAATATAGACAATAGGGCTGGTTTTGCTTATGTTACACATGTCTGACAGCTAGAACTGAAGAGCAGCACCTAAACTCTTCATATCAACAGCTCTATAACACAGACTCAAATCAAAATGATAATAGAAAAACAGTATTATTGCAAACATAATAAACAAAACCGTAAAGAAAACTAAAAAATGCAATACCTACGTTTTAACATAAAAGGCTCTCAGACTTGTTCCAGTAGTTCAGCACTAGGTGGTGTTGCTTGCATTGCTTCAGTAAAAAAAAAGTTTTACAATTCTGCCATCTAGTGGTTGTCAAAAACTCAGTCTTCGGAAACAAAAGTTGTAAGTAAATCCATAGAAATCGGAACATTTCTCTGCCTATGGAGGAGGAAAAGATATCCTAGTTACCAGATACGGATTAAATGATGTGTTCTTAACTTGGGAAGCTCATGTTCCAGGCTTGCATGAAAATCAAGTTTCTGTATTCGTGAAGTATGACAGCTAAGATTTTACTGTGGGATTATTGGAGCTCTGTAACTTTACCCATACAGCAGTGTGGAGTAGTAGTTTGGGTTCTGGACTCTTGACCAGAGGGTTGTGGGTTCAATTTCCGATGGGGGACACTGCTGCTGTACCCTTGAGCAAGGTACTTTACCTAGATTGCTCCAGTAAAAACCCAACTGTATAAATGGGTAATTGTATGTTTTAAAAAAAAAAAAAAAAAAAAAAAAAGTGATATCTTGTAACAATTGTAAGTCTCTCTGGATAAGGGCGTCTGCTAATAAATAAATAATAATAATAATAATAATAATAATAATTTGAATGGAGCACAGAGTGAAATAAAAACAAAATAGGTGCCTAGCAGCAAGCTCTTGGCTGAAGATTACAAACCACCTTTAACATTCCTTGATCATTTCTCAATCGGAATGAAAGCCTGTAATTTTTTGGCTACAAAAGATATTGTAACTATTGCCTTCAGATCTTCAAATGACCTTCTATTTGAGCAATTGAGGTACCTCAAAGTCATACAAGTGATTGCTGCAATTTAACCTTGACATTTGTATGTGGGTGTTCTGTATATTTATCAGGGGATTTCATTTGAAATGTACTTGATACTTGTGGTGTAGTATAAACACAGAATGGAGTTTATTAGATTACAAAACATGTAAATGTATTCTACTTTTATCTTCTTAAATATATAATCGTTGTATAATGTCATAACACTGCACACCTCCTGAATATCACAGCTATAAACTGATCTGGGTGTACAGTACGCAACATCATCAAACCGCCACACTATTTGGAGAGAGCCCAGGATTGAAAAGTAGAGGGTGTTCAGGTCAGCGTTGTGGTGGGTTAACCGGTGTCTCTATCTGTCTGTCTGTCTGCCTGCCTGGTCCTCCTTACTGTAACAGTTTCATTGCCTTTCAGGAGAACTAAAAAATGTTTAATATATATCTTTACAAACCAACTCGTCATTCTGTTAACAGTTTAAAAAATGCTCTTTACTTGCATCCCATTTAGAGGCTGAAGAAGATTCTGTATGAAGAATATGAAGATGCTGCTTTTGGCACTGAGCTGTTCACTCGTATTGATCTCTGTTCAATGCACAAGAAGCAAGCCTCTGGTTACTACCACTGTGAAAGCTCAATACTGTTGGCTTCCTGTGATGGAGAAACTAGGGAGGTAGATTCAGGCTCAAAAGAGAGTGCTTCAGCTTCAACAGCAGTCCCCTTCACTGGTGAAATGGATTCCAAAAATGCTTTGGACCAGTGTTTACAATCTGTCGGCAATTATTCTGCCAATGAGTCATCTATCAAACAAGCTGTGGATTGTAGAGATACTGCTGATCACATGAGCAAAACTGACAAGATGGACAGTTGGCCTGGAGCCACTGGTAACAAAAATGACAAGATCAGTGTAGGCCCTGCAGAGGTCTGCTGCAAAGAAGGCGCCTCTGCAAACAAGGTCACTGATGAAGGAAATAAACAGTGAGAACGTTTTTAAACTAACAGCCAAGGAATTGTGTCCAAGTTTCTCACTCCAGAATTAATTTTTTGTTTATTATGCACTGTATAAGTGGGAGTGTGTTCACACCAAAAAAAGCAAATGCTTCTGTGGTTCTTGAAACGGATCTTCTTGCAGCCATGACTACAGAAATAAAAGATGCCCTAGCTACGTATCTGAATACAGTGACTGATTTCCAGATGGAACTCGCTGACTTCAGACTTGGACTGTGAGTTATCTGCATCTGGATTATACCAATAGTGAGAAGAGAGGGGAGGGGGAGTGTGTGGAGGTCACATATTTAAGAAGTCATTCTAGGCTGGGATGTTTTAAGTTCACCTGTTAAGTACCATGGTCCTCATTTGAGGACAGGCTGCTTTGTACATTTTGTAACATCTACCTTATTATTATTATTATTATTATTATTATATATTTTTAATTTTCTCTAATTTATGTTATGACAACTTGCTATAATTAACCACAAACATTAAGTCTAAAAGTAACTGAATTCTGTAAATATGCTTTTTGATGCCTCAATATAAAATAAGAAACTGAAGCCTAAAGCCTTGGGGTTTTCTTACCCACTGTGGATAAAGCCCCATTTTCTATGTTTAGCTTCATAGCCGGCGTTAAATTTCACTGGTCTGGTTATGGTCATGTCTAACTTGACTGTCCTCAGAATAGGACGGAGCAATTTGTAGCCAAACTGAAGGATTGTATTGTTTTTCATGTGAATAAATATTGTTTTAGAATGTATGAAATTACTAAATACAGATTGTGTTCTGATTCTTTTTTTTTTTCAAAGAAATTCATTTGGTACTTAATGGGTTAATGTAGCAGAGCAAAGGTACAAAATGTGTCTAGTGCCATTGTAGTTCCTGTTGTATGAAGGTGTGTGGTGTTTTTTTAAAAAAATTTAAGATCTTTGACAGCTTGTTGAGTGTTTCTGTTGTCTGAGATTTATATCTTCAGTTGCCAAAAATAAAGGATATGATTCACTACAATCTTCATTTAATTAAGTGACATCATTATACATGTCATTAATGTTATGCATTATTTATTGAGTGTGATCCAAGACGAAACCCATCCAGAAGACGGGGGGTAAAAGAAAGCAATTACAATGGCTGGGTTGACATGCATATGAAAACACACTGTACGTTTATGGACTACTTCAACACTAGGACTGCCGCGGTTATGCTCATACCTACAACTGCTGGTACATTTTAAACACCATCAATATTAAAATGAAAGACAAACTACAGTAGATTAGGAATATAACTGCTTTAAGAGATTTGTGTTGTAAATGAACCTGTTAATATAAAAATGAGGGATTGAAAGCAGGTTGAGCTGACGTTGTCCTAAGTCTTTTAGAGCACCACTAAATCGCTGCTATTATGTGCTCTACCTGAGATGCTTTTATTATGATGTGGATAAAGTTATTTTGAACTGTTTGCTCAGCTAATAGTATGGCACCAAAAAATAAACTTCAAAAGCAGAGTCTACACAACGGTATTTCCATTAATATTTTTTTGTTGTTGAAAATATGACATTTTCCAAGATGGTCATTTCCAAATAGTTTCCAAGATTAACAAACCAAAAAGAGACAGGATTGGGGGTCAAATTGATTGTTCCAAATTTCTAATTTATTCTTAGACTTTAGTTAAGAGAACTGGGAACTAAGAGTATAGACTCTAGGAAGTTTTTTTTTTTTTTTTTTTTTGCTATAGTGTATGATTACTATAGTAAGGTGCATAATTTGTATTCTGTAATTGGTCACGTCTTCAGATATAATGCAGACAATGCTTTGATTATAAGGGCTCTACATTTCCTAAAAGGTAGAAAAAAAGGATATACAGTATAATGTGAAATATATAGGCAGAAATTTCAAGGCAGACAGGGGTTTCCAGATGTGCTGTCCAAGCTCTTTTGAAGAAGCACAAAGAAACGGGCAACGTTGAGGACCGTAGACGCAGTGGTCGGCCAAGGAAACTTACTGCAGCAGATGAAAGACACATCATGCTTACTTCCCTTCGCGAATCGGAAGATGTCCAGCAGTGCCATCAGCTCAGAACTGGCAGAAAACAGTGGGACCCTGGTACACCCATCTACTGTCCGGAGAAGTCTGGTCAGAAGTGGCCTTCATGGAAGACTTGTGGCCAAAAAGTCATACCTCCGACGTGGAAACAAGGCCAAGCGACTCAACTATGCACGAAAACACAGGAACTGGGGTGCAGAAAATGGCAGCAGGTGCTCTGGACTGATGAGTCAAAATTTGAAATATTTGGCTGTAGCAGAAGGCAGTTTGTTCGCCAAGGGCTGGAGAGCGACACGAATGAGTGTCTGCAGGCAACAGTGAAGCATGGTGGAGGTTCCTTGTTATATATATATATATATATATATATATATATATATATATATATATATATATATATATATATATATATATAAATTACTCACATTTATCTCAAACTCTTGATGTAAAATTGTAGTAAGTGTTTAGGGTTACTAGAGTCACAGTAACAGCAGTAGATTTGACCTTGTGGCTGTTACATAACGACTGTAAGAATATCTTCATTTAATAGGAATTGTATGATCCCTTTCTGCCTCTAAATGAAGAGAGGGAGCCTGTCCAGGTTTGGTTTAGCCTATAAATTGGTGATTCAAATAATGTTGACATTAATTCTGAATTGCTACTTAATTTGTCAGGAACATTTCATCTCTGTATAAATGCAATGAGCTGTATAAAAAAACTTTTGCAGTGGCTATGTCCAACAAGCTAGATAAAGAGGCTTGTTAAATTAAAAACATACTGACGTATTTTGTGCTACATTTTAATATATTTGCCTTTTGAACCAAGATGGATGTAAAAAAAAAAAAACTACATCCATCAATCAACAGAGTTTAAAGAATGTAAGAATTGTTAAAGGCAAGACGTGTAGTGAACAGGATGTACAGCTAGTTTCACAGACCCCAATTAGCACAACCTAAAATAACATTGGATAGTCCATGATTAGTGTTACTGTGGAACCAACCAGTAGTCAGTGGAGTACAGATTTTTGCCTTGGCTGTGCATCACATTGGCTACATTAGCCCCTACTAACCAGGTGCCCGTCGAGCTTGAGAGGACACCTGCAGGGCTGACCTTTGGTTCCAGAGTAAGTAGCTCAGAGACAACTGTTGTGAAGCTCCTGGGTGGTGATTGGCTTGGTGGAGGAGTCCCACTGACTATCAATTCTCCTCCAGTGGTGTGGAGAGTTGCTGCGGTCAGGGAACATAACTGGAAATTCTGTATTCTGGTCCGTTTTATATTAATTAATATGTCCAAAAAAAATAAATAAAAAATCAGGCCTTTTACTCTGAAAGTGGTTATTTAAATTAAATTATTTTTTTTTGTAAAATATTAAGGGTATCTAAGATAAGAATATAACAGTATAACAGCACAGCCTTGTAGCAAAGCTTTGTATGACAATGAATAGTAAAGAAAATCCAAGAAACAGAACAAACAGTATAAGCTAATTGTAGTCTGCACCAATTGTCTGCTAGAATGATATCTCAATGCCCTTTCAATTAAATTGAGACTGCATTAGAAACACCTGCAGTACTGTCACTGTGTGCTTTATATATTACAATTGGATTATATTTTCTTATTAGTTGATACCTGTATGTTGATTTATTCTAGCACAGACCACATCAACTACAGTCTGTAAAATAAAACTTCATGAAGTTTTTATGCATCTGTATGCCTATAAAGGAAAGTCTGAAAACTGACTGACTAGGTAAGTAAACAACCCTCATACAACCTGTAAATGTAACAGGGAGAAGGCTCGTCTGTAATTGTGATTTTCAGTCTTTTTAAAAAAGTACCAAATAACAAAAACTATGACAACTGCAAACACTAGAAGCTATCTTTAACACAGTCTTTTTGTTTTGTGATTTGGTACTTCTGAAAGCTGTAATATTGACAGTGGTGCCAGAAATAAAATGCAAGCCTGGAGTTTAAAGATCATCTTTGAAAAAAACAAAACAAAAAAAACATAAAATATATTTGTTTGGTTACTAAACCTGTAATACTGGGGCAGGCTAAATATTAAAACTTGAGCAAATAGTCATTGTATTTCTGCATTTTGCATTGCCTCAAGAGATTTTTTTAACTGCTGAATTTTAAACAGGAGACCATTCTCACCATATTAAAGTACTGTAGTTGTAGTTTGTTGGCAACTTTGCATCAAGCAACAAACTACGGTGGCCCTCAAGTGCAAAACACAACAACATTAAGGAAAATGCTGCAACATTAAGAAAAACGCTGCAACATTAAGCAAAACACAGCGACATTAAGAAAAACGCTGCAACATTAACTTCAAACCGGAAAGGGTAGGTACATAGGAAAAGGGGTTCCACATCACTGATAGGAGGAACAACCTGTCAATCACTGTGCTGTGGAACTGTGTGGCGAACACAGTCCATATTAATACAATATAATTTCCCTGCGCTTTGTCCTTAATATCTTGTAAGATATATATATATATATATATATATATATATATATATATATATATATATATATATATATATATATATATATATATATATATATATGTATATATATATATATATATATATATATATATATATATATATATATATATATATATATATATATATATATATATATATATATATATATATATATATATATATATATATATATATATATATATATATATATATATAAAAGATATTTGTGTGTAAATACACAGGAATGGGTAAAAGCCGGACCAAGTTAAACCCTGCTGGACGGGGCATTTAACCTGCTCCGATCATCTTAACTAACCAACATCAATCGATTCCTCCTTGCCAGCTTAATAAAAAAAAAAAAACATATTTTAGCACTTATATATAATAGACTGTGTTACGCATTTTAATTAAAAATAATGATAATAATAAAGTAGCCTATAAGTGCTAAAATGTTTTTTTTTTTAATTTATTTTTTATTAATCTGGCAAGGAGGACACAGCACAGTGATTGACAGGTTGTTCCTCCTATCAGTGATGTGGAACCCCTTTTCCTATGTACCTACCCTTTCCGGTTTGAAGTTAATGTTGCAGCGTTTCCTTAATGTCGTTGTGTTTTGCTTAATGTTGCAGCGTTACCTTAATGTCGTTGTGTTTTGCTTAATGTTGCAGGGTTTTCCTTAATGTCGTTGTGTTTTGCTTAATGTTGCAGGGTTTTCCTTAATGTCGTTGTGTTTTGCACTTCAGGGCCACCGTAACAAACAGCCAGTGCTTACAGTTCTATGTAATAATCCACTTAACCTTCTTGTCCTTCTTACTGAAATGGATACTGTTTGTTTCCATCAGAAAAAGAGTACTATCAAACCACTGTGAATCCATCACCCCCAGTTAGGATAGCAGGCTCGCAGAAATCTGTCTCTCCATCTCACTTTAATGGGGAAGTTATCTAATCAGCATCCCATGCAAAGGATGCTACAGTTAAACCTAGAACTTCAGAAAGCAGTAAGGGAGGGCTGGATTGTCTGTAGAATGCTGATTTCACCTGCAGCAGCTTCAGTTTGAAATTTCAGATAAAACCGTGGTTTAGACAGTGTGGTACCTCAGCCTCCTAAAAGTATTTTTAATGCAGTTCCTGGTAAGATTGAGTGAAGTTTACCTGTATTTGCCAGTGTAGGATTAAAAAATGTGTGTGCAAGGCTGCATTAATGCATTTATATATATATATATATATATATATATATATATATATATATATATATATATATATATATATATATATATATATATATATATATATAGTATTTCTTGTTGATATGGTGGCAACAATTACAATGTGCTACTGGTCTAGTTGCTTTATTATAGATACAGTAAAGTATAGTGCATGTACAATTCACTGTCAACATGTCTAGGGGTTTGTATGTTATTACATAATGAATTTTGAAAATTGACAACTGAACTTCCTGTACAGCAGATGGCTCTTTTGGTTTTGAATCTCCATAACAGGTGGCGTTTACATGCACAAGTCATGACAGTTTTCCTCACGACGTGTTTGCCTTACATTTCAGGAAATGCGTTACTATGCAGTTCTGATGAAAAAAAAAAATCGGCTGTACCAATGCATATTTCTCAATTCATAGTCATTTAAGGGAGGGGATATTTAAATGTCTGTGTCTGCTTACTAAGTAGGAAAAGAACTACTGAATATCGTGAGGAGAGCTTCATGCGTTGCCATGAAGATAAAAACATTTAACAAGAGAAATTAATTCACGTGTTGTCGCGCACATTCTGAATTACGCCGGACATTAGCTACTTGTTTGTCTGGTTACCTTTCCAACACACACACACACGCACACACACAAAATTATATAAAATATAATTTCTACTACGTACAAGTTTTACATATTTGTGTGTGTTCAATGTTGAAGCTAGCCACAGCGCTTCAGCAGAAACATTTCGATCACAAAACTGCAAAGCTGCAGCAGCTCAACCTGGATTCTGTGCTGCGAGTGACACACGCAAGATACATCATATGTTACTTTCGTTTTAGATTAAAAACTACTTTTGTTTTTACAGTTTTGCATGTACATAAACCTTTTTACACACTAGTTCCGTTTGGAATGTTTATTTTATTATAGTTTTTCATTTTTTGAAGTAGTGGTTTATATGTGGTAAATTAGAAAATACACCCTTTTATGTTTAATTGTTTATGTAAATACGGCGTTTCGGCTCATTTTAATATTGATGATGTTTAAAATGTACCGTAATAATAATAGCCATCGGCGATTGTAGGTGAGTATAACCGCGGCGGTTCTAGTGTTAAAGTATGACTGACATCGTTCCGTGGGTACAAATTTGTCAAATTAAGGGACAAACTGAAGAATCATAATTTTACTAAGCCAGTACACTTCCTTATCTGGAGTAATCCTGTTGGAAGTCTTGTGTTAAGCAATGCTTATCGCTGGCGATGGGAATGAAGCTTCAGCTGGTTTGACCCTACATGAACCAAATGAGGCAAACAGTGTTCATTTGTTTCAGTTGAACCATTACACGTGACCTGTGCTGTGAGTGTTTCTTTGAGGAATCCTTTGACGTTTCAGACTGTCCAATTCCTACCACAGTATTCACAGTGCACTGTTTCAGGCAAGCCAAAAAGAACAGTTTTGGAAATGTTTTATAAATACAAAATTATAGCCTAAAATGATGTCCCCTCACAATCAATATCAACCTGACATGTACTCCTACTAGGAAGCATTGCCCACCCAGTTAGTGGAGGAGTAAATTGTAATCTGCTTTAGACACAGCACTGCTGTTAAGTGAGCAAAAAACATTGAGTGCTCTGCTGGTACAGAAACAAATATTTCGCATTGAGTAGAAAAACATCTTCATTATAATTTTTGACTGCAAATAAATACAATAACCTAACATGACATTGCGCAACTTTAAAAGTGAACAATCTTATGTGAATTGTTTGATGTGCAAATCCACGAAGGAAAAAAGCAAAGCTTGGCCCTCCTGCTGGTTTAAATCTAGTAACGGTGTGTGTGTGTGTGTGTGTGTGTGTGTGTGTGTGTGTGTGTGTGTGTGTGTGTGTGTGTGTGTGTGTGTGTTCATTTTAAGTTTTTAAAGTACTACCGAACTCCAAAGAGTTCAAGATGTCTTACCATTTAGTAAACCAACATTTCCTCATGAAACACTTGCAATTCAACCAGTTTAGAGATAGATAAAACTTTGGGCAATTCAAATGGTTCAGTGTTTCACTGGGGCTTCAGGTGATTCCAATGGGAAATACTTTAATTCTGCGATGCTCAATTTATTACGGTGACACTATTACACTCAAATATACCTACAAACTGAAAATCTATTTACTATTGGTATTGATATTATATTGACATTTTACTAATGCCTTGACTAAAGACAGTGGGTTGTATTTCACTTTTCCCAGCAATACTAATTGAATAACATCAGAACAAATAATGCAGAGCCAATGAAACTGTGTAAAAAATAAAGCCAACCAGCAAAAGGGCACAGAGACACTGACTCATGCTTGCTTGTTATACCCAAGCAAAAGTGCACCGCACTCGGAGAGCGCTCTTTTAGCTTCACTGCCCCGACTCTCTGGAACTCTCTCCCAGCTTTAGTGCGTGTAGCTCCCACAGTCGCTCACTTCAAATCAACTCTCAAGACCCACTTGTTCTCTCTTGCTTTTAATACTTTCTAAGCCTGATATCTGTTATTAGCTGTTGTCTAAATTGCTATTTCAGGTTTTTCACTCCATCTTATTCGTATAATTCTGCTTGGTACACACATTCACAATGTTTAGAATTAACATCTTAGCCTTTTATTTAATGTGTTATGCATTGTTTTTTTTACTGTTGTAGTTAATGTACTGTACCCTGTATTTCACTGTATTTAATGTATAATGCATTGTTCTTCACTATCTTGTAAAGCGCTTTGTGATGGTGGTCCACTTTGAAAGGCGCTATATAAAATAAATATTGATTGATTGACTGTAAAAATAATTAGGAATTTCACACCACACTTCTCCGCATAATCTCAAAACATGTTAATCTCTTTCACTGTATTGTAGCATGTTCTGCAGAAATAAATACACTGGAAGCATTACTTCTATTTTAGGCAGTTCTTTATTTAAGCTCAAAACAAATCACCCAGAATGTACTTAAATACAGGCTGTGTGGGAGTATTCCTCCCTTGCTGAACAACCAGCCAATTTGTGCTGGTGACTAAACACGAAGAATCACAAACACCCTCTCCCCCACCGCCAACCCCACACTGGATGGCAGGCCTGCAGAACTTGCTACCCCCCTTTATTACCACCCCATGAGTCCTCAAAATCGCCCAAACCAACACTATCTATTCTCATTTGCATAATAGCCCTAATGCAACCAATCAGTGTTCTCCCTGGATTCTCCAATGACTAGACTGGGGGTGCGCAGCACTGCCATCTGTTGGTTTGGTTTGTTACACTATTCCCACTCACCTACCCCCCCCCCCAACCAAGGACATTCTTCCCAAATAGGAAGCAGCACACCCCAGCCTAACCCCCCTTTCCCCCATGCTGCCATGAACAAAAGTTTCTTCCCAACTGTCAGGCTGCAGTTTGCTGTAGTTGATACCCTTCTTCTCAGGGTCCCGGCCACTTCACAAGCCCAAGCTGAGCCGTCGTTAATGGCAAAGGCGAGAGGTGATCCTCACTGGGGATAGTGTCACTGGATGTCCAGTCAGTGGAGATACACTGGCCCTACACTAGAGGAGGAGGCATTGCTCCCACTCGCATTGGTGGTAACTGAAGACATTGTATTCTGGGAGATGTAGTTGTTAGTGGAAGTTTTAGGGGAGGAGAGAGGGGAGGCAGACAAGCTGTGCAGCAAAATTGCTATGCATATTTTTACACATTAAATACAAATTTTGTGTGTATTTCAGATATGCGTAAAAATGGCAGGTATGCATCTTATCTGGACCGCTGCGTATAAGTGTTATTTTTATTCATGAACCATTGTAGTCATATATATTGTGTATCTCTTAACACTCAATTACTGAACCCTTCTAGATCAAGTGCTAGCCCTTTCAAATTCAGCCTAGTTTTATATGATAAATATGCTGACCAGACATCTGGTTTTCCAGGACATTTTGCACAGGCTGTAACTGCACAGGGGCCTAATTTATATAGATTGGGACCGATTTGAGCGTGAATTAGTAAAAAACACGGATTAGCCGAAATTGAGTTTATTGTTTGGGAAATCCCTGCGCTATTAATTGAAAACTCGAAAAATGCAATAATTCAAATAAAATATAATGTCCCAACAATGGTCAAAATATATACTGTACATAATCAGTGTTGTTCAGAGGCAGAGAGCTGGTTTTAAAAAGTCATCTTGCTCCGAGTCTTTGTCATATCTGCTCTTCATATTCAGACTGCCAGGCTAAGAGAGTCTTAAATCTGCTTTCTGCTCGCTTGTCACTGGTTTCAGTAACTACAATACAGTACTGTCCATTGGCTTACTCAATACTGTACTCAATTGAATTAAATTCAATTAAATGATGATCGTCCACTTCCGCACAGATTCGCTGATTTCCGTAAAGCGTGTCAGATGATTTCTGCACTAATACATTTTGATAATGTACTGTATTAAACTGCACTGATTATCGAAACATGAATTATTGAAACACAGATTACCGGGAGTCTACTGTAATACCAACAAGACTTTAGACCTGTTTACTTGTAGCCATGGAGTCTTGTGCACCACTACTGTAACAGTCAATTCATCTTTTGAGAAACAGCACTCCTACACAGACTGATTCCAAACACCATAAACCGGTATCAGGTAAATAAATAAAAAATACATTAATAAATAAATCATTTGAAGCCACTTACTCTTGAAAATCAAAAGGACATGGAAGTATACAAGTTAAAGAATCAAATAACTGTTATACTTTTAGTAAGACAATACAAACAGCATATTGTTGTAGCTAGCAGTCGGATAAATATTGCTGAGTTTTGGTAGCAACATGTAAACAATGATGCATCTGGCAGAAAACAATAAAACCATTATAGCTTACATTGAAATAAGGAATGCAGTCCCTAAATTGACTACCTTATTAAAAAGACAAACTAAATCATTACATGGAACAACCACAGTTGTGTAATTGCTCCTGTTATATACACTGTTCATTTTGTAAGAAACGTACAATTACAACTAAACATTACAACATTGTTTTTTTTTGTTTGTTTGTTTGTTTGTTTTTTGTTTTGTTTTTGTTTTTTGCTTGATGTCATTTATAGTAAATGGTAAACATAAAAGCAACATTCTTTGATTCTTTGGATAATGACTTATCTGCTAGTTAATCAACCGTCAATTTCATAAAAAAAATAAAATAAATAACTAGGGATTGTTTGTTATTTAACACTTAGATACCAGTGCTTTCAAGTTCTTCATCTTCAGTCATTACAGTTGCATTTGACTTGGAAATCCTAAGTTTTTCCCTATTTGTGTATTGCCTCTGAATCCCTGTTTCTGTTTTGTCAGTGCTTTCCTGCACATCTTGGACAATGCAGTCCTCCATATTCTCCACTGAAGTTTCTTTACAGTCTTCACTTCTTATTACCGTCACCTCAGAAGACTCAAAGGATTCTAATCCTACAAGTTTTAAGTAGCCCTTACTGTTTGAACGTTCCAAGAGGGGGCAGCTGGAGTATCTACTCGTATCCCCTTCTATATCAGCTATTGATGGACAGTCACCAAGATCTATAGTGTTTGAGTAAGTGGAGAGAGCACCAAGGGAAAGATCTGAACCCATTTCTCTCCTACTTGGACTTGGAGGAAGCAACTGGACCTGTGATCCTAGTGGAGATGACTGCGATGCCCCCTGCAAGCTGCTTGTGCTCTGATGAACTGGTGATACATCTTTGTTGGTGAACAGGCCTATTTTTGAAGTCTCCTCTTTTGTTTCAATGTGGTTGCTGTTGATTGGATCAGGGCTCGCCATTTCTGAGTCACATGAAACTGTTTTGCTTTTGGATGTTGGGTCCTCTTTGACACCACTCTCCACTTGTTTAGCACTGTTTTCATCAAGAACACAGTTATTTAGTTTGATTACTGGAAGAGTAAAAGCATTGATGGAAGAAGTGACAATAGATTTAGTCTCCCACTTTTTTGGTATGGGAACCCTTTGAGGAGCCTTGGACTGGTCTCTGTAAATGCTATAGACTGTGTCTGTAAAACTCTGCCTTTCTTTAGAAAGACTCTGTTGTCTTGCTAATGACTGGCGCCTCATTGTTTCAATACTACCTCCCTGGCCCTGTGCTTTGACTGACCCTGCAGCAGTTGAAGACCATGAACTTTTGACTAACATGGCAGTGCTGTAAGACCCACTGGATTTCATATCCACACTCCTTGACTGCACGTAATTGACAAAACCATTAAGAGGTGTGCAGTCTTTGGACCTTAAACTGTGAATATCTATTACTGTTGAATACATGTCTCTTAGATTGATAATCTTTGTCTTTTTGTCTCTGTTTTCATGAAGCACTGCATTGGCACAAATAAAGAGGAATATCCCAATGCCCATTATTAATGGTCCGAATACTTTTAGTTTGTTTGAATGTAAATAGCTGGCGAGAAATTCAGAGAAGAAACCTAGGGAGGGGGAAAAGGAGGAGGTTTCCATTTTGGTGCTATTACTGTGATTGCTTTTTGACAAGTCTAGATCAATTTGGTAGACAACATGGCTATTCCTTGTCCAATTGGTTGATGCAAACAACAATTTGTTATCATAGATCCTTTTGTTGTTTGGCAAACGTTGGGATTCTGTAAAGTTGTCTTGGTAGATCTGATTGTTCTCGGGCCAGTATCCCATGACCGCCATGGCTATTCCCACAAGCAGCACTAATATTCCAAATGCAGCTATCAATCCAGATATAGAGCACAGCTTCAATTTGCCTTTCACGACCACAACATCACTCTTTCTTTTCTTTTTGGCTTTCCTTTTGCGTTGTTTGTTTTGCGTTCGGCTTTTGGATGGCAAGGAATCTTGTCGTCTAGATGAAATCCGAAGCAGACCTCCAGTTGCTATCATGATCAGTGTTTGATGGTAAACCAATTACTCATCCTGGTTGAAGGAAAAAGAAAAATATTAATATATTTGATTATTAAAAAAAAATAATACTGATACGAGTAAAACATTTGTAATAAAAAATAAGCAATACTGTGTATACACTACTGAAACATAAGAAACTAGTTTGATCTAAAACTAAGTTAATTTGGGTCTTAAGGGGCTCCCGAGTGGCGCATCTAGTAAAGGCGCTCCACATGGAGGGCAGGATACGCTCTATAGTCTGGACGTCACGAGTTTCGGTCCAGGCTATTCCACAGCCGATCGTGGACGGAGCTTCCAGGAGGCAGCGCCAATTGGCCGAGCGCGGCCCGGTGGGAGGGAGGGCTAGGTCAGCCAGGGTGTCCTCGGCTCACCGCGCACCAGCGACCCCTGTTGTCTGGCCGGGCGCCTGCGGGCTTGCCTGTAAGCTGCCCGAGAGCTGCGTTGTCCTCCGACGCTGTAGCTCTTGGGTGGCTGCATGGTGAGTCCGCAGTGTGAAAAGAAGCGGTCGGCTGACGTCACACGCTTTGTGAAGAAGTACCTCCTACCTTCTGTCCTAAGTATATCTCCATTTGTATTATTTATTTATTTATTTATTTATTTATTTATTTCTTAGTCAACACCCTTATGCAGGATGACTTATAGTTGTTACAAAATATCACATTGCAAATAACAGCAGTTATTAAGTACAGTAAAATCAGTAGAAAGTAATACCAAATTCAAATAAGAGCAAAATAAAGAATACAGTAAATAATTACATTTAAGAGTGAATTTTACTAAGAGCAGTAAAATTATAGTAAGTACTATAAATGGATAAGAATGATTTCAAATTAAAAAAAAAATATATCTGAATACAGACATTCTTAAGTACATGATACAGAAAATAATTACAGTTACGAACAGTAGTAGAATACAGCAAAATATGGAGCAGTTCTGTGCAAGTACAAGATGATGCAAGTACTGGTACAATTGGGTGACATAGTCCTTTACAGTCGAGAGTTGTGAGGTTTACAGATACTGTCTGAACAGGTGTGTCTTGAGGAGGCGTCGGAAGGTGGTCAGGGACTGAGCAGTCCTGATATCCATGGGTAGGTCATTCCACCACTGAGGGGCAAGGGTGGAGGAGGAGCGGGATCTGGAAGCAGGGGAGTGGAGGGGGGTACAGCTAATCTGCCGGTGGTGGAGGGGCTGAGGGGTGTAGGGAGAAATAATATCTGGAGATAGGAGGGAGCAGAAAGGTTGAGGCAGCAATAGGTGAGTACAAGTTTTGAATTGGATGCGAGCGGCGATAGGCAGCCAGTGGAGGGAGGGACATCATAATGGCACTTAATTTCCAACAGTACTATTGCCCATTACTCTAAAGAAATTGTGCAAGATTTGTTTTAGCCAGTTGACATCATAATCAGTGATTGCAATGCCATTGTCTCAAAAATAGCTTAAAATCTAAAATGTGTTAGTTAAAATAGTGTCTCTATTGACAAAATATTACATTTGAACAATTGGTCATCTTTTTCAATGTCTTTACACAATGTGCACCATTTTTTGTTAAACTTTTAGTAGTGATATAGGATGGTGTCTCTGTACTGTTCTTCTTTATGTCAGGCTTAAATTTTGCATCTTGAAACCCAAGAAGTTATTTTTGTAAATCAGTCACTTCTCATTTGCTTACTAACATCTAATTTGCTTACCAAATTACATCTATGTCTTTAATACCACTTAACCGACTATCATTTAAACTATTCACTGCCATTTCTGTACTGTTGCTATACATCAGCATCATCACCTTTTTCATCATACTGTCAGCTCTAATTTTGAATTTCCAGCTGCGACAGGCAGCAATAATACCACTGCTTTTTTTCCAGCAATCTCTATAATGGTTTCCAATTTACAGTGTAGGCTGAGATGCAGTTGCTCTGGCAAGCAGACAACCATTTTGTAAGGGATGGGGAAAAAAGCAGATTCCTTGTGATTAATAATGGGTACAACTGGAGGATCTTATCATATTTATCATCATCGTTTTTCAACTAGAGCGGGGGTTTTCAACCGGGGATAGTTCTAAGGGTCACAGGGGTACACAGGACAACTAGAAAAGCAAAAATATGACTGAATTGATTTTTAACAATATTATACAATATCTCTAAACCACTGTGCATCAATATTTAATTTTTGTTGAGCAGCTCAAGGTAAGTATAGTATATTTTAAAAATGATGATTCACCTGTATGCATGCGTGATTTCGATTGAGTGGATTTCCACTCTGATTAGGGAGATCGCTCTGTGTTGCTCATGAACTTTGCAGTTTTCAACTCGTTGTATAATTGAACACTGATCAGTGAATCTTTCTGCATTTTTAGAAGTATAAATGCTCCGATAAACATAAATAATAATCACGATACTCATACTTTAACAGTTTTTGTTTTATTTATTAGGCACGGCTGCGTTTTAGTAACAGTAATAGGGCTGAATGAATTTGTTAAGAAAATGAATATGTGTGTTTTTGAAGAGATTCCCCCAAATACTGTCTTTTGATTCTGTGCATACAACAACCTGTAATTAAACTTTTAAGAATTAGGCCTACTGTTGTAACAAATTATATATTAAATAAACATTTGTTAATCAGATTATTCTACCTTTTATTGCAACTGTGGTACCATTAAGTAGAGTGAAAATTGTAAAGGGGTACTTGAGTTGAAAACCTCCAGACAGAAGGGGTAAAGTTTTTAAAAAAGGTTGGAAACCATTGAACTAGCATGAAAATGTCTGCAGTAATTGTTTTTTTTTGTTGTAGATTCTAATAAAATAACAGTTGTAGATTCTAATAACAGGATTGATTTGTGAGAACACAAAGGATATGTCTCATTCCATGAAAATAGTATGCTTGATACACGGATAGGTCATCAATATTTAGATGAGCAATGGAAAGGTCTTGGACTAGACAGTAGTCTGATATTAAAGACTAATCCAAGCTAACAAATGATACATTTTCATAGCATGGCCCATATGCAAATCCAGTAGTACAACAAATTACATTATTAAATCCCAGTAACTTTTCGGTCTCTTAAAATCTAATTCAAACTGTAACATTGTTTGGTTTAATACTATAGCGCAGTCTTACAGCAAGCCTGGTATTTACCAGCTTCACTCTCCCTCTTCTCATTTATAAATCAGTAATCTTCAAATCGTTGTCATTCTGCATAATTTATAGCAGGAAATAAGCGTGCAAATAGGATGAACTCCTATTTTTTGTGTTTGTTTTACAATTAATTGTGCACACAATGAATTATAAACAAATTCTAATGTAAAGCAAAAAGAATAAAAACACATCAATAGTTTGGAAATTACAAATGATTTACAGAATGACGGTACAGATTTTATTACATTTTCCTTACTTAGACCCCTTACTAAATACCTTGATATCCATATCTATCTATCTATCTATCTATCTATCTATCTATCTATCTATCTATATATATATATATATATATATATATATATATATATATATATATATATATATATATATATATATATATATTCATCTCTCCTCTTTAAAAAATATGCTAAAGATTGTAATCACATGTAGAATGATACCCTGAAATGTTCCCCATTTATTGGAAAGCAGTAAAACAAGATAGTGAGTTTGTTGGCAGATAACGTCACTCTAGACTACTTGCTCCTCAAATATCTTGGTATCCCTGAATTGATAATCGTTTAAAAATATGCTAGGGATTTTAATGAGCAATCCATCTCACGTTTCGTGGTACGGATAATGTGAACTATTTACTGCTACTGTGCTGAATGACTGGATGGAGCATTTTTTTTTTATTCAGAAAATGATTTTCCTGAGTTGTATCTGCCGAGACTGGTATAATATTCAATGTAGTGTTGTCCTTGGCAGTCCTATTTTTGAGGGTAAAATGAAGAGAAAATATCATAACCAGTCATTGGTAGTAAAAGGATCATATTTGGTGTACCACTGAACGGGAGACGGATTGCTCATTAAAATCCCTAGCATATTTTTAAAGAGGATATTTAGTGACCAAGTAGTCTACAGTGAGAGGTTATCTGGCAACAAACTCCCCATCTGCATTTTTTTTTAAAAAAGGAGAACATTTTGGAGTACTATTAGACTTGTGAGATGAATTGCTCTTTACAATCTTGTGCATATTGTTTTTTTTTACGAGAAGACGATTATCTATTCAGAGATACCAATAAATTATAAATATAAATTACTAAATTGCAATGTTAATTTTGCAAATGTCTTCTTTGATGTCTAGTTTCACAGACCTTGATCTTGGATTACACAATGTTACTTTGGGTAAATCCAAGATTGGTGCTAATCTGGGTTTGTGAAACTGATCTGCGTTTCAGTTTAAAGGGCAGTAGTGCCTTGGGACAGCCAATTGCGGTTTCAGTACATGATATGGCTTTTGGTGGTAATGTTGCATTCCTCCTTTGAGCACCAAATCAGATCAGATAGGATAGGATTTCTAGAGCAGGGTTATATTTTCCAAAGCAATATAAAATAACATGTTATAGACAATGTTGAGGTATCTGTGCTCCAATCATAATGTAGAAGAAACTATTTTCTGAAAGAATTAGCATTTTAATTCTGTAGTCAGGATTTTCAATTTTCTTTCAAATATGCACTACTTTCAGTTCCCATCTACACCATATAAAGTATATATTTAGTTACAGTATGCTGTTAATAGAGTGGGAGCGTTTGGTGCAATCATTCATATTGTATTTGAAGTTTGAAGGTCAACCTGAACCACATTGTTTTATTAATAAAATGCAGTCATAAATATTGACTTATATTCCATTGTATCCAATTGTTAGGAAAAAGAAAAAAAAATGCTGTCTGTATTTTTCTGATGTGATCACAAAGAGGGACTAGTTCAGTGGAAATCTGCCTCTTGGATGATTAGTCACTAAATTATTAGGCACTGAATCATAAACAGCTACTGTATGCTATCCTTATACGGTAGAGTGGAAGCAGTGGAAGTGTCTCAGACTGTGAACATTCTAGCCTATTTTGTTTTACCTGACATTTAATATATTTTACAAATAAAAACTATTAGCCTGATTATTAAAGTCATGAACCATAGTCATATAGTCATAACACAACAGCATTCACAAATATGCATTCTCTTGGGCATTTTTCAGAAAAACAAATATTATTTTGTGTGTATAAGGTAAGATGAGCGTTTCTTTTGTCCATTTAGACCGATTTTACTACTTATAATTTATTAATTGGAGCATCTCATCCAGAAATGTAGGTATTTCGAAGTATATGCACGTATACTAGCCCCCTTTATTGTTGTTGTGGACAAATGCTAAGCAAATAACCTTACAGGCCTTATTGTAGGTTGTACGTGGTTTATGAACTAATTCTATTATACAGTAAGCTACATTATGTTTGTGTTGCTGAATCTGGAACACATGTGGAATGTCACAATATTGTAAAAACTAATAAAAACATACACACTACAAAATATGTTACTGGCAATCACTCAACAACAGACCAAACTTTTAATTACAGAAGTTGTAGCAACCAATTGTGTATTTGGTTACTGTCTCTTTAAATAAGCATACAATCTATGTATTTTTTTAAATGTTTTGTGCCGTTTACATAATTATAGTGTATAGCTGTAGTTTATAGTGTTTGATGTATGTTGGTAAACTACAATGCCTATTTCATATTTAGTTTATATGTTGTGTTACTTTTTTTTTATGTGAATCTTCAAGCACACTATATAAGAGCAACTTCAATAGTCCAATAAAAAAGACCTATCTTACCAAATGCAGATTCTACAATGCTTGAAAAATGTTTTGTTTTTTTAACAAGTTAAATGACACACCCCTTAAGTTTTGTTTAATTACCAAGAAATGATTGATCTTGCTTTAGCTAAGACAGCACACAGGATTTAGATTGAATCTGCCCCCTGGACTGGGGTTCAAAGTTTTAACGGATGTCCATCAAATACAAGCCACTTACTGTATTTCATTGAGGGAAATCTTAGTATGTTTAGTGTTACTGCTACAGTTTTAGCAGCAAATGCTGTATTATAAAATGTATCTTAATCTTTGAAGCAGGTTAAGCAAAACACACAATGGTTCTGTGTGCGGTAACACAAACATAATCAATTAGTGAGGGAAGACATGTGTTCCTTGATGACGTCTTCCATAAAGAATATTGAAGTCTTTAAACATGGAGACCTACCCGATTCAAACTACAAAACAATGTGCAATCATCACATGTTGAAAATGCAATTGTGAATGAAGTAAATAGAAATCATGCGTTTTCGATGCACATTGATTTTGCATTTATTAGGAACAGACACTCATACATTAACTGGAGTGGTATTGCTGGCACTCCCTCTCTGTTCTCAAGGGCAGGGGTAAGAAACCCTCGCAACTACATCCACACAGCACTTTTTATTATAAAAGTGTCATTTAAAAAAAGGTTGTGCAGTATTTCAGAAGCTAAAATGTGATACTGGCTCGTTTCGGGTTAGGTTGAGGATTACATTTAAAAGGTATGTTAGGGTTAAAAACACACACACAAATCAGAATTTGAGACATGGATCAAATATGAATGAATTATTGTAAATTCTGATATCAGTCTGGATTTGGTATATGTACATGACAGGATACCATATTCTTATTTTTTAAATAGAAATTTTCTTGGTATCTGTACTGAAATCTATCGACTAATTTAGAGTAACAAAATAAAAACTAATTATTATTTATTATTTTTAATTTAGTGTATTTATACTTAGTTTTCTTTAAACTCATTGGAGATTCATATTCTTTAATTTGTGATATTTAAACTGTTTCTATAAAAGACATGGTTGTCACCATTCTAGATCTGAATAATTACAAAAATAAACATTGCCACGACATGACTGTATGCATCCTGATAAATATTCATTATTGATTGTATTAGTGACATGAAAGCAAAAAAAAACAGCAGGGATATTATTTTAAGAGCTCCTGCCTGGAGCACCAACATGTATATAAAGGGGTATGACTTCTGGGGAAATTTATATCTACTGCCTGAAATGTTAAAGTAAATATCGGAAATGAAATTGGTGTTATAAATGGATCAGTTGTTGCATTATACCATGTCAATGGATTTCTGAAAACGATTTTTTAAATCATAATAATATTTTCCACGGTACTAAAATTATAATAAAAATTCAGTTAATTTAAGAGTAGAACAAATGCTTAACTAATTACTTGCAAGGATATGAGTCTGTGTGTTTTTTATTGTGTGTGGGTTTGGGTTTGAATTCTGATATCATTTCTTTGGTGAATTTCTCAGGAGAGGTTCTGTGTGGATGTAGTTGCGAGGGTTTCTTATCCCTGCCCTTGAGCACAGGGAGGGAGTGCCAGCAATACCACTCCAGATAATGTATGAGTGTCTATTCCTAATAAATGCAAAATCAATGTGCATTGAAAAAGCATGATTTCTATTTACTTCATTCACAATTGCGTTTTTAACATGTGATGATTGCACATTGCTTTGTAGTTTGAATCGGGAAGGTCTCCATGTTTGAAGCTTTTTTTGTGCCATTTATCACTTTAAAGTAGTTTTGTGACGAGGACTTCAATACTGTTTATGGAAGACGTCATCAAGTCACCAAGGCTCATTAGAAGGTGCGCTTAAGGGGGTTTTGTAGATGAGATATAGTAACATTGATTGACAGGTTTTGGAAAGAGTGACTACAGTATGTAACTTTTGGGAGCATCCCAAGGAAACACTGCTGCACCCGATTTGGGAAAGATTTGCTTGTTTATGATCTGAAATGATGTCTACCTCTTTAATTGAGTGTTATGTTTTCTCAACTGCTGACTGTCCCTGTAGTCACAGCAATAAAAAAATAGATCTGTGTCTTTGCAGCTGTAGCACAGCGTGTTCTGTCGTATCTGTACTGTTGATGAAGAAATGAAACAAAGTAATTAACTGAAGGCCATAGGCTGCCCAGAACAGCACCAGGCAGCCCCCTGACTCAAAAGCACATTACAGGGCATTGATGAAATGTCTCATCCTTGAGGGGTATAAGTGATTCAGACTGGGCAGGTGCAGTGCAGGAATGTACAAAGAAAAATAAGCCTCAGACAGGTTCCCTTTATTTATTAGTCTGGAGGAATTGCCTTTTTGTGAATATGTTCTTTTTTACCTACTGCAATTAATAAATATAGCACCTAAGCACAGCCAAAGCCTTGCAAGATCACTCATGTTAATGTTACCCTCTGCTTATTGTCGCCACATTGATGGGTCCATGGAGTCAAGCTCTTTAAAGTATCACTCATATATTGGTCACACTCAGGCTCTCCTGTAAATCGTATGTATCAGTCTTACAATTGATTTCCATCTTGCTTAACATCACTTCAAAATGAATGCAGACAATTATAGCATGTACATATAAGTTGCTCTACAGTATTGAAATATTCAGAATATAATGTATGATAGCATAATTGGACAACACATGGTGTATGTTTCCAGCTTTCTTAAGTTTTTAAGTATTACAACGTATTTCACATTTACTGTCAAATAGATGGCAGACTCTCCAAAGACAGACCCACTTGAGATAAAGGGGTAAATAAAAGGCCTATTGTTCTACACACACACACACTTTATATATATATATATATATATATATATATATATATGTGTGTGTGTGTGTGTGTGTGTGTGTGTGTGTGCGCAAGATTGTATAAGAAACACTATTTCTGAGCACTGCAAAATTTCAACAGTAATTAAGAAATATTAAGAAATAAGCACAATAATAAGTATAGTTGTTTATAGATAATAACGTAATATCACTGTAGTACTGTACTTAAATATTACTCATTTAAAAAAAAATAAAAAAGGGGGGTGGTTAGGGGGGATTTCCAGTTGTGTGTCGCTATACTGAGGATAGGATATCTTGTCTGCCTGTATTCATCGCGCATCTGCATTCCCTTCTGTTAAGTCTAATTATTGTATTATGTAAAACATATATTTCTTAGTCTAATGGCACTCCTTTGCCATCATTTAGCCAACAGTAGCCTAACATCTAGCTTATTCTTGAATAAGACATACTGAACTTTAGACACATCAACGTTAGTCTACATTTACAGCTATCATGCACACCAGTACGATTTTAACAAGATGCAAGTTGTTGTTTTCTAAAGGGAACACAATGATTTTGTATTGTTTATTTTAAACCCGAAACTGTTATCCTGCTTTTCAGAAAGACAGGTGCTCTGTTACTGCTGTCAATCGCAATTATCATTTAAAATTGCAGCATTCTTAAAAAATACAGCGCTTTAAAACTTACCAAGAAAGACTCAACGTTGGGAGAAAACAAGGTGTTCCATATTGGTTATCGGAAGAAAGTTTCTGTCTTCCAACGTGGACATCTCAAGCTAAAGAAAACTCTTTGGTCTGCTTGCCCCCCCCTGTAATTCCAATGACAAAGGGTTTAGGCTTGGGCTAATAACAAAACTAGTATCCAATCTATAGCCAACAAGCAGCGCTACAAGTAGTAGTTTTTCTTCAAAGACTTGCATTTCCAAAATTCTTGGTTCGTCCGTACAGAACAAGAAGCCTTGTATTGTTCTTCTCCCGGAGTTGCTGTCAAAGATGTCTGTGCGTTGAGTTTGTAAGGGTTTGAATGGTGCTGGAAGGCAGGGGTGATGGTGTTATTGCTGATGTTAGCCTCTGCTGTTGCTATGATACCACAGCTGTGACAAGCTGAAATTGCTGCAGGGTGTGAATAATTGCCTTAACTATGTTTTTTTTTTTTTTTTTTAAGAAGCGGACACCCTTCTTTCCATATCTGGATGTGCATTGTGTCCCTGTGTGAGAAAGCTTTGCTGTGTGTGACGGAAGGAGCAGGTGCGAGGATCATAAAAAGACATACCCTGCAATATGCAGTGCAAACTGTAGCTGAGTGAAAAACTACGTATCATTCTCAAGTCTGTATCGCTGCATCATCTGAAGTCATTCTGCGGGCTGGTTTACCCACACACAGTCGTATTAAGAAGTAAGATTACCCTTTTTTTCAAACGTAGTGAAACTAAAAAATAAACTTACAATATACATTTGTATTTCGTTTCATTTGATCTGACATACGACTAAAGAAACGAAGTGGTGTCTATAATTGCATGTTATGATTATACAGTATACACAAAACCCAAGTCAAGCAAGTGTGAAGCATATAGATTTTTTTTTAAAAAAAAATGTTTCTTACCGGAAATTGCTTAATGATAATTCTTCCAAAACGTAATCTGCATTGCAATTATATCCACAAGATCTGTAGCAGGAGCTGAAAATAAACACGCCACCTGCGTGGGGTTTGACAGTATTCCACTGGGGGTGGGGAGTTAACGCTTCCCTTTGAAGAGCAATTTTGTCTGTTTCGTCTGTTATTATGTAAAACATTCCATGATTTAAAAGCTGTTGCTAAATCACTATTGCGCAGGATGGTTACCATCCAATATAATTGTGATACATCTTATAAAGCAGTTTCCAAAATGTTTTAATCATGCTGATGTTTTGGAACGTTTTTCATTGCTTGCCATTATTCATACAGATTATCATTCAACAATAATTTCTGTGAAAGGACAGCATGGGAAGATATATATATATATATATATATATATATATATATATATATATATATATATATATATATATATATATACTTGAATTATAGCCTCATATCTTGCATATTAAATGCATTGGTAGGAAATTGCAAAATGCAGCAGTGGGATAACATGTAAACTGAACTGCACAAATAAAAAATAAGGGTTTTAAACATATTCTCAAAGTCATTATAGAGGGCACATATATAAATGCCAATTATTTTGCTGATTCAAAAATGCCATACAGAATATAATTTAGAGACTTAAATATTTGTGCTTTTTCAGTCCTTGATTCTTTCTACAGGTGGATGTAGATTGATAACCCTGTATCCTCTAGATGGAGTTTATTTACATCGGGCCCTGCTTCAAATAGCCTGCACACAAGTCTTTTTGAACATTTCTATTCTCCTAATTTATTAACTCTTCCAACATTTTTATCAATAAATTATTAATTTATTTTCCCTAAGTGTTCAGTATTAAAATCAACGCTCAGTTCCCCTATTGCCTTTTACAATCAATCATTTTATCTTCGCTGTAACCGTGATAAATTGAATTAGACAGTGTTATTATTCTGTTCAGCTGTATTTGCTGGCCCATTAAAAGTACCCTGCCCAGGTTTTATGTGTGTCTGGTTTTATTAAAATCACACACTGTGTCGTTTTTTCATATTAAACATGAAATTATAGACTTAAAAAATCAAATTATCAAAAGGTATATTAAGGAAATAACAAAACATATGGATAGTTATCACGGTGTCAAAGCAAATATAACAGGGTTGTTAAAAGTCTTGAGTGATCATATACAATGGACTGTATAGCCTATACATAAAATAAACATATGTAAACTATATAATACCAAAGAAATATAGCAATTAGGAGGCAAATTACATGAATACATTAAATATTTTTCAGACATTCCTTGTCCTTCACAAAAGACTTACTGATCCACTTATCATTGTGTTCATTGTCTGTTTGCTCTGGTCTACATTTAGTAAAGAGAACTAAGATTACAGTAGGCCTACCTGCTATGGCAAGCCAAATGATCATTTAGAGATATCTCGAATTGCATTTTAAGATAGCTTGAAATATTTATAGATATCTGTAAATCATTTGCGGTTATCTTTAAATGAATATGAGATATCTGTAAATAAACCATTTTGAAGATATCTTAATTTAATTTTGAGATATCTAAAAATGAAATAAAGATATCTCATATTGCTTTACAGATATCTTTTAAAATAATGTTTTGCTAGCGGTACTAGAGGTATCACGAAATAACTTTCCATTCATTTAGAGATATGTAAATCATTTTAAGATACCTTGAAATAACTTCCTGTTCATTTAGAATGATCTCTAAATCATTTAGATACATCTTGAAATGACTTCCTGTTCATTTTGAGATATCTCAAAATAACTTCCTGTTCATTTAGATATCTCTTAATGAACAGGAAGTAATTTCAAGATATCTCTAAATGACTTCCTGTCCATTTAGCGAGATCTCTAAATGAACAGGAAGTTATTTTGAGATATCTTAAAATGATTTAGACATTTCTCTAAATGAGCACGGCACTCATTTCCTCTTTTGCCTCACACATCAGGTAGGTAAAGTAGGTATACTAACCTCTCCAGTTGCTGTGATTGAATCTGTGTGAAAAAGCTCTCATTCAAGTTTTTCTGGAGTTCCCCGGCAATATTTAGATTGCCGGAAGTTGGCTTGCCACTTCCCCGGAATCAGAAACTTGGCATCTGAGACTGAGCTATAAACACTGTGCAGCGGCGCTTTGTTTGAAATAATTTCTCTTTTCAACAGCTTGCATCGCCTGGCGATTGCAGTCTGCTTTTCTAACCCTGCAGCATCTGCAAAGACGCGTGATTCCTCCACTGGGCACCGCTGTTCAGTCGACTCCGCCAGATTGTCTCGGCCCGCCCACTCGGAGCGCTTGACAAAAATAAAAATAACATTTTTCACAGTCCCCCCCCCCCACAGCTTGCTGTTGTGTGTGTATGTGTGTGTTTTTTCTTTACTGCTCTTGCAGTTAAAAAAATAAATAAATAAAAGGAAACACAAGCAGTACATTCTCTACTACCGCAGCTCTTCAGCCTCTGCTCCACCCTGGCGTACGCTACGTGCTGCCCCGGTTGTGTGTGACTGCATGCGGTTCAAATCGTTGCCCGTGCTGCACCTTGGTTGTGTGACTACACACGGTTAAGGCTAAGCACCTGCCCAGTACCTTGGTGCTTCGACGCCCTCAGTGCTTAGACACTCCGTGCCTTAGTGCTTCAGTGCCCTCGGTGCACATGCCCTCGGTCCTGAGATGCTCCGTACCTTGGTGCTTCAGCACCCCAACATGCCCTGGGTGCATGCACCCTCGGTGCTTCGGTGCCCTCGGTGCCTCAGTGTTTTGGCGCCCTTGGTGCTTAGATGCTCTCGATGCTCCGGTGCCCTTGCTGCTTCGGCGCCCTCGGTGCTTAGACGCTCCATGCCTCGGTGCTTCAGCACCCCAGCACATCCCTGGTGCCCTTGGTGCACATACCCTCAGTGCTTGCTCCTGCAAGGCGATGCTTCCTGCACAGGACAAGCACCTCCTCTGTGTCCGTTGCCTGGGCATGCAGCACACCTCCTCTGCCCTCTGCCCTTGGAGATGACGTTCTGCTCTATTTGTGCAGCATTCCAGCCTCGGGCACAGCCTTCAGGCTTCTGTGGCAACTAACAGCCAGGCCTACCCGCAACGATGGGAGGGTGCCGGCGTGGAATCCCAATACAACAGTGATCTCAGAGGCAGTTCCAACGCCACCCCAGGCAGCCCCCACAACGGGCTCCGCCTCAGGCTCAGCAGCCCCTGAAGAACCCCTGAAGGCTTGCGGCCTCAGACCCAACCCTTCACACAACACCAGCTACAATATTGGCGCACATGCACCTCAGACAACTGGATGCTCGCCACCGTACACACCGGTTACGCTCTTCAATTTCGCACAGGTCCTCCTACCTTTTGAGGGATCACGATTACATCCATGACCAACCCTCTCCAGGTCTTGGCCCTCAAACAAGAAGTAGCTTCATTACTTCTCAAGCAAGCCACTCGCCTCACAGAACCCACCTCCCAAGGGGAGGGATTCTACTCAAGTTATTTTTTGGTGCTGAAGGATGCCAGCTTTTGCCCCATCCTAGACCTGAGACACCTCATTGGTTTCTTGAGGAAGAGGAGGTTCCAAATGGTTACACACCATCACATTCTCCAGTTTGTCCGGCCAGGCGACGGGGTTTACTACAGTGGACTTAAAGGATGTGTATTTTCACGTCCCTATTCGCCCCGTGCACAGGAAATATCTCCGCTTCACCTTTCAGGGAAGCGTCTTCAAGTTTTCCGTGCTGCCATTCAGCCTCTCTTTAGCCCCCTGGACGTTCTCGAAGTGCATGGATGCCACCTTGATCTGTGCCCAGTCGCAAGGAGCAGTGGCCCACATGGCAATCGTGATGAAGCATCTGTCGAGGCTGGGTCTCACCCTCAACAATGCCAAGAGCCAATAAATCCCAGTGCAAAGTACGGTTTACTTGGGACTCTGGCTGGACTCCCTTACAATGCAAGCCTACCTGTCAGTAGACAGAGTGGCCGCCATTCAGAAGTATCTATCCCTGTTCCAAAAAGTATTGATAGTGCCTCTGGTGTTGTGTCAGAATCTGCTGGGTCTGATGGCCGTGGCTTCATCAATCTTTCAGCTGGGGTTACTCCATATGCGCCCGCTTCAAGTCTGGATCAATGCCTTTCATCTACATCCCAAATGCGACAGACACCATCGGCTGACTGTGTCTTGTGTATGCTGGGAAGTCTTGCACTGGTGGAGGCAAGCCTCCCACATGCACAAAGGTGTAAAGATGGGGGTGATCCACAGCCGTTAGGTGGTGCGACAGACACATCCAACTCAGGTTGGGGTGCAGTCTGGGCAGGCAGAGGAGTCCGCAGGCATCCCTGCATATAAATGCGCTGGAGCTGCGAACGGTTCACCTCGCTCTCCAGCATTTTCTTCTGGTGCTCCAAGGGAGACATACTGACCGGACGGTAGTGGCGAACGTCAACCGCCAGCGAGGACTTTGGTCCCCGGGGTTGCATCACATAGCCTTCCGACTACTAACCTGGGCACAACAGACCCTACTATCCCTCCGGGCTGTTCACCTCCCCGGAGTGGTGAATTGGGTGGCAGACCTCCTCTCGAGGGAGGGTCCTCACCCGTCAGAATGGCGACTCCACCCTCAAGCGGTACAGCGCATATGGGAACGTTTCAGGAAGGCCAGGGTCGATCTCTTTGCCATGGCAGAGATGACTCACTGCCTCCTATGGTTCTCCCTCCACCGCCAAGGGCGGTCCACTAGTCGTTGACACCCTAGCCCACGAGTTGCCCAGGATGCTCTTATACGCATTCCCGCCAATACCGTTGCTTCCGGCCTTCTTAGAGAAGGTACGGAGAGAGAAGGCGACAGTTCTCCTGGTGATCTCAAGATGGCCCAGGAGAATCTGGTTTTCAAACCTTTGCCAGCTACTGCATGGCCAACCCTGGGAGATCCCGCTACACCTGAATCTCCTCAGTCAGACAAAAGGCACACTCTGGCACTCAGAATCAGACAGACTTCAACTATGGGTCTGACCCCTGAATGAGACCATCTGTCCGCCTTAGGGGTCTCAGACGCAGTATTTAGCACACTGCAGAACACTAGGGCCTCCTCCACAAGGTTGTTGTATGCGTACAAATGGAGGTATTTTCAGACAGAAAACAACCAGTGAACGACACAACACACACACACACACACACACACACACACACAGTCCAGAGGCCATGCCCCCACCGGTTGCTGCTGCAGCTCGGAGAGTTCTGAGTCTCTCAGCGTCTTGCCTGAACGCACTGTTACTATAGTAAAATGTAATTTTTTAAATTAAAACTAAATGATTTTAGCGCATTCTTTTTTTTTTTTTACTGTAGCCTACTTGGTACACAATTAACAGAAAACAGAACACACACTTTACAGAAATAATCATTTTTAAATTTACATAGAAAATGTTACAGTGTGCTTATTGTAGTTTTTTTTTAGTCTTTTCCTTCTGTTTCTGACATCCAGATTTGTTTGTCTTTTTATTTGGAGGTTCCAGAGGTTCAGCAGGTTTAATTTTTAATGGTTTAAAATCATAAACTTACAATAGGCATTATGATAATAATAACGTTATACTAACGAGGCTTGACAAAACGCTTGTCAAATGAAAGTCTTGATTGTTGGAAAGTAAATGTGCCAATTATAGAATGTCTTTAATTGGCACATTTGTAAATTATACTGGGGAGGATGGAAGCCAATAGTGAGTGAGAAGAGGCAGGACTAAAGGAACAGGACACAAGCATGAAAAAAGAAAAAAAGGGAGATCTGAAAAGTTTCACTGCACTACACGCATAGAGTTGAGTTTAGTGAAAACTAAACGTGTCTAGCAGTAAAGGCTGCTTGAGTTGGATAGGTGGCACAGAAATAGTACATAATAGTACATATAATGCTATATTTTTGGACCCTGCTACTTACTCTAAGAGCCACTGCTAAGAAAAGTCAGTCTATTCTTTACAGAAAAAGCATTGTACATTCGGAGATGTTTGACTGAGGTATAGACATTTTATTTCAGCCCCAACACTAAGATTTTTCTCTGTTACAGATAATACAACGCTACCTGAACGTTCTGCATTACATGCACATTTTACAGGGGTCTCAAAAGCCACGTATCATAGGCATAATTGTAATATCGGTGGTGTCTCTATTCAGGGAATGAGTAAAGAATTCAGATTATTTTAACGTGTGGTGTGGATAGTCAATCGGGCGTGGCTGTCTTATTTAATATAATACAGGACATTACCTAGGTTGCAAGACTTAAGTCAATCAGATTAAAGATGTTTTTATATGTAAAAATACAATAATTCTGCATTTAATTAAAGTCAAAATAGATTTCAAACCTCAGCAATGTGAACAGTAATACATTTCAAGAATAAAACTAAAATATAAATAGGCATAATTACAGAGAGTGTGTCTTTTTGATCACAGGGAATGCCTAATAAATATAATTTGTATGTTGTTTCTTAAATACACTTGTACAGTAGTAACCCAGGACTGAACACACTGAGACAAGCCTTTTGATAATCTTTCCTTTTTTTAATACTGTACCCATTTGTTGCATAAGCACAGAGAAACAGACATATAATTTAAGCTTTTTCTTTATTCTATTAAAGATACAAAAAATATCAACAATACTCCTTTATTAAGATTTCCAAGACTTCATTCTTACAATACACAAAGACTAAATAAAAATCCAACTATGTCCACTACTGTATGTAAGTTTGTTCAAGTGATATTAAAATAAAGTGTAAAGCATCATGTCAATGAATATTGGCTTTGTAAATAAATGCTTTTTTTTGCTGTTTATTCTAACTATTCCATACATTAAGTGTAATTAAATGTTATGTAAAAGGTGTAAAATATAAAAATGAAAATGCTGTAGTTTACAAATATGTACAATATATTTTATCCACTGAATATGTTTAAAGACATCTGTTCTAGTTTATAACATGCCCTGTATGTTGTAACCTACATTCCACATTATTCAAACTGCATGTGATTTAACATTAAGTACCCACACATTATTTCTACATATTACTAAATTGACTTGCTTTTAATAAGCCCCCATTAAGGAATACAGTAACTCAAAATAACAGGTAGTGTTCCGTACATGTGTCCAAATATATTAAACAAAAGTTACCTTTTAAAACTGACAGCATTGTTGTTTTACAGATTTCACAATCTGAGATGTAAACTTACCTGGATTGCAAAGTCTAAGAAATATACATCTTTATTTGTTTTATCATGTATAATACATGTACAGTAATGCATCTTTGCTTAGTAGAAACACTAGAAAATCGCTGTTAATGAAAACTGAATTATAGCACACGAAGGAGCAATGATGACAGTTCTTTCAATGATTTATTTATTTCTAAATTGCAGTACTTTGTAAATTATGTGCAATGACAATCAGGATTAAACTGAAGTTCAGACAAATGCAAACCTTAGAAAAAGCAAGTAAAAAAAAAAAAAATCAATGTCACGCCTTGGAACAGCTAAAATTGTTAAAAGGAGAGTGAGATTGATTGCACTTTGAAAGACTGAAGTGCTTTAATGAACTCATAGCAATATAAGTGCAATTTTTCACAGCTCAACAACTACACCTTGCACCTATTCAAAATAAATATTCTCTTCTTGCTGCTTGTATGTAATTTTAAGATACTATAAAATACATTCTCTGTTAAAATGAGAATATATTATTTTTTCCTTCATTGTCACAAACACGTATAAATTCACAACTGCTTACAATAAATACAATGCATCTTCAACTAGACTTCAATCGTGGATGTATTTATTTCACAAAACAGCAAAAATAAATCCACAATGTATTTAAATGAACTTTTGACTGATTTTTGTTTACCTTGTGTTGTTTCTTTATATGGTTAACACCCGTATGGTGCTACAATACAATGCTTTAGGTTTGTTGATTGTCAGTTCTTTATGTAACTCTGTAAAAAAAAATCACTTAAGCAAATACAATCTATAAATAATGCATGTTCTGTGCAGTTTATTAAGCCATTACATCCCAGTAGCATTAAAAGCCAAAAGACAGGAGGCTGTGCCCAGGGTCTTTAGTAGTGTAAATTACACTACAGAAGAAATATTAATAGTAGAATCCATGATTATCCTTTGCCAATGACAGCTTGTGCAGCCATTGCAAAAACACATGTTTCCTTGGTCCCTTTAATAGTACTAATACATCAAAGCCATCAAAGCCGAATGCAGAGAATACAGTGTGGCTGCTTGGGTGGCTGAGTGTTGATTTACTTCATGTATCCAGCTCAATATTTCCTGATTCTGTGTCTTTGCTCATGTCTTCAGCATTCTTGAACATCAGAATGGAATTGTAGATCTTTAGAGCCGGGCCCAATTTGACACTCATTATCTTTACGATGTCCACTTGACTGAGCAGTAAGAAAGCTTTTCCATCAATTTGCTGTAAAATAATATGGAAAGCCATTACTGTATTCTGAAGCTTCATTTGTACAGTTGCAAAATGCCAGTGAAAAAAATAACTACAACATACCAAGCTGACCAATATTTGATATTACAGTATACATTATTTGTAGTTCTATCTATATTTTTGTGTTGTTATTAAAACATACAGGAAAGCAATTTTTTTTAAATTAACCAATGGCCAAATGTTTTTAATAAAAATTCACAGAACTAAAAGCCACTTTACAATGTTGTCCTGCAAGTACAGTATTATAAAAAATAAACTAAAAAGCAGACCTAGAGTCTGTAATAAGTTGTGCGAATATGTACAGTTTTGTTTATTAAATCCTGTTGCTATAAACCTTTTTATGTTAATAGAAACTGGATTATTTACAACACTATTTATGTTTTTAAACGTTAAACAGATAATTTAAAATAAAAAAGCTTACTGTTTCACATAATGCAACTTTCTCCTTCATTAAAATACAGTTGAAGCCATTCATATGATTCATATGAACAATCAATAGCAAAAGTTATTTTCATTTATCATAATTAATAAACTAATAAACACATTTTTACAGAATTGGGATTAAGATTAAGGTTTCTTGTATTAAGAGGGCACTTTAGAGAGTTTTAGCTGCATCCTGGGGTTTTTTTGGACTAACGTTGTGTGTTTTTGCAGATTTGCTAAACTACTACTTATTTTGTACTACAACTCCAGGTTCTATCACTGTAGCCGCTTGCCATATATCAAAAGAAACACAATCTGGAAATTTTCCACAACATATTCACACTTAATTGGTTTTTAAGCTATTGTGGAGTGTACTGCATTCCCTACAGTTGTAATGTTTGACACTTACAAATTAATTCTCCAGTCTGTACTGAAGGCTATACTGCACCTGTTCCACTAAATTAACTACACATTTGTAGAAGGGACATAAAACTCATTACTTCACTTTGCCATCCCTGCAACAATTGGGAGTCTCCAAGCAATTCTGAATCTGCTTACCTCTTCTTTGAATTGCTTAGCTTGCTCCTCACATCCAGGGAGAGAATGCACAAAGCTAGCCACCTAGATAAAATGATAGAATCTCATTATTATTTATATAAAAAAGCAACAGTTTAATTGTGCACATCCTTTACACTGCGTGCTCTTAATGCAAAAATAAATATATAAATAAAAAATTACACTGTTACAATGACACACTTCAGGGACATAAATTATTTAAATAATTAATATAGTAAATTATCGTCTACCATATAATTAACTATCAGCAACAGACTCAACCAGCAACATTTTGACACAGTGCTGTATCTGTAGTTAGAGAGGACTGAAACATAAATATACCCAATTGGGATACTGTTATAATGTATAACTTAAATTAGCTGTACCAAGTGCCATGGTTGGTCTAAAACTAGCCCAGGGTAATTTCCACCATGAAATTCAGTATTCACAGGCTTATAGAATTATTTTCACAAAACCCAATTCAATGGCCCAAAGGAAAAAATAACACTATGCTGAACAGTATCTGTTTTCAGTAAATACATGGTATTTTCAGTAAATTTTGGTAAAACAAAGGGGAACTGCCTTGCTTTGAGACTCTTTCTCAAACAACCTTGTTTTTTGTGGTGTTGTAAACACAGCACCAGCCAGATCAAAGAGGGGTTGTTGATCAGGTATGCATTCCCAGCTCAAACCAGCAGCAGTGCTACAGAGCTTACCTAGGATCTTTCACTGTGGAATGAAGAGTGGCACATGAAGGATGCGATATTTGTAAGTGGACCAGCAAAGGAGCTTGCTGGTTTTTGAAAAAATAAATAAAAATAACAATAATCAGCTAAGTTATTATTGCCAATTTTAAATACAAGTACCATGCAGTAAACCGCCACTTTTAAATAAATCGCTTTCCAAAAGCACCCTAATGAATTATACTTGAAATTTCAGAATACTCATATAAAATGTGGAATGCAGTACCATTTATGGAACACCTACAAAGCAAATCAAATATAATAATAGATTTAAGTGCCATTAGTACAGCAAAACTTTGTCTGTTCAGTGGTAGGAAGCACTTACAGATTTAATATTTAGTAAAGATAGGATCAGGTGCCATATCCAATAAAAAAAAAAAAAAACAGCTACATGAAAGAGTACATTAAGGACTTCAAACATAACCAGATTGCTTGTAATGTCAGCTGGCTTTGAGGCGGCTTAGCTCTAAAGGCAGCTTTCTTTCATAGCGTAAACCCAGCCGTCCTAGTCAAAGTACTCACAAAAGTGGCCTACTTCAGAGTAGGCTTAGAGACAGCTTAGCTCTCTTTCTTACTGAAGCATCAGACCCTGAGTTGGCTCACACAGAGGCATGTTGTCACTCAATCGGCTCCTTGGTATAAGTTCTTGTTGAAAACACAAACACCCTTTGAATTTTTTTTGTCTTCACATACAGCATTTATGCAGCATAAGGTCTGTTAAATCTATGCCAAACTGATGCATTTTTTTTTAATAAGGAGTGCAATTTTTTTTTCTTGAGGAATATGTTGTTCACTACCGGACTGAATTCCTTTAGGGAAGTTCAGGTGGAAATATGAAGTGAAATGTTCTCAAGAATGGTGTTTCTCCTGATATCTAAGAAATGTGTGCAATCTTTGAGTTGCTACTATTAGGATTGTATCAAAGTCAATGACTTGAACATGAAGATACAGTTTTTATATATTACAGATACATACAAGACAATCCATTTACAAAACAGAATAATCAGGTGAGGAACTGATGATGGAAAATAGAGATTTTCCATACAAGTGGATTTTCTTGTCTTGATCATTTGGAAATAAAATTAAGCAGAATAAATCATCTGTTTCGGTATGTGTGGCAGCGCGGAAGCCCGCTGTGTAAATAGTGTGTGTGCGTGTGTGTGTGTGGCATTGTTTAAATAGTGTGTGTGTGTGTGGCATTGTTTAAATAGTGTGTGTGTGGCATTGTTTAAATAGTGTGTGTGTGGCATTGTTTCATAAACATTTATTATTTTGAATTTAAGTTTGGCAGGGATGGGGTTAATTCCATCCCTGCCAGAATCCACGTGGGGAATGTGGCTGGGACGTTAAATGAATAATTGATGACCAATCAAACCACAGCTGCATGGTATATAAAGAAGCCAAAGCCTTTGTTTAGTTGGAAGAGTTTGAAGGGAGTGTGAAGGCCTTCCTGTGAAGGTGCGGCCCAGCCTGGACAATAAGGATTTGTTTTAACCGCTTTATTTTGGTTTTTGCTTGTTTTTGTAAAATAAACGTACGTATTTCTGCTTTAACTGCAGCACTCCATCTCTGAGTCTCAGTCCTGCTGGTAACAGCTTGGGTCGTGAAGCTATCCTGCCACAGTATGCCAAACTGTAAAGTGCAGGTCAAATTAATTGAGTTAGAAAGCTTGAGGCCCTATGACACTTTTTCTGTTTTCTGACAAGTTTACTGACCCCGATAGAACAATTATGTGCATCATTTTCTAAATGTATTCTCTGGTGTGGTTTGCAGAGCAGTTATTGCCATTGTATATTACAATATATTGTTATGTAATACTCTGGGGCATCTAGTAGTAATAACTTTAGATTCAAAGATGAATGAAAAAACATGAATCTGCTCCTGTAGATGCACCGCAAGAAATTACTTTGTTGGTGAATCTGGTTGCCCTGACCTCCCCTAAGACTTCCCATTTGTGCAGAAAAAAAGTACTCAGGGGGACTGACCCTGATGCATTGCTAGATGAAACTGAGATATACAATTGGGCGCAGAGGACACCTATAGAAATAAGCATTTTACTACCACTAACCTGTTTATGCATATTTACTGATAAAGCTCATCAAAAATGGCGATGACAGGGGGAATGTTCAGCTGGCATTTTGTTTTTGATGGTTAAACCACACTGACATTCACACATTTCTCAAGCAATTCTAGGCCAGTCAGATATCAATCCGCACCTCATCAACTGTAGTCTAGATTTTTATATACAGGCTACATAAAATAACTGTGTAGAGCCAAGTCTTACGTACTGACCCTTTTAAATACAGGTCAACACACATGCTGTTTTAGCCATACAAACTCAAACTTGGAACACAGCTGTTCTGCAGGCTTGAGAGTGTTTTGGCATAAGCATTTACATTGTGCCTTGCTCTGTGCTAAGTATGAGGCTCATGGTCTTTCTATTATGTTAAGTAGATCATTCTTGGATTGCCAAGGGTGATCATTTCTCTAAATACATGCTTTATTGATTTCCTCTATACCTGTATCTCCCTTTAGGTTAACAACCTCTTTTGAATACTAGATATTGATGAACATTGTGGTTATTATCATGGTTATTTTTCAGCTACAGTATTATTATTATTATTTGTTTATTTAGCAGATGCCTTTATCCAAGGCGACTTACAGAGACTAGGGTATGTGAACTATGCATCAGCTGCAGAGTCACTTACAATAACGTCTCACCCGAAAGACGGAGCATAATGAGGTTAACCCTTTGCGGTCCTATGTCGGACCCTGTCTCTAGTCGTTTTTTCTCTGGAAAAAGCTGAGAAAACCATTCAATGGCCGAGTGAGACCGATAGGAGTCGCAAAAAAAAAAAAGGAGGCGTATCTGAGCAATACACAAACAAAGGGCGTATCTCATGGATACTGATAGCCCCGGCACCACAGATATAACACAGACATAAACAAACAAGATAGCTGCTTCTGCATCCAGCGCTCAAAGAATATTATGGACATTTGCAGAGCTTTTTGAGATGTTATAGTAATAAAATAATGACTTGGATCGCATTATTGAGGAGTTTGGTGATAAAACGAGTGATCAGGAGATGATTTATTGGTATGCACGACAATGAAAAGGTATGTGAAAAATACAGCGAACAAGGGGTGGGGCGGGGCTGGAGATGTAGTACTGAGTGTCCTATTGATATGCAGTGCCTTTTAAACCTGTTTTACTGTGAAAACAAAATACTTTTAAACAGCGCGTCTAAAATAAACTGTGCGCGTGAAAAAAAATGGGACCAAATACGCCTGAGACGCGCTAAATAAATTGACCGCAAAGGGTTAATTGACTTGTTCAGGGTCAGACAATGAGTCAGTGAGTGAGGTGGGATTTGAACTGGGTACCTCCTGGTTACAAGCCCTTTGCTGTAACCACTGGACCACACAGTAACTGCTGTCATTGTCCAACCAGGCAAAACGCATGTAAATGTTCCCTTTTAAAGGATATATAATATATACAGTTATTCAGTTTAACCTTTGTCCATGTGAAAGTTTTGTAGAGTAAATCAGAGTGTAAATAAATAAATAAATAAATAAATAAAGGATACATGATGGTCCTAAGTGGGTAACACAACAACAATCAGAGTGAATGAAGACATATCTTTATCCCAGGAACTGACTACACCATTGTGCTTTCTGTTTATCCAAGTAATTAACCATTTCTTTCTTTAAAAGTGTTCAACCTGGCTGTCGATATCAAAGAAACATTTTAGGAGGTGCACTTGGCCAGTGTTCCGTTTACTATAACAGGTGAAAGGCAGCTTGGCTGGAGAATTATTCTGAAATGCGTTTTCACACACCGGAACTGACCATTGAAATATGGCCAATAAACACCTATTCGCTTAAGATAAAAAAAAAAAAAAATCAACCTTTGTTATTAAAAGTCCTAGGAGGGGTGGAATATAAGAGCTTTAGCAGAGATGGTAAAATACCAAGGACAGAGGTGAATGCAGAGATGAGAGCGTGCTCATTGAGTTTAATGACATAGAAAGATGGCTCAGGGGATTATTTCACTAGAACATGAAGCCTTTCACCAATTTGGCTGCAGCCCAGTTCGGAGGTCAAATTACCGTTGAGTCCTTAGCGAGATTAGATTTAGCGGTTTCTGCTTTTTTCCCTAACATACAGGTTTCTACATTCTGTATTAAATAACATGAACACCTAGTATGCAGCTTGTATGGACAGCACCGGTGTATAAGCCCCCACCGCCCCCCACTTTTTGACACAACAATTTCAGGAAAAAGCCTATAGGTCATACCGATGTATAAGTCGCTCCCCCCTTTTTAGGACCCCCTAAATACCTACAAAATAGACTTCTACAAAGGTTTTTACAGTACATACAGTACTGTGCAAAAGTTTTAGGCAGGTGTGAAAAAATGCTGTAAAGTAAGAATGCTTTCAAAAATAGACATGTTAATAGATTATATTTATCAATTAACTAAATGCAAAGTGAGTGAACAGAAGAAAAATCTAAATCAAATCCATATTTGGTGTGACCACCCTTTGCCTTCAAAACAGCATCAAGCATCAATTCTTCTAGGTACACTTGCACACAGTTTTTGAAGGAACTCGGCAGGTAGGTTGGCCCAAACATCTTGGAGAACTAACCACAGTTCTTCTGTGGATTTAGGCAGCCTCAGTTGCTTCTCTCTCTTCATGTAATCCCAGACAGACTCGATGATGTTGAGATCAGGGCTCTGTGGGGGCCATACCATCACTTCCAGGACTCCTTGTTCTTCTTTATGCTGAAGATAGTTCTTAATGACTTTCGCTGTATGTTTGGGGTCGTTGTCATGCTGCAGAATAAATTTAGGGCCAATCAGATGCCTCCCTGATGGTATTGCATGATGGATAAGTATCTGCCTGTACTTCTCAGCATTGAGGAGACCATTAATTCTGACCAAATCCCCAACTCCATTTGCAGAAATGCAGCCCCAAACTTGCAAGGAACCTCCACCATGCTTCACTGTTGCCTGCAGACACTCATTCGTGTACGCTCTCCAGCCCTTCAGCGAACAAACTGCCTTCTGCTACAGCTAAATATTTCAAATTTTGACTCATCAGTCCAGAGCACCTGTTTTCGTGCATAGTTGAGTCGCTTGGCCTTGTTTCCACGTTGGAGGTATGGCTTTTTGGCCGCAAGTCTTCCATGAAGGCCACTTCTGACCAGACTTCTCCGGACATTAGATGGGTGTACCAGGGTCCCACTGTTTTCTGCCAGTTCTGAGCTGATGGCACTGCTGGACATCTTCTGATTGCGAAGGGAAGTAAGCATGATGTGTCTCTCATCTGCTGCAGTAAGTTTCCTTGGCCGACCACTGCGTCTACGGTCCTCAATGTTGCCCGTTTCTTTGTGCTTCTTCAAAAGAGCTTGGACAGCACATCTGGAAACCCCTGTCTGCCTTGAAATTTCTGCCTGGGAGAGATCTTGCTGATGCAGTATAACTACCTTGTGTCTTGTTGCTGTGCTCAGTCTTGCCATGGTGTATGACTTTTGACAGTAAACTGTCTTCAGCAACCTCACCTTGTTAGCTGAGTTTGGCTGTTCCTCACCCAGTTTTATTCCTCCTACACAGCTGTTTCTGTTTCAGTTAATGATTGTGTTTCAACCTACATATTGAATTGATGATCATTAGCACCTGTTTGGTAAAATTGTTTAATCATACACCTGACTATATGCCTACAAAATCCCTGACTTTGTGCACGTGTACCTAGAAGAATTGATGCTGTTTTGAAGGCAAAGGGTTGTCACACCAAATATGGATTTGATTTAGATTTTTCTTCTGTTCACTCACTTTGCATTTAGTTAATTGATAAATATAATCTATTAACATGTCTATTTTTGAAAGCATTCTTACTTTACAGATTTTTTTAAGCACAGTACTGTATATATATATGTTTTTAAGTCTACCTTTGTCATACATAACACTGCAATTAAAAAGTCTTACCTCATCGGCAGTCCAGTGTGCAACGCGGCTGGCTTGTACCCCTGCCACTCCAGGCAGCAGTTTGCAGTGCTGCTCCCAGCAAAGCGGGAGGTCGCGATTGGGTTGAGCAGACATGGCTGACAGGAAGACAGACTGGTGAAGAGCCTGCTGCATGTTGTCAACACTGTAGTCTGCAAGAGAAAAGAATGGCTGCTGGTTAACTGCATGAAATGGCAATTCATATCCCAATATAGTGATAATAGTTACCTATAATGTCAAGAGTTCATAGATCAGAAAAAGCAGATGCTCCCAAACTCAGCTGCAGCATGAATGTCAAAATGGCTGAACTGTGGACCATAAAAGGCAACAGCCCATGTACATACCAGCATTCTTAATAATTCAGCATGATTTTTGGGTCCCGACCAAATCCCTATTGAAATGAATGGTGTGATGCACCATACACAAAACAAAAACAAAAGAGAGATCTTGCATATACTCGCATGTCCCGCTGCACCATTCTGAATTGTGCAGCTGTTGAACAGCAAATAAATGTCTAAACATCCACTCAACGAAAAGAAAATGTGCACTTCTCAAAAAAACTAAACGTATCTTTCAACACCAACATTAGATTATGTTTAAAATACTGTATTCGGTTTCTATCAACATATACACTAGAGAGTAGGAAGTGCTAAGGGAATGCACTGAATAAAGGCATTAAAATTATTATTATTGAAGAATCAGATGGCCTTCCTGAAAGTGTAAAATCTGCTGCCAGGAGGCATTTAAATAAATAACAGAACGCGACACCTAACAGAGCACCTGACCCAGCCAGGTCTAAGAGGAATTCAAGAGCTCCCAGCAGCACACCCATCAAGGGCATCCTTCAGACCTTTTTATTGGCTAACATACAAGTGGTAAACTACCCAATTAAACAAACATAGTACCCGCACACTTATACTCCAGAGTGTTTAAATTTGATTATATCCAAGGTCAACGTTTCGATCTTCATCAGGACAAAGAACAGAACAAACACCACAGTATATATACAATTGGTTAAATAATTATAGTCAATAACCAAGAAGTTAGTAAAAGATAATATCACCAATAAACAAATTCCTCACAAAAAGCCAATTACATAAAACATCAAATTAGGTATCTAAATTAGCAAATCATCTCCACATACATCAAACATATTGTGTGAAGACATTATAACAAGCATATGTGTTTAAAAAAATAAGTCTACACATTTATACTTATATAGCAACAATTGTTACAAAGTAAAAAAAAAATATTATTATTATTTATTTATAAGCATATACACAATCCAAAAATTGTTAAGTACAGGATGATTGTTAATTATTATTCTGGGTTAATAAAATATTTTTTTATTTTATTTTTATTTTGTATTTTTCTAACTCAATTCAAATACCAAACTCAGCACCTGGCATTTTTATGGGCTATTTTGATGCTCAAAGAAGTGCTCAGACCACGACAAGCTTCAGTGCACTGCATTGTGAACATGGTACAGTGATGTGACATGAAAGCGTTGATTTCTGCAATTGTCACCTATATCTACACATGAGGCAAAGTCATTTGCACGCAGATACACAAATATCATGGATGAACAGAATAATTCCAACACAAATGACACAATACAATGGTACCTGTATGAGTCGTTATTGTTTGACTACAGTAGACTAAGCTCTTCAGGCAATGGGAGTGATGATTCAAACGAGGATCGACAAAGTTAATTTTAGCAACAGTCTATGGATAAACCCACCCACAATTCTCTAAGTGATTGGTTGCAAATATGAACGTTGACTCCTCAGTAATTCTCCAGATTTGCACGGCGCTGTACAGTACTTTTTAATGCTACTGGGCATTCAATCTTCCCTTTAGTCACATCAAGTGTCTTTGTACTGTAATAAGTTAGATATGGTAGTAACATAGCAGCCTGCATGAAAATACAATATTCAGCACGGACGATCCACCATGGATGAGATTCATTGATTGCAATTGCAGATGGTTTAGTGAACTGTGATGGGCGCTCAGGGCCTGAGTGAATAATAAATTTGGCTGGAGGCCTCGTCCGTGGGTACGCAAAAGCTAGCTGCGTGAGGCTGGCTGGAAAAAACATGAACAGTTACATGCATCCCAGTGCTGCAGCTAGGAAGTGGCTATGGGCCACCTCCCCCCAGAAGACAAGGCCGCCAAACCATGAATGGAAAAAAAATAATGAATGATTAACGCACCCCACAGTGGCGCATGCCACCTACCCCCCAAAATATTGAAAAATTTATGAAAATGAGCAGCTGAGACACGGCCCGTCCCCCAGAGTATGACTGTGACTGGAGAGAGCCCAGCCTGTCCAGCCTGACCACGCACCCCACAGAACTAAATACAAACCGCTCAGCACTCAGGTAAGGAAAAAAACCCTATTCACATATTTTTTATATTTTTTGGTTAGGGGGAAATCTCAGGGAATCTGTGGCTGAGGGTAGCCCTTCCTCCAGGCTCAAAAGCGGTTGGCTCCTGTTTCGGCTTCCCTGAAAAGCCAAAACAAAAGAAACGACATGAGGGAATAACACGTGTAGCCTTTGTGCGCTTGCTGATGACGTGTTGGTTAGGGACAAAATGAACGTCTCAAGAAAGGTTCTGGGGACACTGGGACCAGTATTCCAAAAGTGAGGCTGTCCTGTCCAAAAGAGGATGTCTGGTCTCCTTACAAATTAGAAACCTTCAGATAGTATTTATAGTACAGCAACTTTTATTTGTAAATCAGCACCTTTTCTTTTTTAAACTCTACAGAGAATCTGTTTCACTGCCAATAATTAGAAAAAGGAGAAGGTTAAACCACACTGACATTTACACATTTCTCAAGCAATTCTGGGCCAGTCAGATATCAATCAGCACCTATCAATCTAATTCTTTCTTTTGCAGTAGAACTGGCCTTTGCCTCATGACACATCAGCTATTTTCAGTTAGTAAAAAGAACGGGGAAAAATTACATTTTCCTCTCGCCTGTAGTGAATTTGCATATTTTTTAAACCCCCAGTTTTTTTTTTTTTTTTTAAATACAATTCGAAAATACTGCTTAGGTTTAATAGGTATACAATAATAGAAACACACCTCACACAATGTATTGTAAGAAGCAACATTTATTGTTATCTTTGTTTTTAGAAAATCATCAGTCTTCCTGTAATGTATTTGTATTAGTTCTAAGATATTCACATTCAAATAAATGGAAATATAAAACTGTATTTTCTTTGGCAGACCTGGGAAACATTGCCTATTGCTCCAGAATATTTCAATGAAGGCCTATTACTTCAGGGGGAAGAATATTCCTACAGTAGATATTTATTTTCAACATGGGTCAACTGAGACGAATGATTTACGAGGACAGACTTCTATCCAATTGTACAGCTGGGAGGACTGGAGCACAATGTGGTCTTTAAAGGTCTACCTACTACATCAGCGAGGAAGAGTCAGACTCTGATTTGTTTTCTTGTTTTTTTTAAATCTGTCTACATCATCACATAGGACAGAAGACTTGAGTTGGAGAATAATCCCAGCCAAGACATTCTGAATTCAGCTACTGTACCTGAAATAAATACGCAGTTAAAAGTGTTGCTTTGGTAAAATATTTCTTGAACCTATTTTCTGTAACCTAATGATGTATAACACCATTTCCAATTGCAAAACACTTGGCAATGGTAACACAAACAATAAGGTTTGATTACGGAAACTGCTGGACAGCCAAAAGCATTTATCCTTTGGGACAAGAAAAGGGAATTATTTTTGTCCAGCTAAATAAAGCAACATTGGGCTTTACTACAACAACAGTCTGCCTCTAATTCAGCCTCACTAAATATGTGCAGAATAAGTGAACTCCCCCTAAATCAGCTTTTATTGAAAAAAAAGGATTTCACAGCTCCTGAATAACAAGTCCCGGTTTTGTAAAAGTATTTAAAATATGAGAGACTATGAATGAGAACTAATTTACCAAAGAATACAATTCAAATCCAAAGGGGGTGGTCATTATTTTTAAATAAAACATAGATTTTCAGTTTTTTTTTGTTTTTTTTTAAAATAGTTTTAACTCATTTGTGGAGTGTTCCTGGAAATATCAAAGGAACTCTTGCCAACATTAATTAAAAGAAAATGTTGGCACAGATAAAACTGGGAAAATGAAACCTGTCAGCCAAGCCTCCCTCTTTTCATTTAGAAACTGATAACTAAATGTATGGTCATTGGTCAGTGTTACTCCTTTAATTATTTATAATTTTCATGGCAGTGGAAGCTGACAATGCTTTTATTGTCACTACCTACAAATTATATGGAAAACCCCAGACTCCAAGACTGAATAAAAAAAAGCCTGTGTTTAAATGTGAAGTGAGTCAGTTCAGCTTTGATCACATGTCGTTGATTATCTAGGTCAGGCCTTCAGAGACACAGCCTGTAAACTGGAAAACACTATAACAAAGAAATATTATGGGGGAGGGGAGGTGGTCAAACACCTACTTACTGAAAACTGTTTTATTTGTTTTTAAATGTTAAAACTTTAGAATATATGCCAGTGTCCTATATTAACAATTAATACCAATCCATATCCTTCTCTTCCATCTCATGATGTGGTATGTTATGGGTAAAAGAAAATGCAGTGTATGATCAGGAATAAAAAACACATTCCCTTTACAAGGATTCACACATGAACCTGTCGTTTTACATTACACTGTAACAAATACTGTTGTATTTGGCAAGCTGCCATGGCAACATTTCCATTATGCATGCTATACCTTACTGCCTGGGGAGTGCCAAACTAAAAGAAAAACTGCTGTAACAGATTGCACAGCTCACTGAATAATTTGCCACACAGAACAATCCATATAAAACATAATTCTGCATTTAGTTTTGGAAACCTTGGGAACCCTGAGAATTGAGGGGAGAGGCACACGTCTGTACAATATTGATAATCGATAACTTACATATGCATATCATTAAGCTTTGCAATGGCTGTCTGCTGGAAATCCTGCCATTGGTTGTAGTCATGTTACAGCTCTCCCTCTTTTTAGAAATAACCTTGTATGACCATGACCTCTTGTTATAATTCAGTCTCTTAACCATGGCTCCCAACTAAACTAATAATGAGGGAGCACTGTTGCTGTAAGGGGCGCATATGCAGAAGTGAATAAAGCCCCTGGCTAGCACAGGGGTTTGGTGCCTGCATCATCTGGTCTGCCTCAAGCTTTTCTATTTTCATCTTCAACTCTTCAGACAAGGGTTAGACATGACTTTTATTTTCCTTAATCATACCTATCTCAATCTACCTACAGCACTGATCCATCAAACAATTTATATTTTCTTCGTCCTACAATTTCAAAATGTAGGTTTTCTCCCGGTGACGCATCATGCTTGATACTCAGTACTAAAGGTTGATGTATTGTATCATACTTAATTCCCATGCCACACAGCTATGAAGGCTCTATTTCAAATTGTTCAGTATGTTTTTTTTTTTTATAACCAATGATGCACCTTTTATGATAATGATGTCCTTAGGTTGTCCCCAGGGTATACTAATTAGTTTGGCTCATAACTAAAATAACACCAGAGTGTAACATCACACAGTAACCTTATTAGGCAATATATCACCCACCTGTCCTCTCCCCCTACATACATTTAGCAAGTGTATCTATATTTTAATACCATTATCTTAGAACCCACAGTCATTAACATTATGTGTAATTATATTCCAAAAGCCCTATATCTTCACAATGATTATTGCTAAGGGTCACTTTAATAACCTAAATAATTTGCAGAGGAATGTGCTTCTTGTATTTGGCTAAAAACCCCAGTTAATTACAGACCCTGTAATGTATCCGGAAAATATATTGTAGGGTTATATACTGCCCAGTAGACTGATATTTCGTAATATTGTTAATTAGAATTTACTGAGTTTGTATTTTGATCATTTTGCTGACTCATATATATATATATATATATATATATATATATATATATATATATATATATATATATATATATATAGTGGGTTTCAGAAGTATTTAACCCCTGCAAAGTTTTCACATTTTGTTGGCACCTAAGCGTACTCCACGACGCTTTCAAATTAGACTTTACATGTAGAATCTACACAAACTACTCCACATTGATAAAGTTAAAAAATGCATACAGAATATAAATAAGTAAGATTTACAGAGAAAAACAGATTAATCTCAGTTGCATAAGTATTCAACCCCTTTGCTACTGCAGCCCTAAATCAGTTCAGGTGCAAATGATTTGTTTGAAAGTTCACAAAATTAGTGAAATGGTTTCAGCCTGTGTGTTCTCAAAGTGGTTGAACTTGTAGATAATTTCTCTCAGGTATATAAAGACTTTCAAGCTGCAACTCACATAGTGATCCAACAAAGCAACCATGAAGACCAAGGAGCTTTTGAAACAAGTCAGGGATAAAGTGGGAGAGAGGCACAGAGCAGGAAAAGGGTACAAGAACATTTCAAAGGTGCTGATTATCCCTCTCAGCACAGTGAAGTCCATCATTAAGAAGTGGAAGATGCATCATACCACCCAGACACTACCCAGATCAGGTCGCCCTCCCAAACTGAGCAGGAAACTGGTTCGGGATGTCACTCTGAAGCCAAAAATGACCTTGAGAGATTTGCAAAGTTCTGTGTCTGAGATGGGAGTCATTGTTCACACATCAACAATAAGCCGGTCCCTACACAAAGCTGGCCTGTATGGACGGGTGGCAAGAAAGAAGCCATTATTCAAAAAGCCTCATCTTAAAAAACGCATGGAGTTTGCAAAAAAGCATGATACTGCAGACATGTGGAAAAAGGTTTTGTGGTCAGACGAGACAAAAAGTGAACTTTCGGTCTAAATTCCAAGCGTTACGTCTGGCGCAAGCCCAACACTGCACATCACCCAGTCAACACCATCCCAACTGTCAAGCATGGTGGTGGCAGCATCATGTTATGGGGATGCTTCTCTTCAGCAGGGACTGGGAAGCTTGTCAGGATAGAGGGGAGAATGGATGGTACAAAGTACAGGCAAATCCTTGAGGAAAACCTGTTTGAGTCAGCCAAGACTCTGAAACTGGGGAGGAAATTCACATTTCAGCAAGATAATGACCCGAAGCACAAAGCCAAAGCCACACTGGAGTGGTTTAACAAGAAGAGAATTAATATTCTTGAGAGGCCCAGTCAAAGTCTTCACTTGAATTCAATCGAATATTTATGGTGAGACTTGAAGATTGCAGTCCATTGACGATCCCCAACAAGCTTATCAGAACTGGAGCAATTTTCCTATGAAGAATGAGCAAAAATTTCACCATCCTACTGTGCAAAGCTAGTAGACTTAAGGAGCTGAATACTTATGCAGCCAGTAAATTTCATTTTGTACATTTTCTTTGCAAGTTTTGATGACATTTAACCTCCTCCTCATATAACAGTATTCCGTTTAACCACTACAGCTTTGAATAAAAAAAGTTTGTTTGAAAAACTGTGCATACATTATTTGTTATTCAACAAAATATGACATTATTGGTAGGGGGTGAATACTTCTGCAACCCACTGTATCTATATATTCAAACAGTTGTCCTATTTACGTGTTTTATTCATGCTATTGGATTATTGATTTAAGATCCTTGCTATTATTATAGAAAGACAAATATAAATGTTGATAAATGCTTGCTTTAACTTATAATTGGCATGTCACATTGAAGCGAAGACAGAATAACTAAAACAGAGGTCAGAGAACCATTGACAAACTCAGACCACAACATAGTCTCATTTGAAGTGCTTTTTAAAACTACCAAAGTAGTGACTAAAGCTAAGGTTTACCATTTTATGAAGGCAAACTATGAAGAAATGAAACAGAGACTAACAGAAGTAGATTGGAGTAAAACAGAGAAAACATCCACGGAAAAAGAATGGCTGTTTTTTTAAAACTGTAGTACTAGAGGTGCAAAACAATTACATCCCAAAAGTAGACAAATCTAAATCTAAAACAAAATTGCCAAAATGGTTTAATAGATCAATTAAAAAAAATATTCAGAGAAAAAAGGCACTTTACAGAGCGTTTAAAAGGGACCAAAAACAAAGTACACAGAAAGAGTACTTGGAACTGTAAGCACAAGTCAAAAAGGAAGTTAGAAAGGCCAAGAGAGAATAGAAATGAGCATTGCTAAGTGGGCTAAAACCAATTCCAAAAAATGTGTCCAATATTATAACAGCAAGAGAACATTCAAAGAGGAGGTTAAATGTCGAAGAGATACAAGTGGCAAAATCATAGATGAAGAGAAAAAAACAGCAAATATATTAAATGATTACTTTTCACAAGTTTTTACAAAGGAGGATACGGACAACATGCCCCACATGTCGACCTGTTCCTATCCAGTTTTAAATAACTTTAGCATAACAGAGTGTGATAAAGACAGAAAGAATCAATGTTGTAAATCTCCCTCCTGACCAAAAAGGGTGCTATGTAAGGATGGTGGTATGCTGCCTCCTAGATGGACCGCCTTGACGATAGGTGGAAAACGGAAGGTGACCAAATTAGGGGGAGCGTGTAGTTGCATGTACCTGGAAAGACTCTGTTGCAATTAGCTGCGGGACGGCCCTTTACTGGAGAAACCATGGCGACGGGTTGATTGAAGGGAGGGCTTTGTGGGTACAAAGGGGAAGTAGCTACGTAAGTAGGAGTTGGAGAATTGCAAACATAATACCGATCCACAAAAAGGGAGACAAAACCGAACCAGGTAACTACATACCAATAAGCCTTACTTCTATTATATGTAAACTTATGGAAACTATAATAAGATCCAAAATGGAAAATTACCTATATGGTAACAGTTGCATGGTTTTAGGAAAGGGAGATCGTGTCTAACGAGCCTGCTTGACTTTTTTGAGGATGCAACATCGACAATGGATAACTTGAAAGCATATGACATGGTTTATTTAGATATCCAGAAAGCTTTTGACAAAGTCCCACATAAAAGATTAATTCTCAAACTGAACGCAGTAGGGACTCAAGGAAATGCATGCACATGGATTAGGGAGTGGTTAATATGTAGAAAACACAAAGTACTGATTAGAGGAGAAACCTCAAAATGGAGCAAGGTAACCAGTGGAGTACCACAGGTACCACAGGGATCAGTATTAGGTCATCTGCTATTCCTAATCTACATTAATGACTTAGATTCTGGTATAGTAAGCAAACTTGTTAAATTTGCAGATGACACAAAAATAGGAGGAGTGGCAAACACTGTTGCAGCAACAAAGGTCATTCAAAATGATCTAGATAGCATTCAGAACTGGGCAGACACATGGCAAATGGCATTTAATAGAGAAAAGTGTAAGGTACTGCACTAAATGCAATAAAAATGTGCATTATAAATATCATATGGGAGATACTGAAATTGAAGAAGGAATCTATGAAAAAGACCTAGGAGTTTATGTTGACTCAGAAATGTCTTCATCTAAACAATGTGGGGAAGCTATAAAAAAAGGCCAACAAGGTGCTCGGATATATTGTGAAAAGTGTTGAATTTAAATCAAGGGAAGTAATGTTAAAACTTTGCAATGCATTAGTAAGACCTCATCTAGAATATTGTGTTCAGTTGTGGTCACCTCGCTACAAAAAGGATATTGCTGCTCTAGAAAGAGTGCAAAGAAGAGCGACCAGAATTATTCCAGGTTTAAAAGGCATGTCACATGCAGACAGGCTAAAAGCATTGAATCTATTCAGTCTTGAACAAAGAAGACTGTGCAGCGATCTGATTCAAAAATTCAAAATTCTAAAAGATATTGACAATGTTGACCCAAGGGACTTTTACGACCTGAAAAAAGAAACAAATGGAGATTAGATGAAGGGGCATTCAGAACAGAAAATAGGAGGCACTTTTTTACACAGAAAATTGTCAGGGTCTGGAACCAACTTCCCTGTAATTTTGTTGAAGCTGACATCCTGGGATCCTTCAAGAAGCTGCTTGATGAGATTCTGGGATCAATAAGCTACTAACAACCAAACGAGCAACATGGGCTGAATGGCCTTGTCTCGTTGGTAAACTTTCTTATGTTCTTATGTAGTATTACCTGAATATTATCCATTGCTAAACTTAATGTAGTGATTATTTTGACACTGATTAACTTTCTTACTTTTGTACCGTATTACTGAACTCACTTTGATAACATTTGTAGACTATATAACCGTGTTGTTATTTTTCGACTTCGTTTCACTTTCCGAATCATGAGTTTGGTTGGAAGTAATTAATAATTAAGAGTGCTAATTAATTAAAACCATTACACATATCAGCAAGTTACTCTTGATTAGGTATTGTAAATGTATTTACTTGTTAATACTTCCCACATCACCACGGTGCAGACAGGCCTGCCCGTTGAATAACGTGAGTTGGGCAGGAAATACTACTGATTTTCCCCAGAAATACTTGCGAGTTAAATGTCAAGACATGAATTTGCTGCAGACGGTAGTCAAATTGCCAACGATTTAAAAGATCCATCTAGATATTCTTTTGCATTTCTTTCACACAGTACATATACATACATTGCTTTATATCACTACATAATCATCTATATTGTGGCAGGGCAAGGGCCCTGCAAGTGTAACCTGTGTGTTTTGTGGCAGGGACAGGGTTAAAAGCCTCCCTGCCAGCCTAAATTGTTTCATTTATGTTAATCGTTTAATTATTAATTTGTAAATTGGGTTATTGTTTTGGCAGTTGGCCTCATTACTGCAAATTGAGGCCAGCTGCCAAGTATAAAAGGAGAGCAGCCAGTCTGCTCAGGGATGCTGCTGTGTGAAGAGCCCGACTGTGTGTGTCGTATTCTTTGTAAAAAGGTACTGTGTGAAACTGTTGTTTGAAAAACGAAGTGTTTTGGTTGTATGTCAGGTAAACGGCTTAGCCGTCCTGTACATGTGTAGTAAGTGCTTGGAAGAGCTAGGTGTTTATTTTGTTTTTGATTTATTTGTACCATTAAAAGTGTGCATAAAAGCGGTAAAACTCCAGTCTGTGTGTTGGGTCACGTTTGTTTAAAAAGCAAAACGAACTGGTGCGAGTCTGTGTGACGAGCACCTTTGTTACAATATATAGAGAGATTATTGCATCTGACAATGAAAAGCCTTATACTTGTATTAATCTTTTCAAACCTTTTTATTCAGTAAAAATGGCTCTTGTTTTTGGCGTTCACGAACCCGGGTGTATAATTACCGTGTAACGGGAAATTTTGGTGGAGAATTTATTTAGGCTTTATTGGTGGTTTTGATTGGATCGCCAATAATACTTACACCAATAAGACGGTTCCATACAGTGCTCGTAGCGATCCCGCCCTCTGAAAGACTGGTATGCAGAACAGGTTAAAGAAGCGCTGGACAAGGGAAATAATGTGTCAGATGCCAAAGTGGATATGAGAATGGCAGTGATTAAGCTAATTTGCTGGAAAACATTAAAAGTAGACCGGACATTTCCATCAAAAAATTAAAAAAATCTGGAACTGTGCCTGCTACTGTAGTAGGGCTGTTCTTTTTTTATGTTACGCATTTTTGTGTTGTGTTTTTTTTGTTTTGTTTTTTGCAAAGGTTTAATTAAGTAACAGCCAACATTGTTTATGCCAGACTTGTTAGAAAGCCTGTAACAAAATTGTTGATTGTTATTGTCGATATGTGTAGATACAAAGTCCATAAACAAAACAATAACTGTAACTGATTAGGCGGCCTTTTTTGCTGTTCTCCAAGTTGCTGCAGTGACATTGTAGATGCTATAGCGAGTTACTGTAAATGAGCTACTGCTTTAGCAGACAGATTTCACTAAATAAATATTTATTTGAATGTTTTTGGAATTAAAAGTATAAATGCAAAACTGAGTGTGAATGTGCTAATTGAAAAACGGCAATTCAAACTCCCCCAAGGTAGCAAATCTGGCGAATTATTTAATACCAGCCAAAATGTTCCGTTATACAGTATGTTCCTGCCCGAATTGGGAACCAACTCAAGTAATTTAAAAACATGGAAATGGAGGTGGAGGGTGGAGAGTGGAGGGTGGAGGGTTCATGGAAATGTTGTAAAACAGTCTGGTCATGTAGTTCTAGCTTGCAAATGAAAATAAGAAATTTACAGGTGAAGGTATATGAATCATATTCCCCATATGGGCTTGGCTCTGGTGTAGATACACTCTGAAAACCTGTCAGCTAAATTATTAATTATAGACATAGCAATTGTCTCATGGTACAGCTATTAGCTACGATGAACTTGAAGCAAACGATACATTTTCCTCTAGGTAAACAAGAGCTATAACCACAAAAGCTTTATGGAATTTTTCCCTTCCATTGTCATGAGATGGTACATTGTCCATTTTCTAATGTAGCCCTGTAAGCTTGAAGTTTCTCCTGTTGATGATAAAGCAATGGTCGTTTTGGAGTCGATATTCTTAAATTACTGTTATCACAACCTTGACCTGGTGTCTAAGAGAACCACAATAAACATATTGCATTCCTGCAAATTATTCTCAGCACAGGTGTCCAGAGGGCAAGGCAGTTGGAGATATAATACAGTGACAACATGCCAGTTGCTAAGCTGAACCCAGCCTGACAACAGGTCCCTCAGGAGAAAACCCTGCCATTCCTATCATTGAACATCTCTGGGGCAAAGAGCTTGATGTAATGGAGGATTCTGTCCACCTCGGAAAAGAAATAATACCAATGTCAAGTGCTGTCAACAAGCTACAAATCAGTCAGGGCAACAAAGCTATATAGCACAAGGTTAGGCAATAACTCCAGCAGTCAAATTATATTACCTGAAAGCCCAGGAGCCACAATAGAAGTCAATGCTTCAGACAGGGCATCAGTTTGTTTTTGATTTATTCAACAAATGTCAACATTTACAGGGAGCTTTTCAGGTCTGCTAAGCTGCTCTTTAGAAGATGTATAGTACAATAAGAAACGTGTTTTTGGTCCTTTTAGGGCCCTTTCACACCTTGTTCTTGGGAGTGATAATGCTATTCAGAGTTTGAGAGCAAAGTTAGCTGGCATTATACACAGTGTACTTTTAAAAAGGCTGCATTTTAACTGTTTTGATTAAAAAATGTTTTTGTAAAAAGTGAATTATGAATAGGGCAGATTTTTCACAAACCGACTAACTTGCAATTTAGTTACCCTGATGTCCCTATAATCAATGCAAAAGGACTCCCAATTAAACTAAAGTTTAGCTAATGGCTAGTATACACCTTATATATGTATATCTTGAATCTTTCAAATCCAATTGCAGTGTTAGAAGTAATTGCATTTTTAATTTAGGTTTAAATGTGACTTGACAATTTGTATCACTTTTAAACCTTTTAAGAATTAAAACAGGAGATCTGGGTTACAGTTCAGGGTTTAATGAGGCCTATATATATATTCTCTAAGTGTACAGTATGACAAAGGTCTCTTTTGCATCAGCAGTGAGAAGGGAGAGAAGAGGATGACTGGGCAACATAGAAAACAGACCAGATGGTTACTATGAAATAAAAGCATAAATGCAGTGACCACATGAGAATAAGCTCTGTTGGGCTGGAGGACAGCAAGTGCAGTACAGTGCAGTACATGGATTGATTCACTAAGCCTTTTATCTAGCACAATGTGTAACAAAACAAGTGCTGATCTAGAAATAGTGTATCAAACATCTCTGAATGTTTGATACACTATTTATCCTGCTTTTTCCATGCTGATGATGTTTTTACAAATAATATCTATGCTTTATGATTTTACTTTTACCGTGAAAAAATGCAGCGAAATTGTATAATGTCATATATTTTATTAATATATGTTTTCTTCTTCATCATAATTGGTGTTTTAAGTACAGTCCTGGTGTAGATATTGATGCTAGAAGTCATTGGTACAGGTCCATGTGATGGTACTTTAACACAAGCAGCCAGCCATGTGCAGCTCTAAATCAAAACCCTTTATTATACTGTACCATCTAATCAAGCTTTCACTTCACTTGCTAACTCCAAATTTGCAATAGAGAGAGATAATGATTTTAAAATGTACATTCATTAAGGGATAAAGGGCCTCACTTACGAAAAGGCACTAAACTTTATGGTGCGCGATAATTGCAATTACTGTGCACGTTAATGATCTCCGCACTTACTATTGCAATTTTATTAATTATCGCACGAAACAGTGGGCATATTATGGTGCACACTAATTTTATTGTGCCATACTATGGTAATCGGAATGAAAATGTGATTTGTATGGTAATGCATGATAATGTATTTAAATGAGCATCTAACCTTTTTGGTGGTTTCACTTTCATTTTTTCTTCTCATTCTTCTTTCATTTCCAGTAAACTCAAAATGTGTTGCTTTGTGCTGCATGTCATAGTGACATTGTATGTTATAATCTTTCATAACTGCAACCGTTGTACTGCAAATCAGTATAACATTTCTACATTGATCAAAAAGGGTTGCTTATCCATTTAATATTAATCTGAAAAGGTTGATAATGCAACCGGCATTATCAACCATTTAAGTAATGATTTCCTAAATACAATAATAAAAAAAGATAATTGCAATAAGAAGTTGTGTCTAACTAGGCAAAGGGCTACTGTAGATATTACACTGACAAACCTAAGAATGCCAGCAACTAACAAGTTATTTTTATCCTTCATTTATTTCTGTGGGATTGACTGGAATGTACAAACCCCAAACTTAAACTAATATTTGGCAGTAGGGATGGGATGCTTTCTCCCATGCTCTATTGCCCTCTACATTTGTTTGGTTTCTGACCAACTTTTAATGGCTTTTATAGGAATGCTTACTCATGGCTTTCCTTTACTTTTTTTCCAGTTTTACTGCACTCGCAGAGCCAGATTACCACATTATAAGCAATTCTTCAGTTTTCACTGATTTATTGCATCATTCTGGTTAGCTTATGTGGCCTTTTTATACCAATTTGAAAGTCTTGATCTAGGGTATGATATAATATTTAGTCACAAACCAAACTGTGGCTCCCTACTCTTATTGTTCCATAATTAGAAATAGGGCTGTATTTTTTCATGGTAAAAAAATGGCTTATTTCACAGCATTTCATTGTCTAAAAATAGGTATTTAAAAGATATCTTACGATTAAACGTAATATTGATTAAAGCGTTGTCACATTCAAAATGTATCATTTTCTCTAGAGTTTTCTCAATACAACAAATGTGCCTAAATATTGAAATGCTTACCAAAAAATGCTAAATTGTACAATATTTTGTTTTTTTATGTCCACCTTTTAAAGAAATTATATTTCCACTATCAGTGAATTATCAAGCCTCAGTGGTCTTTAGCAGAAATATATTTTATCTTTGATGCAGCTCTATGCAGTGTGTTCAATCATTTACCGGAAACTGGAAGTGCGTCATTAAGGCAAATGTTTGCTGTATTTATTTTTAAGTGATATATATATATATATATATATATATATATATATATATATATATATATATATATATATATATATATATATATATATATACATACATATATATATATATATATATATATATATATATATATATATATATATATATATATATATAATGTGTGCGTGTGTGTACACTATTCTTTCAGAAATGGGAAGGCTACAGGCTTAACCATAATTCCAGGTAAAAGATTAAGGATGCTTATTAGTCAACTTTAACCACTTTTGAATGAAACAAAAAGTAAAATATACAACTTCTAGTAATTTAACAAACACTCTTTATAAAAAAATAAATATAAAAAAATAATGATTTAATTTAAAGAATTTGTTCATCATAAAAATTATTGGCACCCCTGCTTTAGAATTTCATGTGTCCTCCTTTTCCTTTTTTTACGGCTTTCAGACGTTATGATCATTCTTAACCAGTATGTTACATCTTGTTGGTGAAATCTGGACCCATTCTGCAGCTCAAGACAGACTGGGTCCAATTCACAGCAGTCCAAAGCATTTCTATTGGATTGAGATCTGGAAATTGCGAAGGACATTTCAGAACTTTTATCTTCGTTTACTTCAAGAATTCCAGAGTTTGGAGCGAGGTCTACATGCATTCAGCTCTTCTGTGTTCAGGTGCCTTTATACTGTTCCTTCATGCACTATTACAGTATGCCTGATGCTTCTAAATCTTTCTTTAAGTCTTTGGTTGTTAATCTTGGATATTTTTTAGCTGCTCAGACTATTCTCCTATCTGCTGTACCCGTAATTTCTTTGAATGTCCACTTCTTTCAAGCTTTTGCAGTTGAATTTGTTCTGTGGTGCTTCTTGATTATTGCTCTTATTGTGGATTTTGGTATTTGATATTGTTCTGTAGTCATTGTTGTAATTTCCTTTGTTGTAATTTGCTACAAGTGCTGTTCTCAAACTCACTTGTCTTGAACCATTATCTGCTGTGTTGCCAAAACTTTCTTCTTCAACAGATGTTTGAAATAATTATTTATTTTTCAGGCTTTTGACTTTATAATGCAGCTCAATTACCATGTAATGGTTTTCAATCAATTCATATATTTTTTTAATTAGTTATATTACATTTGTACAGACTTCTAGTTTTAAGGTGCCAATACTTGTCATGAACAAATATTTGACATTGCATAAGTGCATTTAATTTATTTTATAAAGATTGTTAAACTACCAGAAATTGTGTATTTTTATCATTGTCATATTAATTAGTGGCTAATGTTCACTAAACACTTTTATTTAACATGTTTTCTTGAATTATATTAAGTGTGGGATGCCAATACTTTTGTATGCAACTGTAAGGGAAAAAGCTTCAGGAAGTGGTTACCATTTATCATTTTAAATAGTTGAGTTCAGAACCTATGCATTTTTTTTTCAATCATGTCTGTAAGCCAGTGCTATAATGTTAAATATATGCAAACATTGTTTTAAAAAGGAAAACAGCAAACCTGAGCCTGAGGTCAAACCTTTGCTGAGCTCTACTGCCATAAAAGATCAAGATCACTTCCAAATCAAACTCACTTGATTAAAGGCTACATGTTACATTACTATCCACCTGGTCAGTCAAAATACGCATGAACAGTAAAGGTCAAATTACTCTAAAATCTTACAAATATATATTATATGTTGTGGTAAAACCCCATCCCTGGAAAACATGGGCAGTATATGGTATGACCTCATCCGTTCAGGTAAGAATGTTCAATTACCTCAGTCACTCCAGCAGACGGGTGTCCTTCCTGTAACAGTGGATGGTACACAAACCCAAGATCTCTTGGATTCAGGGATTGGTCAGTCCCTAATACAAAAAGGGTTAATCTCACCGGGGCATAGACAAGTAATGGGAGAGGTTAATATTAAATGCATTCATGGGGATATGCGTCACCTTATCCAAAGGTGACTGTAAATTAAAAAATTGGCCAGCAGGTGATGCGAGTACAAGTCAGGTTGTGTCCTCGCTTGCCAGTGCCTGTCATCCTGGGGAGGGACTGCGCACAGTTCAAACATTGGTTGGCTGCTGTGACGGCCCCATCCTCCCTATTGGCTAAGAAAGAGTTAGTAATTGGAGAGATCTTCACCTTTCGCAACCCTGTGTGGTTTTGCCATAGATTTAAACCCCGAAAAACGAAATGGGAAAGCCGGGCCGCTAAGAATGAGGGCTGGCGATGGCGGGAGTCTGAGAAGTTTCAGGTGGGGGCGATTGGTGAAGGTTCTGAGGGGGAGGCCACAGAGCCAGCACAGGGGTCTGGCGCTGATGCCTCTGCTCAGGACCGATCCAATCCCGAGTTGGAAGCCATGGGCGCTGATTTTTAGCTCGCTCCCATGACTTCCGACTCAAGCGAGGGAGTGACGACGTGCTGGGCAGGCTCTCTGACCAAGCCGCTGTGCTTAATGCTCGGGTGGTCGAGCCCAGACGCAACACCACGTACCCTCACTTTGAAATTGATCGAGATCTCTTGTATCGTGTTGAAAAATTACCCAAGATGAGGGAAGTGCATCACCAGTTGCTCATTCCTCAATGTTCAGTGAACCCCCACACCCTCCCACATGTCAACTTATAACATGTTATTATTTGAGTTTATTTTATTCACACTAACTGTACAACTAGTTATACAATATGCTACTATATGATACTGTACAATATGCAGCTTAAAAAATAAATTTACTTGGAAATCCTTTGCCATGAATTAAATAAGCAATGCTCAAGATAAGGTTTTGGGTCATTCTGAATACTTTACTCTCCAATTTAGACATTATGAACTCTATTCCTAAAGGTTTAACAGATGTTGTAAAGGGGAAAACAGGAGTACATGATCAGATTCGAACATAACCTCTTATTTAACGACCGTTTCTATTCATAAGGGACAGCTGACGTGTTAATAAGCCCCAAATATTCCTGAAGGAATATTTTAAACAAAGTGAGATAAAGGTTAAAGAATACCTCGTTTTTATCGGTTTTCAACGGTTCTGAACATTAACCTACTAATCACAAACCTGAACCACAGCAAAATGCTGTCAACAACTAGGTGTTATTGAACACTTGGTGCAGTCAAGTCTAAACTAACGACAGCCTCATTTTAAAATGTAAAGTGATCTTTGTAAAAACAAGTAATCTGAACATTTAAAAAAGATCCTCCCCCCAAATAAAAAAAAATAAATAAACATAACATTTCAAATCATAAATTCTATATATTTCTAATATTTTTCAAAAAATGTACAGATACTGCACTAATGCAAATAAATAAATGACAAACACAGAATAGTGTACAGGTTTACCTTCCACAAATTCAGTTGACAGAGAGGTAAATTGGTAGGTTAAGTTCAGGGAAACTACGACAGCGTTGAGAAATCCTAAGGACCAAAAATCTAGTCGCATATTCACTGTTACAAACACGCACTTGCAAGTGAGTGGATTCAACTGTACGTTTCTTTTTTTTAATGAAAACCCAAATTTATTGGTCATGTGTTTCTACAATTCACTGTCCTGGCATTTCCATGATCCATTCTCTAACTTCTGCATGCAGTACATTCACAATTGATGATGCTTTAGTTGGTACACTTATGGAACTCATTGATGATAATGTCCAGTGTGATTTTTGACACGTCTCCTGATGCCTTGGGCCGTCCAGTTCTGTACGTTTTTCTTTTCTTTTTATGATTTCAAGGCGAAGAAACCTGCCTTGTTTTGTGCTGATGTCACATTCATGCCTTCTGCAGATACTAGCTCTGTCAGCACAGCGACTGCCCAAACATTCTCAAAGTACCAGCTAACTTGGGAAAAAGTGGCCTCGATTTGCACAGATTCTGCTTCATCATACATCCCAGGGACATTAAACTTAATCAGAAACCAGAACTGCTACGCATCATATTCCACATGTAAAGTGTGTATACTGAGGGTTTTATTTCCCTATTTTTACCGATGTTTCAATTAAAAACAATTTTTTACTGATTTTATCCCTATTTTAATATTTGTAAAATAAACTCCAAACAATTCCTGGGAAAAATGTGTTAAGATAAAAAACGAAAATGCGGAACGCTGTTTATACATAATTCATGCTTTTTCAATACGTAGAACACCCAGTACACAGCTTACCGGGATGCTGACGACAAGATTTAACTATTACTACAGGATTAGATCTACATATCACCAACATATTACATAGAGTACATCTACTGCTGATTTGTTGTCTGGAGACTTGGATCTTCTTGGTTTACTACTGGGGTGGCAGTGGCTCGAGCTCTGGCATCCATGGAGTTCCAATATGCTTGTAATTAAAATCTGGCTCCATCCATACCATCCCTTGTCAGTCAGTGTGCAGGCACTGGGTCCCAGGAGGAAGGTATATGCAAGAGTTTTCTGAAAATGGACCTCAACAGATGTTGGCATTTAGCAAATGAATTATGTATTTATTACTTGTAAACTGTTGAGTAACTAATGCTGTCTTTTAAAAATCCGTACCAGTCAAACCCAGGCTGGTCCCGACTAGGCAGAGAACGAAGCCCCTGGGAGTATCGCACAATCGTAATGTATCAATCTGTTTGTACCACTGAATCACAAAGAAATTAGAAATTATGATGAGGGGTATTTGCTGTGAACTTTCAGAGTTACTGATCGGGAACCAAAGCAGCCACTGTGTGTTAGAGTGTATGTTTATGGTACTACACTACATCCCAGCAGTCATGGGGACTAAATATGGACACACATCACAACATGGTAGACTCATCAAAAAGGAATGGCCTTGTCTCACTTTCTGTAGAAAGTGAGACAGTGGCCCTCTTGATCAGCGGTAGAAGCTCTGCCGACAGGGAGAGCTTAACCGCAGGGGATGTGCTGTCTGACTTCACGTCCTCAGAAGAGAACGCCAGCCCCTGTTCGGCCACCTCCTCAGAGCTGATGATACATTATCCTAACCGACATCATCCCCAAGGGTTCAATCCTTTAGCGTTATGTGGAGTGCTCAGATTTGTAAATCATCACAGCAACAAATCGATTAAATATACATTAATTCTCATTTATTATCTGTTCTTGCAGCACCAGTAGGAATGCTATGTATGCTACTTTAAAGATGCTATAATGCAAAAAAGATGTGCAAAGTAACTTCCCAGTGTCGGGTATATAATAAGCTTAGTAGGGATGGTGTTACATAATTCCTGAAGTCCTTCAATCAAAGCACAAGGCTGCTCTGCCCCAAAACATGACCTGCGTGCTCCAGCAAATTCCATACTCATAAGTAAAGCTAATCTTATTTTGTTTATGTGGATAAAACTGTTCACTTAAAACAAAAAAGGCTTAGATGACCTTACTGTAACACAATATGCTTTCAATGTTTCTTATTAAAAAAAAAACTCATAGGAGTAAAAACAATGAAAACCGTAAGCATAGAAGGATGTCCTCTTGCATTTGTTCAGTCTGCTCATTATATACAAGTCAAATTTTGGGTTAGCATTAGTCAAAATGAAAATTAATTGTGTTACTCTAATATTATTATTATTATTATTATTAGTTTATTTAGCAGACGCCTTTATCCAAGGCGACTTACAGAGACTAGGGTGTGTGAACTATGCATCAGCTGCAGAGTCACTTACAATTACGTCTCACCCGAAAGAAGGAGCACAAGGAGGTTAAGTGACTTGCTCAGGGTCACACAATGAGTCAGTGTCTGAAGTGGGATTTGAACGGGGGACCTCATGGTTACAAGCCCTTTTCTTTAACCACTGGACCACACAGCCTCCCTAATAGCATTGTATCAGTATTATCTCAACTCCACGGCCATTATCAACACAGTACATAATGTAATTGGTTCCCCTTAGCAGCTTAGACAATTCTATAAATCTTTGGCCCAGGACAACAGGAAACTAAAATGTTAGGCTCTCAGGGTTTATTAAATCATATGTCTTCTATGACTCTCATAAGAAAGCCAGCAAGATGCTTTGTCCATTTCTGAGTGCCAACATTAGCATAAGATATGTACTTAACTGTCTGACTGCATAGCTAGGTCTATGAGCTCTGAGGTTCACGTTGAGTGTCCAGCCCCTTCTTCTCTTATTAATTCAGTGAGCTGAGGTGCCAATGTATTGCAATACATATGATCTCTATCAAATATATTTACAAAGTGCAATGGATGTATGTTACCACTTTCAAAATTCTACTAAATTTTAAAATGACCAAATTGATCTCCACAGCTTGAAGATGATTTCAATAACTAGCTCAAATAATACTTTAAACCTTTGGTCCTGGAATCAGAAAAGCTGGGATAATGGGAAACAAATGTTCGCTGCAAACTGGAATGGCTCCCAGGGTTTATGAAACCACATATGTCATGAATGACTCCAAACAGAAAGTCAGCATTGTGCTCGGTCATCAAACCACTTCACTCCAATATCGTAAGCCATGGTAGTCAGAAATGACTGTCTGAGGCAAGGGCTAATATTTATTTTTCACACACGAATAAATCAATACCAAAGTGTCACATCTGAAAAATATTATACTGCTTTTATGTGTATGCTTAAAATATAATGTTGCAGTTAAAGATACATTCTAATTGAAAGAAATTACTCCAGGCCTGTGTTTAGAAACAAACAGACCCTATTCACAAAAACAACTTGAAGTCCACAAATGCCATTTTACAAAAATGTAATATGTATCAACAAAGCTATAAGGGCAGGCTATTTATAAAATAGTACCTGTACTGTTTTACCAATCAGTTACAATGGAGGCCATCAAATCATAACACATTCAATTACTTCTACAACAGTAACAAACAGCAATTTGTTCATATTAACGTTTTACATCCACCAAGGTAAATTACAACATTAATGTGGTATCAGTAGTTTAATCAAAAATTCTGTGAGTTCATTTCCATTTTTGCAGGTATAAACAACCCCCTATAGGGTATTTTGCAAGGTTTTTCTACTTTTATTTATTTTTAAATAAAAAATTATACAACCGAAGAGACTATGCACAGCTGCTGTGCATTATTAAATACATCAGGCAGATGTGGTAACTAAAAATATTTTTGTAAGATTAAAAAGTATTCCCCTTTGGGGAATGCACTTTGTATTTGTTGTCAGTTTCAGTATGTTTCAATTAAGTATCTGTGTGGTTGGTGATTAAAGCTCTGCACTTTACAAAGACTGCCTCCTTTAAAATGCAGTGCACCAAAAGGGTGCATGCCATTAGATCAAAAAAGCTAGGAGATCAGGTCCCTTTATGAGTGTGTTTTCATATTGTTTCTTGGTGTGATCTTTATATTTAAATGCTGTGTCTCTAAGGGTTGAATAAGCTGTTTAGTTTTTTGAAATTCTAAAAATAATTCCTCTTGAAATCAAACAATAATTTACTAAGATAGAACCAATTACCTCTAAACAGACTGTGCAAGTCAATTTCATCTTCTTCTTCATCATCATCTTCTTTTTCTTCTTTGATTTTCAGATACGTTGCTGACTGAGCAAGCCTGGGTAGAGAAAAGAAAAAACGATCCAGCCTGATTATCCTGTGAGGTGGAACTAACTCACTAACGCAGCAGTAATTTGACTGAACAGCATGGAATAAACAACACTCATGCAGAAGGCAAATCGGTGGCATTATTTAGTTGCTTGCACAGCACAGTCTTAATCCCAACCTGTGCTGCAAATTACAGTTCAGGATAGGTTACTGGAAATGTTTTATATGAACGTTTTTTGTTGTTTTTTTTAGCTGGTAGATAACTTTTCCTTTAGTATGTGCACATACAAATAAAAATGCAACAGCTGTGTATATAATTTTTTTAACATGTATTTTTACTGGGATTTTAACAACTCTCCAATAAAACAGGTGAACAGATTAAATCTTACCAACCATTGTTTCATATACATTTGATAATGTATTGGGAGGTTTTAGGTGGCGAAAGCTCATTTAGTGAAAATGAATCAGTAAGGCATCAGTCAACAGAATCATATTTAGGTTTGCAAAATCTGTACCTTGTGCAGTATTTGAAGAAGGAATCAGAATCAAGTTATGGATACCAAGACTGAGTGGGATAAATGAGCAACAATTACAAAACCCATAGCAGCACTTATGACACAGCTTGCTCATTCAGATATTTTCTATATAAACCTGTATTTGATGAGTAGATGATTATCTATTAATGGAAACCCAGATAACATAGGGTTGGATAAAACAGGAAGACAATGCTTTTCACAACCCGCTTTGTATTCTTGACAGGGTCCGTGTCTAGTCAATTCTATTCCAATGTTATTTATTTTATTAAAGGATGCTTTTCCATTGATTCTACTCGGCACATATTTTTGTGCACCTACTGAAACATGCCAGGGAAGTGTGCTGCCAGGCATATTCAAATCGGCTCATACAAGGTCGAACGTTGCCATGTGCAACTCAGAATGTGGCATTCTGAAATAATCATCATGCCTCAACAAAAAAAGAACTGCAATTGTTTTGGCCAACCCTATGTAAACATGGCAGATTTTTAAGATAACAGTAGCTCCAAATACATTTCCCACTGCATTACTTTTTTTTAATAATAGATCCTTAAACCTATCTGGATCAGTAAGTTTCAACCATTTTAAAACCAAATGAAAGAGGAATATCTCAGGGGAGTTTTAAAAGCTTGCGTTCGACATTTTCTTGTCTAAAATGTCTGTATGGGTAGAGATCAAAGTTGTAAACGTAGCCTGCAGAGACAGAAACAGCTTCCTTGTGAGTGAAATAGACCACATGGCTTGCCTCTTGATGAGTTTAATGTTTTCAAAGGGAACAGTTGGAACTATTTGTAAAACAGAAGTGGGTCAACAACCTTATTGAGGCACACAAAATGTACTAAAATCACAAGAAACATGACTTTATCAAACCTCTTAAACAGGAAAGCGTCTGGTTTCAATATATCTAATATATATTAGGATCCTATTAAGAAGAACAAATCAAAAACAGACAGGCTGTCACAAAATGAAGACAAATAAGGACCACACGAAAGCTTTAGGTACTATATTATACAATGTTTTTCAGTAGCAGAATCCTGATGCTTCTGGTGTCTCCCCTTGACTAATTAGAAAACTATTTCTGCTGTGGGACCCTGGGCTAACTTCCTTGAGTACCCAAGGAACAAACCAGAGGAGAGTCGCAGAGGGGGCTGAGCAAGAAACCTTAATTTCTGATTAAAAAAAAAAAAAAAAATCTGGCCTGTTGCCTACCTGCTTTGTAGCTTAGATTTTTTAACAGCTGGAGTGAATACTTTATTTCCCTGAGCTTGATGATCACTGTTGTGTTCTGTCTTGACCTTGAGGTTTTGTTTCTCAGCTAATGGGTATCCAGACAGTCGCTGGTGTGCTGCGTACCTTCCTCTGAGACGACCCGGTCCATCGTACCCCGACACTGGGCTCCTGTAATGAAAGGTAATTTAAAATAAAATAGCTTTTAGATTTGATTTTGGAGATTATTTCTCATTCATGCTTTCACTTCCTTATTGGATACAGTTTACTGTAGCAATTTATTTCTGGTAGAAGATTTGCTAATTAGTTTATACAATGTAGGAACAAATATAATTACATTTGCATTTAAAACTGATAGTCTACTACTACGGGGAAAAAAAATGCATACAGTACATAATCTCAATAAACTATCCAATAAATAATGGGAAACCTGGTATTATACTGTTTTAAGCACAGATGGGAGGGGAAAAGGAAGAGGAGGAAACTTCCTAGGGGGCAAAGCTATTATGCTTTTACCCACTCCTAAAAAATAAGAAGTCACTTTAAGAACATCAACTCAAGTAAAACCATGTCTTTTAGCTGAATCCCCACATCCAGTTGCTAATTTTGTAATACACAAATGAAATAAGCAAACCTCAAACCAGCTAGTTTGTGACAACAAGGGGTATAATTGTCCATCACTGTGACTGACAACTTTAAGGTTTGCTGGGAAAATGTCCTGCTGTATCTGGAGCCCTATGCACCATATCCCCAGAGCTGTGGTAAAATTACTTCAATTCACATGTAATCTGTTTCTGGATCACAACAAGCTTTTCTATTAGTTCTAGCCTGTACTACATTTGAAACCAAGCATCCTGGGAAAGAGAAGCAATCCATTCAATGCTTAACTCTATTTAGAAAACACTTTCCTCTTCTGACACAAAGGATATTGTACATTGTTTTAACTCAAAATATAGGATGACATTTAGCAGAAGAAAAAAAGAAGAGCAAACTTACCTAGAATACATATTATATTCCTCAGGCTTTTCATCTGCATCAGGGCTATAGAGTCGTTTTGTTTTTGGTGCCAAATGTACAGGGACGAAGGTAATTTGTTTCTCTCCTCCGAGACGATCCGGAAGTATCATCTCCTTTTTCATGTTAATCTCGGAGTAAGGGCAGCCGAAGGCACTGTTTCATTAAAAAACAGAGATTATTACATAATCAGTTTTTAAAAAATAAAACCTGAAGGTGGACTTTGCATCAATAAAATCAAAGAAGAGTACAGTCAGTGTAAAATGTGGAAACCTTTCAATTAATTTGCTTTGATACATCCTTTTATATGAACTGAATTATACAGACAAAACCAGAATTCCCTCTTACCCTGTGATCCTCATTATGTACTGTAAGTATTTTTTTTTTGCACTAGATTTGTATCTGAAATAATTCTAATTGTACATTTTAAACTAACCTTTCACTCTAATGAACAGCAGTACTGACCCTGAAATAATAGCTGCTAGGTTGCACTACAGTGAATCCTGAATAAATCAGTCACCAAAGGTTCATGGCATTTGTGGCTGCTTATTGAAGATTCCTCTCTTCAATAACCTCAGATCAGATTTTAACTGTGTGGTAAAAGCAGGCGATGACGTACAGTTAATAAAGATTTTTACTGTATTCCTTAACACTAGAACCACTGCGGTTATACTCATACCTATAACCACCGGCGGCCATTATGACGGTTACATTTTAAATAACCTCAATATTAAAATGAAAGACAAACTATCGGATTCAAACACATCATATCAAACATCTGGACAGCCAAAACACTGTATTTAAAAGAATAATTAAACATAAAGGGTTTATTTTCTAACTTACCACATATAATGCACTACTTCAAAAAATAAGAAACTATAATAAGAAACTAGTGTGTAAACAGGTTTTAACAGGTATATGTGTTACAGGCATATTGTGAAATCAGGCATTTCACAAAATGACTGATTTTAGGCGCATCCATTACACTATTTGCCTGTTTTACTCAGTCATTTCACGAAAAGCCTAAATATTTCAGGCATTTAGCAAAATGACTGTCGTTATAGGCATTCTATTGGTTATTACATGAAAAGCCTAAAAGCTTAATTGCACTAGATGAAATGACTAGCGTTAAGGGCATTCTATTACACTATTTGACCAATTAAAGGTTAATTAAAAGAGTGAGGTCAATATGTCATTTTTGTGTTAGCATTCATTACATGAAATGTCAACTTTTCATGTTTACTGCATTTTTTGGGTTATGATAATAGATGATTTAAATGTAGAAATCAATAAAACACTGTTTAAAATACAATACAAGAATTAGTAAGTATTATTTTTTACTCCAATAATGCTTTAACCCTTTAAGGACCTTTTAATTAATCCTTCAAATATGACCACCAAAGGGAGTCAAATGGTCTGAATATAGAACTGGTGCTAACCAGGAGGCTGTGGTCCAGTGGTTAAAGAAAAGGGCTTGTAACCAGGAGGTCCCCGGTTCACATCCCAACTCACTCACTGTGTAACCCTGAGCAAGTCACTTGACCTCCTTGTGCTCTGTCTTTCAGGTGAGATGTAATTGTAAGTGACTCTGCAGCTGATGCATAGCTCACACACCCTAGTCTCTGTAAGTCGCCTTGGATAAAGGCGTCTGCTAAATAAACAAATAATAAATGAGAGAGATTTCCAGAATATTGTACAATTATTCTATATTTTTATATATTTTAGTTTTTAATTTGGGGTTTAGAGATACATAACTAGTCATATTCTTCTGTACAGAATTTATTGAAAACCTTGCTATGCAGAACTACTGCTAAATCCAAAATGGGGAGATTTTGTGAACAGAAACAAATCATTTCCAGGGAGCATAATGTACATGGAATGTTATATTGAATGGTTTGTAAATGTGGAAATGAAATGGCTGTCACAAATCGAAGTGATGTTTTGCCTGAGGATTTTCCAAAGCAATGCAACTCTGAAGTTAGTATCTGTATCGCTTTGTGTTTTGTAAGAATTAGAAGTGGCAGCAGGAGACTTTCAACAACAATAAAGTACGTCACTAACAAACATCCCCGCCACAGCTTTAAAGTCTAAATTCGAGCCACCAGTATGATGAAAAAGTTGATGAACATGAAATATATTATGAGTATGCACAGAATATTTTGGAATAAGAAATGACAATTAAAAATTTAATGACAATTTGAGAAGAGCTTCTCCAGGTATATGCAGAATTCTGCTCTCAAAAGCTTTAGTTAAATCATGTTAATCCCAAATTTCATGACAATTGGATAAGATCCACGTGACATTCAGACAGATATGACCAGACTGACACCCCCTATGTCCACAGAATCTGATAATTCTCCACTATATTCCCTCAGCAGAGGGTTCATCCCCAGCTGGGGATAATTACACCAAGACCAATGAAGATAATTAGTAAAATTACATAAGAAAGATTAGTTGATCAACTATCTGTATCCGTAATTTGTTTTTCTTTTACACTGACCTTTTTTGCAGCCAGACAGTATACTGGGCCATAATAGAAATGCACTGGATAAATTATAACATTTACAGCCTGGCAGATATTGATTCAACACCTTCCACTGGTCTCATGACATAAACCGTTTCCTGTGTCTGCTAATCAGCAACAGCTTTACAATGTAACATGTGCAAGGGGCAGAGTTAATATTTAAACTGCTATTATCTCACTTCCTTTTCCTAAGAAAGTGTCTCTGATCGTACACAATGGCCTTTGGAAGCTATTCAGATTGATGTTTAGTTTGATACATGTTTTGTTTCAACTGTTGTTTTCTTCCTCAGCAGATTAGAACGCTTACTGTAATAAAAAAAACAAAAGACTCTTACGTCAAATGTCACACATAATAAAGAGCTTAGATTTTGTTACCAAAGACACTGGGTCAGAGCCAGATACTGTATAATTGTTCATTTCTTTATAGGTCTCCAGGGATGGAAATAAGACTCCCATTGCATAGCAGTTTGATTCATCCTGGTTTTAAATATGAGTTTAATAAGACGCACCTGAACTTGTTACCTGTACACTGTGGCTAATCAAGCTCGTAGTAAAACCTGGAATGGATGAAACTGCTATGCAATAGGAGTCTTAATTCCATCCCTGGAGACTCCCATCACACAAAAGTAAATCTTTTGAAAGGAAAATAAGAATACAACAAACCAGGACTTTGAAATGAATACTACAAAAAGCAAACCCCTGTATTCCTATACCTATTGCTTCTCCACAATATTAAGTTGTATCTATCCTGCAGCATACTGTCAGCACATTCTGCAATAAGGATTTTTTTTTTTATAAAGCTCTGCTACAGATCTCTGCGGTAATGCCACTGTGCCTCTCTCTTTTCCGGCACTCGTATACACAGCTGCAGTCATGTAGCTGACTGTAGCTATATATTATATAGCAAATGAATCAAGGAGTCCAGTCTCTCACTGTACTGTATGTGCGAGACAGCTCTGACAGTGGCACTTGACAATTAACATTAAGAACTAATGTACCTTGAAAATAAACAGTGTTAGACTGAACCCTTAATACTGACATATGCACTTTATATGGGGTAGGGGACCAGCATGTCACATGCAGATTAGTTCATATTTGGGTGTTTAATTAAACAGGTTTATTCAAAATGGCGTTGTTTTCAAACCTGCTGTGCTGCCTCCAGTTGCTATGTGTCCTATTATTTTCAATTTCTGCTTATGCACACATTTATGTCAAGTGGGAAAAAAATCATGCTGACAGACTGCAGGTACAGTATATACTCAAACAAGACAATCTCTTAAAATAAACACACTCACTATTATACAAACCGTGTAGCTTAACGTTTCAATGCTTAAAATAACAATAACTTCCCACAGCAAATTTGCTATCGTCAGGAGAAAAGATAATGAATTACAGCAGTCTTCAATTTTTTTAAATTCAATTTTTGTAGACAATAATAATACAAAAAGAAGTTCCCGTATAAAACTGCAACATATTAAATGGATAGTGAAGTGAATTAAAGCAGAGCCGTACTGGGCATGTTTGCACCCAGGGCAGGCAATCATATTTGCGCCCCACCCAACCCCTGTTTTTTTTTTTCTTTTTGGGTGTTAGGAGTTAGGATGGTATATTTGCTTGCGTTTCAGTTTTAATTAACTTATTGTTATTTCCAAATCTCTCCTTTAACGTGTTTGAAGGGAACAAGATATTACTTAAAACGGAAAGGAACTTGTTAAAACGTGTCAAAGGTTAGAATTCCTGCCTCAACGATTATATTCAATCCTCGCATTTTCAGCACCAATCAATGATAAGGAGTTTATTTTATGTATGGTCATTTTATGTTCGTCAGGGCTGGAGTTTAGTTTTTGACTCCACAGTAAAAGCTAAGGCAGAGATCAAGCTATGTGCTTTTTATAAGGAAGATTAGATTGCTTTCAGATTAAAACTTGATCAGTAACTGCATTTGTGGAATTAGCAGTGTCGGTGTAAACAACAGAAACTACTGCATGATTCTTCTAGCAGCCACATTAACCCTTACAAAATCTTTAAATATATCTACAGGGTCCTCGTATATCTAACTTTTAAGTAAGTTCATGTGTGGCGTTTTCTCATAATCATTGATTGGTACTGTAAAAAAAGCATGGATTGAAAATAATCGTAACATGGATACTGCAATGACTTAATGGCATGAAGCAGAAAGACATAATTGCATTTCCATCTATAGATTTTAGCAAAATGAATTATTCTGTTTCCCTAAAGATCCCAAACAATTTGGAATTTGGCAAGAGCCATGCAGGTTTGTATACTATTTTTAAACTAAAATGAGAACAGATATTGCTGTACGATGTTTGCTGTACATAACTAGATTCTGTGCTTCTTTATACATTACATACATATTTTAACGCATTATAAGAGCAACATAATTATCAAATAAACTTGTTTTATAATGGTGCTTTTAAAAATAGCAAATGGGTGGGTCAGTTGTTCTCAATTTTATTCCAATAAATAAAGACTGGTACCACATTTAACATCTTGTAGTTCAGGGTGGTGAATTTTAAGGGCTGTATCAATTTTCATTTTTCTTATTAATTAAACAATAATAGGAGCGCTGGTCATGGTGGTGTTTTTTTTTAGAACCAGGTTCGTCGTCTTTAAGACCGTTACTATAGAGGTGCATGCAATCTTCAGACTAGGGGGGCGCTGACAGCTGAAAACATTGAGATCCGCAAAACAAAATTATTACTCGAGTGTCAATGCATTTCAGTCATTTTTCTCCCCCTCACGGCTTTGCGCCCAGGGCGGCTGCCTCGATTTAGTTACAGCTCTGAATTAATGCATAGCGAAAGCATGGTAAAGCATCGGTAAACTTTGTAAAATCCAGAGAGGTATGGTAAAGAATATAAAAAACATGGCAAACCATGGGAAACTATGGTACTGTAAATGCACAATATAGTCATGGTAGAAGCATGGGAAAATTGCAAAATTACCATGGTAAACTTTTATTAAGGGCAGTGGGACATGTTTATAGATGACAATACATTTTGATTCTTGTGCACTCGGTTTTGGCATTACCGGACAGTAGCTATTAATGTTGTGTAGCCTTGTAATACATAATGTAATTAAACATACATATTTTAAAACTGAATTGACAGTGTGGTAGGTGACATCTCTACCTTAAAACTGACTTGAAGGTACAGCTTGTTTTCTAAATCATCTGTTTACTGACACCTCTGCCCTCTAAACCTAGAGTGCTGGAGAAGTGCAGAACCTTCAAATCAGCCAAGTCTGTCTGTTTGTGATTGTTCAGTGACGTTACATTTTCCAATTGAAAGCTTGCTTCAGTAAGCATACTACAAAGATTTACTTATAATAATGTAACTGAGTATTTTTTGCAGACTGAAGACTAAGAGACATTGAGTCAAATTCTTATGTATATATGTATACCTTTTGAACGAAGCTTGCAAATGCCAAGCTTAATCATGTAAGTTTTACAGAACACAAACACTTCATACACTGCCTCAAAAGGTGAGAAATCTGGGTGACAAAGACCTTTAAACATACATGACATGTGAAGACCCCCCCACTGTGCCTGGTGTTATAAGGAAAAGTATCCACCATGACTACGCTTGACAGTCTGTGTGTGTGGGAGGTTGAATGCCAAGTAACAAAGCATAACAGAAAGGACAAAAATGTCAAATATCAATTAGATGTTTCTTTAAGAGATAAAGCTTCTGAAAAATGTTCAAGGTCCATTAGTTGGGAAACTAACCCTGACAAACCTAACCTCTATCGTTCTTGAAGCTGTATAAATATCCACAACAAAGGTTTCTCGTATGCATGACAGGGGTTAAATAGCTGTCTTTAGGGCTGAGATTTGAAAATCTGTTCATGTTTTGATTGTTTATTTGAAATAAATTCTGTATATGAAACAAGTAGCTGTCACAGGGGGAAAGTAATGTAACAAATTACTACATTACCATATTAATGCTAAATCACTATATTATCACATTCTTTACAAAAAATAAACTAAAATTGTGTTTCAAAAAAGCAAATGCTGAACCCACAGGATATTAGGGCTTTAGTCTTACTTGCATTATTAGGGTCCTCGTTTACAAAATGGGGACCCTTATATGCTGATTGTGCTCATCTGTCACACTACATGGTACACACGATAACTGCCCAGATTTTGCACTAATTTTAATTCTTAGCCGTTTCAGATTCAATTTAGCTAGAATCTGATAAACTCTAGATTTTATACAAATATAATAGAAAAGTATTGCAAAGTATTCCCCAGGACTTACTGCCTCGGTAACATTACATAACAAAGTCTTAGATTGATGCGAGAATTCAGGTGAAAAATATATACAATGCAATCCTGCTAGACTGAAAGATGCGTATTGTCTGTGAGATTGCAGAATGTGTCAATACATGGTATCGCTAACTGACGTGTTTCCTTCAACATCTAATTTCTATCACCAGTATGGCTGGTATGACTATTTTCAATAATAGTCTTTTTACATGTTAATGAGACTGTAGTTATTTTTCTTATACAAAATATAAGAACGCATATGCGCTGACTGTGCCCATTCCTGGCTATCTATCTGTCACACTGTACATGGCAAACATGATAAACGGCTTGATAAATTATTGATTAGGACAATACAGCAGTTATAAACGGTCATGTACTCTCTGACTGTGAGAACCTTCTTAATGTGGCTTCACTGCTTATCTTGGAATTCCTGCTTCTAGCTAATAAAATGTCCTGTGACATGTGCCTCTAGTGAATCTCTGTATTTATCATCACTACTAGTGCTTCATTTCCAATCAAAATCAGATTGCTATTGCTAACAAATGCCTGTCCTGATTAACGCACTTCTCTGCACTTGAAGTTATTCAATCCCATTGTAAGGTCCCTACATCCTCCACTTGTACATCTGACAAACTGATTATACCTAGACTCTATGGGCTTTATTTCCTTTCAAATACGGTGTGTAAATATGTCCTGCAAGGGATAATACAGGTTTCAGTAAGTCACCATGACCTTATGTGACATGCACAGCATGAAGAATAGATTCTTGGCTTATGATTTTCTTTTTTTCCCCAGAATAAAACTTTATTACTGAGTTTAAAAGTGTACAATTCAACAAGGATTTCATCTATAACAACTTAATAAATAAATAAAAATTATACATCAAAAATGCATGTTAACTGTAATACATAACTCACCAGTTCATGAGAAAACAGCTAATAGTATATTTTAAGATATATTTCATACATATTTAATAAATAAAGATAACAAGGTGGTATCTAAGATGTTTCTATCAACAGGCTTAAAGCTTTGCTCCAAAATGTATGGCTTATGATAATAACCTTGGTGCCGTGTTCTGCAGCACTGTGGACAGATGTATTTATGTTCACTGGTTTTTGTAGCATTGCAAAAGAGATTCCAAAAACGTAGTCAATCAGTTCCAAAGACATAGCCTTTAGCCTATTATACCAAGCACTGATAGAGAGGTTCATACTTTGTCACCTTAAAGACATACATTCTCAGGAATGTGTGCCAAGGAATGTCCACATCATGTTTCATTGCAATTGGATGAGCAGTTCTCAAGATGTCAAACAATGTAAGTGTGATATATAGTGCAGCATATACGAATGGACAAAAGGCCAGATTTGTCAATTATATCCCTTTTGCGAGGGACAGGCATCCCCAGACAAGTTTAGCTGGTTATTTAAATGAGCCTATATTATAATTTAAATGTTATTTAAAATATTCTACATCCTACGTTGTTTTTGAAAGTTAACAAATAACTACTGGAGACAATTCACATCTCCAGCAGTTTTTTTCTTCTGCAGTGTTCAGGGACATTAATCCAGTAGGCTTCCCACAAAATATATATATATATATATATATATATATATATATATATATATATATATATATATATATATATATATATATATATATATATATATATATATATATATATATAGATAAAAAACAAAACAGCCAACATCGTGAAATGCTGTGTGTGTGTGTGCTTGTGTGTGTGTGTACAGCGGTATGGGTGGTACTGGTGATGAAGATGGCTAACAGGATCAAGTGTCTTGTAGATTTGACCTTCAGAATTCTTACTGTTTCATGTTCAGATTATAATTTTTTTGTTTACTTGATAATTAGACCAAATGCCCTGTCTGTGTATTAAAACACACAGTTCTGATTTATGTGGTAAAAGTGCTGGGGATACTGTGTGATTGCCTTACATAACTCCAAGCCTCAAGCACAACTAATTGTATTTTAGCAGCATGCTTTATTTTTCTATTTGAAATGTACAAGCAGGAGAAAGGGTACACCACACCTCCCTGGTGGCCAAGGTTGACATTGGATTTGTGATGAGACCAGACTGCTTATGTTTCCACTGGATGGACACATTAAACTGATAGGATTAGATTATTTCCAGCTGAGCTGCATTGGTCAAATATTGGATGTTATTCAACCACATGAAAAAAACACAAGCAATGCAGGATTTATAAAACAAATTGGAAGGCACTTCAGAACCAAAAATATATTTAATAATCAATTAATAGAATATATTAATAATGGATTGGTTTACATGCAATTTAGAAACTCCAAATTATCTCTCCATTGTCATGAGAATACAACGTACCATGCATATACCATGCACATTCCTCATGGACAGCCAAAACCTCATACAGCTAAAAAAAACGGTTGGTAAATCGCCTTCTCACGCTAAAAAATCTAGAAACTAAGGATTTTTTGCATGGCAACAAGTTCAAAAGCTGTACCATATGTTCACGAGTCTACAGCAGTGAAGATCCCATTTGTGACATAACCTGTGCAACTTTCTACCAAATGTGGCTTGTTTTGAAAGCATATAGCAGGTAAATATTGCCCTCCTCTTGTCTTTTTTCAGGAGCTTAGCAGCCAATAAAATTACAAATCACACTAATGCTCACACTTGCATTCATCAAGTCCGGCTTAAGAAAATGGTGAACCCACCTGCTTTCCTCAGGACTGGTTAATATGCAGATTCTTACACATGATTGACACTCATATGCATTTGACCGGGATTCTTGATTGATTGTGAAATAAGGAGAAATCAAATGCTTTCAGATTTATTTTTAAAGGCTGTGTCCGCCGACAGTTCTGGACAATTACATTTTACACTACATTCTGAATTCATTTTCGTTTTTTTCCCTGGACCTACTGCATTTGACCTCAAAAGATAAGAAACAGCAGTGCTTGTACTGTAAATTGTGAGAAAAAAAAACAAGCAAGCAAAGCAGATCAATACATAAAAATAGTTCATAACACTACTAACCTATGTTATTTTTTATTTTAAATAAGTATATCACTTATTTGTGCTTTTGTAATATATATTTAATTCTTAAATATATGTGTGGGCTTTTGTCTGGTTTAAAAAAACACAATTTAGCTACTGTTAGGCTGGTTATTTCCTAAATTTGGCATGGTGTTGAAAAGAAAAAAAAGAAAAAAATCTGCCTATGCTTACTAGAACTAAGATCGTACCAAGCAATTCTTTATTAACTTAACGTGAGTCACAGATACTGTAAAACACATAACAGCTGTTAGTCCAATGAAAAGGTGGTTCACGACAACTTACAACCATGGCATTTTTTGTAGAATCTCGCAGGTTCATCAAAAGCTACTCCCAAAACACAGGCCTTTATAATCAATGTAATACAATCTTAGAGGAAAATTAATGGACAGAAAAAGGATACAGAGGGGTAGGTATACTAAGACGGGTGAAAATGTTGTCGTATGTACAAAGCGAAAATATATTAATGAAGACAGCCTCAATATACTAATTTGAATATTCTTCTTAGCGAGATCTCTCTTGCGAGAGTTGTACGACATTATTCAAATAAATAGCGGGAGCTGAGTTGTGGTTTGCTGCAGCAGAGAGTGCCCGAAGGATAACGTCTATGCATGCAAGGGTGCAAGAATCAACCCTATAGCTTGGAGATCGCCGGATCGAATCCAAGCTATGCCACTGCCGACCGTGGAGGGGAGTTCCCAGGGGGCGGTGCACAATTGGCTAAGCGCTGCCCGGACAGGTAAGGGTTAGCTCGGCTGGGAAGTCCTTGGCTCACCGCACACCAGCGACCCCTGTGGCTGGACGGGCACCTGCAGGCCTGTCTATGCAATTCGGAACTGCGTGGTCCTCCGACGCCGTAAGTTCTGAGATTGCTGCACGGCCGGCTAGCAGAGCAAAAAAAAAGCGGCTGGGTGACGACACTCGTTTCGGAGGACACGTGTGCTCGTCTTCGTCTCTCCCGAGTTAGTGCGGGGGTCGCAGCAGTGAGCCAGGTTGAATAATAATTGGACATTCCAAAATTGGGGTAAAATCGGGAATTAATACAAATAATTGGTTTAAAAAAAGCACTTTTCATAATCATACAGGAGTAGCCCCTCGCTACGCTAAACTAAATATGTTTATCTGACATTAGGAGGACGGGTTTAAAAAAAATAAATACAAAAAATCGCACACACATACATAACAAACAAACAACCAAAAATAAAATCGTGAGACAAAAATGACCAAATATTAAAGCGCACCATTAAGAAAGAACTAAAGAAGACTACAAAAAGCTAAAGAGTGATAGCATGAAATGTCCGCCAGGCGATGAATGGAGAGACCTTTTTTTTCACAACCAGTTCTGTGGTCTCAAATAAAAGAGAATGGTTGCTTGGACTACTACAACTAAGACAGACAGACTTAGTTTACAATGCAAAAACATTTAACAAAAGATGTGTTTACACATTTTTCAGTCGCATTGTCACAATCATGAACAAGAAACAAGCATTTCTTCTCTGCAAGCAAGTCAGGCCATGATTCAGTAATACTATAAGGTTTCTATTTCTGTGGTATGTCAGGCGATTATAGTCCTTGTTGTGTCAGCATTTATTTTATTTATTTCCATGAAAATGGCTGAAAAATAACATTTTAGATGCAGCAAGCTAAGCACTTTATGAAGTAAATAGGTAGAACTCGGATCAGGTTAAAACAGAAGAGGCCTGCCGAAATATCTGCTGAAGAACAGTTTTAGAGAAAGACTGTCTTGCTAACAATACCTTACAATTTAGGTTGCCAACTAAGCCATGGAAAAAACTGAATTTGTCTAATTAAACATACAGCCCTATTGAATGTAAATTGATCTACAGCAAATGCATTAGGTCGAAATTTACTTAAATCTAGTATCCTGGATTTAGGTTGTCTTATTTGAATATTCAGAAGTGTGAAATATTAGTTAACTCTTTGTACGATGTTTATAGCCAGGGACTGCATTAGAATGTAGCACACTGAGGGGTGAAATTCTGCTGGTACTCACCACTACTCTGTACCGGGACTTATTTTAATCTGTTTTTCATGAATTCTGTCGACTCACACAGTCCACTAGCGCAGGGCCAGATTAACGCATAGACAAACTAGGCATGTGCTTAGGGCCCAAACTGGAAAAAATCACTGACATTCGAATTAAGACATGTATCTCAAAATCAAATTGTTCTGACAGGTGTTACTCTGATTTCTGTACCCCATAGAATTCTGAATCCCCACATGATTCCATGCCTGTGCAGAGGCAATTTTTAAAAGATAGCTGGACATGCTGGCAGTTCTGTTGCAGCTTGCAACAAGTATTGTAAACCAGACAAAACTCATTCTGTGGCAAAATAAAATAGCACATTTAACACCATTGATTTTCTAGATATACAGCACGTTCAGCCTCCTGCGTTGCTCAGTACACGAAACCCCAAGATTTCAACTTCCCCCATATAAAATGGGAAAACCTGGTGGGGAGCACGACGGACGAAATTGAAATGGTGGAAATGACAAATGACTGCTTCCTAACGCAATTTGTCAAGGCACCGACTAGAGGGGAGGCATGCCTTGATTTAGTCTTTTCAAATAACAAAGACAGAATAACTAAAACAGAGGTCAGAGAGGCATTGGCAAACTCAGACCACAAAATGGTCTCATTCGAAGTGATATTTAAAACCCAAAAAGTAATGTCTAAAGCTAAGGTTTACAATTTTAGAAAAGCAAACTATGAAGGTATGAAACAAAGACTAACAGAAGTAGACTGGAGTAAAATAGAGAAAAAATCCACAGAAAAAGGATGGCTGTTTTTTAAAAATGTAGTACTAGAAGCGCAAAACAATTACATCCCAAATGTAGACAAATCTAAATCTAAAACAAAATGGCCAAAATGGTTTAATAGATCAATTAAAAAAAATATTCAGCGAAAAAAGGCACTTTGCAGAGCGTTTAAAAGGGACCAAAAACAAAGAGTACAGAAAGAGTACTTGGAACTGCAAACACAAGTCAAAAAGGAAGTTAGAAAGGCCAAGAGAGAGGTAGAAATCAATATTGCTAAGGGGGATAAAACCAATTCCAAAATGTATTGCCAATATTATAGCAGCAAGAGAACATTCAAAGAGGAGGTTAAATGTCTAAGAGACACAAATGGCAAAATCATAGACGAAGAAAAAAAAATAGCAAATATATTACATTATTACTTTTCACAGGTTTTTACAAAGGAGGACACAGACAACATGCCCCACATGTCGACCTGTTGCTATCCAGTTTTAAATAACTTTAGCATAACAGAGGCAGAAGTGTTAAAGGGACTAGGAGCTCTTAAAATAAACAAATCCCCTGGGCCGGATGAGATCCTCCCAATAGTACTCAAAGAAATGAAAGAAGTTATTTATAAACCGCTAACCAAGATCATGCAACAGTCTCTTGACACAGGGGTTGTACCGACAGACTGGGAAATTGCAAAGGTAATACCGATCCACAAAAAGGGAGAAAAAACTGAACCAGGTAACTACAGACCAATAAGCCTGACTTCTATTGTATGTAAACTTATGGAAACTATAATAAGATCCAAAATGGAAAATTACCTATATGGTAACAATATCCTGGGAGACAGTCAGCATGGTTTTAGGAAAGGGAGATCGTGTCTAACTAACCTGCTTGATTTTTTGAGGGCCTTAACATCGACAATGGATAATTGCAAAGCATACAACATGGTTTATTTAGATTTCCAGAAAGCTTTTGACAAAGTACTGCATTAATTCTCAGATTAATTCTCAAACTGAACGCAGTAGGGATTCAAGGAAATGCATGCACATGGATCAGGGAGTGGTTAACATGTAGAAAACAGAAAGTACTGATTAGAGGAGAAACCTCAAAATGGAGCGAGGTAACCATTGGAGTACCACAGGGATCAGTATTAGGTCCTCTGCTATTCCTAATCTACATTAATGATTTAGATTCTGGTATAGTAAGCAAACTTGTTAAATTTGCAGATGACACAAAAATAGGAGGAGTGGCAAACACTGCTGCAGTAGCAGAGGTCATTCAAAATGATCTAGACAGCATTCTGAACTGGGCAGACACATGGCAAATGACATTTAATAGAGAAAAGTGTAAAGTATTGCATGCAGGCAATAAAAATGTCCATTATAAATATCATATGGGAGATACTGAAATTGAAGAAGGAATCTATGAGAAAGACCTAGGAGTTTATGTTGACTCAGAAATGTCTTCATCTTGACAATGTGGGGAAGCTATAAAAAAGGCCAACAAGATGCTTGGCTATATTGTGAAGAGTGTTGAATTTAAATCAAGGGAAGTAATGTTAAAACTTTACAATGCGTTAGTAAGACCTCACATAGAATATTGTATTCAGTTCTGGTCACCTCGTTACAAAAAGGATATTGCTGCTCTAGAAAGAGTGCAAAGAAGAGCGACCAGAATTATCCCAGGTTTAAAAGGCATGTCGTATGCAGACAGGCTAAAAGAATTGAATCTAGTCTTGAACAAAGAAGACTACGCGGTGATCTGATTCAAGCATTCAAAATCTTAAAAGGTATAGACAATGTCGACCCAGGGGACTTTTTTGACCTGAAAAAAGAAACAAAGGACCAGGGGTCACAAATGGAGATTAGATAAAGGGGCATTCAGAACAGAAAATAGGAGGCACTTTTTTACACAGAGAATTGTGAGGGTCTGGAACCAACTCCCCAGTAATGTTGTTGAAGCTGACACCCTAGGATCCTTCAAGAAGCTGCTTGATGAGATTCTGGGATCAATAAGCTATTAACAACCAAACGAGCAAGATGGGCTGAATGGCCTCCTCTCATTTGTAAACTTTCTTATGTTCTTATGTTCTTATAAAAGGGTTAGTCATAGGATGATTGCTGTCATTACCAATAAGTCAATATGGGAAAAAGTAAAGAGCTATCTGAAGACCTTAGGCAGAAAATTATTTATTGTCATAAAGCTGGAGAAGGATACAAGAAGATTTCCAAGCATTTGAGTATCCCAATTTCAACTACTGTTTCTATTATCAAGAAGTACAAGACTCATGGTACTGTCCCAACACTCCCTCGGTCTGGAAGAAAGAAAGTTCTTTCACCAAGAGCAAGTAGAAGAATTGTGAGAATACCAATCCGAGATTGACTGCCAAAGACATTCAAAGTGAATTGTGACTGGGGTTTCCATTTCAACCATAGGTCGAGTACTGCATGGTGAAGGTCTCAATGGTCGCAGGCCAAGGAAAAAGCCAATCTTAGGAAAACGTCACAAGGACAATCGTTACGGTCAAAGGTTTTGTTGACTGATGAAACAAAAATTGAGTTATTTGGTCACGCTGATAGTCGTTACGTTTGGAGAAAGTCTGGTGAGGCATACAAAGAAAAGAACACCATACCTACTGTCAAGCATGGAGGTGGTAATATCCTTCTATGGGGCTGTTTTTCCTCTAATGGCACAGGAAATTTAGTTCCAATACATGGTAAAATAGATTTCATAGAATACCAAAAGATATTGGCCAATCATCTGAAACCCTGCGCTATAAAACTTGGTTTAAAGGACAACTGGACATTCCAACACAACAACAATCCCAGGCACACATCAAAATCTATTTCAGAATGGTTAAAGAAGAATAAAACCAAGGTTCTGGAATGGCCTAGTCAAAGTCCCGTTCTAAATCCTTTGGTATGAGTTGAAGGCTGTGCGCAAGAAAAGTCCTCGGAATTTGAACCAACTGGAACAATTTTACATTGAAGAATGGTTAAAAATCACTAAAGAATCATGCCAAAAGCTCACTGAGAAATATCCTAATAATTTAAAAGAGGTTATTATTGCTAAAGGTGCCTCAACTAGTTATTAATTACATTTCCCTTGTCAGGGTATGAATACTTTTGAATTAGCATTTTTGGAGTTTTGCAAAAAAAAAATGCTGAAATAAATAATTATAGATTTCTTGTAACTTTTGTTCCTCATCCACAAAAGCAAAACTTTTGCTACAAAAGATTTTTCCTATAATTATTTGTTTGAGAAATTTCTAGAAATTATAAATTTCCATTGGGGTATGTAAACTTTTGACCACAACTGTATGTAGGCCAGCCTCCCTAAATAGAAAGATTGTTGCTTATTGTAATTTCTCAAAACTGTCTCGATTTCATTGCATACATGACTGGATGTGTGCAAACAAAAACATAACAAATAAATCCTACTTTTTACTGAATTGCAATGCCAGTGATCTGACTTTAATATTAACCACTAATGAGCTGTGCGGAATGTGACAAAATCTAAAAAGACTCATTTTATGGATAACATCCAAAAGTGTGCCTCCCTGAAAGAATATCTGGGACACCAAGAATCATATTGCTCCAGTCAGCATAAAAACAGCAGCTGTATACAATTCCATCCTTTAGCACATTTGAACTAAAGACGTTTACTAAATTAGAGAAAATGTTAAAGGATCACAGCGCAGTAGAAGAGTAAAAAACAGAAACTAGTAATTTTATATGCATCATATATTATTACGAGTAATTTTATATGCATCATATATTATTACAGCTTGATAAACTAGTGTTGTACCAGAGAAGAACCACAAACAACACATTCTTACTGAAAACATGAAAAGGGTGTATGGGGCTGCCTCTGCGCCAAGTTGAATTGAAACAGTCTAGATTAGAATTTGTCGAATCAGTGCATTAATAATGCAGTCTTAATGGGTTATGTTGCTCAGTTGTCTGTGACAGGTTTAGCTTCTGAAGTGTTCTTTAGCAATCTTACAATAAGACAAGAGTCATTAAATTGTACAAGCATATGTGTTTCAATAAAATGTGCTTTAATATATATGTATGCTCCTCGCATAATTAAGCATTTACAGCCATAACTTGGGATCTGTGAGCTTTCCTAAAAGCTGTTGTAAAAAAATCTACTTATGCATTTTCATGCTACAGGAAGAAAAACCTTGAGTTTCAAACTAATTACATGTAAATATATGCAAATCGAATGGAAATTATGTGATAATTAAAGTGCAGGATGTCTGATTTCTAAGAGCACAGGAATCACTTCACTGTAACGATATAGCTGTACATTTCCTGCCATAATAACAGCTACCCTACATGTATTTGCCTCTTGCTTCCTTATGAATACCACTCAAATGATGAATATACTTGTGCAGAGAGCTGGGGTAACGTGTTACTGTAATACTATTACTACTGTCAATAATGAGGTAATAGAACGTGTTACATTTTTAATGGGAGTAATAATATTACAGCTACTTTCCACAAAAAAAAAAAAAACAAGCTTGTCTCGTTACCTTTTCTCTGTTATACACATTGGTGGTCTCTTCTTTTTTTAAAGCCAAAGTACATTTCAGTTCAGTTATAACCGCTAACATGAACTGCTTTTTATTGTTTTTTCTGTAAGCATCACACGTCGTCAAACCGGAAACACTAACAACTCGGCTTATGGCAGTCCCTAATGACAGAACTGCCATTTTCCTTGAACACACGAAAACCTTGAACACAGCTTTCATTGCATGCGTGCGCACAATCAGGATTAACTGGCTTGAGTACAGAGCTTAATAATAAGAGATCCTGACAAGTACATAAACAGCTTCTTCAGTAACCTGAGGACTATTTATATTTATAAACAAAATGTTTAAAATAGTTTGACTGAATGTACACTTTGAAGAACTCAAATTGCATGCATACGAAAAAAATACTACAGTATAATTGATGCATGTATCTGCAAAATACTTGTCTATCTATTACTTTAAGTAATTTATCTAACACAATGTTGTATATACATTGTCTGTTTCTTCTCCAACCATCGCTCGCTATTCTCTCATAAAAAGCCTTTAACTTAAGTTTGTTTTTGTTTTTTTACATTTTCACTCTTTATGACTTGCGCAAAGTTGCATGTATTGTAATGATTACAATTTACTATTTACTATATCCAGTAGATTATTAAGTGTTGTTTGTTTGTTTTACTGCAGACATTTTAAAAACCTGCTTGACACATTTAATACATGAATTACCAGACATACAGTTAAATAGTAAACAATAGCCACAACAACTGTTTGGCAGGACAAGACAAGAGAAAGAAATATAACGAGTAATATAATATAACACGCTACTTTTTTTATTAAGTAATAAGTAAGAAAATTATATTATTTTATTCTGAAGAAACGACTAATGAGTATTAAGTTACTTTACTTCAGTAATGTGTCCAACACTGCCTGTGCATGACCCCCACCCCCCCCAACAAATTCACTAAAAAAGAAAAAAAAATATGTTGGGAAATTAAAGTTAACTAAGCAGAAAGTAATGAGAGCTAAAGTTTAAATCATGGCGCAGAGCAAGCTAAATTAATGTGTTCATATTCTCCAGAGAAACCGTACTGCTGTCTGACAGAATCGCTGATCATTATAAATCTTTTGTTTGATACAGGTACCTGAAAGTCTGTTAGAATGACACATGTTAAATAACAAAATGCAATGACTCTGTAATTGTTCAGTGGTAATTCTAACACATTTTCATAATTTGATATACACTTCATCATAAAGAGCTCAACTGCAGTACCATGTACATGTTTGCAAATGTAATGTACCTGTGCCAGCATATCAGGAAGGTTATGCAATATTTGTTCCAAATAACCCTGTGGTACTACTAATGCACTGGTATTGCAGTATAATGGTTTCCAATGGCATTTTGAAGCAGTTCTTTCAAGGTACAACATTTGTTATGGGGATTATTGAAAGAGCAGGCAATTCATTGGTAAATGTTTGTCTGGCTGTCGATTTCTCATCTTCAGTTTAACCCTGTCTCTGCAGGTGGAATGTTACTCTTGTCTATGTTGTTCACCTGGGATTTATTTGCAGTCTAACATTTTAAGCTCTCAAGTACTGTTTTTTGAAGAATCATTCATTCAACAAGGTACAGAAAAGAAAAGTTAGTTCCATGATTAAAACATATGACCTAGTACATCTAGGACCCCTTGATCTAGGGGTTCTAGTAGTGTAGCCACCTCAACCATTCGAATCAATGTACACCAACAGCAAATCTGTCAATAAGCTTTGTGACATCATGGTATACCATGGTATACATATCCACAGTTTTGATACCATGACCATTTTTCTATACCATGGTGTGACAGAGAGAATGAATCTTGGTTATAAATCTCCTGACCTGTGAGGGCGCTGTGTAAAGGGAACAGAGTGCCCCGGACTGGATGGTCTGACAATTCATTCCAGGGAAAGGCGGAAGTCGGCCATCTAGAAATGGGCAGAGCTACAGTACACCAAGTCATCGCCCTAGAGGGAAGCGATGTGGCAACCCATGGACTGGAGGAGAAAGCGGTTGCACTCGCTAACCAACGGGGCGTGACTGACGGTACAAAAGGGGACGTGGCTAAATGATCTGTTCCTTTGTTATGGTTGCGAGCGAACCAAAAACGTACCGTGAGTGTTTAGTGTTTATTTGTCGTGTATAATTATACTTGTTTGTTCTTGTTGGACGGCTAACATGATCCAGAGCTGTCACTTAAGGCCAGCACCAAACCCGGACAACACTTCACCACTGTGGACGAATAAACTGTATTTCACCACTTGCACGTTAGCACTCACTGTGGACTTGTGATCGTGTGTGTGTCTTGTGTGTGTTTAATACTGTGTTTATTATTTCGAGACTGTAACCCGTGTTTAACAGTGCAATACACATTGCCGTGTATTGCCTGGGATTATCATTTGCAGTCATAACGACCTGGATTATAAACAGGATCAAATAAAACATTGTTTGGACCGTGAACTTACGTGTTTGTCATTACTTGAGCACCGCATCACCACTACACCTGCGCATTGCAACCCACTTTTCCACACACGGTTACTGAGTTCACGGTTTACCGTGGTATGCAAAAGTAGTTGATGTGTTTTGTCCCTACTGGCCTCCAATTGGTGCTTACTGCTTTGATGATTTATCAAAAAAAGGAAAATGGTAGTGAAGTCTACAAATGAGACACCACGTGGTACCCTGGCGTAGTGTTGTACCCCAGTCTCTTGTTCATTTTACGTTAAGAGTATACGTCCCACATAAAACTAAAATATATCACAGCTTAAACACAATCATATTCACCAGGAAAAACAGAAAAAGCATGCAAAGAACAGAAGAAAAAAGTGAATTACATAGAAAAGCCCTGCATGTAAATAGGGGTCAGGGCAGACAAGTCCTGCTTGTGATTAATGTGTTGGTGTTGGTTGATTTCAAAAGAAAGGGATTAGTTTGGGGGTGTGGTTAAAATGATTTGTTGGTTTGTGTGCTGGCGGTGGTTGGCAGGGGTGGGGTTAATTCCTAACCCCTGCCAAAAAAATGTGAGGATGTGGCTGAAGCCTTTATTGAATAACTGATGATTAATTAGGCTCTAGCCACATGGGATATAAGGGGGGAAATTCATTTGTTTGGGGTGGGTGTTTGGAAGGAGAAAGAACAAGAGAGAGCGGGAGAGAAAGATTTAAAAGTAAGAAAAAAAATACAATTGCTACTCGTGCTGGGAGGACCAGCATTGTACTTGTTTTTAGAAAATGATTGTGCAAGATTTGTTTTTGTTCAACCTTTTTTATTTAGGCTCTGTGAGCTGTGGTGTTTGTACATCCTATTGATTTATTTTGGTTATTTAAATAAAAACTGTGCACCAGCACTTTTCACCCGCAAGCACCTATCTGTGTCTCTGTCAGCTTTCTGGTCTGGGGACGTCACGACTCAGCTATCCTGTCACACACATATAAAGGCTTAGCAGCATAACTTGTATTAAGGCTCCTACATTCACTGCTGGTGAAAAATCTATTTTAAATTTACATTTTTGCAAAAGTAATTTTCCTTGCTAATATTACAGGTTCTAAAATCACGGTTACCGCAGTGCAATTCCCATCAGTATTTGTCATGCTTTAGGTCCCAGAGGAAGTCTGTGGCAGGCATGCATTCAGGTTACCATACAACTTGTTCACTGGGACAGTCTGGGTCAGTTCAGGCTTTTCAACTCACATCATAATGTATTGTGGTATGTTTTACCTGTCTCAGGTACCTTTCACAGCAGGACTACACTTACCAGAATGCATTGGGGTGTGAGTTTAAAAGCCTAAACTATCCCAAAAAACTGCCCAACTGTACATGAAGTCATAACCCTACCAGTGAAGGCCTGTTTCAAAGCTCTGAGTTCTTCACCACCACACAGTGTGCCTTATTTTGAAAGCTCAGTGTTGACAGGTATGAAAATGTAATACAGTCAGTTTATTTAAAATATTGCACGTTTCAAGTAGTTATTTTAGGCAAGTGCTACTGTACTACTTCACAACAATTCCTATATCTTCACTGGATTCCCACAAGCACATCCTCCTATTTCTTACTGTTTACAAACTGAGCTGACATGCAAAATATCCCTTCTATCATTAATTATTTTTTGCCAAAATGAATGACCGATTTGTTTTTCCTGCCCGGGTATGAAATGAAGTTTTTCTTTTCTTAAGCATTATTTTTTTAAACAAAATATTGTAATATTTATTGTAATAAGTGTTATTTAGAAGAAAACATGTTAAACATTCAATATAGAGTTTTTCTCAAGCAAAGACTGCATAATATTTATGACGGTTTAAAGCTGCTGAGATTAAACCTGGGTGCAGGTAACTAAGAGCACTTAAATTAACACTGTTTTGAAACATTGAAAGCTTTATTTTTTCCATAAAAAATGTGCAAACTTTGCACTGTCATGGAAGCTTATTAAAATGCGTGCTTTTGTGCAGGATGTCCATTGTATTTTGTAGTTGTAGAGAGAACTGAAAAATATGCTCCAGCTAAAACCCAGAAGAGGGTGATACAACACTGTAAAGTTTTATTTTCAAATTGTATTTCTCTAAATAGCTACTTTAAATTTGTTTTAATAGCATTTATTCTTGTTTTAATAGCTGTATAATAAAAAATATATCATAATGTGGTATGACGATAACCGTGGTATATTTTTTGACAGATATTATACCGTCTAAATGTAATACCGTGACATCCCTAGTTTAGCTATGTGAGTAGGTGTTCATTATGAACCGAGCTATGAAAGACTATGATAACTGCTTTCAGATAGGCCCCTGCTGACCATCGACAACAAATAATATTTCCATTCTACTAAGTCAAGCAGTCCCAAATCAAGCTGAATCATTTTAAAATAAAGGTAAACATCACCAAAAGGAATGATCTTCCCAATTTTACAACATCACTTAAAGCAAATGCAAAAAAAACAATAATCAAATTATGAATAAAAAGCAGTAATAAGATTAATAATAAAACACTTTAAAATTGAATAACCTCAGAAAGTTATAAGAACAGTTGAAATACTGCCAAGTAGCCTTGAACTGTGAAGCAAATATCCAAAAGGCTGTAAGCCATCTGCAAATTAACAATGGATGCAATCAAGGGATTCAAAATATAGCTTAATAACATAACCCCTAAGGTTGCAATGAATTGAAAAATCCAGGATACATTCTTGTAGAAAAACACAAAACAGCAGGTGGGTAAAATACTACCACAAATCAAAACAAACATGCTACCAATCAGTTTAAATAAATAAATACATTAAAAAAAACTTAGCAAAATTAAGTGGTCTGATTCATTCCACCAGACAGACTTTTAATGAAGGAGGCTATGGTTAAATACAAGTACGGTAAACAATGTTCCTGTGTCAAATCCCTTGCTTGCATGAGCGTCATAACACAAAATAACATCTGACTAGTAGGACTGCTGTCAGAGGAGGCTGTACATGGGGAAGCATTCATGAGTGTTAAATACATTTTTTTTTTTTTTTTAAAAGGATAGGCAAGCGATTTGATAACAGGAATTCAAGATTTGTTCCAGAATCAGGTTTTCAAATGTCTATCTGTTGACAGCAATTTAGTACTTGTGATGATTTAGTAAATGTGAGGATTATGGGGAATGGTTCAACACTCACCTATGGTGTCCAATATGTCTTGCTCCTTTGATGTGGCCAACTCCTCTGCATCCAGGTGTTGGGCACACTCCTTGGCTGCTTGTGGTCTTAAGGTCAGCTGGTCCTAAAACGTAGGAATAATGGCAACTAAAGAAAGACCTAATTGCACCCCGTTGCCCCTGACAATGGGCTAATTAAGACTCTACGACGGAACCCTTCAACACAAAAAGTGCTACTTTCTCAAATTATCTTCCATACACCAGCCCATGCTGGTTGCATATAATTACGGCTTCTGTTTTTTGGTTTTCATTATTTTCATTTTTTGTGCTTATATCCAGCTATTTTCGAGTTATATGCAAATAGTTTTTTCAGGGCTTTCACTTTTTATATACTGTATGAAATTATTGTTTTCAGTTACTTTCATTTTTTTTCTGTCACAATATGTGTAGTAACTCGACAGTACCTGCACAGTTCAATTGTACCTTCTTTCCTTTGCAGTCTTCCACAATGACATCCTTCTGGTCACAGGCATATTCTTCTGGGTTTTTTGTGTGTTTAGGCATTTTTTTTACATTTCGACACATTTGCAATTCTTTTTTACATTCCATGAGCATGTAAAATCATGTAAATACTACCTGTGTGTTCAGAACTAATAAATGCGAGGAAGGAGGGACAGTGCCCAATTGCACTAGGAAATTATTTATTTTATTTGTAGGTATTTTTGTTCATAAAATATATATATATATTTTTTTTTTTACGGGGAAAATGTGAATTGAGTAACCATTTCAAGTGTTTATTAGCTACTAGGCACCGATTTAATTTTTTAATTATTATTATTATTTTTTTGTATCAGGGGTGTTTTATCGTATTTTATCAGTTAAAACCGAAAATCAGAAGCCCTACATATAAATGTCCATGCCAGCATAAAAAAAAAAAACTACAAATAGGAGTTTTTGTGACTAAAAAAATGCATTTCTGGTTGTATAATATAAGGGGTACTGCATGTCATATCATATCAAATGGTTTGTAAGAATAAAGTAATATGGAGCTGTGAAAAAGATCTATATTCATTGATATGTTCTACGGTTAATTACAATGGGGCAGTGAAAGGGTTAATTTCTACTGCACACAACCTGTAATGGATTTTTATTGACAATCATATAATATCACTGTACACCAACTATAAAGATACTATGTCAGAACATGTGGTCTGTATCATTGATATGGCCAGAGGTTGCAACTATGAAAGGGTTAATTTTTTATGGAAAACACTTAACGAAACTTAAGTAAGAAAAGATTGCAGCTGTGTACCAAACATTAAGACAGGAACTCAAAGTGTACTATCTCTATGACCCCAGTATGGCAGCCATATTAGGTTAGAGGTCAATGTCATGGTCCCCAACGCATTCAGCATGCAGGGTTTATATATCACTGTGGCAGAAAAGGTCACACTGTGCCACAAAAGGATTACTTTTTCTTGCATGACACACACAATAAAACTTGACCAAGGGAATCACAGAATATATAAGAGTATGATGCTCATTTTTCAAAGTGTTAGATCTTGAACACCCAGAAAGCAAAAAGTCACATGTCCCAAATATGGTGGCCATCTTAGGTCACAGGCCAAAATAAAAAGTGTGCTGTTAGATTTTGCAAGAGGAGCTATCATAACACCGAAAATTTGAATTAGGGTTTGCAAAATCATACAAGCTCCTCCTACATTGATTATTTTATCTCATGTGTTCAAGAGTGCAAAAATGGTTTTAGTATTTGTTTTTTTTCACTTCTAGGGTAGGGGCTGATTTCAGTAGACGCTAAAATATTGAAGTCATGCTTCACTTTAAAGAGCTCACAATGACAATTTGTACAAAACCTTAATGCACATATTTAACTGGACGTGCTCTGTCGCTGGTTCCTCGGCGTATGCGTGCCGCTGCGGAAGCAGCTGGGACACGCAACAGGAGGCCAGGGCTTGTGTGATCGGAGTCCCTGATTGGCTAGGGGTCGTATCATGGGGAGTCTACGGCCAGTTAAAAAAGCAGCTGTGTCACAGATCCTGGCTGCTGCTAGGCCACTGACCCACAGGACGTGCGCTGCGCTGATACTTCCGTGTTCCAAGGAGAGCGTCCGCTCCAGGGGAAAAATACTACTACGGAACCCTTGAACTCGCAGATGGATTCCGTGAAGGTACTAACCAGCCGGGACAGTCGGAAAGAGCCGGAGTCGCCGGGCGGATACCGGGGATGTTGATAGCAAAACAGTATACTGAGGGTTTCATAGTGTAGTAGGTTCCTGGAGCAGGACCTCTCTTTTAGTGGGAGTAGTGCTCGCCGTCTGTGGGCAAAGTTTTATTTATTAGCATTGTTTTGTTTTTGTATTTATTAAATCTGGCACTAGGGCTACCATTGTTGGTACCCTAGTGTCAGCACTGTTTGTGTTTATTAAATCTGCAAACCTGTGTGGCGTGACAAACACCAATGCTCTGTGTCTGGCTCTGATTATCAGTGACAACCCATGTAACATCTCCCCTCTGTTACAACATGCCAGAAAAACCAAGAGCTAGACAGTAATTAATAGTAAAGTGCTCCGCCGACTGTGAAACTGATTCAGTCTCAGCCAAGAACAACAATGTTTTGGCAGTTGTTAGACCATGTTTGGGGCACTCCCTAATTTCCACCACCTGTCTACTCCCATATTAGTACACCAAGTGACGTGGAACTTTTGGGGATATTTGTATGGGTGATATTGATCATCTGGAGCGCAGCAGCTATCGAAACAGTCATGCTCTTATATTGGAGATTCAGGAAGACTGCTAACACAGGATGGCATTTGAGCAAAACTGCTTTCTCTGCATCTGTCTTATTATTTTTACTCAAGTGAAGACATATCATTTCGTTTATGTATTTTTGCCAATACTTGAATTTCTTTATATAGTGAAGGTATGTAGTCTCTGTAGACACTAGCACTACTGTATAGTGTTGCCAGCAGCATGAGAAAAAATATTGGAGTGAGTTAGAGTAATTGAGTACTCAAGAACTTGATACAAAAAGCATTACTGCCTTCATACAAAAGTTCCTTTAAAGATGGGTTTGGCACTTATTTCCAACTTGCAGCAGAAAGATTGACAAAAAAGAGGCCAGTTAAATGGGTCTTTATCACTCTGTCAATCTACAATACTGCTGTCTAGTAAACCAGTCATCATGGCAGGAGTTCAGTTAATCAACCAGGTTGTTCTTAAATGATGTTTGGTGTGTAATTTAATGTTATAACATTGTGTCTATAAATAGGGGGAAATATGTTTAAATGTATTTAGCTATAATTCACAAAGATAAAACGAGATGTACAGTAAGGCAAACGTTGTATTCAGTATTCAACATGAATTACTTGATTGTAGTATGCTATATTTACATTAAAAATGATTGCTCGAAAATCCAAGCCATAAAAACAACACTTGAAAATATTATGAATTCAAATACTGAATGTATCACATATTCTTCACCTTACATTTATCAACAGTTTAACTTGCTAAAGTAGGAAGTGCAATTTATACAACAGAATGCTTTTTTTTTTTACTTCTTTTTCAAAACAGAGCTTGTATTTAGGCATAAATGCTGAGAAAAGTGTTGTTATTATCCAAGCTATTTCAACCAGTGCTGGTTAAATTAGTTTAAAATCAATGTCTAACTGTATTAACGACCCAGGACCTACTAATGAAATATCATCACCTATATTAAATTGTAGCAATGGGATGAGTACTGATTGCATCAATGGCAATTAATGAGTTCATTGTTTACCTTGTTCAGAAGCAGGTCCAGAAGACATAACAAATAGTGTCCAGTAATAGAAGATGGTCTGTTGCTTTATCAGAATCAGCTACTGTACAAGTATAGGCTCATTACAAGACCATTTGATTTGTGTATAGATTAATTTTCTTAAAAATGATATAACTGTAAAATCAATATAGGTGTTGTTCTTATTTTTCAGCAATATTGACTTGAGCTTTTAATAGAGAAGGTCCACACAATGACTAAATAGTGTTTACTTACTGAGGGGTAATTCTAGAGGGTGTCCTGTCCTTCTGCACCATCCTACTGGGTGAATATCAGGTGTGTCTGAATCGATCCAGAAATCAAATTTGCGACTCCAGCCATCAAAATGGACCTGTTTGAGCGAGACAGACAGATATTGCATACATGATTAAAACCAAACACTGCATAAGCAACACACATTCATCTGTTGTGAAGGGTGAAGGATATAAATTATATCTTCAAAATGGACATCAATAGAAATGTGTGTTTATTATTGTGTATACACATTTGGATACCAGTAATGCATAATTCAGTTCAGAAGCACAATAAAGAAAGTCAAGGCCCGGCATTCAATATTTATATGATGTGTGTAGAAGGAGGGGACGGAGCAGGTCACATCATTTTAATTTATAATTTCGAAGCTTTGTAAAGACATTTACAGTGGGATAGTTCTATGTCAAAGAGCTTTTAGAGATTTACTAGGCTGTACACTGCTGTTAAATAACAACATGATTTGTGCTTAAGATTGGTTTAATACAGCCCCCCCTCCCCTTCAACACCTTACTAATACGATATTAACAAATACTTCCCCATTAAATGATCACACTTTTTTTTAAATTAACTTGTTGATTGACATCGAGACTACTAAAGCAAAAAATATATATATTCATATTTTCTTTATGGTATCAATTGGTGTAAGGTGACAAGGTGAATAACTATAAATGTTACTTCATACCATTTATTACATTTATTATCTTTAAGAATAATTTGTTAAATATAGGCTTTACAATTTGTTTACTCCCAGGGCTTTCCTTAATGGAAATCATGATTTCTAAAATACATTTTAAGTATTAATATTGGTCTTACACTGAGAAATTTTGTTCACAAAATGTTGTTGACGCAGAACAATTGTTACCTCGGTAACTGAACTGTGTGCCTCACGGTGCACTGCGGTAACAGTTACCATGCCTACAGCATTACTGGGGTCCATCCCTATGGAAAACGTACTGGTATTCGATATCACAGTGCAGACTGATTGTGCTAGTTTGTTACCTGTAGCTTTTTATTTAAAAAATACCAAGTGCATGAGCCATAACAGTACCTCTGTATGTTACAAATGATTATTGCCCTTTCTCAAAAAATGCCTGCAAATCTACTCAATAACAAAAATGTAGGGGCTGTCTAAAATAATCAGCATTTTCTGAAAGAATGTGATGGGGGGAGGAGAGGGGTGATTTGTGGGCAGTGCTGTTTTTTTAGTTGTTTTTTTTTATAGCTTGAAATAACCACCAGATATGTTACTTTTGTCAGAGTTCATGATATTTTACTTTTGGTTGAGAAAAAGGATCCTGTTGGCACATGTTTCATTCACACAGTGTACCCCGGAGTAGAAAGAATTTAAAATGGAGAGTCAACAAGCTCCAGTTATTTTTTTCAGTGTTTATATTAGGAATGTAAGTCGGTTATGATCAGTTTGTTTTTTTATATAATCTTTCAGCTGTTGTTGACAAATCTGAAATGAAAGTTTAAAACCACAAAAAAAACAGATTGAATTTCTACAGCCAAGGGACATGTCGTATTTTTTTTTTTCTCAATACAGTGCTCCTGCATTACACATACCAATGTATTATACAATCAGACATAATTATATAATAATGTGGCAGGGCGGATGCCCCTGCATGTACCATAAATAGTTATGTTGTAGGACTTAAGTTTGGCAGGGATGGGGATATATATACAGGTCCTTAGCCAGCCATGAAAAATGACGAGACTCGATAAATACTGTACAATCTTTAATGGTAATGGGGTAGGCATTAAAAAAGAGCCTTCCATTTTAACTGCAATGTTACTTTGAACTACTGTAGAACCACGCGTGTGTTCTACAAGGTTCAAGTATCACACTGACTCTGCAAATTAATTATGTTACTTATATTTTAACATTACATTCTTAAACTCAGTGAACATGTTAAAACTTCAATCTAAAGCCATACAGATAAATAAAATAAGGAAATGCATTAATAAGTTATAAAGAAGTTGTGTGTCAGGACACTCTGTTGGTTACACAGAGCTTCAGCGAGTTTTACCTGATGAAAATGTAGCATCAAATAAACAAACGAGAAGAGCGATTTCAGCTACGGTAATGTGACGGTTAATCATTAAACAGTTTTAGATACTCTGTGATGTATTATTTTTTTGTTAAATCTGTGCTTTTGTGAATTTTCATTTACAAGTGCACTGTGAAATTAAGCCTTATTGAGCAGCACATGCAATTTTGAATACTGTTTCAATTCTGGATAATGTGTTGTTGTTTTTTTCTGAATCTTTTGATAAACTGCATTGCCTTTTACGTTTTACGCAATTCTGTGCATGGGTAACATTTTTAAGTCATTTTGCTATTGGGTCATAATGTGCTCGTAGGTTTTGTTTTTGTATGGGAAAGGGGTCGTCAACGTGAATTGATTGACCATTTCCACTGTATTTCCGATGTTTACTGGCTATACACCGATTTAAAATTTTTTTTTTTTGTATCGGGAGTGTTTTCTCGAAAATCGGAAGCCCTGAATATAATGTAAAAAAAAGAAAAGGTTTAGTTTAGTTTAGTTTAGTTTAGTTTATTCACTTTGTGCCTACAGGGCCAACACAGGTACATCTCAATAGTGGAGTACAAATACAAAAAGAGACATTTACTAAGATAAAAATAATAATACAAATGCTTTTAAAAAGACCAAATTCCCATTTAGCTTATATATTTCTTGATTCTATTACTATGCAGGCCAGCTGCTATAAGATCGTTAACTTTCTTAAAAACGCGCATGGATGAATCTACCAGTTAATCAACTAATGCCCATAAATTAACCGATTAAAAATGTTAATTGAGTGACAGCCCTAATTTCAATATATACTTTCAATATATATGTGTTGTTTTTTTTTGTTAACCACAGAAAACATGGTGCCCCCTCATGGTGCAGTTTCTGGCACCGGGCCTGCCAGTCAGGTTATCAGTACTGAACATCGCTGATGTTTTTAGTTTCTTAACTAGTCATTCTCAAATAGGATAGCTTGGCTTCTTTCCTTAGTCTTTTTTTTTTTTTAAATCAGTAAAAATATTATTATTATCTGCAGTGAAGTTGATGGGACTGTGTACAAGTTTGTTTTCAGTTGTTTCTTTAGTTGTTCTACCAAATCGGTTCTTATAATTTCAGCAAGCCAAATGAACACTGTATCTACTAAGAAATACATCTTCCACAGGTATGCAAGCCAGCATTCCTCAAAAGTTAGTTTGCCTGTTATTATTTTAATTTTCTGTTGAGTGTTTTTAAAAATGTAGTGATGCCTGCAACTAAGTATGGAGTGGATGGTTTTTCAAATTTAAAAAGGAGTTCCAAATTTCTAGGGTTTACTGGTCATCTAACATTAAATTATGACCGCTCTTCTCTGAACCTAATTGTCTGAGACGAACTGTGAGGTTTATAACTGACATTAAAGTGTTTTGTCTGTAATCGTCATTAACAAAATACCCTTACCTTTATCCTATAATCCTCAGCATCCACCACAGTGGCAACACGTAACAACATAGGGTTGCGTTTATCCACAACCTCAAGCTTCATATTAACCAGGAAACCATGAGCTGGTCTCTGCAACAAGAATCGTTTGTGTTATTATGCCTTCTTTTTTATATGGCTTGTCTATAGGGTTCCCACCTCTGACTTACAAAAAACCGGGATACCAGAGTCATTTCATACAAAAATAAATAAATCAATCATATACTTTGACATTTAATGTACCGGGAAGTCTTACATATTTCCCAGGACAGCTGCCTCAAAACCAGAACGGGTGGCAACCCTACTTGTCTACTGCCTATTATTCACCACTATCCAGTTTTACAAAATGGCACACTAAATGTCTAACAGTGGCAATTGGTTCTACGTTATAATTAATATAGACATTAAAACAGCCTGTGCTTTTGTTGAAATAATTTCTAGAAGTTGGAGTGTCCATTAAAATGTAATGATATTCTTTGATGCAACAAAACCAGAATCTAGAAGGAATTGATGAACTGGCCTTTTGTAGAATTAGAAAATGTGTAGTCTAAGCAAGAATGCTTACCACTTTAAAAGCATGGCCTGGAACTGCTGAAGTGCCTGTTTCTTCTAAGTATTCCTCCCAAGAGAAGCTTTCTGGATTGGGGCATCCTGAAGAATAATAAAAAAGATGTTGTCTCAAAAGAGCGTATTCAGCCTGCTGTACTGGTTCAGCATTTAGCATATTCATTATTTGTACAGCATCTGCCATATAATCAAAATAATATGAACACCCTATCTTATAATACAGAAAATTAATTTCCTAGGATAGTATCCTGACGCATACCAAAAGACAACAGAAGAGCTTGTCTGACTCTGTGTCTGAACCTGTATCAGGGGAAGCTGTATCTCCACTTTAAAAGCCTAAATACTGAGACTTTTTTTTGGTTTATTTTCTGTGTGTGTCTTGGCTACCATATCACACATTAGTTAACTCCTTGTAACATATTCATACCAATATCTGGAGAGAGGTTTCCCAAGATACTACTTTAAAAAAGCTCCACCAATCAGGTACCAGCACCATGAAAAGAGAGAATCACATTATATAGCTGGATCGAATTTGAAACAAATGATCCAGAAACTAAAAAGTGACATGACCACCAACAAACATATTTTTTTATTAGAAGATACCCACTTGACCAAAAAAATGACTGAATACAGCTACCTAATAAATAAAAGTTACTACTACGTACATTATCTAATATAATTAATATTAGGCACAATTTCACCTCTTTTTCCTGTGAGCATACTTATTTAGTTTTTGCATAAAGTAAGATACAATACATATGTATGTGTATAAAATAGGTTGGGCTCCAAGATGTATCCAATGTCTCAAACAGTATCATCTGGAAACCCAGTGACTACAATATGGCAGCCATCTTAAGGCACAAGTCAAAGCTAACTGTACCGTTCGATTTTCCTTTAAGAGCTTCTGCACATACAAAATAAAAAGTTGGCATCTGAAAGGGTTTATGAGATAAAAGGTTGAAGCAGCTAAAGAAGTGGCAGGTTACAAAAACAAAGCTCCTCTCACAGGGAGTGTAGTGCATTGCAAAACTCAATGTATATATATTGTGATGATCTGCATTCCTATCACAGGCTTTGCTTCAATCAGACACTTGACAACCAGATGCAAGGAAACGCCGTAGCGTGTGTTTATTATTTACACACTGAAAAAGAAAATAAAGAAAACAAAACCTAACCCAGTCTTGGGTCCTAACTAAACAAATCGTTCCCTAACTAATGACGGGGCAGGCTAAGCCTGTTACCTCGTCTCCAAAACCCAAATCGTAATCCAAATACCTTTCCAAAATGTCGTTAACCAGTTCTCACAATATTATTATTATTTTTCCTCTTGTTTCACTCTCCCACTCTCCAACCCAGCTCCTACCATCACCCTCACCAAAACACTCACAAAACAGACATTTTAAATGGTAACCAATTATCATTAAATAATTGACTAATTAATTTGAACTGGAGCCAGCCTTGACTCCACTGGCTTCCACCTGGTCCTAGTGTCCCCCATGTATTTTCTCTGCATAATATAAAACATTTATTTGTACTTTCCTTTGTTTACTGTCCAGTTGGTTTACGCTGTCCTCACATTTGTACATTTCTTTTAACCAATCTCTCACACTATGTATGTATATCAATGGAACTAAAACTAAAAATCTGACTGGATAACACATGGTGTACACTCCTTAGTTAATTGCCATGTTTTAGAAGGACTTCCACACTAGGAAAAACTACACAATTGAACAGAATACCAGAAGGGTGTGTTGGTATTTTTATACTGTTTTTCTACCAAAATGGATAACTAATTAAGCTGCCATTGCTGGTAGTGTCTCGTGAGCTGTTCAGTGTGTTGATATGTAAATAAATTCTGTTCGCCTGTGGGACGTATCAACTTCAATCTCCGTGTCGATGTCCTGCCTGTCACTCAGAAGTGAATGCGCGCATCCACACGGCAGACGGCTACTCTGTCACAAGCATTAATATCCTGTATCTTTCTAAACAAGGGATGTAGGGGATCTCCCTAATAAAAGCTGAATCTCAAAACGATAATGGTGTGAATATAGTAATTGTTACAGCTGTGTATAATGGTATTTAAAACAGGATTCATTCATCCACCTTTTTACATATCCGCCCTTACTCTGGTCCCACCGCAGTTGGATATGCGATATGTACAAGTATGTGTACTACGAGAGCAAAGTGGCACAGAAATTAACTCAAGAACAAAACACCTATGCTAGCACTTGAAAATTGTATAAACTGTACTGTACACTCACATTCTAGATATCAAGCTCAACAGAATTATCACCAGAAACTGAAGCTGCTTTTTTTTTCTTTTTTTTTTTTAAACTGTAATTTTGAAAATGCATACCGGTTTCATCCAGAACAATATTTTAGTAATAAAAGCTTACACACTAAACTGCACTTCAAATCTGTATATATATATTATATTATATATTAACCTTTGGTTGCTCTGTTACAGTTGGGTGTTAATTGCATGCACATCGCATAATCTGTATCTGAGTGATAAATTATTAATAATCATGATTATGGCATATGATTTTTTTTTTTATACTGGTTACATATCTTCCAGGACTCTAAGGTAAGGTGAATTCCAAAGACTACAGATAATGTAATAATAGCTGAAATTCACGCACAAGAAAGATGCTGTACTGTATAGCTAAATCACTTCAGGCTCCTGGGATTGCACACCAAGTATACATCCATAGCTGAGACTACTGAGGGTCAGTATATGGTATGAGTTAGCAGGGGGTGGAAGGCAAAAAGCTGCAGGGGTCTGCAACACCATCTGCAATCTGAGAATTTTCCTTAAACCCCCAATGTGCTGTGGGCTACGCCAGTGATCCACTTTGCTTCCAACTATATTAACATTCAATCCACATAAAATGTTATAAACTCACAAATAAAGCAGGAATGAGCTGTAATCTGACATTCAGTATTCTGGTGCTATGCAGTGTACAAAAATAATAATACAAAAAATGAAAAGGATTTTTTTGGATGTACATAAAAGGTTTAAATAATGAAAACACATTTTAAATTGTTATGTGTATGTGTGTGTGTGTGTACATATATATATTGTGAGACAGCAGGGAGGGGGTTAATTCCTCCCTATAGAAAAACATGTGCGTAAGGCACATTTTGGTTTTGTTTTGTTAATTGTTTAATTTGTGTTAATTGTTTTGTTTAATTGTTTTATTGTTTAATCATTCGCATGTGCAGGGTTTAAAAGGAGAGCAGTCAGTCTGCTCTGGGCGGCTGCTGAAGAGGGTAGAAGCCCGACTGTGCTGGTGTGTGGGTACAGCCGTAGTTTAAAAGGAAAAAAAGGTAGAGTGAGTCCTTTTTTGTGTGTGTGATTTTGTTTGTTTTGTTACAGGTAAACAGCTTAGCTGTCCTGTTTAATTTAGGTTCCTGTTTTGTTTTAGTTAGTGCTCAAAGAGAGCTAGGTGTTTGTTTTGTTTATTTTGTTTTGTGTGTTGTCATTAAAAATAGCGCAACCGCACTTTAAAAAATCCATTTGCGTGTGCTGGGTCAGTGTTTTAAAGGGGCAACGAACCGCGAAGAGGTTTCGATCTTTTACATATGGTGGCAGCGAGTGGGGGCGCCCCTAATGACCCAAATATGGATTTTAAAGATTTAATAGAGAGGTTCAATAAGAACACCGCTGCTCAGGAGGAGCAGACGAAGAAAATGGAGAGGCAGAGGCAGGAGCTGGGCGTGGCCCCGTTGTTAATACAGGAGCGGGAGCCAACTGACCTGGAGCTGCTGCTGCAAAAGTGGGAGCTGCCGTCCCGAGAGCCAGAGGGGGTGGAACTGCAGTCCCGAGAGCCAGAGGGGGTGGAGCTGCCGCTTCCAGAACAACCAACCGTGCAAGTGAGTCCGGCGTTGCTGAGGGAGGTTCCCTGTCCCGTCATCGTGGACACCTGGCCGGAATGCCCAGACCTCCCTGCGCTGGACCTTGCTCCCAGGTCGCAGTACAGCCAGGCACAGTCGCTTGCCTGGTCCCTCCTCCACTCCCCTGGAATCCCAGACGCCGCTGCAAGAGGCAGACGCCGCCACGCAAGGGGCAGAGGTCACTAGCGTTCCCCTGCTGATTGCTCCACTCCCTTGCCTTGTGCTGCGCTCCACCTGGGATTCCAGAGGTCGCTGCGCAGGTCCACAGGCGCACGCCTCTGCCTGTCAGTCCTGGCTCCCGGTCACCGGTCTGCGCTGAGGTCGCCTCTGGACAAGCCGCCTGGGTCCCTCCTCGCCGGGTCCTGGGTCCCTCCCTGGAACGCTGGGACCAACCCACCCTCAAGCCCGCCCGTGGAAGAGGGCGAAAATTGACATTTGTGGACTTGAGGGTGGGTGGTCTTTTAAGGGTGGAGGGAGGTGGCCGTTGTATGGCCAATGTCTTGAAAAGACATGGGGGGGGGATGTGTGAGACAGCAGGGAGGGGGTTAATTCCTCCCTATAGAAAAACATGTGCGTAAGGCACATTTTGGTTTTGTTTTGTTAATTGTTTAATTTGTGTTAATTGTTTTGTTTAATTGTTTTATTGTTTAATCATTCGCATGTGCAGGGTTTAAAAGGAGAGCAGTCAGTCTGCTCTGGGCGGCTGCTGAAGAGGGTAGAAGCCCGACTGTGCTGGTGTGTGGGTACAGCCGTAGTTTAAAAGGAAAAAAGGTAGAGTGAGTCCTTTTTTGTGTGTGTGATTTTGTTTGTTTTGTTACAGGTAAACCGCTTAGCTGTCCTGTTTAATTTAGGTTCCTGTTTTGTTTTAGTTAGTGCTCAAAGAGAGCTAGGTGTTTGTTTTGTTTATTTTGTTTTGTGTGTTGTCATTAAAAATAGCGCAACCGCGCTTTAAAAAATCCATTTGCGTGTGCTGGGTCAGTGTTTTAAAGGGGCAACGAACCGCGAAGAGGTTTCGATCTTTTACAATATATATATATATATATATATATATATATATATTAGTGCAAAAGTACTACTTGCAAAAGTATTCAGACCCCTGACCAATTCTCTCATATTACTGAATTACAAATGGTACATTGAAATTTCGTTCTGTTTGATATTTTATTTTAAAACACTGAAACTCAAAATCAATTATTGTAAGGTGACATTGGTTTTATGTTGGGAAATATTTTTAAGAAAAATAAAAAACTGAAATATCTTGCTTGCATAAGTATTCAACCCCTGTGCTGTGGAAGCTCCCAGTTTACACCGATGAAAGAAATTGCCCTAACGAGGACACAATTACCTTACCATTGGCCACCACCTGTGAACCATTAAAGTTGCTGTCACATTTTCTGGATAAAAAACCCACTGTTGAAGGATCATTGGTCAGGCTGTGAATCTGAAGGAAAATGAAGACCAAAGAGCATTCTACAGAAGTTAGAGTTAAAGTAATACAAATGCATAGATTAGGGAAAGGGTACAAAATAATATCCAGGTGTTTGGATATCCCAGTGAGCACAGTTGGATCAATAATCAGGAAGTGGAAGCTGCATCACACCACCAAGGCACTCAGCGCTCAAACAAGAAGGAGACTTGTGAGAGAAGCCACAGAGAGGCCAACAATCACTTTGAAGGAGCTACAGAGTTCAGTTGCTGGGAGTGGAGTAATGGTGCACCAGTCAACCATATCAAGAGCTCTACATAACACTGGCCTGTATGGGAGGGTGGCAAGAAAGAAGCCGTTCCTCAAAAAGTACCATCTGAAAGCACGTCTGGAGTTTGCCAGAAAGCATGAGAGTGACCCAGCTGCGATATGAGAAAAGGTTTTGTGGTCAGATGAGACCAAGATAGAGCTTTTTGGTCAAAATTCAAAGCGCTATGTGTGGCACAAACCTAACACAGTGAAGTATGGTGGTGGCATCATGCTGTGGGGATGCTTCTCATCAGCAGGGACTGGGCATCTTGTTAAAATTGAAGGAAGAATGGATGGAAATTCACCTTTCAGCAGGACAATGATCCCAAGCACAAGGCCAAAGCAACATTGGAGTGGCTCAAGAACAAAAAGGTGAATGTCCTACAGTGGCCCAGTCAAAGTCCTGATCTCAATCCTATTGAGAATCTGTGGCACTATTTGAAAATTGCGGTCCACAAGCGTCGTCCAACCAACCTGAACAACCTGGAGCAAATCTGCCAAGAAGAATGGGCCAAAATCACTCCGACACTGTGTGCAAAGCTGGTACATACTTACCCCAAAAGACTTAAAGCTGTTATTGCAGCGAAAGGTGGCTCTACCAAATATTAATGTGTGGGGGTTGAATACTTATGCAAACAAGATATTTCAGTTTTTTATTTTTCTTAAAAATATTTCCCAACATAAAACCAATGTCACCTTACAATAATTGATTTTGAGTTTGTGTTTTAAAATAAAATATCAAACAGAATGAGATTTCAATGTACCACCGTAATTCAGTAATATGAGAGAATTGGTCAGGGGTCTGAATATTTTTTGCAAGGCACTGTATATATATATATATATATATATATATATATATATATATATATATATATATATATATATATGTAAGATAGCAGGGAGAGGGTCGAAATCCTCCCTGCAGAAAACATGTGCGTATGCACATTTGTGTTAATTATTTTATTGTTAATTATCCCCTGCACCTGGTAGGAATGGTAAATTAGAACCAGGTGCAGGGTATTTAAAGAGTGCAATCAGTCTGCACGGGCTGCTGTGTGAAAAGCCCGCTATGCAGTGTGTGCAGGCGTACATGAAAAAGAAAGTAAGATAGAGTGAAACCTGTTAGTGCTGTGTTGTTATTTTGTTTTGGTTTATGTTACAGGTAAACAGCTTAGCTGTCCTGTTTATAGTTAGGTTCCTGTCCTGTGCTTTAGTTATTGCTAAAAAAAAAGCGCTAAAGCGCTAGGTGTTTATTTCATTTTGGATTTTTGTGTTTATTAAAAAATAGCGCAACCGTGCTTGAAAATCCATTTCTGGTGTCCTGGGTCTATTCTTAAAGGGGCAACAAACGACCGTGAGTGCCGGCCGGTTTACAATATAAATAACACATATATATATATATATATATATATATATATATATATATATATATATATATATATATATACACATGCACAAATGCACACACACAGAGTACAGTATACTAAAATAACTTAATTAGTTATCCTGTTACGCAGTGCTGCTTTTTCTGTTTTGCTTAATCAAACAAAGTCTGATATTAATAAAACTGAACTAGACTCTTATTAACTGGCTTATTTAACACAGTAACAGTTTCCTGATTTTTTTGCAATTCATTAAAACAGACTTTAAATAACAATGTGGCACCAAGAAGAGAAAAGAACAATGGTGAAAAGAACTGAATAAAGTGAAATAAATAATAAAGCTGCTTGGTCCTCCAATAATAATTAGAAATTGGATCAGAGATTTCCTTTAACCTGATTGGTTGATACAAGGGCTTAAATCTCTGATAAAGGACCTTGAATGTTATCTTTCAAACTGTGTTTAATCAATGTTCCAAATCAATCCGAACGAAAATATGTAAATACATATTCGTGTATTTTACCTTTTTTCTGCTTGTTGAAAGAAAGTCTCCGTTCTTGTACACAAATGAATGTTGCCTGTCAAGGTAAACTATTCTGCATCCTTGCTGTCCTATCTATTTACAATTTAGTATAGCAAAATAAAGTTAAATAAATAAATAAATAAATCAAGATTAGTGTTTGCTGTCAGTGGCAATACAGTAACCACAATAGCAACTAGTCTCTGGTTTAAATGACGAGTTGAAATCAAACAACTGGATGCAGTTTTTTATTATTTGCCAATTGGAAATACCCACCACAAAGCACCCACTGCACTGACATTTAACGACATGAGGCGGGCCTTACCAGACGATAAAGCCCATTCTTAGGGATCTATTGCTTAAATACAATATACTTATATACTTACTTCCTTAGAGGTTGCAAACAAAATTTACTGAGATGGCAGAAACAAACCAAATAAATAAATCATGCATCTTAACTCAACTCACATTGTATCTGCTGGTGGTATGAAAGCACACATGGCATTATTTAAATGTACACATTTTAAACTGTTCTATTTTTCCCCAAAGGTAAGGGTGGGTTATGGAAACCAAAAGATAGAAAATATTCAAAAATCAGCAAGCTCCGCTTTTGTATTGCCATACTCCTATAGAAGCCTTGGAAAATCATGATGACATGATGACTTGTTAAATTAAACAGCTGCAGCTTTTCTCCATACTACGGATGTTCATAAACATATTTAAATGGATCATATTTTAAAATACTGTTTAATTTGTTATTCATTACAATGGAGTTTTTGAATAGCACTTTATTTTAATCTTTAAGGTACCACACAGTGCCACCAGTTGGCTAAGTGGCACAAATGCAACATGAAATCTATATGCACATGATTCTGATATTGTATGTGCATTTGCTTCAATGCAAAAATAGTTTTACTATTAAACAGCTTTAGAATAAAATGTTTGTGACTAGTACATGTTTAGAATATCATGGCTCAGTTTAACTTACCCTGGGGTGCCGTAAGGGGTCGTCCATTGTCCTGACACCATCCTACTGGATGGATATGCGGACTACTGGCATTGCACCTGCAAAACAGGAACACAAACAAAATTTAGTCAGGGAGAACTCTTTTATGGACATATTTAAACTTTCAGTGGAAATACTTTACCCCCCACACCTCCCACCAAGAGTTGGTCTGAAAGGAATAAAAATAGCAGGAGACAATCCAACACAGTCATGTAATTGATCCTATGATCCCACAGTGCCTGGCACTACAGTGAATTGTTTATTGCTAGCTATGTTTTTGTTGTGTGTCATTTGCTATTGTGTGTTTCTTCACATGAACACTATCATGGGAAAAACTATTTGGAATTCAAAACTATTTCCTCCTTCCACTACCCTGCCAAACCACTAAGTCTATTTTTAATTCCCTGCAGGGAATTTTCAAACACGTCTCTAATTTGATCCTGTTTAGGATCAGGGAACAGATGCTGCAGGGTCACATGTCACATCCACTGATCAATATAATTTGCATCTCTAATCCAGAGTGATGCCAAATCCATTCCGGTAGAGAGGTCCTAATAAAGTGACCAGGCAGTGTACATACAGTGTTGAGAGAGTTTGCTTTGTCACACCCAGCCTCTGCCAGTTACATATGCATTTATGTGGATGTTTCAAGAGAAGAAGGAAAAAGAGGAGGACCATGTCTCACCAGTAATCATATGTATCATCCCAGTTATCGAAGTGCACCAGGAAGCGATTACCCACAATATCTGCAATGGACGCAACACAGACTAGAGAAGGGTTCTTTCTGTCAACCGCTTCTAGTTTCATCCCAACTTGAAATCCTGATGGAGTCACAGTCTAGTAAACAAATGTAATGTTAGAAACACTATTGCACTCAATGCTACGCTCTTTTTTGAAAACATACTGTATAGTGTTCTGTTTTGAAGCATATGAAATGCAACTTTTTATATAATTACAAATATGCTATTCCTCTCAGAAAATATGCCTTTGTCTTAATATCAATTTTCACAACTGTCTCATGCAACAGCAAAGCTTGCAATGTGGCAAATAACTACTATCAAAATGTTTAATTTGTTTAAAAAAAAAAATCTGCTATCAAACTGTTTATTGTTTTATACCATTGTCATAAAAAAATATCAAACACCAGTACCCTACATCTCGTCTATTGGGAAACATCAAAAACATTTTATTTTGACCACATTTATGGTTCCTCTATTATATCTTGTTGAGGATATGCCTCTCCAGGAGATAAAAACCTGCATGGTAAATCTTTGTGAATACCCTTATAAAAGTTTACCACGGTAAATTTGCACAGTAATTTTTCAGTTTTACTTTGCTTTTACCTTTATAATATTATGCATTTACAATAGTTTAACACAGTTTACCATGTTTTCTCTCTGGCTCATTCCACACCAAATGGTCTAAAGTTTTGGATCTTTCCTACCTCACCGTCTCAGATTCTTTTGAAATTGCATCTGGAAATGCCTGAAAGTGTTTTTGGAAGAATTCCAACATATTAGTTCTCAAGTACAGTCCTATAATGGAGTGCCCGTAAGGGATGAAAATGAGCACTGAAAGGGGGGCATGTTTCAGAGGTTCTGTCTTTCAAAGCATTGAAGATATCTTTTTAATACTTGCTACACACACGTAACTGATTTTCTAGTTGAATAATGTGTGAACATATTACCTACAGTATTGATTAACATGGGTGTTAATGGAATAGAGGTAAATGTAGAAAAAAGACAGAAATAAAATGCTATATTATACTTATGAGAACTCCTGAACTACTGTAGTTTCTACAGGTTATCTAACAAGAAAAAGACTATATACACAATGTCAGTGTCACAGGGTTAGTAGTTTAATGAACCCCCAAAGTAAACATCAAGCCAGAAATTGCATCCCTTCAGCATCCCAGAACACATACCTGTGCTTTTAATCATTAAATGTTTCTAAATCTGAAAAAAACAAATGAGAATTGTAAATTGTATCCTTCTACCTCAATATGGCACGCTTTATCCTTAAAAATGGCACATTTTTGTACACTCAGTAATGGTATTTTGTTCAACGTAATCAATTTAGCATGGTTTACATGCATGTAGACAGCAAATAATTGATGAAACAGCAAACTGGTTTCTATGTAAATACTATCAGCTAAACTGCTTACAGTATTGTATACAGTTTGCAAAATTGTGTATTTGTATCCATCTCTTGAGGAGACTGGTCCCTGTGGCAAGGCAAACAGGTCTTTCTAGGACAGTTTGAGTCAGCAATAAAATAATCATGTGCCAGCAATAAGAGTAATCAGGCTCCTGTTAAATCTGCTCTTAGCTGCTTAGACTGATTAAAGTTTATCCAACCAGAAATCAATCTTACTTCAGTCTATAGGTCTTTAATATATTTACCTGTTGAGCGAGATCCAGGCAATCATAAAAGGAATGCAGTTAACCAGTTCAAAGCATGTTTAGCATGGGCTTGATCCTCACATTGCTGGCACATGATTATTTTATTAAATTAAAATTTAAAAAAAAAGAAAATCTACAATGGTCCTCAAACTATCCTAGAAAGACCTTTTGGTATTGCCATAGGGATCAGTCTCCTCAAGAGAAAGACACACATACAATTTTGCTAAACTATACACAATACTGTAGATAGTTTAACAGATAATAATTTACATAGAAACTGCAGTTTTATTTTACCTTTTGTTATATCAATTATTTGCTGCCTAGATGCATGCAAACATACAAAATACTATTATTGAGTGTAACAAAAAGTGTGCAATTTCTAAGGATGAAGTGTGCCATATTTAAGTAGAAGAATACATTTTACAATTCTCAATTGTTTTTTCAGACTTAAAAACAGATTTATGACATATTAAAAGCACAAGTGTGTGTCTGAAATCCCTTATGGGTTCTGGGGTGCTGAAGGGATGCCATTTCTGTCATGATGTCTACTTTGGGGGCTCGTAACACAGTGACCATTAATCCTGTGACACTGACATTGCATATTATAGTCTTTGATCTTGTTACGATAACCTGACGAAACACAGTGAAGGTGATACATGGATTCAGGAGTTCTCGCTAGTACAATATGGCACTTTTTTCTACATTTACCTCTACTGCATCTATGGGCACCAATAGGTAATATGATGACGTTATTAAACTATAAAATCAGTTCTGTGTGTGCAGCGAGTTGTAAGATGATATCTGGAATACTATGAAAGATCTGACATCAAAAGAATCTGATGTGAGGTGGGAACCATTGGTCCATTTGACGTGGAATGACCCATCTGGGTTTCACAATGCTAACCTATGCTTTAACTGTACTTTACTACTGTTTGCTATACTCTTACTATGGTACACTTTTATAAGAGTAAAACCCATATAATCAAACTATTCACACATATTGAACTAGCAGTTCACTTAAAGACTGTTGAACCTGTTGTGGTATTCAGTCTTGCTCAACTGTTTCTATAAAATTTCACTCCCCATCCACAGATACTCTTTACAAACACTAGAAATATTTAAATACAGAGCTGAATTACAATTTTAGGGGGCATTATTTGATACTACACTTAGGTGTTCTAGGCTAAGAAATTGTACATTCTGAACAAAAAACGTACTGCATTTTGGTTTTTAAACAGATTCTTTGGTGCAGCTTGAACATTACAAGCTGTTAGGTAACTTTCCCAATCAAATCCATCTTCCATATAAGCTGAAATAAAAACACAACAATTTCATAAATTATTTATCTGTACTGAAGATATATACAAAAATACATGTCAAGAGTCGTCATTATTTTAAAGCATTACCGAAAAAACAAAACATTGTAATGTATGTTTCGTCAATTTTAGCACAACATATCTGTATTCAGAATTATTTTTTGTTATTTGGCAAGTCTCATCCAGCCCCAACATTTAGGCAGCTTTAATGCAACAAATAAATAATGCAATCTAACTGTTTACCTTTCGGTGGTTGAAGTTTGTGCCCTGTCATTGTACACCATCCCACAGCATGAATATCAGGTGAATCAGCATTAGCCCAAAAATCGTAGCACTCTGAAAAGCCATCAAAGTGAAGCCTAATGCGATACCCCAAAACCTGCAAAAATAAACAAGACCATGCTAAATATTTTCTGGGAACCAGTCATTACTTGTCTCCTACAGATTAACCAATGTATTTGTATTTATTTTGTTAAACATTGATAAAAATAATAATTAACAAAAAAATGTAACAGCTTGAAAGCTTGCACTGGACAAATTAAAACAGTGGTTCAACATCACACATTGCATGCAAGCCAAAAGATTAACAATTGTTTGTGAACTTACCTCTGCAACAGACAGCACACAAAGCATAGATGGGTGAAGTGGATCAATGCCTTCTAATCGCATGCCTACTTTAAAGCCATTTTTATTTGCTGGAAATGTCTGGTGCTGTTATTGGGGAATAAACAAACTGTTATGAAGAGTTTACAACTGCACATTACTGCTGCAAAAAAAGATTTATAAGCTTTTGGTTTCTAAATTCCTGTCCACTGCATGCACATAATTTAGTCTTGCACTACAGGGTCTCTGCTAGGTTGCTATAGAAACTGCATCTTTATTTGTAAAAAAAACAAAAAACAAAAAAAACATTTGTCATGTTAAAAAAAACTCAGCTTTCGTCAAATTACAGTAAGCGAGTAAAAGATTTTTTCTGTGCAAAACATATGATGATAAAACATGTTTGCAGTTTGCCTGTCTCCTGTGTTAACAGAATTTAACAAACAGTTTATGCTCTAGATGCAATTTTCACTATTTGTGTGAAAGGACAACACATCAGTATTATTAATACAAAATGTGTAATAATATGATGCCATTTATTTGGACCTCAGAATTCTTAAATAAGTATACTGCAATTGCTTTTGACAGATGGAAATCCCTAATTACATTCCATTACAACTGGAAGAAATTGTATCGTGAGTCAATCCACTAAACTGAAATATGGTACAAAGCTGAATTCTATGGTTCTCTTAGTCTATGTTGATCGTAGATGTCAGAAAAAATTAAAATCACTGTTTTTTTGTTTGTTTAGTTTTTTTCCCCAGGTGGTCATGTGAAAATACTTTTAAGCATATTAATTTGAGCACAATTTAAAATTTTATCCACAGCTCTGTGCGCTGAACGATTTGCCCCTTTTAAGCATCTCACGGTTTTAAATTTCAATTTTTATATATATATACAGTACTGTGCAAAAGTTTTAGGCAGGTGTGAAAAAATGCTGTAAAGTAAGAATGCTTTCAAAAATAGACATGTTAATAGATTATATTTATCAATTAACTAAATGCAAAGTGAGTGAACAGAAGAAAAATCTGAATCAAATCCATATTTGGTGTGACCACCCTTTGCCTTCAAAACAGCATCAATTCTTCTAGGTACACTTGCACAAAGTCAGGGATTTTGTAGGCATATAGTCAGGTGTATGATTAAACAATTATACCAAACAGGTGCTAATGATCATCAATTCAATATGTAGGTTGAAACACAATCATTAACTGAAACATAAACAGCTGTGTAGGAGGAATAAAACTGGGTGAGGAACAGCCAAACTTAGCTAACAAGGTGAGGTTGCTGAAGACAGTTTACTGTCAAAAGTCATACACCATGGCAAGACTGAGCACAGCAACAAGACACAAGGTAGTTATACTGCATCAGCAAGGTCTCTCCCAGGCAGAAATTTCAAGGCAGACAGGGGTTTCCAGATGTGCTGTCCAAGCTCTTTTGAAGAAGCACAAAGAAACGGACAGCGTTGAGGACCGTGAGCGCAGTGGTCGGCCAAGGAAACTTACTGCAGCAGATGAAAGACACATCATGCTTACTTCCCTTTGCAATTGGAAGATGTCCAGCAGTGCCATCAGCTCAGAGCTGGCAGAAAACAGTGGGACCCTGGTACACCCATCTACTGTCCGGAGAAGTCTGGTCAGAAGTGGCCTTCATGGAAGACTTGCGGCCAAAAAGCCATACCTCCGACGTGGAAACAAGGCCAGCGACTCAACTATGCACGAAAACACAGGAACTGGGGTGCAGAAAAATGGCAGCAGGTGCTCTGGACTGATGAGTCAAAATTTGAAATATTTGGCTGTAGCAGAAGGCAGTTTGTTAGCCGAAGGGCTGGAGAGCGTACACGAATGAGTGTCTGCAGGCAACAGTGAAGCATGGTGGAGGTTCCTTGCAAGTTTGGGGCTGCATTTCTGCAAATGGAGTTGGGGATTTGGTCAGAATTAATGGTCTCCTCAATGCTGAGAAGTACAGGCAGATACTTATCCATCATGCAATACCATCAGGGAGGCATCTGATTGGCCCCAAATTTATTCTGCAGCATGACAACGACCCCAAACATACAGCGAAAGTCATTAAGAACTATCTTCAGCGTAAAGAAGAACAAGGAGTCCTGGAAGTGATGGTATGGCCCCACAGAGCCCTGATCTCAACATCATCGAGTCTGTCTGGGATTATATGAAGAGAGAGAAGCAACTGAGGCTGCCTAAACCCACAGAAGAACTGTGGTTAGTTCTCCAAGATGTTTGGGCCAACCTACCTGCCGAGTTCCTTCAAAAACTGTGTGCAAGTGTACCTAGTAGAATTGATGCTTGATGCTGTTTTGAAGGCAAAGGGTGGTCACACCAAATATGGATTTGATTTAGATTTTTCTTCTGTTCACTCACTTTGCATTTAGTTAATTGATAAATATAATCTATTAACATGTCTATATTTGAAAGCATTCTTACTTTACAGCATTTTTTCACACCTGCCTAAAACTTTTGCACAGTACTGTGTATATATATATATATATATATATATATATATATATATATATATATATATATATATATATATATATATATATATATATATATACACACTACCGTTCAAAAGTTTGGGGTCACTTAGAAATTTCCTTGTTTTCGAAAGAAAAGCAAATTTTTGTCCATTAAAATAACATCAAATTGATCAGAAATATAGTGTAGACATTGTTAATGTTGTAAATGACTATTGTAGCTGGAAACGGCTGATTTGTAATGGAATATCTACATAGGTGTACAGAGGCCCATTATCAGCAACCATCAGTCCTGTGTTCCAATGGCACGTTGTGTTTGCTAATCCAAGTTTATCATTTTAAAAGGCTAATTGATCATTAGAAAACCCTTTTGCAATTATGTTAGCACAGCTGAAAACTGTTGTGCTGATTAAAGAAGCAATAAAACTGGCCTTCTTTAGACTAGTTGAGTATCTGGAGCATCAGCAATTGTGGGTTCGATTACAGGCTCAAAATGGCCAGAAACAAAGAACTTTCTTCTGAAACTCGTCAGTCTATTCTTGTTCTGAGAAATGAAGGCTATTCCATGCGAGAAATTGCCAAGAAACTGAAGATCTCGTACAATGCTGTGTACTACTCCCTTCACAGAACAGCGCAAACTGGCTCTAACCAGAATAGAAAGAGGAGTAGGAGGCCCCGGTGCACAACTGAGGAAGAGGACAAATACATTAGAGTGTCTAGTTTGAGAAACAGACGCCTCACAGGTCCTCAACTGGCAGCTTCATTAAATAGTACCCGCAAAACACCAGTCTCAACGTCAACAGTGAAGAGGCGACTCCGGGATGCTGGCCTTCTAGGCAGAGTTGCAAAGAAAAAGACATATCTCAGACTGGCCAATAAAAAGAAAAGATTAAGATGGGCAAAAGAACACAGACACTGGACAGAGGAAGATTGGAAAAAGTGTTATGGACAGACGAATCTAAGTTTGAGGTGTTCGGATCACAAAGAAGAACATTCGTGAGACGCAGACCAAATGAAAAGATGCTGGAGGAGTGCTTGACGCTATCTGTCAAGCATGGTGGAGGCAATGTGATGGTCTGGGGGTGCTTTGGTGGTGGTAAAGTGGGAGATTTGTACAGGGTAAAAGGGATCTTGAAGAAGGAAGGCTATCACTCCATTTTGCAACGCCATGCCATACCCTGTGGACGGCGCTTGATTGGAGCCAATTTCCTCCTACAACAGGACAATGACCCAAAGCACAGCTCCAAACTATGCAAGAACTATTTAGGGAAGAAGCAGTCAGCTGGTATTCTGTCTATAATGGAGTGGCCAGCACAGTCACCGGATCTCAACCCTATTGAGCCAATCCAACTTGTGGGAGGTGCTTCAGGAAGCATGGGGTGAAATCTTTTCAGATTACCTCAACAAATTGACAACTAGAATGCCAAAGGTCTGCAAGGCTGTAATTGCTGCAAGTGGAGGATTCTTTGACGAAAGCAAAGTTTGAAGGACACAATTATTATTTCAATTAAAAATCATTATTTCTAACCTTGTCAATGACTATATTTCCTATTCATTTTGCTATATTTCCTATTCAAACTCATTTCATGTATGTTTTCATGGAAAACAAGGAAATTTCTAAGTGACCCCAAACTTTTGAAAGGTAGTGTATGTTAAGGGTGAAACCTGGTGGTCTGGTGAGTGTAGTTTTGCCCAGGTCAATCTAGTTTCACCAAGGGCTTCTGGGCAAGTCTAGTTTCATCCAAAGCTTCAACATTGATGCTGGGCCAATCTAGTTTTGCCTATGACAATTATTTGGGCGAGTCTGGTTTTGCATTTGTATACTTTCCCCTGCCAGTTTCCAAGTGCGTGTCGGGGTACCTGCCTTGCCTCCACATCTGACAACAATGCAGTGACTGTGTGCTGGGTTTCCAGCAGCAGTGCAGAAAAGGCAGGACACCAGAGCTGGTTTTAATAGCTCTTTAATAGTTTTAATAGTGAGAGAGAGAGAGAGAGAGAGAGAAACAGAGAGAAACAGTAAAGTGCAGGCAAACTCGCAATGCACACATACAACAGAGAGAGAAATAATATGTTAATTGTTTGTGCTCAAATCTTCTTTTGTTTCATGTTCATTAAAAGATAGTTAAGATTGTAACAGGGTCAATAATGCCCTTGTTATATTTCACGTCTTTATTTGTCACTTGTAGGCCTACGTTTTATTTTTATAACTGTACACTTTGATTTGATTAGTGCACGTTTTTTATATATTGTCGACTAGCACTTTGTAATTGATTTATCACTTTCTAGTAGCTTCTCCACTCAGTCCCCTTTCTAATGCCTTACTGCGTACCGTCTAATTGAGTTATTGATAGTTTTACTCACCTGTGTGTGGCGAGTTTGCCTGCACTTTACTGTTTTTCTCTCTCTCTCTTTGTGTGTGGCGAGTTTGTGTGGCAAGTTTGTCTGCACATATGGAGGAGTGAGACTTTTTGACTTTTAACTTTTTGGGAGGAAGAGCTAATAAAAAGCACTATTAAAACCAGCCCTGCTGTCCTGCCTTTTCTGCACCGCCACTGAAAACCCAGCACACAGTCAGTGAAAACTGTTGAAAAGAAATGGGTTTCACCTAGCGGTCTTTTTCAAATTCTGGGCCAATCTAGATTCACCCGATTGGACGTGGACGAGTGCTGAAGAAAAGTGGTAATTTGGGAATTCTCCCAGAAGCCCATGGCGAAACTAGATTGGCCCGGGCAAAACTAGACCACCAGGTTTCGCCCTTAACATATAACATATAACATATTGTGAAATGTTTGCACCACTCACAGGTTCGTTGCCCCTTTAAATATAGACCCAACACACAGAAATGGATTTTTCAAGCGCGGTTACACTGATTTTTTTTTAATAAACACACAAACAAAACAAAACACAAAATAAACACCTAGCTCAATATGAGCACTGACTAATCACGCAGGAACCTAAACTGATACGCAGGACAGCTAAGCCGTTTACCTGCAATAAACACAATCTCTCTCTCAATATACTTACTTGACTCCCTGGAAGCAGAGCACTCCTTTCTGCCTCCTTCTCCTCAGCAGCCTTGAGCAAGCTGACTGTTCTCTTTTTATACCCTGCACCTGGCTCTAATTTAATAATAAGCACCAGGTGCAGGGGATGATTAATAATAAAACAATTAACAAATCAATTAAACAATAAAGTAAACTAACACAAAGGTGCCTGCGCACATATCCTACCCAGGGAGGATTTTAACCCCCCTCCCTGCTGTCTTACAATATATATATATATATATATATATATACACACACACATATACAGTGCCTTGCATAAGTATTCACCCCCCCTTGGACTTTTCCACATTTTGTGGTGTTACAACCTGGAATTAAAAATGGATTTAATTGGGATTTTTACCATTTGATTTACACAACATACTTAACACTTTGAAGGTGCAAAATATTTTTTTATTGTGACACAAAAGTTAATTTAACAAAAAAAAAGACACTTGTTGGTTGCATAAGTATTCACCCCCCTGAGTCAATACTTGGTAGAAGCACCTTTGGCAACAATTACAGCTGTGAGTCTTTTTGGGTAAGTCTCTAACAGCTTTGCACATCTGGATCCTGCAATTTTTGCCCACTCTTCTTGGCAAAATTGCTCAAGCTCTGTCAAGTTGGATGGGGACCATTGGTTAACAGTAATTTTCAAGTCTTGCCACAGATTCTCAATTGGATTGAGGTCTGGGCTTTGACTGGGCCATTCTAAGACATTCAGGTTCTTGCTTTTAAACCACTCCAGTGTAGCTTTGGCTGTGTGTTTAGGGTCATTGTCCTGCTGGAAGGTGAACCTCCGCCCCAGTCCCAGGTCTCTTGCAGACTGAAACAGGTTTTCCTCTAGAATTTCCCTGTATTTGGCTCCATCCATCTTGCCCTCAATCCTGACCAGTTTCCCAGTCCCTGCCGAAGAAAAGCATCCCCATAACATGATGCTGCCACCACCATGCTTCACCGTGGGGATGGTGTTCTCAGGGTGATGAGAAGTGTTGGCTTTGCGCCACACATAGCGTTTTGCACTAAGGCCAAAATGTTCAGTTTTGGTCTCATCAGACCAGAGAACCTTTTTCCACATGTTTGCTGTGTCTCCCACATGCCTTATGGCAAAATCCAAACAGGATTTGATATGGTTTTTTTCCAGAATGGCTTTCTTCTCGCCACTCTTCCATAAAGCCCAGCTTTGTGGAGCGTCCAGGTTATAGTTGTCCCATGGACAGTTTCTCCCATCTCAGCTGTGGATCTCTCCAGCTCCTTCAGAGTTACCATTCTTCTCTGCCTAATGCCCTCCTTACCTGGTAACTTTTGGTGGGCGGCCTTCTCTAGGCAGAGTTGCGGTTGTGCCATATTCTTTCCATTTTTTAATCATGGATTTAACGGTGCTCCGGAGGATGTTCAAAGTTTGGGATATTTTTTTTACAACCCAACCCTGATTGGTGCTTCTCCAGAACTTTATCCCGGACTTGTTTTGATAGCTCCTTGGTCTTCATGATGCTGTTTGTTTAGATATGCTCTCTAACAAACTCTGGGGCCTTCCAGAAACAGGTGTATTTAATCTGAGATCATGTGACACTTTAATTGCACACAGGTGGACTCCATTCAACTAATTATGTTGAATGGAGGCAATTGGTTGCACCAGAGCTTATTTAGGGGTGTCACAGTACAGGCGGTGGACATTATGGACTATTTTGTGTAGATCAGTGACAAAAAATCCTAATTAAATCCATTTTAATTCCAGGTTGTAACACAACAAAATGTGGAAAAGGGGGGTGAATACTTATGCAAGGCACTGTATATATATATATATATATATATATATATATATATATATATATATATATTGTAAATGAACCGCTGCCACTCTCGGGTTCGTTGCCCCTTTTAAAACACGATCCAGGCTAACTGCCCTCTTTTTATATCCTGCACCTGGCTCTAATTTAATAATAATCTCCAGGTGCAGGGGATAATTAAGCAATAAAACAATTAACAAAATAAATTAAACAATAAAGCAAAACAAACGTGCATTCGCACATGTTTTCCACGCAGGAAGGCTTTAACCCCCTCCCTGCTGTGTTACAATATATATTTATATATATATATATATATATATATATATATATATATATATATATATATATATATATATATATATATATACTGTGCAAAAGTTTTAGGCAGGTGTGAAAAAATGCTGTAAAGTAAGAATGCTTTCAAAAATAGACATGTTAATAGATTATATTTATCAAAAAATAGACATGTTAATAGATTATATTTATCAATTAACTAAATGCAAAGTGAGTGAACAGAAGAAAAATCTAAATCAAATCCATATTTGGTGTGACAACCCTTTGCCTTCAAAACAGCATCAATTCTTCTAGGCACACTTGCACAAAGTCAGGGTTTTTGTTGGCATATAGTCAGGTGTATGATTAAACAATTATACCAAACAGGTGCTAATGATCATCAATTCAATATGTAGGTTGAAACACAATCATTAACTGAAACAGAAACAGCTGTGCAGGAGGAATAAAACTGGGTGAGGAACAGCCAAACTCAGCTAACAAGGTGAGGTTGCTGAAGACAGTTTACTGTCAAAAGTCATACACCATGGCAAGACTGAGCACAGCAACAAGACATAAGGTAGTTATACTACATCAGCAAGGTCTCTCCCAGGCAGAAATTTCAAGGCAGACAGGGGTTTCCAGATGTGCTGTCCAAGCTCTTTTGAAGAAGCACAAAGAAACGAAGCAGCGTTGAGGACCGTGAGCGCAGTGGTCGGCCAAGGAAACTTACTGCAGCAGATGAAAGACACATCATGCTTACTTCCCTTCGCAATCGGAAGATGTCCAGCAGTGCCATCAGCTCAGAATTGGCAGAAAACAGTGGGACCCTGGTACACCCATCTACTGTCGGAGAAGTCTGGTCAGAAGTGGCCTTCATGGAAGCTTGCGGCCAAAAGCCATACCTCCGACGTGGAAACAAGGCCAAGCGACTCAACTATGCACGAAAACACAGGAACTGGGGTGCAGAAAAATGGCAGCAGGTGCTCTGGACTGATGAGTCAAAATTTGAAATATTTGGCTGTAGCAGAAGGCAGTTTGTTCGCCGAAGGGCTGGACAGCAGTATACGAATGAGTGTCTGCAGGCAACAGTGAAGCATGGTGGAGGTTCCTTGCAAGTTTGGGGCTGCATTTCTGCAAATGGAGTTGGGGATTTGGTCAGAATTCATGGTCTCCTCAATGCTGAGAAGTACAGGCAGATACTTATCCATCATGCAATACCATCAGGGAGGCCCCAAATGTATTCTGCAGCATGACAACGACCCCAAACATACAGCGAAAGTCATTAAGAACTATCTTCAGCGTAAAGAAGAACAAGGAGTCCTGGAAGTGATGGTATGGCCCTCACAGAGCCCTGATCTCAACATCATCGAGTCTGTCTGGGATTACATGAAGAGAGAGAAGCAACTGAGGCTGCCTAAATCCACAGAAGAACTGTGGTTAGTTCTCCAAGATGTTTGGGCCAACCTACCTGCCGAGTTCCTTCAAAAACTGTGTGCAAGTGTACCTAGAAGAATTGATGCTGTTTTGAAGGCAAAGGGTGGTCACACCAAATATTGATTTGATGTAGATTTTTCTTCTGTTCACTCACTTTGCATTTAGTTAATTGATAAATATAAACTATTAACATGTCTATTTTTGAAAGCATTCTTACTTTACAGCATTTTTTCACACCTGCCTAAAACTTTTGCACAGTACTGTATATATATATATATATATATATATATATATATGTTAAAAGCCTGAAAGGTACTGTATCAGAACCAATAGAAAATAAAAAAGATGCCATTATTAAAACAGTTTCTGAACAAGTACAGGCTTGCAAAGAAAATGTCTTAAATGCATGCTTGCTTTTACATGTTACAGCTATTTGCATGTTCAGACTGTTGCTCTCCAGGACCCTGACATGTTGGGTAGCTGGGCTAGATTGCATGGAAAAAGACATTGCAGTGTGACAGAAACTACAAAAGGCTATATTGAAACGTCAATAGAAAGATTTTTATTTTGTTCCTAAAACCTTTGTGGACGCTTGAACTATGATCAAAACACCTTGTTTCGTCTAACCGAGCCCCCTTGTTATGAAATCAGCCACTGTGAATCCTTTTTTTCCAGTAAAATACTTAAAAGCAGCGAGAGCTCCTTCATAAAGAGAATTAAATAGGCAAGATAGGATGCCATTGGTTTGTTTAGACTAGACAATTTCAGAGCATGTTGCATGCATTGCAAACAGCAAGGTTTCAATAAAATGCCACAACAAGCTTGTTTTGATTGTCAGCAGAGATTTGGCAGTGCCAGTCATTTTTCAAAAAATAACTGGGCCTTTCTGCAAGGCTATTTTTGCAAGGCAAGTTATTTCAAGATTGTTTTAATATCTGATGAATTAAATACACTTTCATATTCATGGAATTTTGTTGTTGTCGTCCATGGCAGTCCATGGCAGTTTAATAAATACTACATTTTATGTGATTCCTCTTAATAGCCTTTAAATGAGTTAAAGCTCTGAGAATTTAACCCAGTGGTACTTCCCATATAAGGATAGAAATAAACAGCAAATTTGGCCCTATCTTACACTAAAACATTTTCCTCGGTAAAGACTTGGCTATGTTCCCAGTTTCATCAGATTGGAGAATGATTGGGACAGACACATTCTTTTGGCACCTTATGTCTCATCATATATGGATTCTGTTAGTCTTGTTGTCGTGGACAGGGGCCTACCTCTGTAAATAGTTTGACAGGTGCTGCTATTGCCTTCTGTTCCTCCAGATACCGGTCCCAGCACCAAGTTTTCTTTTTTCCATTGACTGTGAGGACATTGGTTGGTAGGAAACAAAAAAAAAAAGTTATCAAACCATAAATTACAAAACCACTTAAAATCTCTGCAAAATATCATTTTTAGATTTTAAATGACAAAAACCAAAGCAACTTAAAAATAGTTTAAAATCATTACCATGAGGACTGGACATTTCTTCAGCTTTGTTTCTTCTTCCTTCTGGTGCTCCTGCAAAGCAACAGTGTTTGTTATTTAAGATTGCATAACCCTGAGCCACACCATGTAATTAAATGTCTGGTCCTGTTGTAGCGAACCACATGTCTTTAGCCAGCCTTTGGTACCCAGACGAATAGTGGCCTGTATTAGTTTCACTACAGAGCAATTTGGTCTTTTTCCAACATTTAAAATGTGGAATAAGACAATTCAATTTCAGATGCATCTATCAGATCAAATGCAAAGTAACCATGCAATGTGATGTGTTGTATATATTATTTTCAATTGGATCCACATTGTTTTATTATATTACTGTTTGCAAATGTAATACAATTAAAATGTTTGTAAGTTTAACAGTACAGTACATACCATAAAACCATATTTTTCTGGTTGGCCTATTGAACTGATACTTAATTTTTCTTTTCTTCTTTTTCACAGGTGACAATTCTAAATATTCACTTGCCGTCTTTATTATCAGTATTTTTCTTACAAAACAATACAATAATATATTTGTCATCACTTCAAAGCTAAGTTATTTTTTCTAAACAGGAGCTTTAGTGCTCATGCATCACAACAGTTTTGGTGAAGTTTTAATGGGATGCCTATGAGAAAACCTGCAGCGTGTTCAGCCAGAATGAAAGTCCTTTTATCACTGTCATTATACATTAAATAACACCAACATCCACAAAGCACTTTATGGCACATCACAATTATTTTCTCACTCTCCATACTTAGAAGATAAGAAAGTTTACAAATGAGAGGAGGCCATTCCGCCCATCTTGCTCGTTTGGTTGTTAGTAGCTTATTGATCCCAGAATCTCATCAAGCAGCTTCTTGAAGGATCCCAGGGTGTCAGCTTCAACAACTTTATTGGGGAGTTGGTTCCATACCCTCACAATTCTCTGTGTAAAAAAGTGCCTCCTATTTTCTGTTCTGAATGTCCCTTTATCTAATCTCCATTTGTGACCCCTGGTCCTTGTTTCTTTTTTCAGGTCAAAAAAGTCCCCCGGGTCGACATTGTCTATACCTTTTAGGATTTTGAATGCTTGAGTCAGATCACCGCGTAGTCTTCTTTGTTCAAGACTGAATAGATTCAATTCTTTTAGCCTGTCTGCATACGACATGCCTTTTAAACCCGGGATAATTCTGGTTGCTCTTCTTTGCACTCTTTCTAGAGCAGCAATACCCTTTTTGTAGCGAGGTGACCATATTCTAGATGAGGTCTTACTTAATGCATTGTAAAGTTTTAACATTACTTCCCTTGATTTAAGCAGCAGGTTGAAGAGAAGTGGCTGTGCTGGATCGTTTTAGGACTGATTTAACTTGCATACAGGAATACTTTTTGTCTGCGCTGACTTTCCAGTTTGGTTTCTGAAAGTTGTTTATTTTACATTCTGTTCAGCAGCCTCTGTAGTAGCCTTTCGTTTAATGTGTGATTCTGAAGCTAAATACCGATTGATCGTATTTTCTCCAAAGACACATTAAGATATGCAATTACCTCATTAAGATAATACAATTACCTCAGTCTGCATGTACAGTTTCTTTGGAAATATCTTAAAACGATTATCAGCTGAAATATACTTTGCTTTTTTGTCGTCCATTCTACTATTTTACCTCCAATGCTGAAAACTAGATTTTACCAACCTAAATCAAAACAATGCAGCACCAACTTTGTCCCGCCCCCTCCTGCACAGTACAGGTCACAGTAAAGACGCACTGATAGGCTGATTAAAACACAACGTTAACCGCTTTGGATATTTTTTTCTTTGTAAATGTTATTTGTAGACGTTTTTGGTTTGTTTGTTTTTTGCTTAAGTGCAATGCACAAGGGACGGCGAAGGAATCAAAAAAGGCTATCTACATAAGGAAGATACATAGCTTGCGTCGCTTGTGGTGTGCAGTCGTTCATTTAAAAAAGTTTTTTTTTTTCCTCTCCGTACTTGTTTGTATGCAATGGGCCCTAAGAGGTAAATTTCGTGGTGACCCCGGAGAAAGCCGCAGCTCCTCTCACAGCAAAAATGTAAATACATTAGGAAAGATAACCACATAATAGGCCTAATATTTATTTAGTTATAAAACAAATGCTCTGTTATAAAGTGCCAGTGCAGCTTTTCTTCAGCTCCGATACTGTATCAAAAGGGAGAGACAGAAACGGAAGTCAGACTGAGAAGTTGTTTACAGTTTGAACAACACCGGTACTGTATTTACTGTAAAAATGCTGCATGAGTCACTAGTTTAGGGAATTGGGGGACATGCTGTAGGAGAGTTATATCCAAGGCCCATTATAATCGAGAGCCTTATAGCGAGGGAGCACTATAATAATACTAATACTACTACTACTACTACTACTAATAATAATAATAATAATAATAATAATAATAATAATAATAATAATAATAATAATAATAATAATAATAAACTACTGTATACAACATACATTTTTCTTACCTGATGGGCAAACAAGTTAACAGTTTTCTTTGGGCTGCTGGCTATTTCAAATTACATGTATTTTCAGTACTGCCTATCCGTGGTAACTGGTGTCATCTGCTTAAGGTATTGTACCTATTACTAAAGCTACAACAGAAGATTTACGTTTTCATGTTTTCTCCACACATATTGCTTAACTTTCTTCCTGAACTTACATCGTTACTATGTAGAACTGCAATTATTTTACAGTGATCTATCACAGATATTCTCAACCAAGAATATAATTACCTACAAAGCAACATATTATACTAAATGCAGATTGTCATAAAACTCATTGACAAAGCTTTCACTGATTATTTAAAATAATAATGTTTAAAAAATTGCCTGCATGACACTATTCTACAGCAGACTGCAGTTAAAGAATCCAACAAAAGCCTGAACAGTTCAATCAACTAGCTTTGAATAGCTTTGATAATTTGGTCAGCTAATTTTATGTGATCTCCAAATGTCCATGTTTGTATGGGTCAGATTGTATTCAGCTGTATTTATATAATGAAATACTTAAAACCCAAAAAAGCAAAATAGGGCAAGATTTTGTTTTTTTAATGCAAGATTTATTTATTGATTGATTTATTGATTTATTTTCTATTCATCAAGATAAAATCAGTATGACGACCTGATGAAACAGTTCAGTGGAAATCAGTACTTGTATTGCCATGTTACAGATGTCTGCATTTTATTGATTTTGATGTGCAAATCTACAGTGCCAATTATAACGGAAACATAATGGCAGGTGCAGTGAGCAATGAGATATGTGTACTCTATTAGCAACCACAATACATAGTTTTTACCTCTCTTCAGTAGAATGTAGTAACGTTATTAAAAAAAAAAACACATGCTCATTAACTGTGCATTTCCCTTTAAAAGGGTTGCCACCTATTTAATCGATTTTTTCCAACCCTTTCTTTTATTAGTGTTCATTAAACAGAAGTGAAATTAAATGTCTTACCTTTGGTTTCTATGGCTCCACAGTAACCTATGTGTTACAGAAAGGCCTCATAAGCCCGATTTCTACTGCATTCTCATTTTTCACTTACAGTCCGTCGCTATGGCCCCGAAGTCATTCACTAGAAAAGGAAAAGAAAAAAATATATAAAATGCATTGTGCAAAATCTGTGAATGGATTTAAAATAAATTAATGTGGAAACTATCAAAAACTTTTATTAAGTTTTAAGTGAGGTGATTTCAAACAAAATATTGTATTCCTTATATTTCTATTGCTGTAAAGATTTTACATCCTACTCCGGAAATAATGCTTTCTAAGTGTTTAATGTAATAGTACATCGTCTTCCTTTTACTTGATTTGTGGGCTTACTATATTTGTTAACACTATAAAGGCGTACATCTCTACAGTAGCCCTCAATTGCACCCTTATATTGTTTTAATTTACCTTCAGTTTCGTAATTTCAGTGCGTCTGTTTGCTTGATCAGCATTGACATAGTTCAACTTTGACTTGTCGAGCAGGATTTTTATTTTTTAATGTTTGCATTCAATCCGAATGGTGTTTTGTTGACACTACTTTTCTGAATTGAATGGTCGCTCCATCTAAGGGAAATGTTACAGTAAACATGTGTGAAGCCTAACAAATCAAAGCTGTAGCAGCGATTGGAGGTATTTTTTAAAAGGAAATCATCTTTAATTTGTTATAAGCACATTCCAATTGTCACATTTAGTTCTTTATAACTCACCTCACTTGTGGTGTTATGCAACAATGCAACACACACCCAGAGGTGCTACAGCGCCAGGGATGTCACACAATTTCTATAGAACCACTTACTAAGGACTTTCTTAGCATAGGTTTTTGAATAATTATATTGGGTTACAGAATACTGAGGATCTGTTTGACTGTCTTTAGTTGCATGTATCTAGATCTGCAGGCTATTACAGTCTGCCAGTACACTCCCAACTGTGTTGTAAGGGGTCTTATGAAGGTGGCACTCTATCTTAAAAACTATCAGATTTCATTAGTCACGTTTAACTGAAAAAAAAAATACATACAACACACACATATACTTATTTGTCATGCTGTCTAGATAGAATATCTTTTCTAAAGGTTAAGTTAACAGATTTAGGACAAGTCTTACATTTATGATGTGAAGTCATGTAACAGCAATCACAGGGTACAGTTAGCAATCTGTGAAGTATTAAATGCAATAGATATGATTGAGTTTGAAGTGCTTAGTGACAGCCTTGTACATCATCAGAATTACCATTTTAACAACTTGTGTCACATTTGTTTTTCTCACTTTCAGAGTTTAATTTCCAGCAAAAACAGACTATAAAAAAATAAAAGACAATTTACTGTCAAAAAAAGCTATGAATAAAACATTCATCCCTGTTATACATTCACTGGCACTGATGGTTTAAAAGCTGAATGTTTTTTTTTTTTTGTTCTGTTCTCAAGCCCTCCTGTGTTGCCACCTTCTAACAAAGGTCTAGCTCAAAACCTATTTTTAAATACTTTCCTTCAAATGTATTCAGCCTTTACAAAAAGCTTTTTTGTTTTGTGAGGTAGCCATTTAAGAAAAGCAACCACTACCCATGCCCTAAATATTACAGTTGGGCTATCATTATAATTTACCTGGAACATATACTTATATAATAGTTGGATATACAACAAAGCCCTCCCAGGTTCAAGGACTCCAATTGGCAAATATGACAAATTCAATAAAATCTGGATGCTTTTAAAAGTAAGTAAGAACCAGACCGGGGGTCTTTTACAATCAGGGCGGGCCCTCGGTGGCGATGATTAAGTGCTGAGTTCAGAACATTAAATGAATGCTACAGTAGGCACTATATCTTAAAGTTAATATATAGGTGCATCATGTAATCACATGCACCCGCATATACTAACAAAATAATATTAATGACATTAAAATGTCAATTAATACTTTTCAGTTTGTTTGTTAGATTATCATTTAATAAAATTCACTACTTATTTTGCTCAATGTCACTTTTTTTTTTTTTTTTTTTTTTTTTTTACAAATTAACCCCTGGCCATTATCAAATCCTTTTTTTCATTTTACATTATAAATTACATAAGAACATAAATGACGAAGACATTTTAGTAGCTTTAGCGGCAGCAAAGTCCTTTATCAAATCGGAGTATTCTAAATTCTTTGCAACTTCGCTCTTATTTGACAGTATGGCCAATGTTGGCAATCTTTTTTGAGTCATCACAGTGCGCAAATATATCGTGATCAATTTCAGCCTGGAAAAGCTGTGCTGACCAGAAGCAGTTATCACTCCTCTGTTTTCATGCATGTACTGCAGCATTTTCATAGGACTCATACTTGCAAGGTACCAACACGATGAGCTGCAGCTACAGCATCAGGGGTGCAAATCATTTAGAACATTGGTGCTAAACTGTTTTGAAAGTTTACTGGTGCTAAATTACCCCCCCCCCTCCCCCACCCCAATTAGTTTTTAGTGTTTTGTGTTACAGTAAATATTTTTAACAAAATGTACCCCATATCTAATCACACTCATACTTGTAATATTTTGCAAAAAGCAAATTCTGCCACATCTTTCTCATCCATGGCAACTCATAGCAGCCTGTAACATTATTTGTTTTCTTCTAAAGGCAGTAAGGATTTTAGACCCACAACATGTTTACATTTATGATGTGAAGTCATGATTGGCTAAAATACCCCTCCTGTTAGATTGTATTCCAAGGTTTGTTACCCACTGTAAATCTGAAATGGAGGCATATCAACTATATGAATAAGAAAACATCAGTGGAATTTCTTTGATCAGTTTAAGTTTAGCAAGCAAGGCTAAAATACATAATGCGCAAGTACTGAGAATTGATTTTTTTTTGTCTTTCATACAAACATAAGAAACACTTAGGGGCTTCTTATGAAGAACCCTTTTTTACATAATATTAAAAGAACAAAACAAAATCACCAAAAACTAAACAAAGAAAAAAAAAACACAGCGTACATATGTTACACAATCTATCAAATACCCAGATTCCAATAAATGGTCATAATATCTCTACGGTTCAAGGATTGGGCCAGAAACGGGAAATCTATTTAAAAAACAATATCTTCTCTTCTGTTGATGAAATATTTATTTGTGCCCGGTGAGATCCAGATATCAACAAAATTTAATTCATTTGTTTCAAAATTAAATGATTTGTGTAAAAGTGTACTGGTAAATTAAAACCTATAAATAATGTATTTATACTTATGAGTTCTCCTGAAATATTGACAAAACTTCCTTTTAAAATCCTGTTATACGCATTCACAGGGATGAAAGGGTTAAATAAATGTCAGTTGCCATCTACAGTGTTCTGTTTATTAATCTGCTAATACGTACTTTGTAGTAATGGGATGATAAAATAATGATATGACTGTTTAATGATTGCTCATTACGTGGCTTACTGTGAAGGCTATATCGACATCTTGGGGCTGTAGGACTAAATTACAGTTAAAAAAACAAGTTGTGAAGAAAGCAAGGCCCTAAATATAAAACACAACATGGTGTGTCCTTATATTCAGCTATGGCTAAAAGTTTTGCATCACCCTATAGAATTCATTCATTTTGCTTCAAAAAGCCTAATGAAAACTGCTGAATAATGTTATGTTAACATATTGAATTACATATCGCTTTGTAGTTTTCCATATACTTAATGAAAAACTGACAAAAATTGAAAAATGTGACATTTCGAAATTTAACATGAAACAGTGTACTACTATTATGGCTTCCAGTAGACTTTTGCGATATCATTTTGTAGTTTCTTTGATAACAAGATGTTAAATAAAAGATCTAAATTGTGTTCCTATAGTTTTTTTTTTTAAGGTATCAATCCTAAAATTCTACGTGATACAAAACTTTTAGCCAAAGCTGTTGAGCTCATAATTAGCCGTTTAAGTGTAATTAATGTGGACTGTTAGTCAATGATCAAGAAGGATACATTCAATAAAACTCAGTTATTACTTTGTTGTTTGCTTAATGCAATGATCCACTTAAGCTACTTATAATATCAAGTTAACAATGCTGCTGTAATTGTCATTCAGCAAAATTATCCTAATATGCAGTGGATCACGTGTTTATCAAATTATGAAATTATGAAAAAATAAGTATGACAAATAAATGCATAACTGAACTGTAACTGATCAATTATATGGTATAATTACAATCACAATTAAGCAAGTGTGCTAAGGTTCAATTATACTGTAATTGCAATTAATTGCGAATTACACAATTACAATTGTAACTGACCCCGGGCCTGACAAGAACACAGTTTAATATGTATTACACAAAGGATGCTTGTATTATTTTTATCAACCATAGATGCTATACAGTTAATTTAAGAAAATGAACAATGCACGCTCTTTACACAATCTGCACATCAGGCTGTGCACATTCACTCCAATCCATTCCTAATGCAAGTCTCTGTCATTTGTTTACTGTGTTATTCACATTTTGCTCACTTGTTTCATAAGTTGATGTTCAGAAAATTTAAATGAGAACTCTTTCTCTCAAGAGGTATATCACACAATTAAACGATTAAATAAATCAATATAAATTGTTCAAATTTGATACCGTTATACCAAACAAGAACCCTGCTGATCACTGTCACCATGACAACGGCATTCAAATAAACCTAAAATACCATGAATGCTGCAGTTCCATGAAAATGACAATGTAATCCTTTGAGATCCACTTTGCACTACATATCTGGCCTTGTTCTGCTGTAGTACATGTGGCTTTCAGTAAGATAGCACAGCATTTCAAACATATTATTAGCTTAATTAGGCAAATTTAGTACAAATCATGCTTTACCTTGATTTGAATTATTGACAAAAAAAGGGATGTTAAATTAGACATACAGTTTTTTCTTACTCTGTGGTTCTTTTTCTAAATCTTATTTTTATTGAGGTAAAGGCTTGATTTCTTATCGAAGCAGTTCATTATAAATGATAAGTTCAGTTGTTTTTTTTTTTAACCTCAATGGGAAAAAAGTATATGTTTACAGTAAATAAAACTTCATTATATAGTGTACTATTAGCCTGAAATAACACTTTTCTCTACAGATTTTATATGTCAATTTAAAAAAAAAAGAATTCAGTAATTGATATACTGGTCTAACCATCCAGCACTGTATTTTCCCCTGAGTATTTAGATTTGTTAGGCATTAGTATTTATTCAAGGCAGTTAAATGTAAAAATCTTTGCAGGAACAGAAATGTTGCAGTCAGTAGGATTCATTTGCTAAAAGGGATCTCTGCGGGTTCTACATCTTTCCATCAATAACTTAATTTGCCTCGAGACTGGAGACAGCAGATATTAACTTGTTTGGGCATCCTGGTATTACCCTTCCATGAAAACTGTCCAAAGCACTGAAGTCACCAATTATTGATGTGTCAGCATACAGGGCTTTAAGACAGTGTCATTCCTGATCTTATGCAGCATTCTTCTGATGTATTAGATGTGACAGAACTATAACCAAGGTTATACCGAAGACTGTTTAGCTTAAAGTCGGAACAAAGCTTGTTTTTGCCCCTGATGTTTCAAATGTTAGCTTCTTTTCACAAGCTGGTCACTGATTTATTGATCATAGTTCATAGTGGCTTTGTTCACGTTTAGGGGCCCAATGCTGCCCCACTGCTGTTTTATTTTTGTAACAGATACAAATACAATCTCCTAATCTCCCAGAGCACAAAAAAGGCATGATGCACCTGAAGCCATAGTACAAAGTCACGATACTCCCTCAAGTCAGTATTACAGTATATACATCATTATTCAAAGTATCTAGCTATTGTCCAAACAGAAAACCAAATGCGATACAAGATACAGCCTTATCCCTGTTCACAGCACCACGACCCTGTTATTAAGTTTTTCATTTGGGTTGATACAGCTATGTAACCGCATTGGAAGATGCTGATAATCCTTGCAGCTGTATACCATATTTAGATAACAGCTTCCACACGAATGGTCTGTTAAACACTAATTGAAATGCAGAGCCACAGAGTCCCGATAACACATTATCACCTCTAAGCCAACATATCTCTTTTTTAAAGCCTTACAGATGGCCTCTTTGAGACCAGATGCCAAGGGTTACCGGTGACTTTTTTTAATATAACAAAATATTTAATTTTAAAAATTAGGGCTCCAAGTTTGGTTCGATGAAGTAAGCGAACACCCTCGAATTTCCTGCATTCAAGTCTTTTTTAACTTAGTCCCTGTGGTCAGACTTTTGGTTTGCATTTGCTTTTTTTTAATCAATCTTTTCTTTCGTAATGATGCACAGTACTACAGTAGTCAGCCTGCTACAATATAATAACACAATAATATATTGTGGCTGTGGCTGTGTCACTCAAGCATTACTGTCTAAAAATAACTTGAAGCATATATTATTGTGTGATAATAAATCCTGTCCCATACATTATTATATTTTTATTAGAAATATTGGGTACAACTACTCATATTACAAAACATTACGTAGAATCGATAGTTGTAATGTCAAACTAGTTTGCATTTATGATTACTTTGGCAAACTTTCTCTGGTTCGAAGTTCGTAGTTCACAAAGCCCTATTAAAAAGACATGTGCTAATCTCAGAAAAGTTTTAAAACATTATCTCAAAAGAAAATGTAACAAACTGACGCAGTACCACAAATTCAGTCAGTTTCACTAAACAGCCAGTTGTCAATTTTTAAGATAGCCCACTGTGTAATTTGCTTACTATTATTTTAATATGCAAAAAGGAATTGTTATAAATGTGCACAATGAAAAAGATACAACATTCATGAACATTTAGAAAGTCTATCTGAAGATTAGAATTACCAAACATGTTCTTAAATCTTATTTTTAAACTTTTACTCCAGACAATGTCACTTCTTTTGTTATCCATGGGCTATAACACACAAGACATGCTCAGTATATTAAAGCTTTGATAGATAACTTAAAAAGCAAATTCTACCTTTAACCCCTTTGCACCTGCCATTGGCTATGTTTGGTTCCTCGAGTGGTCTTTGGGTAGCTGCCATGGTCTATGTTCGATTCTACACTATGTCAATCCATCAAGAAACCAGAAGCAAAAACTTGTCTCTGTTTACTTACATAACTTGATTGAAAAGCTGCTTACTTTTAAGATGCCATCTCATTAGCTGATCAGAGCGAGCAGCTGTCAATCTCACACACACTCACAGACTTTTTTTTTTATTCAAACACCAACAGAAATTAAACAGAATTGTAAAAATGCAAAACGATAATCAATGTCTTTGTATTTATTTTCATTAAAATCTCAAAATTGCTATCTCTTCGGCCATGGAGATGGTTCCATGGCCGAAAAAAATGTAACAAATCTAGCTTCATATTTTTAAGAATATGGTATAAAAACTTAAACATATTATGGTTCTTGCAGACATCAGTGTGTATTACAATGCAAAGAGCAGTTTTGTTCAGGTTGATTGATATGAGTGACATTCTGCATGACATTCTCACTGGCCGTCTGGGAGACTGAAGAAGTTAAACTAGTGTTAGGAGAGATGGAGGAATACAACTTCAAGGTGCAGACTGCGATTATTGTACTAGGGAAACAGTGATTTCAAACGTCAACTTTATTTACCAAAGTGTATAAATAAGCAGGTATATTATTTATTGTAGTTTTGAAAATAATACATTCAAACTGCAATTTATAACATTAAATAACAAAATAAATGACAAATGTACTCAGCAGATACATTTTTCCAGCAAATCTGCAGCTTCAAAGACAATGTATAGGAAGTAGTTTGCACTGGCAGGATACATTCAATAAAATCTAATTTAAAGTTTAAAACATATATATATATATATATATATATATATTTTCTTTTTATAAAATAAGCACAGAGCTATTTTACAACTGCAATACCCCACTCCAGGGAGTGTGGTAAGACATACCCTACTGCACTTCTAGGTGGTTTACACTGGGTAGAAGTCAATGTCACTTTGTGTTGCCCAATCAGGACACAGAAAACATTGTAGATTTAACACAAAGGCTCATTTCTAGGCCAACTACTTTACTGTATGTTACTGACAGAATACTCTTCACTCTGACAACCATGAAACATTCTATACATTGTTAAATGCTCAAATTCCCACAAGACTTTCAATAGAATTATAATAGTCCCACATCTTTACGCAGAGGCCTTTTTGTAGATTGGGATGGCCTATTTTAGAATTTTGTTAATATGTACTTAATTTTTTAATTTTTTTTCCCCATTTGTTTTTGGATTTTGTTTATATTTTATTGTACATTATATTATATTATATTATTGTATAGTATATTTATTTGTAATGTGAAGTGCTTTGGGATGCCTTGGCATGAAAGGCGCTATACAAAATAAATTTGATTGATTGATTGATTGATTGATAGTCAGCAGAATATACTGAAATCTAGAACTTGTGGGCACCAGTAGATGGCCACATATGAAGTGTTTATGTTAAATTTGACCCACTTGGAAACTTGAGATCCAACTGCTTCAATAAGGTTTTGGACTTTGGTTCTATCTGACTTTTTACCAAGTTTCAGTTTTTTGTTTCAATAGCATAAAAAGGGTGTTTCAAACAGCAAGTAAAAAAGGACTGTGCAATCATAGACCTTCGTCTGGTAACAGATTGGGTTGAAGACTTCAGATGAAACTGGCAGCAACATTAATTTGACATTGGAAAACGACCTACTAAAGATCCACTTGTACATGCCTGGTATCATAGTGCAGATGTATTGGAAAACATAGAATTAATTGCATACCTGAACCTGCAAATTTACATGCTGGTCTGCTGATGCCTTTTTTTTTAACTGACAGATTCCTTCCAGAAAGCAGTTCAGACTGCACATGAGAAACAGTTAGTGCATTTTGTCTCATTGTTTTCAAATATGAACAGGTTATTTCATTGTACCATATCCAGCTGCAGGGCAGGCCTACTGATGCAGTGAAAGAAAAGTTTTCCCTATTTACACTATAAGTGATCTGGGCAAGGTGGCTTTCCTCTCTCTAGACCTGTGCCTTAATGAGCACTAACAGTCATCACTGCCACTCCAGCCCCACAAACTACCGTAACATGAAATTGGACTGATACAATGAAAACAGTGTACATTCTATACAAATTTTGCTGTAGAAAATGTTTTCAAACCACAAGCCAACATTGTTACAGTCAAATAGTATTAGAATTGCTGCTAAGTTCAATGATTACTTTCGTTCAATATTTGCTGGAGGGAATTATATAAATTAAGTGGGAGCGTGTAACCAGTACTGTGTTGAATTGATCCACTATAGGCCAAAAACTGACCTACAGAAAACAGAAGTATTAAAACATATCTCAGAATTGTAAATGCAATTCAGCAGCAGTGTGGAGTAGTGGTTAGGGCTCTGGACTCTTGACCGGAGGGTTGTGGGTTCAATCTCAGGTGGGAGACACTGCTGCTGTACCCTTGAGCAAGGTACTTTACCTAGATTGCTCCAGTAAAAACCCAACTGTATAAAATGGGTAATTGTATGTAAAAATAATGTGTAAAATGTAATTGTATGTAAAAATAATGTGATATCTTGTAAAATTGTAAAGTAAGCCCTGGGTAAGGGCGTCAGCTAAGAAATAAATAATAATAATTCAAATACTTTAGGTTGTGATGGTTGTAACAAGACTCAGGGTAAACTTGGATTAATACATATGTACAAATCTATTTTTGGTCGGCCTGCAACATGTATAGCTTAAAGTGTTACAGAACACCCTGCAGTCTTTACAAGAAATGCATTACGTTATCTCTGCTGTATTCTGTGTTGCCTGTATTGCAGCTTTATATTTTTAAACTTTTAATCATACGTAATGGGTCATAAATCAACCTAGGAATACATTTCTCATGATTTGAGAAAAAAGTCTAAATGTTGCATTCAGTTCATGTTCAGTACAATAACATTAGAAGACAGTGTAACCATTTAATCAATTATTGTGAAAAATATCAAGCCCAAAAATCTAAAAATGTAACTTTTAACGCATAAAAAAGTAGGTATTTCCAATTCCAATACTGATTCCCACCATTACCTATATGTCATTCAAAAGATTTAAAAAAAAAACTCTGGCTCCAAATTCTGAAACCTTTGGCTCAACATAATCACATTGATGGGTTGGAAAAGTAATTTGTTTAATCAAAAAAAGCAAATCCTGTTAATTGAGAATCACTTTAGTAGCTGTGTGAAAACTCCACCTATCAACAAGAGTCAACACATGTCAGAACCACAATAAGAAAGCCTTTGTACAACAGTTTCACTAGGCTTAGCTATATGGATTGTAGGCATTAGAAAGATCACCACTGAGATCATGACAGAAAATGTAGAGGACAATGCCAAATTATTTCAGGACAAACAGTAAAGAGTACAATACATTACATAAAACAGCTATAGAAAAGATAATGAATGAATACATGTGGAAATTATGGGAGTTTCTTTGACATCTATGCATTTTGTTCCTGCAACTTCTTTCTGGTATTCAGCTTTGAAACATATAATTTGTAATTTTCACTATTTCTTTTTAGTTTTGTCTCAATATAAAAATAGATTAAAAAAATAAGTTATGCATTTGCAGATGGCACACATCTTTGAATAACACATCATGGATAAACGTCATCCAGAGTTTACTCAATATACCTAACATTTTTCAAGTTCTCTTAAAGTTTCATTTCAGTTATCAACTGTACATACAGTACAGATGAGCTGGTAAAACCTGCTGTTTAAATTTTGGGAATGTTTTTTTGCTACACCCAAAATACACCTACACTTCTGTGGGCCTAAACTTTTTTTTTTTCAAAAACATATTATATTATTTTCAAGAGTTACATCTAGATTTAAGCTTCATAAAATGTGCTTTTTATTATTATTTATGTATTTATTTATGCATCTTTTTTTTTTTTTTTTTTTTGCGGTTTGGGGATTTACATATTGATACTTTTCTAAAGTTCCAAAGTTTCCATCCTCAGTGACATTGTTAAATATGTAATTAAGAAATGTTTATAAAAACGAAGTAATTCTTCCAGGTTAACACCAACCAATTTAGATATATATTATTAATAACAATGCACAAAACACCACCGGTCTATCAATTGACATGATGCAGTATTACACGTCATTCTGTTAAAAGTCGTTCTAACGTTTCTACCACCTTAAGGCTAAAATATTATGTGTTACATTGAGCTTTCAAAAAAACGTTTATATTTACATAAAGCAATGTAAACAATAAACAAATTACTTATTTCTTGAAGCCTATTTGGTATTTTTGAGATTCTTAAAAAAAAAATCAGCGGGCAAAACAAAACAAAAAAACGTTGCTGTGTGTAAAAGTGCTTAAACATTATTTTGTACATCTCCTGTCAGAAGCATTTTTTAGAAAGAAAATCATGTATACAGTCAAGATGGCGGATGTATTTAAAACCAAAGTACAAGAAACAAATTATAATAAAACTGCAAGAGGAAAGTGACACAACGCGACTACCGAAACAACATACCACAAAATACCCAACCCCCCCATCTAGGGTCAAGTCACATTACATGATAATTCCTTGTACAACAGTATGATTTGGTAATGTGCCGTCAGAAAAAAAAAATGTAATTTTAAAGAGTTTCAGGAAGAGTTGTACTGTATCAAAAATGTTGCATAATGACAACATTGAAAGGAAACATTTCCGAGAAAAATAATAGTTTCACTTTAGGCTTCACTGTCCATTTAAACATTAAAGGGCTTCAAAACATACACTTTTAAAACAGTATCGTCTTTGCATAAATATATATATATATATATATATATATATATATATATATATATATATATATATATATATATATATATATATATATATATGATGAGTAGTACAAGAGGGCAAATACATCTGTATATTATTATATTAGGCAAACAAGAAAACATAAGACATTATTTCAAAACCGATTTGAGCGCAGTTGGAAAGAGCTATGAAACCTCATGTAACTATGCCTTTTAACCAGTCCCCGGTAACTGTTGATTTTCTCGAGTGTTTTTATTAACTTTCTCCCCCCTTATTAAAAAGCACAACCATTCCCACTGTTTATGTTATGTTATTAATGTCTTACCCACAAGCAGCCAGCTAGTCCCTCAATCTTCTGACAGCAGGACCGAACAGGGATATCATGCATGCGCATGCTCTGACGCAGCCCTCTACTGGAAGCAGAGGTGAACACAACTTCTAACTGAACAGGTGTGAGCAAAGAATAATATTGAAAGTGGCGTCGTGACATACGCAAAAGAAGCCCTAAAGCAAATTAATTAATAAAATAACATTTGTTTTAGTTATCTAAAATAACACAATTCAATTTTAATGAAGTGTACCCCAGGACAACACACTGTAAACATGTCAAAACATGAATGTCTAAAACATTAACATATCGAAGGAAAAATCAGCAGCAAGAGGCTTTGAAATATAATCTAAAACCTCAATGTTGATGGCTTCCAATGAATACCTTCATAAATATCCTGGCCATTGATAGATCCTATTTTAGTGATTAATTCTTCCTTTTAAAGATGAATTCACTTTATTATTAATTTCTTAGCAGACGCCATTATCCAGGGTGACTTACAATTGTTGCAAGATATCACATTATTTTTACATACGATTATCCATTTATACAGTTGGGTTTTTTATTGGAGCAATCTAGGTAAAGTACCTTGCTCAATGGTACAGCAGCAGTGTACCCCACCTGGGACTGAACCCACAACCCTCCAGTCAAGAGTCCAGAGCCCTAACCACTACTCCACACTGCTGCCAGTATTAAAAATATATATATATATATATAATATTTTATCTCTGTTCAAATTTCTTACGGTTTCCAAGTTTTGGTGCAGAGAGGATCCATCATTTTTACCTCCATTTCTATTTATATGAAAAAAAGTTTTGTTCAGGGGTTTAGTCTCTTTAGTTTAATAATGTTTGTAAATATTATTATTATTTATTTCTTAGCAGACGCCCTTATCCAGGGCAACTTACAGTCGTAAACAAAAATACATTTCAAGAATCACAGTATAAGTAATAATACAATTAAGAGCAAGATAAAAATACAATGACTTTGGTTCTAGCAAGTACAAGTATATGACAAAATACGATTTAATAACAGAGCAGATAACAGTGTCAGTGATAGTTACAACATATATGTTGTAGGTGGGGGCCCCAGGCTGAGATCTGACCCATTACAACATTTTGTTTGGGAAAGTACTGGTATTTATATGTTTAATATGCAGGGATCTCCCATTTGCTCTTTTTACCACACTATCTGATTAAATCTTTGTGGGGATGCCCATTGGACTCCACTGGCAAAGGTCAGCAAATCAACAGCAAATATTTATCAAAGATCTTGTCATTAGATCACCTGTAACTATTTATAACAGCATCTTTCCTCCTCCACCGATAGTGGTAGCGCAATCATTCAGTTTGTTTCCAGGTGGACTTTAAAAAATGAAGTAAATGCGAAACCTGGTATTATGCTAAAACACTGACAAATGTAGCCTACAAAGAACTATATTTACCACTGACAAACTTTTACTATTATTTTATGTGTTTTATTTAAAAAAAACAAACAGAATATTCTCCATAAGGTTTCATAATAATGAACACAGATTGTACAACTATATTGGGTCTATCCAATTGATTTAAAATGAGGTGTACCTAAATACCTACACTGTTTAAATATTAAATTCAGCACAAACACGTTATTTTACTTATGGGTCATTCCACACCAACTCAACCAGAAAAGGGGCATTTTGTTGCCCGACTGTCTCAGATTTTGCTAGAAAAATTCACCTGGGGGTTTTTGGGCCCGCTGAGTTCAGAAATGCTAATCTTTTTTTTTTTTTTTAATTCCCCTTCGAGCTGTGACCTGGCAAAGGTCAACCTAAAGTGAAAAAGTGACCCTGACCAGAAAAATCACCCTGGGCTCAACTTAGACGCCACCATCATGTGTAACACCTCATTCGACTCGTAATGAATAGGGCTTTCGAGAAAAAAATACCAGGAGCACCTAACTCAGATGAGGGGTAAGTGACGAGTTTTATTCGAATTTCAGACCAACCCTTTACCCTGTAGGGAATGTGGGTCCTAAAATGTTAGTATTGCTGTAAGAAGCTTAGGGACCACTCTTCCAAATTTTGTGAAACACTTTTGGTTTCAAGTCCCCCCACTGGTCATTAACCCCCTCTGAAATTTGAATTTTTGGTATTTCTCATCTCTCCCTACACCCCCACTCGACCTCTCCGCTCCTCCTGCACTAGAAGACTGGCTGTACCTCCTCTACGCTCCCCTGCCTCCAGAGCCCACTCCTTCTCCACCCTCGCCCTGCAGTGGTGGAATGACCTTCCTACAGATGTCAGGACTGCCCAGTCCTTGACCACCTTCCAGCGGCTCCTCAAGACTCACCTCTTCAGACAGCACCTGTAGAACTCCTCTTTTCCCTCTGGACACTTTATCACTCTTCCTTAATGTGCTTTACTTGCTCTTATCTGCTCCCTATTTTACTGCATTTAAGCCTGTACTTTAGGGTACTGTAATCTGTCAAAGTGTTATTTAATCTGTAGTATTTTGTATTTAATTATATCCTGATGTAACTATCACTGACACTGTTATCTGCTCTGTTATTGAATCGTATTTTGTCATATACTTGTACTTGCTAGAACCATATTAATGCTTGTACTGTGATTCTTGAAATGTATTTTTGTTTACGACTGTAAGTCGCCCTGGATAAGGGCGTCTGCTAAGAAATAAATAATAATAATACTAATATTTCTACCAAATTTAGGTTGAAATAACTCACCAAAGATATTTTTGGACAGATGTTGATGAGCTCTACAAGAATCAACATTTTGGTATCTGCGGATTTTGTATTTTTGGCAGCTTTTTGAAGTTGTATTTGTCATGCATTCGAGCATTGCTTATGGTCACTTTGGTGAGGCTAAAGTACTACATCGTCCAACTGAACTGCTGTTATTCTTCATTTTCGCATTGTCTGGGGTTAGATCTAGAGTAAAAAGTGACAGGGTGTGGTTCCAGTGGCATTAGCTTGGAGTGGAAGTTAGATGTCTTTGTTACAGTGAAACATTTTAAACTATCAAAACCTCAATTAGTTGTACAAACCAATAGATAATCAGCCATCTGTCTGCTCGACTTTGCAGAAAATGATAGTTTTCTGATTCAAGAGACTGCCCAAGTATTTTATTGGGGCAATTCTCAGGCAACACTCCATCTGTTTGTGTTATACTTCCATCAGGACTGTGAACTTAAGCACACCTGAGTGTTGCAGTGATGAGTAATGAAATGCAACACTCCACGTCAACAGTGTATGCATTTCAGAAGGAGGTAATTCCTTTGATCAAGAGGGAGGTCCCTGACTTGAAACATATACATTACCCCAGTGACGGAGCTGCTAGGCAGTACAAGAATCGCAAAAACAGGGTCCTCCCCCCAGGAAGAAGAGCAGATGAAACTGCAGTTTATTGAGATGCTGGGAGCCAGGGAGCTGAGAAAATACCTGTAACTACAGTGACCCCAGACCCTTCAGGCCGCTTTGCAGTTGGAATAGGAATATGAACCAGGAGGTGATCAGAGAAAAAACACTGCCATGGGGCTGAGGAGCAGCCCACCAGGCTGAACAGCACGATGGGGAACTGGAGAGCAGCATCCTGGGCTACCTCTGCTGCAGGAGATAGGGGTCCTGTGAAAAGTAGTGGCGATGAGCAGCCCTTAGCAAGCTGGCCCTCGACGCTGCATCTGTTGGAACTGCGGCCGACCACGGCACCTATGTGCCTGATGCACGTCAGGAAGCATACTGTATTATTTTGTCATAAGTGCATGTAGTAAATATCTGTGAATGGTAACGCCATGTAGTTAATGTACATGCATTTTGAAGTATTAGGTAGTGTGTCAGTGGTCTCCAGACAGTGGCTATTCCAGTACAAGTATGGCAATAACATCCACCCCCCACCACGGCTGTATATCCAAAATGAAGATGAAAAAGTTCAGTACATGCAGAATAGTATTGAATAAGAAATGACAATGAAACAAGTGCAATCACAGTTTGATAAGCAGTTTTTCAGATATGCAAAAATGACATTCAGATGTACGGACTGCATTATATTCCCAGAATCTGATACAATAACTTATGCTAAATTACCATTGTTTCATGATAATTTGATAAGCACTTCTGAAGCATATTTCTTTAAGGTGTTTCACCTTACAATTATTTTAATCAATGCAGCCATAGTTAAGTTGCTTCAGCTATACATACAGCAATAGTGTTTATTGTGTTGTATCTTTCCAACATATTTGCTAAATGTTATGGCTTTTACGATTGGTTTCACAGACCCTGATTAGCACTAATCTTGGACTACTATATATTCTATATTATACTGTCTGGTTTCAGAGACACTACTTTGCATTCATCTTGCACTGCCTAATGTTACCTTAGACTGGTATGGTAGTCCAAGGTGAATGCTAAAGGGTTTGTGAAACCAACCATTTTGAGCTGTTAGAGTTTTACTTGGATGAGGCCTGGATGTACTATCTATTTCCATACATTAGTGCTTGTCATCTCTGAGACCTCAGGGTTAAAAAATAAATATATGTTAAATATCTACTACATGGACACCAACAAGAAACTAAGAACATTACCTAAGGGTACACACAATTGTTAAACAACAGTAAACTACTGTATCTAAAATAATAGATCTTAACAAAAATAATCCTAAAAATGTTGTGATGGTAAAATACAATATAATAGCATAAAGGATAATTGGGTGGTATTTTTAAAGTGTAACTGTGGCTAACATATATACATATATACATATATGTAAATTAGAAATTAGCCTTAAAAACCTCTAAATCTGTATCCTGGGTCTATTTTAAAGGGGTAACGAACTTTGAGTGAGTGCAATTATGTTACAATATATATATATATATATATATATATATATATATATATATATATATATATATATATATATATATATATAATTTAAAGTCTCTTTAGCACTCTCAAATGACTTACTAAGTTTCTCATTTTGGCTTCATTAACAAGGAATTGCATCAATTACTATCCATTGAAATACTGTACAATGAAGGCCTGATCAGTTAAAGCAGGAATGTTTAAAAAGATTTACCAGAATTTTTTTTTTATTTTTTTTTTTTGCAATTAGGCAATATGGTAATGCATAAATATAGAACAGTACAGTGGCCTTATTGGAATTTAATTTACACACAGTATGTGGTTTATAACACCTCCACTAAGAGAAAAGACTGTGTACTATTGGAAACCTGTTTAGACATGCCCTTCACCATCTGTATTGAACAAGTTGTGATACCTTTTAGCACATGTTTGTATACCTGTTCACCAACAGATGGGACTGTTTTATTGTGGTTAATGGGAAAATTCCTGGATGGAAATGCACCACTGTAAAGCTGAGGGAACACAAAGTTACTTAAGGCTTAGAACTTGGTTTCAGGCCACTGCATGGCAATTCAGGGGAGACTTGGGGTTTGAGGCACCAAATGTATCGGGTTTCAAGTGACTGTTCCTGAAAAAGTAGCATTGTGTTCCCTCAGCTTAACACTCATCGCTAACTCACCCACCTACAGGGGATTACAACGGCTTTCACAATATCATAACAATAAAAGTAAAAGCACCTAAGAGTAATTGTCATTCACTATTCATCCTCTGCTTATATTTTTCTCCTGTTATTAACAAAGATCAAATAACAGCTAAACACTACCACAGGAAATTAACTATGGCCTACTGGTTTTCTAATTGACAAACGACATGATTTAAATAATTAGTTATTAACTAATTATTAAAATCTATCTGGATTTGAAAACTCACTTCAGAACTTAGCAAGTCCATTTTATATATCTATATCACAAAAAAATGAAAAGCTTGAAAATGACACCTGAAACTACACTAGGGCTGGGTCCAAATCAAAACTTTGACAACCTGCTAATCACACTTAACAAAACTGTATTTAATAGCGTTTTCTTTTTATGAGTAGAAGAAATAAAATACTTACAAAAAAAAGAAAACTCTATTAAAAACAGTGTTGTTAAGTGCGATTAGCAGGTTGTCAAAGTTTTGATTTGGTCCGGGCCTAGGTTAAAGAAAGGCCTCAGTTTGCTTGCCTTACCTCCCAGTAAGTCTGTTATTGCTTAACTTCCTTGGTCATTTCCCCCCAGAAGTGTCTTGGGGGTAAAGCATCTAATTGGCTGCAAAGCGTGTCAGTCATTAGGGGAAGCAGCTGGTGGTTACTGACAGGAAATAAGGCCCTGAAGGAGTTGGGACAATTTCACTCTATAGGTGAAATGACCCAATAAGTGCAAGACAGTCAAAAAGCATGGTTTTCAAACAGAGATGTGTTTAAATGAGTGTTCACACAGATATCATGAGTCAGAATTAAAATACATGTGTGCTAAAACATATGTTTCTTTCAAAACTGCACATTTTAGTGTATAGTGTATAGTGAACAGGAGAAAATATATGGAGCTATTGTGTTAGTTACAATTTCTTTAAAAACCTAGAGGTCAGATATACAATATGCTGTTTGTAATGCAGATTTAAAAAAAAACAAACAAAAAAAAAACTATACTATAAATCAATGTTCCAATGAAAAGCTAGAATAGAAAGTAGGTTTACCAAAGGCTTTGTTCTAGAAGAGCAAACATTCTTCTTAAAGGTAAACATGAAAGATTTTATTTAAATAGTGACAAGGCCAGGAGGGGTGGCTTGCTCAAGCTGCCTTTGGAAGGTCCTTCCCAGTACAAGATTTACCAGGAACTGATAAAAAGTAGAATTCCTTTTTCTTGCATCAAACAAATACTTTTTTTTTTTTAAATAAGATACATTATTTTCCAATTTTAAATCATATTTATTTGCCAGAGAGAGAAAAAAAGCTGTTTCTAACATCTGGCTGTCGCTTTCTCTAAGGTAGGACAAGTTTTATTTACTGTAATCATGTTTCTTATAAAGTGACATTGCACAAGGTCAGCACTCTTCATGGATTCCAATGTATTTAATCTCTTTGTTGGAATATAGAAACATACACAGGTGTATGCTGCATGTTTTTGTTAGGTTTCTTTAATTCATTTTAAACACATGCCTATTTTTTGTAAGTTTTGTGTGTGTGTGTGTGTGTGTGCTTTTAAATGTAAGCATACTTAAAGCTGTCAGTATGTTTGTAAGGCTTGAAAAACAAGCAGGAAAGTATGGAAAAACATGAGTGATTTAATCTTTTTATATATCATACCGTACAGTATAATTTATCATTGAACATTGACAAACTATTGATCTATTACATTAATTAAGTGGCAACATAAAAAAACAGTTTGTATTAATTCCAACCAAATCTGCATTTGCAAAGTAACACAATCCCTTTTCTTGATGGGTTCCCAAGCTGTTGTTAATCATTATGTAAAGTTGCAGCATATGTCAATGCATTTTACCTTGCATTTAATGAAAAATGCTGTCTTAATAGTGTCTAAATACTGATTAGCATTTGTCCAAGGTTTCGGCAAAGCACTCTGGATGCTCAATAACCCAATGCTGGAGTTTCACACAGGAAACAATCACTGGGTGCCAGGTCTGGAGAATATTGAAGATTGACCCTTAAGAGACTATCTCTATAGTGTCCTGCTGTCACAAGACACAAACCTGGTGAAAAAAAAACGATTAGGGACAATTTTCAATCTATCCTGAAACATATCAGGTATGAGTTATGCTAATTTATAGCATTTGAAAACAGCTTTAATAAAAGCGTTAGAAATATAATAATCTGCAGTGGTTGAAACTGTGTTTTTGAGAACTGGTCAGATTAAGGCTACTGTATAAGAGCAATTCAACGGATGATTGCTTTTGTCACTGAAGTGTAGCCCTGAGCTGAAGTTGTTTTTTCAGGTTTTTAAAAGTTAGTTTAAATTGATTTGATGAGATACCATGGAGATGCTACAACCCATTTACAATGAGTCACCATAATACAAATTACAGAGCATATTAAATAAACTTTGCTATGCTTGTACCACAGTAAACTTTTGAGGGAAGCTTTTAAGTTTTAGTTTTTGCAACACAAATGGAATCTTTCATTTACAGCATTGCTTCCCACATCAGAACACGTTTCCTGAAACAGTGACTCCTTGCCTCTGCCCTAAGTTTATCACCATATAATTTTCACATATATCCTTTGGTCCTGGTTTCCTTGCTGTGCTTAAAATATTGGTTAGATTTAACTTTGGCAACTCATTGTACGAGTATAAAGACTTCAATCAATTCAGTTATTTCAGCCTAGCTTTACAGCTCATTCATTTAAGCCCTGGGATTAGTCTGGTTGCTCTTCACTGGACTAGACTCTCCTGGACCTTTTGATATGGCAGTGACCACAACTGGACACTACTCACTGTGCATAATACAACAACCTTGTCATAACCTCCTTTGATTCTCTCTATACTTTTTTTATACCCAAAAATTATGTTCGCCTTTGTGATTGCTTCCCCACACTGCCTGGTTGCTGATCATGGTGAGTCTTTGGTTTATAGAAATGCCTTCACGTCTGGAAAGGTAGCACATATAAAACTGATTAAACATTAAAGTCATTCAGTATTTGCCATGCTCTTTACACTTAAAATGTGGAAATACAGCTGTATATATAAGGGTATTGCATTGGCCCTATGTTCAAAAACTAGCAGTCACAACCTTTGGTTGGGGTGTTTTTTTTATGATTTGTTTAGGTCTGGTTTTAAAACAGTTAACTTTACTGTTAAAAATTAAAAAATAAACAGTAGTGGTACTCTCAATCAAATTTCTTAGTTTTTTTGTTTTGTTTTCTTGTTATTGTACTGCCATTGTTCTATCAAAATTCTTTGAAATCATTGATAGTTCTACTATGGCACCAGGGGATACAGAGTCCATTCTTAAACTGTGTGGGATTACTAAAGAGCTGCTCTAACTCTCTGAAAAGCACTTTCAATATACTGTGGATCAGGGAAATTTAGAGCAGTTTATTATACCAATGTTATTTTTAAATGTGTTATCTCGCTGATACCCTTGTTATGTCTTAAACAAAGCAATATATATACAATGTTTACAAGAAGCATTCCAGATATGGTTTGTTTACTTTCTGAGTTGTAGTCTTATTATAATGCACTTTAGCCCAATGCATTGTATCCTAGTTAGGCCTTCAGTGCACACTATGTGAAAACAAACCTCATTAAAGTGTGGTTTACAACATTGCCCACCTCAGAGCGGATATGTTTGACATTGTCATAAAAGGTAAAAACCTTCTTGAATATTTATTTATTTATTTATTTATTTATTTATTTATTCATTTTTAGGAGCTCAGCCGCTATAAAAATGTTAATAATTTGTCTACAAAACACTTCCTATCAGACGAAAAAAAATGTGGTTAGATTCTCCAAGCATGACTTTTTCACAAAGGAAACAAACCAAATAAAGCAGTGGGCAGCAATGTGGAATAGTGGTTAGGGCTCTGGACTCTTGATCGGAGGGTCGTGGGTTCAATCCCAGGTGGGGGACATTGTGGCTGTACCCTTGAGCAAGGTACTTTACCTAGATTGCTCCAGTGAAAACCCATCTGTATAAATGGGTAATTGTAAGTAAAAACAATGTGATATCTTGTAACAATTGTAAAAATAATGTGATATCTTATAACAACTGTAAGTCACCCTGGATAAGAGCGTCTGCTAAGAAATTAATATTAAATAATAATAAAGCTGCCAAAACTAAACAACTTGTTTCTTATTTCGATTTTAATAGTGTTTTCTTCAAAAAAATAAATGAATATACATAATATACAGTACAGAACATATTGGGTGTATTACATCAACATTGATTAGTGAGAATTAATGTGAGAAAGCAGAGACGCGAATGGTTACAGTTTTTTTAAGTCCAGTAGATGGTGCTGATTAAGTACAAATTGCCAATAGATTTTAAAACATTTGTAATGGCAAGTGAATTTTACAGTGTTACTGAACATCTCTTTGTTTATCAATGAAACTAGTGGTAGCATAGTTAGTCAGACATTACAGGGCTTTAGGTACAATATTAAAATGACAATATAATAATTAGCATTCAGTGCATTATCACAAAACAGCTTAACAAAACCAGTTAACCTTCCCATTATCTCGTTCACAAAGGTAATAAGACACTGATAAGTCAAACTATTGAATACTATATTATTTTGAGCTCTGTTCTTATGGCCTTAGAAGAGAATATGCCAACTATGCCCTTCAACAACTGGTCTAATCCCTATTTCTCTACCTCCCTAGATGTAAGTTGCCATTGACTTTCAGTGATATTTAAGTTAAGAAAAGGTGTATTAACAGTTGTTGTTATTATAATCTTTATATATTAAAGAAAAATACCTAGATCATGCAAATAATTCAGCCAAAAGTAACCTCATATGAATTACCAGAATTGTCTTATATGGTATTTGATTTGTTAAAGAAACAGTATCTTATCCATATATGGGTGACAATACCTGTAAGATGTATTGGACCATGCTGTGCTGTTTCTTATCTCCTCTGATCACTTGAAATAACTTTCAGTACTTTTTTGACATTATGAACTGCTTCAGGAAACTTCCAGCTAACCCCAAGCTGGGTGGTATGTTTACATTTCTGGCTGCAGTCCCAGAATTAGCATCTTCTTTCTTTCTGGTCAGGCAGTAACCAATGCACCCCAAAAAAGGCAGTTGCTGCACCTATTATTCTCACTCAAGAGTTTCCACAAGCTAGTTTTACAGACACTAGCTGCTCAGGCTGCTAGAATACAGTCTCCCAGGTGTCACAGGCAGAATGAACTATCAGTTTTAGACACCATTAAAACTTATTTTTTAAATGTTCATAAAACACCTACTACAACAGTAATTTAATACAATAAATTATATAACAAGACCACTCTGGTAAGGTTGTGAGCTGAGGTCAGAACCAGTTTTTGGTTGTCATCTCATTTACTTTTCCGAACCAGAAGCCGTCATTCCAGCATTTTGCATAGGCTATTCATTCATTCATTCATTCATTCAAAACATACTGTATGTCAACCAACTCTGTAAAATATATTTGTTGTATATTGTGAAAGTAAGAAATCAAACAGAACAGCATTTCACTTTTTTTAATGCAGGTAAATCTTGATTCCTGCATTGTTTTCTTTTGAAAACAAGACAGTGTTATTTCAAGTTGCACTTTGATGGCTGGAATTTTATTTCTGTGATCTAAATTGAAAATGCACATGTACAGTGCCTGCCCACTAAGCGAGTACTGGTACCTACTCAATAATACAGTTTACAGGCACCATGATACCTTCGTTCTAAACTCAGCGAGCACACATAAATCCTAACCTGAAACCCCCCTGCTATTAATATGATTCTATCAAACAGAAACTGTCAGGTGTCTTGAGTTCTGTGATGGTTTTGTGATGAGGACTAATTAATTAATTCACAGTCTTCTCATACCTTTTACCTCTGGAGACCTGAATCTTTTAATCTGTCTCGACCTAGATCCATAGTATCATTTCTATTAAAATAAATTATATCATTATAAGAGTTGCATTGTTTGAATGAGAGATCATTCAGTATAAGCAAGAGACTAATAATCACAGTTAAGTTTAAACATGTAAAAGTCACCCAGTTAAATAGTTACCAGCATAAAATATGAAAAAGTAATTTGATGCAAGAGTTATTTGATCCTCTCAACATTACGAAGGTCACTGTTGAAATCAGGACTTAAAGGATGTGTTGCAGTAAGAATACCTCTGTTAAGAAAGGGGGACAAGACTAAAAGGCCAAAATATGCACAAGAACACAGAAATTGGACTGGAACAATGGCCAAAGGTGCTTTGGACTGTTAAGATCATAAGAACATAAGAAAGTTTACAAACGAGAGGAGGCCATTCAGCCCATCTTGCTCGTTTGGTTGTTAGAAGGTTATTGATCCCAGAATCTCATCAAGCAGCTTCTTGAAGGATCCCAGGTGGACAACGACACCTGTGCCTTCTGCCAGTTCTGTTGTCAATTCAACACTTGTCTTCTTTCTATTCCTTAAGGATATTATCTTCAAGTATTGCTCTTCCTTGTTAGACAGTTTTTTGGGTCTTCCAGTCCTCGGTTTGTCAATTACAGATGTTTCTCTGTACCTGTTGATTATGCTTCGGATACCATACCTTGAAACTCAAGTGATGCAAGCTATTTCACTCTATGTTTTTCCTTCTTTATGCAAGTCAAGGTTGTTATAATAGTAGAAAACACTAGTGGAGGCTTTGAGTAAATTGTTGATGCTAGTAGAAAAATACAAATTGTCTAAGACTTTTGCACAGCAGTGTATGAAAAAAATGTTTATAGGATGTTATTCATCTTTTCATGAAATGCAGCTGTCAGTTCCGCTAGGTTTTAGGGTTGTCTTTGGCATCATATAATGTTTTGCCTTAACTTACCCCAAGATTGGTATTTCAATCATGTGGAAAAGTCAGTGCACTACTCTCCTCTGCAATAGGAAAGCCAGTGTTTCATGAGCAGCACACGGGCAGCATTATCTTGTTGTTAGGATTTCATTATGTATTGCCAGATTACAAATCTGTGGTTAGAAGGACTGATTATTTACTGTCTGCCTTATAGTTAGTGATCCTATGTGTGCCAGTCACCATACAAACAACTTAAGAACATTAAACAATTGATCATCTTGCACAAATGGATTTTATTTTTATTGGCATTTGAATGCATGCTTAATTAAGAGTGTAGTTTAATTAAGAGTGTAGTTTAATTAAGAGTGTAGTTTAGGATAATCAAATCATGGGTCTACTGAAAGGCTGAGTACATAACTGTATAAAAATACTGAACTAAAACAAATTACTGTAGTGCATATTTTACTTCACAAACATTCTTATGACAAGCTGGAAACGTTTCCTATCAAATGTATCTTTTGGCCTGACAGGGTATTGGAAAAGGTGTGCTAACATTAGAAAATGTGTATTCGTTTGGCATTTAATGAAAGACTTAAAAGTGAGAACTCTTTCAAAGTTTTGTGGATAATACTCATTCAAAGCTACAAACCAACATGGCTTTTGCAAGGCAAAGGCCCTTGGATATGTGTTTTTGTGGCTGGCAGCCACCTTTGATTGTCAATTAACCCCTTGCCACATCCTATAAAAGATATGTTTGTTTGGGGTAGCACCAGAAAAGATAGGGGTCATGAAGGCGCTTGCCAAGCCTGAACAGTGAACAGAGAAAGAGTGTGGAGAGAAGGAATGTACCGTGATAACACAAGCTTGGGTGTTGTAATTAAAGTGTTGTAGTGTTTTGTTTAAACCTTTTGTTTGTTCCTGCGTTTGTCTGAGAATAATTCAGATTCTGGGTTTACTATTTCAAGGGCACAGACGAGCCTTGATCTGGGGACGCCTTACCGCCTGGCCTAGCTGATCTTGTCAGGGTCAATGATGGGAATCGTTCTTGTTTCTCATACTAAATGCCAATATGAATGTGTGAAGTTTATGTCGGCGAGTGTTTTTGTTTTCCTGCATTTTGATTTTCTTTGTTTAAATTATTCTGTTATTGATATGCACCTTGTTGTTTTGGAGTGCCAATCATTCATTGGTTGAATGTACATCTCTTTATTGGGAATGCATTTTTTATAGTACTATTGTTGCATCAGTGGAAAAATGAAGGGACAATAACACAATCCCAGTACAAGTGAGTGTATAAGCATTATAGTAAGTGCTGTTTATTCAGCACTAAACAGGAATTTCCTCATTGTGCCAGTGGGGCATTTGTGTGACACACAAGTTTATCTCTTTGTTTGTGAACTGTGTGCATCAGCATTTCCAGCTGCGATGTGTACAGCTGTCTTTAGAAATTCTGTCAGTTGAATAATTCACAAACTGTATATAGAACAAAAGGAAAATGACTAAATAAAACAGAGCACTGTATGCCTTTGTTATTTTCCCCTTTTTGTGTTAAAACAGCTACTCTATTTGTTTGAAAAATGTGCATGAGGAAAGGCAAGTACCATGTCATTGTAAGTAATTTTTTTTTATTCACATTTTTAAATCACCATTTATGTTCTTACAGTTTTTTGTCTTGCTTATTTGTACCAGTATGTGGTTGTTTTACATAAAAGAAGAACATTGCATAGTGTTGTCTTATGATGCAGTACAGTACACAGTACAGTGCCACATTTAATATGTAGGTAACCATGGTGCAAGTGCTCCTCAGTGTCAAATTCTTGGCCCTTGTGACTTTTCTTCTCATCTGACTGCTTGGATTGGAAATGTCTGCATCATTTTTTTTTTTTTATATTATGTGATGACTTCGGGTTACAGTTATCAGTCTCAATCTGGAGAATACAACTCAACACCATTACTGCTGCCAAAAAGATGAGTCTATTCTCTTGGTTTGTGAACTCTTCAAGAGATATATCTATTCTGGAGTGAACCATGGTGAGGATCAATAGACCCTGTCCTGTGATTCAGCTTTGATGTCTGATATGGCTGCAGTAGCAAACTGATATAATGTAACACAATCATTTTTGTGTTATGTGGTGCCATCCAAACCACATTGATAAATGTGCATCAGAAATGGAATCACATTTTATTATATATCCATGTTTTCTACAGTCTGTGGTTTTACACAATAGAGGAAGTTAATTGGTTTGAATGGACAAAATACTGTAGCATCCCAACAAAACTTATTAAACGTGGTAACATCAAGCCTCATAAACTTGTCTGCTCTAGACATTACAATGTACAGCATTTGAACAGGTTACTCTGTAGACTTTTCTAATGTTGCCTGGTAAACTTACAACACATACATTTTTGTCAGCATCCATCATTTATGTTTACCTTTTGTTTTTAAATGTTTTTGAGATTTAGTAAACCACAGCTTCAGTTTGGCCTCCAGCTCTGGTCTGATTCCAGTATAGGACATTCAAAACAACTAACGAATGCTGTCATAGACATAATAATCCACAACTTTGATTTGAATTGTAAAATATGACATACTTTATGTTCCATTAAAGATTAGAATTAAGCATTAAAACCCTACATGTTGGCTAGGTAATTAATCACAGTGACTTTCGAACCGAGGACAAAGGATCTGGAGAGAGACGGGAAGTGAGATAAAAAGGAGTAGACCTAACTATGTTTAGGTTCCACACTTGGCATGAATAAATAAACAGGACACAGTTTTTTTGGTTTTCTAAAAAATATAACCATGAAATGGCAAGTTTGAACATGCCACTGACTAAATCATGTTAAAAGTATGCTTGAGTTATTTATGCTTACTGGGAAACAATTTTACTTGCAAAATAATACTGAAATATAATTTCCACATGAAGATTCTCTCAGATCTTTAAATGATGGGAACCACTTCCGTAAGCAAAAAGAGAAGGCATTGACATTACTGTACATTGTATATTTTTGCTTCTTTGTCAAAGCATCAAAGTATATTCTTTGTATAACTTAAATTGGTAATATGTTGGTAAATAAAATGCATTGTAACTGTAAATAGTGTTACCTTATAAATCAGTAAAGGTGACATGTTTAATTTAATGGTAAATCATATGAATAATAGTAAAATGCATTGATGCATTGTTACTTCATATGTAATAACATTTAAACCTATACCACTCATTGTAAACATCAGGCTTGATTATAGTTATTGGTGGTGTGGTATGGCTGATTCCTGTCCCTGTAAAGAGTGTACTTTTGGTTGAGTTTCTAAATAAAAGATAGTTTTGGTTTGATTGTAAATAAAATGTGTTACATTTTGTAAAAAAACAAAGTGTGTGCTGGATGGCAGGGCTGTGATGTTAGATCTCCTTGCCTGCCTAATTGAAACCCAATGTGCAGCAGGTGGCCAGATGTCAATTGAAGAATTTACAATCAATTAACCCTGGTCACCTTGCCTTTAAAAAGAGACTGAAAAGCCATTTTTTGTTCTTCTTTGTTCTGCTTTTGTTTGTTCCTGTCCTTGTGGACCAGTGGGAAGATTCATGCCAAGGAGAGTGAACTGGTTGGACCAACCAAGATTATCACCACGTGTGTGACCGGGATAATTGTATGAACTTTCGGGCAGGAATTCATTTAGTGGATTTTAATCCCACCAAAGTTTATTTAAGTTTGTGTTAGAGAGAAGGTTCCTGAAGTAGGACCTCCCTTTTAGTGGGAGCAGCACTGAGCCACTGGATGGCAAACTTTTGTTTTTAGCTGCTTTTCCCAGTGTTTGGTTTTTACTTTTTGCCATGTACATGTTTGTTTATCTCCATCCCTACTAGAGATACCATTGCTAGTACCCTTGTGGCAGCTGCCAATCACTGCAACTGCCTGACAACCCCGTTTATTACCTGGATGCTTGCTTGGCGTTTTCAATGTCAAACCTTCTCTGTCTCTCATCTCTCAGCAGATACTACACAATAACATAACACCCCTGTTATAGGTGGTCATTGAGTTTGTTCAGCGTCCTTGTTTTTAAGGATTTATTTCAGCTTGCCGGCAACATGTTAGTCTGCATGTGAACCTGTCCTCAAAACACGACATTTAGCACTTAGATATATCCCATGTTAAGTGAATATCTAATGGATGACTAATGATGGAACTTGTTGTATAAAGGTCAATAGGTAAACAGTTGCTTCCTGACTGCCAATTTACAGAGGTGCATAAACAGCAGTTTGTCTGAATATGTCGCAAAGGTTCGACTATGACAGATCTCCTTGCCTCAGGGGCAGGTTTGTTCACATTAGGCAACGTAATCTTTGGTAATGTCTTATGTGTAACTTGTAGGAGACTCAGTATAACAGGGTAAAGCCTGGGTGTGAGCCATCAATGTAAGCAAGCGTCTAAGCCAGTAAAAATAATCTTGATGTTAAAATCTACAAAATACAGTAAACAGTACTCGAGAAAACGTGTAGCAGATGCTTTTTTAAGTTGTATTTTAATTGACTGTGTGACAGTTCTAGTCTCAAAGGCAGCCTCCTGACATACGTTTCTAGAGCGTTTCTGTTGTCACTGGGTTTTAAAAGCTCATAGAAAATTTGTAGCTCTTAAATATTGACGTGGACTGCATATTTTTGATTGCCAGAATATTGCGCTTAAAGCTCTCTGCCGAAGTATAATATTTCTTTCCAACAGTCTAACCATTTGCACAGTATGGTCTGTATATGATTTGTCCATGTGAAGAGATAAGAAGCAATGGGACAACCTGTGTCCCACAACCCCATATCCTGACTGCTGCTGGAGAGGAAATCTGCAGTGTAACCCTGATAGAGAGCCTGACTGACTGATGTTACAACTGTCAGGGAATGAAATAAGGAAATCAGGATGTTGTTGCCCAAAACACAAGCAGGAATGCAGCCAGGCCTACCTTACCAGGAGACCTTTTGGCACAAAGAGGAAGCATCTGATTCATAAGACAAGTGCGTTCCTCACTATTCTTCACAATCACACTGCATGGACGCTCAGGTCAACTTTTTATTTATAATGAAATTACAAGTAAATGTTTTTTGAGTTGTTATTCCTCCTATAAAATCATGGCATCTACTTTATTCTATATAGTAAGTGCAGGTCCAAATTATATATTTTTGTCCTTAATTGTGTGAACGCTATTTAGTTAGTTCAAACTCGGTGGTAAAACAAACTAGGTGCACATTGCCCTTAAAAGGATACACTTCAAAATGAGTATGTTAACTACACTGTTGCTACACTCTATTTTGTTACACTGTTTACTACATGTAATTGCAAAAAAACTGTGACAATAACTTTGTTAAATACACATTGTTAATGTATTCATTGTGTGATAAGTGTAGGTAATATTAGTACATGGTAAGTAATGTAACAACATGCAATTAATGTACATATTTTGAAATGTATTGCCCTTTACACTAACATTATTTTTTCTGTAATTTCTTTATTTCTTTATTTTTTGTATATCTGGTCCTTTTCAATGATTCAAACTGACATATAATTTAAGCTTTTAGCGCAGAGAAAAACAGTTGAGGCAAACTGTCCATATCATACATTTACTGTGTTGTGGTAATTTTGCCTGCAAACTACACACAGTGGAAATTATAGGCCGAGTACTCTGATTACACAGCGACAAAATTTCAAACACACATTTTCTTAACTGTTTTAAAACAATTCACTTCTTTTTAAAGAAAAAGAGACCAATAAAGCCAAAACACTAATAGAAAACAAAGCAGCTGTGAAGGAAATGAAAACGTAATTTAGGCTTTTAAAGGCCATCAACAGTGTGAACTCCTTCCTGAGCTTTGAAATGCTGATGCTCTGATCCTGTTTCAGTGCATCAGATGTCAGTTAAGTTCTTGTGGATCGTGCAAAGTATGCATTGAACTACAGTATGTTATGTATGTAATATTTGAAATATAGTATCAACCTAGTCCAAGTAGTGTTTTAATACTAATGACTACATCGGTGTCTGTAATGATAATTACATTATATGTTGTGTTTTGACATGTAGACCGATAGCCAACGAATCCTTTATAATCACATGGATCCTTTAAGATGCAACATGACAACGTTCCTGAGATCAATCAGCTACTAGAAACCAAGCATAGATGGGCCTAATAGCCTCCTCTCATTTGTAAAATGTTCTCATGTTCGTATTCTTAAAATGCTTTGACTTACTTAACCCTAAGCAATAGTTTAAGCACAGTACGGAAACCTGGACCAGAGTACAGTGGGCAGTGAAGGTCATTCTTATGGCTGAATGAGTATCAGATTGACAACTGTCCGGCATTCAAGAGGTATCAGATGAAAATTCCTTAGATCATTTAAACCTGTATGGAAACTCCCTTGCTCAGCAGGACAATGTGCTTAAGGGTTGTTCTGCATTTCAGGCAAAAAGGATCACGTAAATCAATTTCCTACTCTTTCTAGGGACTAGTACCAGCATTGTAACTTCCTCAAAACTAATAATATGAAGTAATGTATTACACAAGGCCAGGTCTTGTCTCTATGCTTATCTGTATGTGACTTAAAACATTGAATTTGTCATTATAGCAATTATGCATTATTGATTTAACAATAGGCAACAACACATTTATGGATTCATGATAAAGGAAATAGTAAAGAAATGTGACCACACATAAGGAGAACACACATGTGACATTATTAATGAAGTTAATATCAGAACAAACCACGTGTTGTATAGGAGCTGCAGGCCATTGCTCCTCTGTTCGTGTTAAAACAGGTATGTAACAACAAATCAGATAGCAAATTGGAAGCTGGCCTTGAAATAGGGTTAAACTAAAAAAAATATTTTTATTGACAACTAGTTAAAACCCTAAAATAAGCCCTATTTAAATGTTTGTGGAGATACAAAAAAAATATAATCAAATCCTCCCGGGTAGAAATGGGCTTTAATTTTATGGCTTATAGAAGTTGCAGTAATTCGGCACACTATTAGAATTACTGTACATGTTATACCTTGTGTGCCATATTATAGTCTAGAATTCATTAACAAAATGATTCACAGGTTTATCTTTCATTTTCAGTAGAATTGCCTACTTTCTAATCTCTTGGACAAGCTGCTATTTATGACCGGTCATTCACCAGGTGAAAGAAAGCCAGTATGGACCCTCAAGAGTGTCTCTCTGGCTGTTTTCATGGCCCTGTGCTTTCACCAGTATTCTGTTAAACACTTTTTGCAGCTGATAATCTCAAGCTTCTGCAAGCACCTGCTTTAAAAAGCTCAGACATACAATATCTCATTTAAACGGCTGCTCCTACAACAGCAGCTGGCCATTACAACAAGCATATTTTACCAGTCTAATAATAACCACTATCTTAATCCATTATACTCCATCGTAATGATTTGTGCCAGCCGGTTATTATCAGCACAAAAAGAAGACACATTAATTTAATTGCAGGGGGTAGACAGCATATAGCCTTGTGAACTGCAGGGGGGAACTTTAAAGTGTTGTAGAAATCCCTGCAGTATTTACTGTTTTCTGTGTTTTCCATATTTCAGCAATACATTTTTCAACATAGTCCAAACTGTTTTGATATTTGTATTCACACATCATGGGTCATAAATCACCTGGGGAATATACCAGTACTTCTACTATATTGTATATACTGTAATATAGTGTTCACATAGTTTTTTACAGTATCTCTGCAACCCAGGACACTGTATGTAGGCAGTGCGGTCCAGTGGTTAAAGAAAAGGGCTTGTAACCAGGAGGTCCCCAGTTCAAATCCCACCTCAGCCACTGACTCATTGTGTGACCCTGAGCAAGTCACTTAACCTCCTTGTGCTCCGTCTTTCGGGTGAGACGTAATTGTAAGTGACTCTGCAGCTGATGCATAGTTCACACACCCTAGTCTCTGTAGGTCGCCTTGGATAAATGTGTTTGCTAAATAAACAAATAATAATAATTATCCAGCACAATTTAGATGTAGATTTACGATACACTGTTGGATGCTAAAAATTCTGTAATAAAAGTTTTACAAATGCCTTAATATTTTGCAGTTTGTAGGCTTTTATAAAAAAATATTTCATATGACATATTTAGCTGAGATATACATTTGTGTTTTAAAATATATATATATATATATATATATATATATATGTATCAAGAATTACAGTACAATTAAGAGCAAGATACAATATACAATGACTTCAGTCCTAATAAGAGCAAATACAAAACACAGTACGATTTGATATCGGGACAGGTCAAGAGAAGATAACTTTTCACTAGTCTAAAACAGACAAACAACAAAACATCATAGCAAGCCTTGTATAACATAATTTAAACTGTTTATTTATACCAAATCAACTGCTACAAAAATCTTTAGGGATCACACATCTGCCAAATCTGCCATTATGCAGGATAAATGCAGTTATTATTTTTATGGATACAGTATCAAAAGGCAATAACAAAGACTACCTATGCTTACAGCAACTAAAATAATGTTAAAAACGCACTCATGACAAGTACTTGCATTGTTGCACTAACCTCATTGATAACTACAGAGTGTAACAGTAAATGGAACATAATATAACATGGGTTTTAACAGCTTAATCTGCAGAAGTTAATTGTTATCTTGACCTTTTTCCACTCTGCTCAGCGGGTGACTTGGCTGGAACAGCATACGTTGATAATTTAAAATATGTTTAAAATTTCCTGACGAAATCATTGTAAAAATTCAAAATCTTTTATCGGCGGGGATGACAACTGGAGGTGCACCCCTCTCATCAGATTGCACCATGGTAGGGTCAAGTTTGAAAAAATCTATTTCTTACCCTGCAGGTTATTCTGGCAAATTGTAATCTGTATGGTGGTTTTCAGTCATTTGAAACAAAATACCTATATTCTTAAGTAGGGATGAACCAAATCCAGGATTCGGTTTCGGTTTCGGATTCCTCCCGAATACATGCTTTTTGTGCAGAGTTCGGATTCGGCCGAATACTTAGGATTCGGTGAACCGAATCCGAACCATATCCGGCCAGACGCACATCCATTTTAATATATCCCTCTACTGTGTTCGGTTATTCTTTAAATAAAAGACACGAATCCGGTATTGAACGTAACGTTTGTATTTAATAACAAGAACACGTTTTATGAACTCTGTCGCGGCTCTCAACTCCATACCTGGTGGCGCACGCACTAAACACGTCATGCAGCTGCTGAATGCAAACATAACCTCGTATGCAACAGCACAGTCACATCACACTTTTCATGGTGTAAAGTTATGCAGTAAACATGTAATAAATACTAATGGCAAACTGTTATAGACGTTGTGCTTTGTTGCTTTGTCTGAGACGTGTTCTAGAGATCATACTGAGGGGAAAAAAATCGGTGCACAGAAATATATATTTTTTGTAACTTTACAACTGTCAGATGTGCAAGACGTTGTTGAACAATATGCTTTAACTTTAGTAAATACAATTTCACGTTACTGTAATGTGCCAATACAAGTCGAACCATTTGGGAACTGCTGAGTTTTATTTTAATAATTTTTAAACTGTTTCGTAGCCTATTTGCTATGTGTTACACACATGGTGCATTTAAATCAACGTGGGTTTTATTTTGCAGGGAGATTCAGGTCACAGTAATGTTTTCCTCAATGCTCAGTCTCAGATAGTGTTGTCAACAGGCTCCAGAATCTCGGGACACTAGCAGGTCAGGTTTTTTAACTCGATTCTCTATTCGACATTTAAAGTGTGTGAATTGCTTGAGCAGTTTAGTAAATGTATTTAATTATTTAATTGTGGTGGTGATTCTATCCGGAGAGCCTCGTAAGAACGATTAATCGTATTGCTTTATTTTTTGTATACAGTAAACAATATGTAACAAAATAGTGCAACACCATTATTATACTCTTTCATATAACCTTGTGGCAGCAGGTAAAGTTTCTATTTGTTTAATATTTCTTGCTTCACACAGTCCCGCCCAGTCAGAGACTCAGAAAGCCAATCAGCTGCTGTATAGGCCTGATTGACGGAAACCATCGTCGCAGGCACGACCGGATTTTGGTATCATGGGCCCCTGGACAAGGAGCCAGAACAGACCGTGCCCCCTTTGACTAGATTAAAATAACGTGTATACATTCATGAAACAATTAGCTATAAAGACTTGGCATTACACAGCGCCATCTAGTGACTTAAATACACAACTTTTAATAACTGGATTAATATGCAAAGAACCTTTAAAAGACAATGTTAGGAATATAAAAATGTTAGTAAGTGCTCAATACCACAATCTATCTTAAAACTAAACAGCATGTTACTTACATTTTCCTAATAACCTCTGTTCTAAGTAAACCTTACACCGCACAGTAATTAAACCAGACTTACATTAAATTAATCTTCTCGATTTATTCTGTGCAAAGTCTCTAATGTCAGTAAAATCCAGTTTTCTGAGTATATCACATTCCGTGGACATGATAGCAAGGCATGTTTAGGCGATCCCGGTGCATGGTGGCTCCCCGTTCATTTTTAATGAGTCCAATGCGCGAGAATGATCGTTCTCCAGTACAGTTAGTGTTAGTTCACTTTAAGGATAGGTAAATGCGCAGAGCAAGGATGACATTCGCAAACGTGGAAATCACTTGAAAATTTAGGATAAGTTGAAGGTGGTCAAACGCTGTTCTCTTGTCCTTGCCAGAAACAAATTTAGTTAACGGAAGCATTTATGGTGGGGAATATTCGTCCAGATCTGAAGGATAGGTTTGCATGAGTGTAGCAGCTTTGTTTTGATGCGTATTCTGACTTGTTCTGAAAGTCGGTAAGGAAGCCAAACAAGTTATCCACAGTAACATACGTTTTTGATCGGTGCAAGCAATCTGCAAGAGTATCCAGAATCTTTAGGACAATACGGACACGAAACCTATTTCTGCCCTGTAGTAAAACTTTAGTTACATGGGGCAATCGTGATCCTGCAGAGCACTGGGTGGTGGTTGAAGCTGACACCCTGTGATTCTTCAAGAAGCTGCTTGATGAGATTCTGGGATCAATAAGCTACTAACAACCAAACGAGCAAGATGGGCTGAATGGCCTCTCGTTTGTAAACTTTCTTATGTTCTTATGGTCTCTGCTGTCGCTCTTCGTCTCGATGTTTCTTCAGCACTGCAGTTTCCATTGCACGGTTTTCAAAATCATCAAAATGATCACAAATCTCATCCAGAAATGTTTTCAGAGATTCAAATAATTCAACTACCACTGATCAACTACCATTGTGCTTGAATGGATTTATTAGTTTTGTCGAATCTCTCCAGAATGTTGTTATTCCACAAGTCTGTGGGTTAAAGCAAAAGGCAGGTCGAACTGGTTACCTTGATCGTTAATTGGCGATGTGGGCAGACTGGGTCCGACTCCTTCTGTACTACTTTCTAATTCTTCAGGCCAGTTATTTGGAACAGCAGGGCCGTCAAAACTCTCGTTGACCAGTTGCATTAGTTGTTATCGTTAGTTCATTCTTATAGGATTTAAAACCGAAATTTGATAGTCTCGGAATGTTTTCCAGTAGACATGTTTCACTAGCTTGCTTTTCCTTTTGTTTTATTCGTTTTGCTGCACCGCTAAGTTTTTCCATTTTTTTCTGTATTATTCTGTTTCGCGCGCTCTATCTCTCGTTCCCGCTCTCTCTCGCTCTTGAGTCTCGCCATCCTACAGCGTGCGCGTGACCAGTAAAGCCGGGCTTAAACGGACGCGAGTGTTTAGCTAGCACGATCACGGGGCAAGTGAATTGAATTTTAAACTGTAAAGTAACATTTTTTTTAATTTATGTATTTATTTTAATCAGGCTGCGGGCGCCCTGGGCAGCTCAGGGTCCTGGACAAATGTTCCCCTCACCCCGTCCCCAAATCCGGCCCTGCTGCTTGCAGACATGTGTGTGCTTTTGGTAACAATTAAGTAAAACAATTCAATTAATTTAGCGACAGTTCGCACAATTCACACTCACTTTACTGAATATATTGCAGTTTAGAGCGGTGAGCTACAAAAGCTGACTTTCCTTAAAGTGTCCCGAAATTCTGGAGCCTGTTGGCAACCTACTCTCAGATCACATAAAGAAAATAGTCGGTTATATGGCAAAGACGCAGCTCTCCTTTCTTGTAAAGGTAAACAGTTATGTATTTTGACGTTTCTATTGTGGGGGGAGGGGGCTAGCGGTAATTTGTGTAAGTTTCCAACTGAAATCTTATTCAGGGACATATTTCCATTCGGTAATAAAAAATACTATGAACTAAATGGCTCAAAACAATAGATTGTGCAAGTCCCTTGTTAGTAGCTGCCAGTCTGTTTTTCATTCAAAAGTTTCCTTCAGTTTTTCTTGACAGTTTTTATAGATTCGGTATTCGGCTGAATCTTTTGAGATGAATTCGGTATTCGGCCGAATCTCATAAACTTGGATTCGGTGCATCCCTATTCTTAAGTGCATTTGATTTATAAAACAACCTTTTCCCTATGGAGAACCAACAGCCAGTAACTTAGTTGTGCTGTTTGCTGGTCCTGCTGACACCCAGTTCTCGCTGTCTGCATTACTTAAGTCTGATCAGCAAGGAAAGGTCTTTTTTTTTTGTTTTTTTTTGTGGTTTGCATTAGTTTTAGTGGTTTTAACTATATAATAGTTGTACTGCCAATTAGCCTTGTTGAGTTCGCTTCTGTTTCTGCTGATTTTTCCCTATTCCGCTGTCTTATAACCCTATACCAACCCTACAATCTGACCTAACCTTGTTGTACTTCATTGTTTCCTTTGGTCTCCATGTAAGCTCGCAATTTGGAAATGCTTGTCTAAGAATGCCCAAAATGAACAACAGACTGGTAAATGAAGCAATATTCATAGGATAATTTGAACCCAAAGGAAATGGTCCATTAAAACATTTATTGTACTTTGTTTAATAGAGGTACAGGGTCAATAATCTTTTATTTTAAAGACTTAGGCCCTTAAATTGAAAACGAATAAGAGAGAGAGAGAGAGAGAGAGAGAGAGAGCAGCTGTTGAACATCACAAACCCCCATCACCCCCACCACTTCCCTGAATACATTAAAAAGTGTGACCTTTATGGATACTGTAGTGTGAGTCAGATGTTGCCCTTTATAGTGCTCTTGATATTGGAGTGATTGTTAACACAATGGAATGACACAACGTTGATTGCTGTAACATTGTAAAAAGGCACAGTTTTAAACAGCTGCTACGATGTAATTATGTAAAGCAATGATAAACCCACAGTACTTTGTAAATAATAGCCTACATATACAAAGACATACCACATCCACTCTAGTCTATGCTTCTGAGCTTTTTCAGTAAGATTGTGTAGGTGTCTCATATAAATTAGAACTATTACTAATGCAAGGTAGCAAGTGCTGTGCTGATAGTTTGTCTGAAATTTCATGAGGGGACTACACAACAGTCAGTGCAAGCTTCAATATGAACAAATTAAGTAACAGAAACAGATTTGAGCTTGGTGGATCTGGACAAATAGTACATGAGGAATGTGAGTATGGTTTTAAACCTTCAGACCCTGTTGTGTTTTGTCGAATGATAATGCCAGAGGACTACAAAATTAAAAATCAAAATCAAATGTATTTCTAAAGCTCTATTATATTTGATATTTCATATCTCTAGTAACACAATAAATGTATTGAGAGAAATAAAACCCGCTATTGTTTATACAAATTGTAGGTGTGTCTCCTTATGAGTTTTGAAGGCCACTCTTTTTTACAGTTGCTCTCTAGTCTAAGTCTTTAGGGTTGCAGCATTTATTAGAACCCTTTCCTATTTTCTTTGCTTTGTTCCAGTCTGTATTACTATATCTATATACTCTCTTATCTAAGCGGCTCCATCTGTCACTGAGTCAACCATTGGAAAAGATAATAACCAATCATCTACCAACTGAGCACCGGAATGTGGAAGCTGGAGTAACTTTTATTGTTTGCACTAAAAAAAGAAAAGAACATTTCAAGAACATAACAGGGTTGTTTTGTTTTTTCTGGAGTGTATGTATATATATATATAGATAGATAGATAGATAGATAGATAGATAGATAGATAGATAGATACAGGTAGTGGACAAAAAAATTGAACCTCCTGGGTACAGGTGTGGCTCATGCGTTAATTAAGCAAATAACATCCCAGCATGCTTAGGGTAATGTATAAAAATGCTGGACAGGCCCGGTTGCCTATAGTTATGGCTAGCATGGCTGCAAGAGGAAACCTCAGTGACTTTGAAAGAGGGGTGATTGTTGGGGTGTGTTTGGCAGGAGCTTCAGTGACCAAGACAGCTCAACTTGCTGATGTTTCACCAGCAATGGTGTCTAAGGTGATGTCAGCATGGAACTCCAAGGGAAAGACATCATCAGCAAAAGGCAACAGTGGGCGGAAGCGCATACTCCAGGATCGTGATATCGGTGCATTAATTCAAAGTGCAAGGCAAAACAGGCGAGCAACTGCAGATCAATTGATTGACAGATCAATTGACTGCAAATTTCAACCTGGGGCGCGAGCAGCCAGTTTCATCAAAAACGGTCCGCCGAGAACTCCACTGAGCGGGATACCTTAGTAACCCAACGCCCATTCTTTACCACTGTGTTTCTGTGTTTGAGGAATGGGTAGCAAGTAACTGGTCTTTTGATTGAAGTTCAACTTTCTTGAAAGACAATCTATATGCTCTAATCAGTGATCTGCTTTGCACCATTTGAATGATGGAAAACAGTAAAATTGCAACAATTACAAGCACACTGTTAAAACAATGCTAGTAAGATGGGCACAAGTTCAGAAACTGCAATATAAACGACCTTCACCAAAAGCATGTCTTGCTTGCATACCACATAGTGCGTCCCTTTAAGGTGAAGTATTAGTTTATAAAGTTAAACTGTAACGTATTATGGATTAACATTTATTGTTATAGTAAATAGCTTCCCTCAGGTTCAGTTACTTTTTAATTTAGACAGTACTAAATATAACTTTTACATGTTTTTGTCATGTTTTACAAAGAAAAGTGCAGTTTTGCCTTAGAAGTTGGGTGTGTGCTGTTTTAATGTAATGTCAACAATTGCCCACTTTAGATCCTGCAAAAACTAATCAATTACTTTTGTAAAGTAGAGATATCCATTCCAGCCAACTAACATTTTTCATGTCATTTTCCATTTACTAATCCAACTACTAGGTATGCCAAACTAAGCATTTACTGTGGCTGTCTTTCTCCAAAGAAGGAACCACTTTTATGCACTGATTGATGCCAACCAGGGTCCCAGGATGGTATTTGTTCATGACAGAAGCAGTGGCAAGGTCTGTATAGTGTTCTTTGCTTAGCATTGTTTATTTTCTCATATTCATGAGTATAAATCAAAACACAGCCAAACAGCTTATGAAATCGACTGGTCGGCTGAAAAAACGGTGTAATCAGATAGCAACTGAATGCCTATGACACAATATGTCAGACAGCTGTGAAAGGCAATAAAATGAAAGCCGGTATTTTTAGCAGAGGTAAGGATTTGTGAAAGCTGATCCATTTACTAAACAAAGAAGTTGTTGCAAAATACTACTCCTCTGATCTCTCTATCTCCATTCCTCTGGAATCTACCACACTCTCTCCCTCCTCCTCAGCTAAGAACCTCGGAGTCACCCTGGACCCCTGCCTCTCGTATTCTCAGCACATCTCCACTCTGGCACGCACTTGCCGATTCTTCCTGAGCAACATACAAAGAATCCGACCCTTCCTCACCAACTACGCCACCCAGCTCCTTGTCCAGGCTCTGGTACTCTCCTGCCTAGACTACTGCAACTCCTTCCTGGCTGGCCTCCCTGCGTCCGCCACCCATCCGCTCCAGCTCATCCAGAACTCCGCTGCCCGCCTGGTGTTCTCTCTGCCTCGCTTCTCCCACGCAACTCCACTACTCCGCTCACTCCACTGGCTCCCGATCACTGCTCGCATCCAGTTCAAGACTCTTGTACTCGCATACAGATGCCTTGACCAGACTGCACCCAGCTACCTCCAGACCCTCATCTCTCCCTACACCCCCACTTGACCTCTCCGCTCTGCCTGCACTAGAAGACTGGCTGTACCTCCTCTACGCTCCCCTGCCTCTAGAGCCCGCTCCTTCTCCACCCTTGCCCCGCAGTGGTGGAATGACCTTCCTACAGATGTCAGGACTGCCCAGTCCATGACCACCTTCCGGCGCCTCCTCAAGACTCACCTCTTTAGACAGCACCTGTAGAACTCCTCTTTTCCCTCTGGACACTTTATCACTCTTCCAGACGTGTTGGATATGGACGGAATAAGGCATGAAGAGCTGCACTAGTTGCTCCAACATCTTTAGCAGCAACAGGCTTTGGAACTCCTGACCTGTAAGAATGACTTGTCTGTTTGTGAAATGAGGCAGGAGAAGCTCAGGCAGGTAAGCTGAGCGCCGTTTGCAGCTCCCCTATTAGAAATGACAGTTTACGGTTATGCCAAAGCAAATAGTCTGGAGAGGTTCATGATGTCTGGCTGATCAGTAAAGGTATAAACAGGTGGCAGGGCCTGGTGCCAAAACATTCAGGCAGGGGCGATTCCATTGTATTGGTAACAACAGCCTCAGAAAATTAAAAAAACAAACAAACAATTTGTTTTTTGTTTATGTTTTACGCAAATAAATACATTTACTAATACTTTTTGTACCATGAAACCAGACTACTGAAAATGAGATTTCCATGAAAATAATTCCATGAATATCTAGAATACCAAGTACTGTGAAGCTCAAAAATACAGTATATATGGAGACTCATTTCTGTGTTCTTTGAAGATAATTATCATAATAGATCCTCAAACAAATTCAGCTACAGTATTAATTAGTTGTAACAGCAACTGCATCCTATTGTCATCCATGCGCATATGAAGCACCGCTACAGCGTGCAAAGAAGCACTGAATAAAAGCTGAATACCATGCAATGATATTAATCCTAATATTAAACCTGATTATGTAAAAAAAAAAAAAGGCATTAATCACAATAAATCAAAGGCCAACCACAGCCTGAACCACTTACAGGTAATTGTGCATGCAGCACTAAATCAGACAAAATAATAAACATGGCTACAATACAAAAAGTGTGTAGAATGATGCCAGCAGATATAACAATGCCAGCAGAAGCCACGTTTTTTCTGATGTAATGGGGCGGCTGAACACAGGGGCGCAGGCTTCACCTGTGATGGTAGAGCATTATTATTATTTATTTCTTAGCAGACACCCTTATCCAGGGCGACTTACAATTGTTACAAGATATCACATTATTTTTTACATACAATTACCATTTATACATTTTTTTTTGTTTTGTTTACTGGAGCAATCTAGATAAAGTACCTTGCTCAAGGGTAGAGCAGCAGTGTCCCCCACCTGGGATTGAACCCAAGAGTCCAGAGCCTTAACCACTACTCCACACTACTACACTATTCCTGCATCACAGAATAACATTGCATTCAAAGACTTCTCATGATTCCATTTATTTAGATGGCCAGTTAATATCCTAGAATCTTGGTTCCTTCCTTGATTGAAAATATAAACATTTACAATTTCCATCTGGATTCTTCTTAAGTGCAATCTGCATTTATGCTTTGCAATGTATTAATCTTTTCTTTGCAGGTCATTTAAAATAAAAAAAAAACATATACTGTTACAAATGTATTGCAATAAAAACACATTTTTTCATCTGAATACACTCCATGCAAGAGCAAATTTACTAGCTGATAGTTAGCAGCTGCATACAGTTTCATAATAAGCTTTGTAAATTGTATTCATATCGAAAAATAATATTTTACATTTCTTGAACAGAGTGACCCCAATGGGCTAATAAAAAGGGGATACATTTAGCACAAAAAAGTCATGGTACAAACAAGCATGAGTACTGTAGCTATGTATGATCAGTGATTCATCAGAGATTCTGCCAAAATCTTCATTTAGGGAAATAAGTGACTAAAGCTAACATTTCAGGGAAGCTTATTTCAGCTGGGTCTGTGGTAGGACTGGACTGCAAGAATTAACTGACTTTCATCTGCTTCATTCTTTTTTTTGAAGATGTGTTTGATTATTATTAGCTTGCTAGTGTGAGAGATTAAAAAAGTTATACATTATACATTATTGCATACTGATGCCTTAAAATGCACATTGGAGAGGATAGCGTAGAAGCACTTAGAGAAGCTTCCGGTCTAAAAACAACAAGTGCAATACATTCTTATAGTAATGACTTTGGAGAACAGCTGCATTGCCAATAACACAAACACATTAGACATAGAACATGGCTAAACCAGCACTGAGCTTCTGTGATTCTCTTTTTATTTTTTATTTAAGGTATCTTTCTTTGAGCTAAATGAGTCTGCCCTCTTCCTTTCTGTTATGGGTGATTTAGTTACTGGAATACATTTCCTTCACAGTATAATCTGCATTCCTTGAAAAACACAGTCCTATTTTAGAATGGAACACCAGCTGGACACCAAGAGATGCTGTATTCTCTAAAGTCCTCACTGTTCTCTACTGTTCTTTATTGTCCTGGGAAAATGTGTTATAGTTGTAAAAAAAGAGCAAGGAAAATATAATACAACTGTTGCCATCTGTAAAACACCTGGTTTTCAATTTCCACATAAAAAACTCCACTCCCAAGAAGAACATATTTTTAAAAGGTAAGCCAGTAGTTCTAGTATATGCTACATTTAAGCTATTGGAGTATTTGTGTGTTGTTGTATATAGCTAGAGATCCACTTATGCAATTGTCACAAAACTTGCAAAGGACCTTCTTCAGCACAAGTTATATAATGTATGATAATATAACTGACTGATCACCTGACTGTCCTTCTGTATGCCATTTTAAAATGTATATATGGAGAACCACTTGTCCAATGGTGATGCAATTTCCTATGGACCTTCTTAACACAAATTTTATTATGTGTTATAATCTTGTGGTATATGGAGGCTGTCTGTTTGTGTATTCAGCTGTCTGTAGGTCACACTTACATTATAACATGCAGTATAGGGAACTGCTTGTCCAATTGTGATTGCAGTTGCATAAGCTATGATACAGACTTCAGAAAAAAGTGAAGGTAACTTGACGCTGCTGAATCATAGTGCTCTATCCTTGATGCCTGCTCTTTGCACTCTAGCTTCAGTTTTTTGTTTTGTTTTGTTTGTTTGCTGTAAGATGACCTGGAACGTGTCATTTTCCCAGAAGAATACTTTTAAATAATATTGATTGTGAACCAACTTCATATGTGCAGTGGCATGTTTTTACTGAGGCTTAAACCTGGAAATGATATGCTTAAATGCAGGGCCAAGGTGAGTAAAGTCAAGCCAAGTCAATGAGTGGTGTCTGAGCTATATTTCTCCTTGTAAATGGGTACCAGACATGTGTTCCAGACCTCTAATATTTATGCGCTGCATGAGGTTTGAAGTATTAGCACGGCTGGAATTCTTTGTTCTACGGGTTTTAAAAAGATGTACTCAGTAGCTCGAAAGCCCCTGAAATCAAAGTCATCCTTCAACACTTTTTTCTCTGACAAGTGGAGATACCAGATATAGAATTCCTAGCTTTTTATTTGTGTATGAAGTAGTTTTTAGTGCTAATAAAATTAAATATTTACAGAATGAAACCACTTTGATCAGTTCACAAGCTAAATTTGAGAAAAATAATAATAAAAAATGCAAAATTAGTGACAAGGAATCCTTTTTTTATTCCTTAAAGGTATAATTTATTAAACAGCAACAAAAGCACAAAATCTAGGGAAGTTGTTATATTGTTATCTACAGTTGGAAAATTGCAGCCTTGAACCAGGGAGCAAAGGTATTTGAGATGATTAACAATATTTTTTTTTTATTTGTTCATATACACATTCGGGCAGTTTTATAAAACAAATTAACATTTTGTAATGCAAAACATTATGACTTTGTATGTGATCATAGCTTACTGGTTAATAGTCGTCATCATTAAAATGTGGGATCTTGGATATAAACTAGGGCCAACCAGGCTAATTAATAATACAAACAATAATAATACTTTTAATGATTATTTTAATGATTCTTGTAATGTTTCTTGAAATGTTTGTCTTTAGAGTTCAGTGTTTTTACCACAGAGTGTCGGGAGATGAAGGCCACCACCCGACCAAGGTGTAACGGTTGCCTTTTGTTCAGAACCTCTCACCCCTGTATTGCTTTGGAAAGAGAAGTGAATTCTCTTTCTCCTTCCTGTTCTGAAAACGAGGGCTCGAGGCCAAGGCTACAGCAACCTCATTTGTGTCATTAGCTAGGGTGGATGATTACACCATCTGTAAGGCAATTGTTTGTCTTCTCCATGGTTACGTGGCATGTAGAGATGATACAGAATTAGCGTATGGGTCACTGACGAAACTTGATAAGATCACATCTTCTCAGATTCCTAGTTTGATTTTAAAAAATCTGTTGATGATTAAGGCTCAGTATTGATGAAAAATAACACCAACCAAAACAACGCAAAATTGAAATAATTTCATTTTTGAAATGATTGATGTAATGTTTGTGGCAAAAAAAGTACTTTAAAATGCTGGTTCCAGGATTGTTATGGTAGCTTAATAAAATGTGCTGGCTTCAGTCTACCTCCTGCTGGTGTACACATGGCCTTTCTATACTACTTTCTTTTTATAGTAGTTTGCTGTATGATCATAACTGCAATCTCTTATAAGACAAAATGTCACATATTTTGTGACAGCACAAATGCACTTTAAACCTTTAAAATTATATTTTTAGGAATACTATTTTTAAATAACAATGCATTATTAGATTAGGATGACAATGTTGACCTACAAAAACAATGTTAAAACTGCATTGAAAAACTCCAAGTTAGTGTTCAAGTTTGCTAGCTCCAAACAAATTCCATACAATAATGAAGGTATGGCCTAGGGACAACCCTGACACGACAATAACAGATAAGCTACCCCATAAAGTTTGTTTATTTATTTTGCTTGCGTGAAGAGCAATGCTATCCACTAACTAAATTTTTCATGCAGACTGCGCAGTGTTCCATTTTCCGTGATCGGGTATCAATTTACATCACTAACAATAGCACATTATGCGAACCGAGGGAAGTGGTCAGGCGTGACACTTCTACATTTCTGAACGAATGTGATCTTGAAAAGTAAAAGCACCGATTTTTAAAGAGACGCACGTCACTAAACACCACTGAATTGAATAATGAAACGCCTCTGGTGCCAAGAAACACAAAGGATTTCTAATGTTGTTCTGTTTGTGGGAGGTTTTTAACATAATATATGCTAATACCGACTTCCTGATAGGCTAGCCAGTTGGTCTGTCTCGCTCCCGTGGCTTGTATTACCGTTGAAGAGTGAGAGGCTGGCTCACCGAGAAAGCTAGAAAGATTATGCCCTTTTCTATGTTGCGGGAGCTCTGTAAGTAAATCAGTAATATGACTGAAAGAAAGTCACCTGTACGATTTTGTCAGTAGGGGACAGATAGGGAATGTGCCGAAATGGAGGTAAAGGACTCGTGCAGCGTAATTCTGACAGCTTACCATTCTTACACGCCCTCAAGGATACCAATGATGGAGCAAAGCCTTGCGCCAAAGCTTTCTCCGACTCCGGGACATTCCCCTCTCAACAGGTACTATTTACCGATTGCAAGGGCTCATAATACTATTTGGGGAAGTGCTGTTCTCCAGTTTTCCTTCGGCAATAAACTACTATTATCTATTGGGAAATAATTATAATAAAAAAGTATAGGTTACTGGTGGCTGCAGGTCAAAGTAGGTCCCCATGATACAGGCTCTGCAATGTAGTGCATTGCAGTCCGCAACTACTTTGCCTGCCGTTGTCGTTATCGAATGCTTTCAAATTTCTGCAGGGTTAAAACAAACAAACAAACAGACAAACAAACAAAAAAAAAACGTTAAAGTAAATGTTGTCCATTTTTCCAGTTTGATTGTTGGTTTGCAAAGTTACGTGTTTTGTTTGTTTTGGCTTTAAGGTTTATTTTCTGAGTGCTGTTAGCGGGGTATTTTTTTTTATTGTACAGGACAAAAGTACGTTTGTTTTTGTTCAAACTTAAAGTTCGAGTTAACATTTATTTAAATGTTAGTGGTTCGTGTACTGCATACAATATTTCTCAAACGTTTTGGATTATATCACAGGTACATGCATAAATCAGAAGAGTTTAAATTGCTTTAAACACATTCCTGAGTTACTTTCATGGGCGACTGACACAGCTGTCACAGTTTACTAGTTACTGGTCAACACCTACACAATTATAACCACGTATTTACACACCAACAGTAAGGAACACCACTTATTGAACTGCCTCCTTAAACTACAGTTTCAAGTCTAGCTTGGATTTCTTTTGATGTATATTAATTGACTCTGCAACAGAGGTTACTGGAGATAGAGTCGTTGTGGCTTGAAGGATACATGTGCTACATGCTAAATGTCTGACCTTACTTACTGTATTCCCTGGATGTTTGGACAGTTGCCCTGTCCATTACCAGTCATTCAGAGTGAGCAGTGGGAGCCTCAAGGCAAGGTGTCTGAATCATGCTGGTGATGCAGTAAATTGGTTATTTAGGAGACTGGTTGGGCTATTGGAATTAATGAAAAGCATAGTCATTCTACATTTTTAGTTCTTTAATTTTAAATAAATAAAATGGAAGACTATTTTGAATTAGTCAGTGCTTACATTCTTATATATATATATATATATATATATATATATATATATATATACACACTGTAGTCGATTGCACTGAAGGAGTCATTTAGGTTTCCAGTGGAATATTAAATCACGTAAGGGGCTATATCCCATGAGAGGATTAGCTGTCGATAGTAACCAGTCTTAGTAACAATCCAACACTCAACCTTAAAAGCTGAAACAAGGGTCTACTTATTTTAATTTAATCTCTCTATGAATCCCTTCACTTTGTTCCATGTCAGATTATCTGTATAAAAGACCATATGTCTATCAGGTGTAGTTTTAAATGATCCCTTCATAAGAAGGTTTCACTTAATCAACTAGATGGAAACTAAGGGTGTTGCAGTATGCATGCTATACAGATTTTGTATCTCCCTGTCTTAGTAAGGGAGTAGGTAAAAGCCGGACAGAGACAAAAGTTTCTTGGCCGAAGCAGTAAAACTGCTCAGATCGTCATGAATCATACATCAAAGTATTACTCCCTCCCCATGCATTACATACCAACTGGAATTATCATTCTAGGATTTGTAGTTTTTTTATTACCACAAACTCTGCCGGACGGAGACAAAACTGGTCAGACGAGGCAGTTAAACTGCTCAGATCATCTTAAATCATACATCAAATTATTACTCTCCACACATTACATGCCAACTGGAATTATCATTCTAGCTTTTTTTCATTAACACTAACTTTGCCAGATAGAGGCAAAACTGGACGGACAAGATAATAAAACTGCTCGTCATAAATCATACATAATTGTATTAATCCCTCACCACACATTACATACCAACTGAAATTATCATTCTAGCATTTTTAGTTTTATTTATTAACACAAACTGCCAGATGGAGGCAAAACTGGCTGGACCAGGCAATAAAGCTGCTCGATTCGTCTTAAATCATACATCAAATTATTACTCCCTCCCCGTACGTTACATACCAACAGGAATGATCATTATGACTGTGTTCCTAAATAAATGTTTATGCTTCCAGTCAAAAAACAATAATAATTATCACTTGTGGTGCTGAAGACAGCTCCCCGTTTTCGTAATGCAAGTTAAGTAAGTTTTAAAATCTCTCTGCCCCATATGCAATTTAAGTAATCGTTATAATAATAATAATAATAATAATAATAATAATAATAATAATAATAATAATAATAATAATAATAATAATAATAAATCAGACATAATGGCAATCCAATGTCTGCTACCCTCGGCCCAACTCAAACATTTCTTTGACGTCACCCTTTGATCTTTTGATTGACTAATCCTACGAATCTTCTAACTAAAAGTGGCTGTGTGGCTTTGAAGAGAAGGAGTGTGGGGATGTTTATACACATAAATATATAGAGAGAGAGTTTAAATCAGGTTAAAATAATAAAACATATATTAAAAATGCCAGCAATATCAGTTTAAAAAAAAAAGCCAAGAGAAGGAGGCACAGAGCTTGTTACAATCTAATAAATAGTTAATGAGTGGATTTGGCCAGAAACTACAAGCGGAGAGATCGAAACAATCTGCACAAATAATTAAAGCAGACTTAAACTCTGCCTTCTATGCACAGCAGGATCTCCCAGGGCTGGCCTTGCAGCAGCTGTCAAAGGTTTGCAGACCAGATTCTCCTGGGCCATCTGGGGGCCTCCAGAAGAACTGTCGCCTCTTCTCTCCGAACTTTCTCTAGGAAGGCCGGAAACAATTGTATTGGCGGGAATGCATACAAGAGCGTCCTGGGCCACTTGTGCGCTAGGGTGTCGACACCTAGTGGACCACCGCAGCGTTGGAGGGAGAACCATGGGGGGCAGTGAGTCATCTCTGCCGTGGCAAAGAGATTGGGTGGAGTCGCCATTGTGACGGGTGAGGACCTTCCCTCGAGTGGAGGTCTGCCATCCAATTCACCACTCCAGGAAGATGAACAGCCCGGAGGGATAGCAAGTTCCTCTTTGCCCAGGTCAATAGTTGTGCAACCCCAGGGACCAAATACTCGAGAGATACTCAAGGCCGAATGGCAGCACAGAAAACTCAAGACGCTTCTCTGAAAGGCAAAGCAGAGATATTTCCTGTGTGCGGGACAAATAGAGATGTGAAAATACGCGTCCTTTAAGTCTACAGTGGTAAACCAGTTGCCCGGATGGACTGATTGGAGGATGTGGCGATGTGTGACCATCTGGAACCTCCTCTCCCTCAAGAACCTGTTGAGGTGTCTCAGGTCTAGGATGGGGCAAAGGCCTCCGTCCTTTTTTGGCACTAGAAAGTATCTCAAGTAGAACCCCTCTTCTTGAGAGGTGCGTTCTACAAGGCGGATGGCTTGCTTGAAAAGTAATGTTTTTACTTCTTGCCTGAGGACCAAGACCTGGAGAGGGTCGCTCACAGATGTAACAGTGATCCCTCGAAAGGGAGGAGGTCCCACGTGGAACTGTAGTGCGTAACCGGTGTGTATGGTGGCGAGCACCCAAGAGTCTGAGGTGCAATTGCGCCAGTATTGCAGCTGGTGTTGTGAGAAGGGGTGGGTCTGAGTCCGCAAGCCTTCAGGGCCCCTGCTGGGGCTGCTGAGGCTGGGGTGGAGGCTGTCTTGGAGACTGCCTAGGGCGGTTCTGTTGGAACTGTCTCCCAGAGCGCTGATGCGCTGGGGCCCCACGTCCGGCATTCCCCCATCCTTGTGGACGGCCCCGAGTATTAGTTGCTGCGGAAGCCTGAAGGTGATGCCTCAGGTTGCCATGCGGTGCAGAGCATGAGAAGGAAGCATCGCAGCATCACAGCCACCTGTCGATAAACCTGCCGCTCTCGGTGGGAGCATTGCAGTATCTCTTCCACCGCTATCCTGAAGGTATGGCGGGACCGAGGACGTCACTCCCAGGAGGGGCCTATCGGCAGGTCTGACATAAAATGTTCAGTAGATACCTGACCTGTGGCAGGCATATCCCAAAACTATTGTTGTTGGTTGCCTTTGAATTGAAAGAGAACTAAAAATGCTAGAATGATAATTTCAGTTGGTATGTAATGTGTGGGGAGGGAGTAATAATTTGATGTATGCTTTATGATGATCTGAGCAGTTTTACTGCCTCGTCCGGACAGTTTTGTCTCCGACCGGCTTTCACCCACTCCCTCTTATTAATGGCAGTCACATAAAAGGCCTCTCCATTGAAAGTACTGTACTTGTTTATAGGTTAATAACAAGCTATTAGGACTATCCCTTGAGGGCTACTACCATTAGGAGCTGTAATTGCAGGCTTGTTATTTAGTTGCTAAAAGCTGGCAATTTGGTTGATATAATTGGGAAAGTACCTTTTCTAAAGGTCCCTTTTAACACCAGAACGGCCGCATTTATGTGCATACCTAGAAAAACCACATAGGAATTATAATAAAAGGACAAACAATTATAAATCGTAGTTTTATTCAACAACATCATATAAAGCATCTACACAACATTGTAAATAAACTGACATTTGAACAAAAAAGTGTTTATATACAGACATATTACATAAAGCGCAACCTCAAAAATGGTAAAGAATTAAATAATCAAATATTTGAAAATAAGTTGTGTACAGATATATCATGTACATACAAAACTATACAACTGAAACGCTAATTATCAAAAATAAATTAAATAAATGTGTTTATATTGCCTACATAACAAAGCGCATATACTCAACCGAAGCTATGCATTTATACACAGACATTACATACTATAATCGAAATTACATGAATAAACATTTGAACAGAATGGGCTTCATTTACAATCATTTACAAAGTCTAAGTGCTGGCACAAATCACACACGATTCTTTCTTTGTCAGGGTAATTAGTACATATATTTATCATCACTCCTTTTGGAGCATAGGCCATTGACAACATCTTGCCAGTGTATCCGACTATATTGTTTTAATAGTTTCCAGAGGGTTTCCCGGTCCACACTATCGAAAGCCTTTTCATAGTCAACAAAGTTGACATACAGGGATGAGTTCCACTCAATGGACTGTTCCACTATGATACGCAGAGTAGCGATGTGGTCTGTGCAGGATCTACTGTATCTTGACAAAAACCTGCTTGTTGATCTTTTAGTTTTGTGTCAACTGCTTTTTTCAATCTCTCCAAGATGACTCTGTTTAGCACCTTTCCTGGCACTGTCAGAAGCATAATTCCCCTGTAGTTCTTACAGTCCCATAGGTCTCCTTTCTTGGGGAGCTTGATAAGATGACCTTCTTTCCATTCTGCTGGTATTTCTTCTTCGTCTCAGATCTTCACAAACAGGGAGTACAGTATCTCTGTGGATATGTATCTGCCTTAAACCTTTCTTGGGCCTATGTCGGACCAGGTCCGACATTACAATTCCCTTTCGGTCCGATGTCGGACCCTGTCCATTTATCATCAAAAATACATAAATAACAAGTCTCTACTCGTTTTTTTCTGGAAAAAACCAAGAAAACCATTCTATGGCCGAGTGAGACCGATAGGAGCCGAGAGAAGCCGAAAAAAAGGGGCGATCTGACCAATACACATATCCCCGACATCACAGAGATAACACGGACATAAACAAACAAGATAGCTGCTTCTGCATCCAGCGCTCAAAGAATATCACGGACATTTGCAGAGCTTTTTTTAGATGTTATAGTGATAAAATAATGACTTGGATCGCATTATTGAGGAGTTTGGTGATAAAACGAGTGACCAGGAGATGATTTATCGGTATGCACGACTATGAAGAGGTATGTGAAAAATACAGCGAACAAGGGGTGGGGCAGGGCTGGAGATGCAGTACTGAGTGTCCTGTTGATATGCAGTGCCTTTTAACCCTGTTTTACTGTGAAAAAAATACTTTTAACCCTTTGCAGTCCATTTATTAACTGCGCGTCAGGTCCAATTTATTTTCACACGCGCAGTTAATTTTAGACGCACTGTTTAAAAGTATTTTTTTCCACAGTCATACGGGTTTAAAAGGCCCTGCATATCAACAAAGCACTCACTAGGCATCTCCAGCCCCGCCCCACCCTTTCGTTTGCTATCGCTTTCACATATGCTAAGAAATAAATAATAATAATAATAATAGTCGTACATACCGATCAATCATCTCCTGATGACTCGTTTTATCACCAAACTCCTCAATAATGCAATCCAAGTCATTATTGTATTACTATAACATCTCAAAAGCTCTGCAAATGTCGTGATATCTCTGCGCTGATACAGTAACAACCAGCTTGTTTCCTTATGACCGCCCTATGTGATGCCAGGGGCAAGTATGACTATTCATGAGATAAGCCTTTTTTTTTTTTATCGGCTTGTCTCGGCTCCTGTCGCTCCCACTGGCCATTGAATGGTTTTCTCGGCTTTTTCGGAGAAAAATGACTAGAAACCCGTTTTTTGCGTTTTTTTGATGATGTCGGACAGGGTCCGACAATGGACCTGATAGGAATAATCGCAATGTCGGACCAGGTCCGACAATGGACCGCAAAGGGTTAAACAGTGCGTGTAAAATAAACAGTGCTTGTGAAAATAAATTGGACCTGACATAGCTGAGATGCGCTGAATAAATGGACCACAAAGGGTTAAATGTAGCCCTACAGTTTTGGCAGTGGTGCCTCTACAGCAGGGCACAGGAAAGAATATTGAGAAGTGTTCACATTTACCCAAACTAATCCTATTATAGTATGCATAGAAGTATCAAACAAAGAACATCATCTTTCATAGATAATAAAATACAGTACCTGCTAATTCTCAAAAACATCTATAATGACATCTACTGTATTGTGTATTCAGTAATATATGGAGGTCTTCCAAGTTTTAAAAGGTTCTTTCATTCAGAGCTAACAAACAATACAAAAAATGATGTGCAGCATTTTAAAACAGCACCTTAAAAATGGTGCATTTTATCAATAGGCTTACAGTATTCTGTAACCAAAAAGGACAACTTGTAACCTAAGGAAGGTGACATCGTGTTGGATGAAACAAAGAAATGTCTTTCATGTTACAAACCCAGTAAGATTTATGAGTGCACAGCCAGGATTGCATTAAATAATTAAGACTATCAAGTTATCCAGGTTGAGGAAGCTATTCATAGCAGTTTAGTTTTCCTGCAACAATATTCCTATTTCAGTTGTTGCAGCTCCTCGTTATTTTGTGGCAGTGTGATGGTAAGATAGTAGAGAACGACAATATATTACTCTATTGTAGATATTTTGGATTGAAGACATGTTATAAATAGCACAATGATTAAAAACTACTCTGCCATAAAAGAGGTAAACACATCCCATATGTGGCAATAGAGAAACATGTACATTGGAGTATTGTATGTGACAGTAAAGAACATTCTATCGCTACTTGGAGGCATACAATATGCAAGGCTAATGGGGTTCTGTGACAGAGACAAAATTATTCTTGGTGATCAATCTCCCTCCTGACCTGTGAGGGCATTATGTAAAGGGAACATTCCCAGGGTTAGGCGGAAGTCAGCCATCTAGAAGGGGTGGGGGGGAGCTCCGGTACATTAAATCATCGACTCGGAAGGGAAACGATGTGGCAGCCGTGGATTGGAGGAGCGGTTGCAATCGTTAACCAAGGGGTCATGATTGACGGTATATAAGGGGACATAGCAAGGTGACCCGTTCCTTTGTTATGGTTAGCACTAAACCGAAAGGAGACCCGTATTGTAATCGTGAGTGTTTTGTTTGTTTTGTCGTGTCTAAAAACTGTTTGTTGCTATTAGATTGCTAACACGATCCGGAGCTGTCGCTAAAGGCCAGCACCAAACCCGGACAATACTGCACTTGTGTCATCAGACATTGGAAAAATAAACAAAAATAAACCTCCATTTCATCAGTACTTTGTTGTCTGTCATTTTCTCCTGCACCTGCACACTGCAAACCACTTTGCCACACGTGGTGTCAGAAAACGGGATGGATCACGCTTCACAGTCAGGGCTGTTGGAGGCACTGGATGGCAGAAGGGAGATTGAGGAGAGACAGAGAGAGGAAAGGTACACGGCACTGATCGAGAGGGTCGGTCTGGCGATACTGCCCCATGTACCAACTGGACCTGTGATGACGACCCCAAGGGCAAGGGTGCAGAAAATGACGCCGGAGGATGACCTGGAAGCTTACCTGGTCGCTTTTGAGAGGCTGGCTACCACCGCGTCATGGCCAAAGGAGTTCTGGGCGAGCCAGCTGGGACCCTGCCTGATCGGGGAAGCTCAGGCAGCCTACCAGGCCATGACGGATGCCGAAGCCGCCCAGTACAACCTGGTAAAGCAAGCCATTATGTGCTGCCTGAACATCACGGGGGAAACACACCGGGTATGGTTCCGGGAGTACCAGAGATCCCCGGATACACACCCCAGGGTGGTCGCGCAGAAGTTGTGTGACCACATAGTGCACTGGCTAAACCCCGCCCAGAAGACGACCTTACAGATGGGTGAGGCGATAGTTGTGGAGCAGTTCTACCATGTGGTCGGCACCGAAACACAAACGTGGATATGGCGCCACAACCCCGACACCCTGGAAGATGCTGTGAAACTGGCCGAGGATTTGGAAGACTCCCTGGTCTCCGCCAACACTGGCCTACTCACCGCTCCAGTTAAACGAAGCAGCCGAGCACCACCTCCTCTCTCCGCTCCACCCACAACACCGGGACCGAGACCTCCTAGACCGCCTACCCCAATGGGCAACCTTGCCCTGGGCACAGGGCAGCCTGTAATACAATTAAATGGTTCCCCCGTCTTGTCGACTTGAGGTCATGAGGCTGGTGCATGATAGGAACGGATATTGGCTCAAATTTATTGGGTAGGGCTTCATAAGGAAGTGTCGAAATACGTAGCCACATGCCCAGACTGCCAGAGAGTAGCGCCAGGTCGAGTGCGCCCCGCCCCTTTGGTCCCACTGCCAATTATTTCCACTGCATTTGAACACATTCCAATGGACATAGTGGGCCCTTTGCTACCTTCTGATTCTGGGTATGCGCATATATTAGTGGTGCTAGATTATGCAACTTGATACCCGGAAGCAGTTCCACTGAGGTCCACTAGTGCAGCTGCAATAGTATATCAAAATAAGGTAAACTTGTAATAATGTATTACTAGTAATAATGCTTTGATCTTGTTTATGTTGTTAAAATTGGACAGGGGATTATTCCTGGCTGTATAGAAGTGAGCAAACAAACAACTAAATCAACAATTAAAGAAACTGTAGTCTAAAAGAGTCCTATTAATAGAACAGGTATTTTAAAAAGTTACTTCCTGGTATTATCGCTATGCTGCTAGTCAACATTCTTGGTCATTTCCATAAATATAGTAAACTGTAATTGTATCTGTTGCCTCTGCGATACAGTGATAAGGCTGGAACTCTGTGGAAGCTACAGCTGTGCCACTTCTCAGTCAGCCCTTCAGCAGGAGCATACAGCACCAGAGATCTGCCCAGGTAACCAGAATAAGTTTTTCTATATTATTTCTAGTGCTGACACAATACGTACGCAGAATATCTATAGCTAGTATTGTTATTTAGATGGGTTGATTGTACAATGTAATTTGCACTTCTCCAAGTAAAATATCTGTTTAATTATTTTTCATTAGGGCAATATGAACATGTTGTGTAATTAAAGGAGCATTGTTTACATCACTTTTGAACAGTTTTAAATGGTGATGTTAACTGTTGTGTCAAGGATTGTTGCCCTTCTATAGTGGTTTGTAGATTATCGTTTAATGTACATCAATGTGGACTGTATGTGTTGAGTTTTGTCCCTGTACTTGTTGGTACATGTAGGTAGTGCATTTGGTTAAAGTGTATATACTCTGTTGGGTCCCCCTGATACTCTTGTTCCGTGTTCTGGTGTGGCATTTTTAATTTTACTCAAGTGGCTTGCTGCCCAAACACTGTTTATTAGTATTACTACTTACAAACGATCACAGTGTCATCAGGATCTCTAATTAATTCATTTGAAGGTGTTGCTTGAAAATATTGCCAACTTACAGCAGGCCACAAGATGAAAACTTACTTTTGTACTTTAAGTATGGTTAGTTTGTTCATATATTATTATAATAATATGCTCTATGTGTTTGCGAGTGAAAAAAAAACACAATGCACAACAGATCATGAGTCTTACCTCCAGGTGGTTGCTTTGCAAGTGAAATTGCAGAACTGAAAGCACAGGTTAAACTCCTGAATTTGAAAGGGAAATTATGACATCCCTTTCAAAAGAAAGTTAAACAAACCAGGCATCATACCACTTGAACAGTTACAGCACACTGGATTATGTAAGGGAATGTCATTTGGCGCCAGGATCTTTTTTATTATTATTATTTTCTTAGCAGACTCCCTTATCCAGGGCGACTTACAATTGTTACAAGATATCACATTATTTTTACATACAATTACCCATTTATACAGTTGGGTTTTTACTGGAGCAATCTAGATAAAGTACCTTTGCTCAAGGGTACAGCAGCAGTGTCCCCCACCTGGGATTGAACCCACGACCCTCTGCTCAAGAGTCCAGAGCCTTAACCACTACTCCACACTGCTGCCCACTTTCACTCTCACCCCAGTCATGTGTGAGATTTACAATGAATCATAAATGGAATTTCGTGGGGGACCAGGAACATCAAATAATGCTTTACAGTCAGCACTCAGATATCCGTTACCCATATACATGTCAGTCGCGTTTTACTGCCCTTGTATTAACAATAAAATAAATCCTCATTTATATATATATATATATATATATATATATATATATATATATATATATATATATATATATATATATATATATATATATATATATATATATATCACACACACAATTTCCGACTCCGTCACGTTTTCTGATACAAAGCCCATCCATCGCTCCAATGTTACAATTTATTTGAATATCCATCACAGCCTGCATTTTTTTCTCTCGCCTGCCAAATCAATCTGTTTTTATTGTGCAGTTACACAGTGCTTCCCCCAGTTTCACCTGACGAAAATGCAGCCTTCCTCTATTAGAGATGCTGCTTCGGTCAGCATTTTTAAATGAAGATTAAAGACTCATTTTTGTAGATCAGCTTTTTTAACCTAATCTAGATATAAAGTTTCTGTTATTTATTTTTATCTGCTAACTTTGTATTTTATTTGTTATTCTTATTTATTTTATTTTTGTCCTATCTAGATATTTGCTATTTATTGTTATTAATAATATCACTGTATTTTGTTAATTGTGTGATTGTACTGTGCTGTCTTGTTTCTTGATCATGGTATATACTGTCTGTAAAGCGCTTTGAGATACCATGGTATGAAAGGCGCTATATAAATAAAATAAAAATTAAAAAATAAATAAAGTAAAAATAAAACAAAGCGAACGAGACAAGCTAGGGTAATGTACAGTTAATCATTAAACAGTTTTAGATACTGTGATGTATTTAAAAAAAAAAATCTGTGATCTTTAGTTGTTTTTGTGCATTTTCATTATTGCAAGTGATCTGTGACATTAGGGCCTTATCAAGCACTATATTCTGCAGTTTTGAATACTGACTTTGGATACTGTTTTATTTTTTTATTATTATCTTTTGCTAAATTGCTTTACCTTTTACGTTGCATGCAGTTCTGAGCATGGGTAACATTTTGATTTCATTATGCTGTTCGGTCATTAATAGGGAATTTTACATATTGCTACAATACATACCGGATTTAAAAGTATGTACTGTATTACAGTCCACGTGTCATCTCTTTTGGCAAATGATATTTTCAGAATTATATCGTTCTGAATTAAAGTACTATTTCTGTTGAAAATATAGTACTGTACTGTACTGATGGCTTTCTGCACGAGGTATTAATTATGTTATTAATTATAAGTTTTACATTATGTGTATGTGTGTGTCTTTTATAGTTAAGTTGTTTTTAATCATTATGTTTAAATTGTGTGTGAATGTGTTTTTATAGTCGTTTTAATGTGTTTACTAATTCAGTTGCTTTAATATGCTTTTATATTAAGTTTCTATACAGTATTGTATACGTTTCGAGTGCTTTCATTTCCCATCGGCAAAACCAGCTACGTGCAGTTTTGCATAGCCTAACAAAACTCAGTCACAGATGGGTGTCTGAGCTAAATGCCAAAAGGCAGGAGATTAGCAGAGATAGTGTGACAGAAGTCATTGGACAGAAGTAAGACAAATGGGAGTGGAGTCAACAATTGTTTACAAAGGTATAAATATCAAACATTGTAAAGTTTTGTCTTTTCATGTCTTTCGAATTGACTCCATGGATATGCGTGCTTTCTAATACAAACATTTGCACTGAGCTGTACTGAGGCCTTGTCCAAAGTCAGTTTAAATCTCATGCTTATATGATTGTATTGGAGGTATACCTTTCTTGTATATAAAGTGTTTTTGAATCAAAAAACATTTGTCAGCTTCATTTTTTTCAGTATGGAACCAGCAAAACCAATATTGTACATCTAAATGGAAGCCTACTTATTTTAAAACACAGTCCTTTCAGCTATGTATTTTTGATATTGTATGGTTTTTGTGTTCCCTGAAAAATGGACAAGGGTTGGAACGGGCCAAAATGACCAAACAACTAGCTCTCACTAAATTACAAGGTCCAATTAATAAAGGATGTCTTAAATTGCCAAATTTGAAATATTATCATTTTGCCTTCTCTTTAACTCAAATAGCTTCTTTGAGAATGACAGGGAATGCAAGACGAAATTGGGTAAATATTGAAACGAAGATGCAAATACCCTTTTCCCCCAATTGATTTCTTGGAACAGGAACAGCCTGAGCAAATGCGTTGTAATGCTGATGTAGCTCATACTGTTCAGTCTGGGCACAGACACATGGAATGCATCAGGACTGCCCTATATGGAAAAATCATAAATTAAGATAGGAGGTAAAAGTGTGAATTGGGGAAGTTGGCAAAAAAGGGGTATGCATTATATTAAAGACTTATACACAGAAGGAAATTGACACATTTGAATGAATACAAAATAAGTACAACATTCCTAGGACTGACTTCTGAGGGTACCTGCAGCTATGTCACAGCCTAAGGGTTTTTTTAGGGAGCGGTCTGAAAATGTAGTTCAAGTTTTTTAAATCAGTGGATGCATAAGTCTCACCAAGCTTCTGGTGCATATATATATACAGTACCAGTCAAAAGTTTGAGTACACCTGCTTGAAACCAGGTTTTTCATTATTATCTATGCTTTTAACTGTATAAACTTGTCTATAAACACTTAATATTTCATTATATGATATGTGTACTTACTGTATATAAGCTGATAATCATAAGTGAATTGCATTCAAAAATGTTATTTTTAAATGAAAATGTAAATCTTGTCAATTTCAATGAAATGGTCACCCAAAGCAAGGGGATTTTAGTCTGAAGCCCAAGTCAGTTAAAAGTCTGAAATGTGTATAACACGGTGTTAGAACACTGGCCTAAGTATAAAAGTGTTTTTGTTAGATGTTCTCCGAGTTAACTAGCATGTTACCTAATTAACCTTTTGTCACCAATTATTGTTAACAGGTGAGGGTCCATTATTACTATAAATATAGGTAGCATAGGCACAAGTTTGTCATTCCTGAATGTAAGGGAGCAGAAAATGGCAAAATACGCTCAGTTAAGCAAAGAAAAAAAGACAGTCTGTAATTACTTTACGAAATGAAGGTCAATCTTTAAGACAAATCGCAAGAACTTTGCAAGTGTCTGTAACTGCTGTGGCCAAGACCATCAAACGATTTGAAGACACTGACACTCATGAGGCCCGAACAAGGTCAGGCAGGCCAAGGGTGACCTCAGAATCAGAGAACAAGTTCATTCGAGTCACAAGTCTGCGAAACCGGCGATTAACTGCCCCTGAAATACAAGCTCAGCTAAATGCTACTAGAAGTACAGATGTTTCAACAGCAACTGTTCAGAGGAGATTGCGTGAAGCTGGCCTAACTGGAAGAATTGCTGCAAAGAAACCATTGTTAAGAGTGCAGAATAAGAGGAAGAGACTTGCCTGGGCCAAAAACACAGAAACTGGACGTTTGAGGTGGAAGTCGGTCTTATGGACCGATGAGTCAAAATTTGAAATATTTGGGTCCAACCACCAAGTATTTGTAAGACGCAGAGAGGGTGAGCGCATGAGTTCTGCATGTGTGGTTCCCACTGTCAAGCATGGAGGAGGCAGTGTCGTGGTCTGGGGTTGCTTTGCTGGTGACAGAGTTGGTGATCTTTACCAAGTCCATGGCAAGCTCAACCAGCATGGCTATCATAGCATACTTCAGAGGCATGCCATTCCATCAGGATTACGGCTAGTTGGGTAGTCCTTCATTCTTCAGCAAGATAATGACCCAAAACACACCTCAAAGTTGTGCAAGAACTATCTGGCAAAGAAGGAAAGTGAAGGACAACTCAATCTAATAACCTGGCCTGCCCAGTCTCCAGACCTCAATCCCATAGAACTTGTATGGGACGAACTGGACAGAAGAGTCAAAGCAAAGCTACCCACAAGTGCCCTACTTCTCTGGGAATTGCTGCAGAAGAGCTGGGAAGACATGTCGGGTGATTTCCTGCTGAAACTTGTTAACCGAATGCCTCGTGTTTGTGAGGCTGTTATTAAGGCAAAGGGTGGCTATTTTGAGGAATCCAAGATTTAGTGACAATTTTCAATTTTCTTGAACATTGCTTTGATACTCCTTATGTTTTGTTTTGTATATTGTAACATGTGTTTTCATTTTCAAGTATTTACAGAAACGTATACGACGTAAAACATTGTCAGTTATGAAAAAAACCTAGTTTCCAGCAAGTGTACTCAAACTTTTGACTTTTGATATACATTCCTTTTTAATAGATAATACAAGCCCAACCTGACTGGAGTCAAAATAGCATGGGAGCGGTACCTGGGTATTACGCTGAGTCAGGAGGACTGGGGAAATCTCCTTGCTAATATGAACAGACCCATGAAAAACGCACATCTTACATTTAATAGTTTTTAAAATACTACATGATTTAAAAAAAATAAATAAGGAAATGTCATGAGGATTTATTTATCTCCTTTCATGAAGCAGACTGTATTGTCACTAGTTACTGTTTGAGGTAATCAGGTACACTAATCTCAAGCGTCCTCACCAGGACGAATTAATGGTTAAGAACGTTCATCAACTCCAAGAGGGGCAATAGTTTTTTAACATGAAAGAGAAGATGTAATATATAACCACTCACAAATGTAAGTACAGTGGTACAGTATTAGGAGAAATGGCTATTTGTCTCAATGAGTGACAGTGACACAAATCTGTTAAGGTGTAGGTTTCATTGTGGGGCACCTCAGTTGTGTCCTGGAATGACCAGTTTGAAATTTGCATCGCTGATGCAATTCACATACATATTTAAGAGGGCTACATGGTAACTGGTGAGCTCTGTTTGTACTCTCAGTACAGTTATCTATTTTCACCTGTTCACCAGGAGGCAAGGTAGAGCCTAGTTATATTCTCCTGGAAAGATGGGGTTCCTGACCAATAGGGGTGGACGTGCCACGTCAGTGTTGGACAGTAACACTTTACATGTAATGCATTACTGTAATCAGATTACATTATTTAATAACTTGAAACTGTAATGGCTCCTTTTTCAGACAGGTAACAATGTTTCATTACATTTAAAAAAAGCACTACGGCTAACACTTAACAAGGAAATCAGAAAGCGGTTTGACAGTGCAAGTCAAACCTTACAGTACATGTTACATGAACCCGCTTTTTGTATCATCGTGCTAGAAAATGGCATCAGAGGAGGGAACGAGTGGGTTCGATAGCTGGATCTGTAAAGCATATTTCCAGCTGCAAGTTATGATTCCGTTTTTATTCAATGACACATTTAAGGGTAATGGTCAAATTCGGAGCCCTGTTCTGTGTGTGCTGTATCCCATTTGAACATGTTTCTGATTGGTTTACAATAGCTGTCATTCATATGGGGGTGGGGGATGGGAGGGGGGGAGAATGTATTTGCAAATGCTGACTCCTTAAACTATTAGAGAAAAGTTGCACTAACCTAGTCAGTATCTTACTCGCAAAGAGGGAAACCTTGTTTCTTCCACTAGTTCTTCAAAAACAAGAACCTAGTTACAAATAACTTATATTACATAATTACAAAAAAGTCCCTTTCTGATTAAAATGGTGGTGTCTTGATGTCTTCTTTGCCATGAGATTTAACTAGTGCAAGCGGCATGAACCCTGCTTATTAAGATACTAATCTTCTGGTGCTTTTCTGGGATGTGACTGCATTAAAACAATGCCATAATAGCAGTATAGAATATGCAACATTGTAACTGCTGTCCATATGTATTCTTAACACCTGAAGCTTAATGTGTCCTGGATTATGTTTTTAATTGTGAATATAAACATAAACAACAGTAACTAGCCATGTTTTACTACAGTATAATGATAATGTGTACCACATTTGGGCAAGTGATGTACCACTAAGCTACAGTATAGTTGCAATTTAAAAATGTATCAGACGGGAATTAATTCTTATTGTATCATAGTCTGTGACAAGCTCAGATAGTTTTGTGGACTACCCAAAATGAAAGACAAAAAAAAAAGAATAACATAATATTGTGACAATGTTTCAGTCCTGTAGGTGTCTCAGTGCATCCTAAAACATTTGCATTCTTTTTTGTTAATTGTTTATGAGACTTGTAGTTAGCACACCAGGAACTGTTCTGGTACATTTCGGAGAAATATGACTAGATACTGTATTATGAAAATTATTTTTGGAAAAATTAGGGGAAATGTAGCGTGGCAAAAAAAAAAAAAATGTAGATCTAATTCCTACAATGTTGTTTTATGGGAAGTTGTTATCAAAGTGTGATAGAATATGGTTTGGGAAATCAGTCCTTTAAAATCCCCCTCATCATTTTTTTTTTTTTACAGTAGTGGTCCTCTGTGCTACTGTTAGGTATCTGTTTTGATTCTCACTGTGGGTTTACACCTCTAGGACAGCAATAGTGGGTGTCAGTGTGTTTGCTGCTGGGTTTGACCACTGGCTGTTGTTGTTTGACTGTTACTGTACCCATGGTTTGGTATTTTCCCTCTCTTCCTCTGTGTAATGGATATCTTATCATGGTTTTTGGGTTTCCACTCTGTGATCTAGTTCGTTCCACTTCACATTATCAGGTTTACAGTAATGTCCATCAGCACTTTCACCAACAGACTCAAAATAGAACTGTTAGTGTTGTTTTGAAACGCTGTCTTTAAAACTGCTTACGACGTTAGCTGTATCAGTTCTCTATCAAAATCTGTGTGGGTTTGCAGATATCTGTTATAGTTGTCTATTGTTAAACTTGGACTGAATGTTGTTTTTTTTTTTTCGTGGATGATGCATGAGATCAGAAATGTTTCAGATCCCTTCAACAATGCTTTAAACTGGCCACATTGAAGTGTGCAAAAACCATCAATGTACTATGTGTGATAATCATGGTGACTGTTTAATTTTTGTTCCTTAAGTGATCAGTGTTTCATGCCTGGTAAAGCTATATAACCATGAAACAGTTTTCCAAAGTAAAAAAATTGAATATACAGTATAGTACATCCTATCAATTACTGCACATGTATGCCACAACATAAATAAACTCCATTCATGACATCTACCATACTATGCTGAAAGCCAAATTAATGTTTGCATTTTAATATTCAATTGTTTTAAATGTTGAAAAAAGTGTGTAATTAGTACCATATAACAATAAATCTCTGAAGAGTGATAAACCCATAACCCTTTCAAATGACCTTCTCGACAAAGAAGGGATTGTATATCTGTCCATCTGTATGTCATTACATTTATGCATGTTTCTGACAAATGGTATTCTGTACCATACTGTTGATGTATGTCATAGTCATCAACCTTTTCATCATACTGACAGGTCTAATTTTGAATATTATAGTTGTGGCAAGGGGCAGGGAGTGGTGAGGGTATGGATTGGGTTACCATGGCATGTACTACAAAGCGGTGATAGGATTAGATTAAATACTGGCATCGATTGGATTAAGTGATGAGGATTATTATTAAATTAACCATTCTGCTGTATTATTTTCAATCATGTACTGCCGCAGCAGTGAATCACTCATCCAGACTGAATCAGAAGCTACTCTGAGGCTGATTATAATAGAACTATTGTTTTAAAATATAGAGATAAGAAATTTAAAAGCCCATCACAAACAGGAAAACACGCTGTACATATCAATCCTGTAAAGAGGAGCGTTTTCAAATAGCTGCTTTGTATTGTGTGCTTGTTCCTAGGAATCGGAAGCTCAGTTTTCCTTTGTGCAGTGAGGGGAGAAATAGCCAAGGGCAGAATATAGGACTTATCCTATCACAAGTTCAGTGGGATCTGTGAAGACGGATTTAAGATTTTCTTTGAACTGTATAAAGAGCTAATGTCTTGGTCATGCAGGATAACGATTGCGGGGAAAGCTTTAATTGACCCTAAATAAAGCTATTTTTGAGTTGAACTGGAAAGCAACATTTCAATCAGCTGAGGTAAGTTTGTTTCTTACATTGTGTTTTTGTTTGTTTGTTTGTTTAAGTTTGGTAACCAGGATAGATTTGTTGAAATCACCATCTTATTAACAAAGTTTCTAAAATCTTAAATTGCCTTATGGAGGCAAGAAAGTCTTATCTATTAGACTGCCTTTAATAACAGTACAAAGTAGAAGCTGTAGATGCGCTGCAGTGAAGCAATAGTCTTCTGACACAATTCAGCTATAGCGAAATATATTGATTATGCTCATTATGTTCAATGGTATTGATAATAGGCAGGATGTAATTTTGAAAAGTAATAGGTGACTGACCTACATACATAGACTAAAATACAGTACATGTAGTCTATGCCTGTAGGTCAGTACATACACTGCTGTGCAAAAGTCTTCGACATATTCAGGAGTTACAATGTATATCGATGTTGTGAGCATTAGCGGTTTACTCCAGGCCTCCGCTGGTGTTTTCTGCTGTTGTGCAGCTTTGTCTGTTGTTGATGCAGCTTGGTTTGGGTGGGGGGAGGCCAGGCTTGTCGTTTAGCGGTCTTTGGCTTGTGTTGATCAGGGTCTTCAAGAACTGCAACTCAGGGTGAACTGTGCATGGGCAGCTGGTGTGAGGTGGTCTATCACATTTACCCAATGTTTCTCAACAGAGAGGGTGGGGGAACGAGGCCATTAGAAATCCTTTAAATTGATGTAAGGCACGGCAGGATCACATAAACAATGTGCAATTGAGACACAAAAAATGTGAAGAGTAGAAACATGCAAAAATGTTTAAGACTTTTGCACAGCAGTGTATATATTATTGCTAACATTGTTGATGACTTTGATGAGCTTCTAAAGATAATCCTACAGAAGCACCCCCCCCCACCACCACCACCAAAACCAAAAACAGTGATATTCTACAGTGACGTTTTTCATTGTGGCTTAGAGTATCGGCAAATGGAGACTTCAGACATAGTTATTTTGCACTGTCTTACCATTAATGCATGATCTAAATGCACAAATAGAGCAAGCTTCCCTTTTTCCTTTTTTTGCTGAATTTAAAAGGGAATGCCCAGTTACAAAAAACAATCTCAACTTAAGCTCTAACTCAGTGATTGCATTTGGGTGTGAACGACTGAATTCCTGCGCCTACTGTATCTCTGGTTTGTTATTCTTTTGGATAAGTCATTTTGTTTTCTTATGTGTTCTAGTTCAGGGTTTAACATCTGTTGAATAAAAAAAAAAAAAGATTTGTTATGTATGAAGGCTGACAATAGATTTGCTGTAGTGTGGCTCACTTTAGACCAGTTTAAACAGTTTTTTTTTTTATTATTACTTGTAAATAGTACTGTATTTGCTTGAGTATAAGTCGAGAAACTTAACCCCGAAACACAACCCTGAAGTTAGGGGGGTCGACTAATACACAAGCAAAAACCCCCTTATGTCAGCAAACCTTTAATGACTGCAAAAGTCATGGCTGATGTGTGGTTACAGCAATCCCCATCTGTACCTATCAGGTTTAAGGACCAGGGGAGCCCTATGGCAGGCATGCATTCAGTGCGCGAATTCACATACAGTACTTAGCCACGCACCTGCACCCTGCCCTCCCCCTTGAATCCTCTCTACATTCCCGATTTTGTTTTTTCAAAAGTTGACAGGTATGTAATAATAATAATAATAATACTAATACTACTACTACAACTACTACTACTACTAATAATAATAATAATAATAATAATAATAATGTTACCTTTTCAATTGCATGACCCTGCAGCATAGTGCTTCTATGAGAAAAGCAGCATATCAATTGTTGTGGGCAAATTATTTATTTATTTCTTAGCAAACACCCTTATCCAGGGCGACTTACAATTCTTACAAGATATCACATTATTTTTAGAATTACATTATTTATTTATTTATTTTACACATTATTTTTACATACAATTACCCATGTATACAGTTGGGTTTTTACTGGAGCAATCTAGGTAAAGTACCTTGCTCAAGGGTACAGCAGCAGTGTCCCCCACTTGGGATTGAACCTACGACCCTCCGGTCAAGAGTCCAGATCCCTAACCACTACTCTACACTGCTGCAAATCCTTGTTACCCTCATTGCCAGAGCAAATGCTTCTAATTTCTCTCAAATCAAAACGCAAACATCTCAAGATTTGGCGAAAACGATTCTGTGACATTGTCTATATATAAAAAAATGAGTCCCAGGTTTGTTTACATCCAGAGCTGTCACGTAAAACACAGACGCAGTTGTGCAGCCAAACCACACCACGTCCCACATTCCATTGATAGATTTAGGAACTCAAACACCTGAAGGGCACTCTAACAACAGTTTCGATTTCAGGAGCTACTTTTTGTTTTCTGTTACACTAAACTTACCATCTCCGTTTCAATAACAAACAAAAACATTAAAAAAAAATTATACCTGAATCCCGCCCTCACAATGGGGGGCTCGACTTTTACACAAGGTCGACTTTTACACGAGGTCGACTTTTACTCTTTTGTTGATTCCAAAATTCCTTAATTCTTTTTTCTGTGACAGCCATTTTATGCTTGTTGAATAACAATTACAATAAGACACAGACAAATCAGGTGTTCTAGAATCTATAAGATGGGTACTGTACCACAGCAGGGAGGGGGTTAAAATCCTCCCTGCGTAACACATGTGCGCAGGCACATTTTTGTTAGTAGTTTAATTGTTTTGCTTTATTGTTTAGTTAGATTTTGTTTTATTGTTAATTATCCCCTGCACCTGGTAGTTATTGTAAATTAGAACCAGGTGCAGGGTATTTAAAGAGTGCAGTGAGTTTGCTCAAGGCTGCTGTGTGGTGTGTATAGGAGCCCGCTTGTTGGTGTACACAAGCGTAGAAAAAGAAAAGAAAAGAAAGGTAAACTGATGTGGTTTTGTTTGAGTGTTTTGTTTTTGTCACAGGTAAACAGCTTGGCTGTCCTGTTTATAGGTAGGTTCCAGTGTTCTATGTTTTAGTTAAGTGCTCAAAAAAGAGCTAGGTGTTTGTTTTGTTTATTTGGTTTTTGTGTTTGTTTATAAAAAAAGATAGCACAAGTGCACCTTAAAAACCTCCAATCTGTGTTCTGGGTCTATTTTTAAAGGGGCAACGAACCCGAGTGGGTGCGGTTCCTTTACAGTACCCACAGGTATTATCACACTTACGAAGGCCTAAGCCAGAAACATTTGTCTACTTTGATGAAATCCAGAGACACCACCTGCTAGAATCTTTTACAAATAATACATATCAACAAAACAACATCATCCAATGATTCGGAGAGAAGTGGCAAATTGCCCCAACGATAAACTAGGAAAATTGATTTTAAAAGCAAACAGTCTTTGAGCCAGTGATGTATTTGAAGCAATTATGTCTTTGTCTTTTTTCAGAGAGTGTTATAAATGCTGAAGGTCTTAAGGAAGCTTGTTTCATTTTTTTGTGTTGGTCGTTAAAGTGAGCATGGATTCAGAGGATTCCTGCTAAATGCAGAAGCAAAAATAAAACTGCAACATAAAAAAAATTGGATGCTGTGTGTCCGCAGACATAGTAAGCTTCTTGCACGTCAGTAATTGAGTCCCAATTTTGTCTCCATGATGATACGAAGTGAGCTGTAAGCAGTGTCCATTAATATCTGAAATCAACATGTCATTGTTTACTTTGAGCTATTTTGCCTGCTCTGGGGATCTCTTGGCTGACCTATAAGTAGAAACGCTGTGCAGCTGTACAGGGGGAACAAATCAGGTATTCCCTACGACAGGCAGGAGAGGCGGATGAACAAGTTAAATCATTTACCTCAACATTATTGCTCATTGCCCCTGAACTCAGTGTATCAAAGATCAACTATTTTTGGTTAGATTTTTTAATGTAATTTTAAAGTTTTCGACTTGGACGTAGAGCCAGTGCAATTACTGTAGTTAGTTTTTTGGATTACAGTTTTCGGAGGCACTGTATGAACATTAATAATGCCTACTTGCTAGTCAATAATGTCGATTGGATTTTCATGAACAATGCTCGTTACTAAATAATAAAAGCATTCCCAGTGAGGGTAAATAATGTATATGAAAGATCATGCAGTGCTGGCATTAGTTTACAGGGTCATCTGGAAAAACATTATTGATGTTCAAATCAATAATAAATCCAAGAGATGGAAATGCAGGCCATATTCATCATTATAAGAGCACCAGTGAAAAGAAGACACAAGCATTGAATAATGCACCCAAACCAAAACAGTGAATATGAAAAAAAAGGTTCATATATATATTATTATTAAGAAGATAGTACAAAAATTAAGTTCAAACACACCATTTTAATCCCCTTAAAAAAAAGTTATGCAACAAATGTATTCTACGTTGTTGGCTTGAAACATCCACAGAGACATGCCTGCAGTATGTAAATCATTTTACATTATGCACTTTACCTGTGCGTGCGGGAACAGCTGATTATGAGCTGATAGATTAGTTAGTGATAGATTTACTTTTTTTTAAGAACCTACTGAGGATACCAAATCAGGAGATCAGGAGTAAATAAACCAAGCAATATAACCAGTGCCTCCCTTTGAGAAATTTGTAAACACTGTAAAATTATATCAAAGCAACCTGTAGAAGCAATAACCAGCTTTTTAACTAATCCCTCCTATCGAGAGTCAATAATGGCCAATTATGAAGATGAACAAAAAATGCAGTAATCAAATATCAAAGAAGGTACTTGTTGGATAAGCTCATGGAATCATTGTATTTTATTGAAGTAGGGAGTCTGACATTTCATATTGATCACTCTGAATGTATTGAGCCATATTCCTTTAATAAAATCATTCAATAAACAAGCCAGCATCATGGGGGACTTTATACAGCACTTAGTGAGAGATTGAGAGAAAAAAAGGGGGCAGGGCAGTGAATCTTGAAACTTTCTTCTGTTCTGCAAAACAGATGAAAGTATGTGGGTGTGAGCCGTGAGTCCATGTCAGATAGATTCTGAGTTCACTAGCAAAGGAAATCCTGAGTATACAGTACTATTAACTTCACTATCTTTCTTGGCACTCCACCTGATTGCTTCGAGGTACTTTTCTACTAAAGGAGACATGTCCAGGTCACTTTGTAGTTAAAAAGTTCTTGTTTTGCCATAGGAGGACTGCAAAGGTAATAACATTTATATTTTACTACTACATCTAAGAGTTTATGGTGTAATTAGTAACAATATATGTGATATTGCGATAAGTAACAAAGCCTTATGGTTTTAAAAAGAAAAAAAAATCAATAATCATAAAAAATGTCTTTTTGTATTTTGTTTTATATTCTTTGTTCATGATGCACATACTGTACATAAAAATCTTTTCAAATTCACAAACTGTATGAACAAAAAATATTTAAAAAAATACATTTTTTGACAAAAAATACAGGGTAAAAACAAACAGCACACTGTAAAGGACACATCCTATACATTTTTGAGTGAAGATACTCACCTAGATTTGCAAGCCTGCCTTGGTTGCTAAGCACTAAATTAATGTTTTGGTTCATGCTGTGCAAGGATTGTGACCCCCGTAACAGCTTTAAAGAATGGAGCAATATCAATATTATTCTGGTGGCACCATGCTATGGGTCTACCGTTTTAATAAGTCTGTCAGTCTTTCAGTTGGACGTGCTTATCTAGAGGTCTGAAGCAGCTCTCCGGTTTAATTGGAGTGTTGACCTCTGACACCTGGATATTCACCTTAATGATTCTAATAAGTTATCATTGAAATCAAAGGCTCTAATTTAGGAACCAAATGCTTATGGTTGACATTTGAACTCTAGTTTTTTTTTTCATAGGTTACAATACTACAATGGAATTAAAGGAAGTTGTTACTTCCTGTTCTCTGAATCAGGCCTAATATGTTAATCAATACATTCCTTCCAGTTTTCACTGTTCCCCTTTTCTCATCACAGTGAACTGAAGCATAGGACCACATGGTACAATTTTACTGTCAATAGACCTCAAGCATGATAAGATGTCAAGATAAGAAGTACATTTAAGATGAATTGTCAGTGGTTTAATAATCTATACAAGCATGATCTGTGACAAGTATTATTACAGGAGAGTGTAACATTTTCATTAGATTTGTCTCTCCATCTGTTTCATTTAGAATTATGCCCATTACGATCCAAGTACTGTGTCAAAAAATTATTTCAAAATTAGCATATTAATGTATTAAACCCTAGGCTTACATTTTGAACTTGCCATAACATATTTTTTTTCAGATTACTTCCAGCCGTGCCATTATGAAAACAAAAGCTAGAGATATATTCCTACATTGAGATATATTCCTGTGTGGATAAACAAGCTGTCTTTTTTTTTTTTTGTACAAGCAAGGGGGATAGTTGTCTCTGAGTTTACTTGATGCTCTATTATCCTCTATTATGCAGCAGTGTTTTGGGGATACACTGTGCCTAAAGTTTTATCTTGTTAGACTCAATAGCAAGCAGGGGCAGCAGGGGAATTCAAAATGGATGTTGGGGAATGGCTGTGTTTGTGTACGCAGATAAGATTAGACAACATTAACATGTTTTTTATATATACATTACAAATATCTAAATAATGTATATACATGTAATTAAATTACAATAAAATGGATATATGTAATTGTTTAAGTTTGTACAGTATCTCATTTCACATAGGCTGTGCTGTCCTGTAAATTAGACCGATTGTGATGTTTGTTTATCAAAACTGAACACGGTCTTAAGAGTATTTGGAATCCCAATGAAAGTAAATACCTAAGAGATTATACTTTGATAGCATTTTAGATTGTGGTAGACCATCTGATCAGAGTATGTCAGTGCATTCTGTTGACTCACTGCATTTTCAGTCTCTCCTGAATTCCTTCACCAGCTGTTACAGATCACAGACCATGAACTCCAAAACACAAAACTGTGTTACTTAGAGTAATGGGGGAACAGCATTGGGGACACAGGGAATATTACTGTCCTTGAATAACAAGGGCTGTCCCCTGAAAACAATACCTCCACTGAGCACTTGATTCATTGCCCAGCACAATATTACAAAAATACGTTTGATGTAAATGTAAAAAAAAACATGGAGCTTGTGTAGTCCATATTTTTGTTTGGTTCGCAAACTTTATTTTTTGATTTAAGGACATTTTGTTTCATTCATTTGTTAAATGTTGTTTTGTGTTACCGTAAGGATTTTTTTTTTTTAAATCTGTAATCCACCTGACATTATGACATTAACAGACATTATGAGCTGACTTTTTAACCACAATAATGGCCCCATTATTGTAATAGGATGATTAAGATTCATTACAGACTTTTAAATGGTTTAATCTAATTTTCAGTAAGCTAAATGCAATTTCACTGGTGCTGTTTGGACTTAACGATTCTCTGGAAAAGTGCATCGGTCATTCAAGAAACATTTTCATGTTAGATAATAATTGATGGACCCTTAAGCTAAAAATGCACTATCCTTAAAGTTATTATGAAGACAACAGCCTTTTTCACATCATTTTACTATAGGAGTCTAGTGAATTTGAAGAGCTACAGAATTTGGGACTCAGTGTGTTCACCGCATTGAGCCCCATCACCTGTGGGCTTGTATATCTGTGTATGAGGTGGGGGAGAACCCAAGACCAGTTTATTCTCTATAAAGCAAAAGAAAACAGCCTTACTCCTCAGATATGCAAATAACACCAAATATACAGTTACAATTGTTTTGTTATGCAATTCTATTGTTATAGCATTTGTAATCTAGGCTGTTTTTTTCTAGGTTTTGTTGATGAGTTTGATATTTTTAGGACTTGAATATTTTATTTCTAAAACTCATTGTATACCGTCTTTACTCTAATTTAAGTCGCACTTTTGTGGCCAAAATAAAAGTTCAAATTTGGGGGGAGCGACTTGGATTTGAGGTTTTTAGTTAGGGAACCAATTTACATTTGTCCGTGTCAATTAATCTGGTGCGCTTGAAGAAGACCAACTGTACACAGTACTGCCCACTACAGATATTACTCTCGGTACAGTACCGGTATATTAAAATGACTGCGCAGCATCCTTCATGAACATTTCTTAATGCAGCTTTTAAAAGAAAAGTAATTTTGCTTGCTGAAGAAAAGAGAAACTGCGGCATCTGAGATGTGTCAGAAGATGGAGACGCAATCGAAAGGCTATGAAAATCGAACATGTTCTGTTATTTCTTTTCCTTTTGAAGAGAGTGAAAAGTGTTCTAGGCCCGGAGAATTCCTTTTGTAATATTCATTGTAATGACACAATAATGTTTTCAAACTAGCAATAAGACACTCATAACCACTTATTTAGGCTGTTTCTTTCAAATTTTGTAAAAAAAAAAACTATCACTGTCAGAACAAAAATGATTGATTGTTGTTGCTAATAGTCTGTAGAGGTTATCAGAGAAGCTATTCTAAATAGTATGTAAAAAAGGTACAGTGCCACAATTCTGAAACTATAGTCATAATCAGAGATAGCAGAGGCCCCATGCAGTACTGGAAATGCTTTCATTGCATTTTTATTGCGTGGTGTGCTCAGTGTCCTACTGGAAATAACCTGAAATACTAGACAAAGAACACATATCTTTCAAGGACATATTGGCAGGGGGGAGGTGATGTGAATGCCCTGTGCCAGCAAGTCATATCGGACGAGGAAGGCCATTTCAGTTTCTCATTCACAATCGGCACAATGCCAAAGATGTGTGTTCTGGTTTAAATTGCATTACCTGGGACTGGAGTGGAATATTTTTTTTTATTTTTTTATATCAAAGCAAGGTAGTATTGTGGCTTGATTAGATTAGACTGCAGCAAGCAGCCATGTTGGCGATGCAAAGACATCTATTCCACCCTGCTTTGAATAAAGGTTAATTATTATTATTTATTTCTTAGCAGACACCCTTATCCAGGGCGACTTACAATTGTTACAAGATATCATATTATTTTCACATTACATTATTTTATTTATTATTATTTATTTTTTTTACACATTATTTTTACATACAATTACCCATTTATACAGTTGGGTTTTTACTGGAGCAATCTAGGTAAAGTACCTTGCTCAAGGTTACAGCAGCAGTGTCCCCCACCTGTGATTGAACTCACGACCTTCCGGTCAAGAGTCCAGAGCCCTAACCACTACTCCACACTGCTGCCCTAATGCATGTAAACCCTGAATAAATCACAGGTGCGTGCATGAAGAGTGTAATGGTGCCACTGGGCCTCCAATGACACCATTATGTGGAAAACTGTCTAAAATGTAATAGTTCTAAAACATGCAGGATGACATTTTTAGATTATATTTTCTGTCTGTTCTGTATTTTTGTGTTTCCCATGATTCCAAGGCTTGAAGTATTCAAGTTCCTAAAAATGGGCCATGCTAGTTACAGCTGTTCTACTGTAATGGCTGCAGCATATTACAGTGACCAAGTGTCTATTATGGTAATACATTTTAAGCCTGAGTGTATAGTATTTTAGCTTAAGTATCATTTTAGACAAAGACCCTGTTATTGTCATAGGACCCCCACCAATTCTGACCCAAAGTAATTTTCAAACATATTTATCACTTTAGCAGTAGCCCTCAATTTATAGCCTCAGGGTTGTTAAGCCGATTTGGAGTCATTAAATAGTTATTGCTTGGAAAAGGCTGTAGTGAATTTGAGTTGCAAAGCAGTCAATTGAATAATAAATTGTTGAGACTTAAAAATAATTGCCCATAAAAAAATGATTAGGGTTAGGATTGAGGTTATATACTGTATGAACTACAATGCACAGTACTGGTTTCTTTATTACTGCTGCAGTCCTGTGCACAGAGCTGTTTTCGACTTTCCTCCGAATAACCCTGAAGGGAATTTATAAATTCATACCTGCAGCTGTCTGTGCTTACCAACCGGTGCTGCCAGTTAGAAAATGAAATGTTTTGTTTGGAGCATGAATTACATTTTTGAAGGCAGTGATTGACTTGCAATGTGCTTTGCTTGAGTGAAATTGTATCCTCAGCTGTTGCCAGTGGGAAAGCACACATTGCTGTGTGGTGCATCTCAGTTTGAACGTCTTTTTTTGTCCCTGTTGATTTAGATGTACTTTTCTTATGATGTCATCATAATTATTGGTTTGCATTATAAGGTCAGTCTTGTGTACCGTTAAAGTAGCTTTGTTTATTGTACTTCAAAAAGAAAAAAAAAATGTTGGCTATGCCCACAACCTACCCAAATGTTATACTTTTGTTATTTCTCTATTTGTTGTAGTTGGATAAACACTGCAGGTCAATTGCAGCGTACCAGTAATTTAGTCCACATCATGTGGACTAAAATGCGGACTAGAAAATCTCCATTACAGACATCTTGTCAGTCAAGCTAACTGACTGTGCTTTGTCATCTGCGCTAGCAGAGATACTGACATAACTGCACTCAACACAGCACGACCAACTATCAGTAGACGCTCTCCAGCACAGCGATAGACACCTAACTGTAGCCTTCTTTCTCACAGGAAAGTGTGCTACCAAAGGATGGACAGGATGATCTCTCAAGACTCACTGCACCCACCGTCCTTCAGCCGCTCCGTGTCCCAGGAGTCCCTGGACAGCGCTTCTGTGGACGATTACTGGAGCGAGGTGAAGAGCATCGAGGAGAGCGCTGAGAACGGGCAAGACCAGCATGCAGTGCCCGAGGTCAAGTCAGCTGATGGTAAGCGAGTCATGGAGACTTACAATTGGGACGCGGTGAAGGAATTTCAAGAGCAACTTTTGAAAGGGTAAGAAATATCAGAAGCATCTTCACCACGGCAATGTTTTGTTTTCTGTTTCTCCCATCACAAGGATGAAAAAAAGTTCAAAGCAACCCTGTGGCTTCAGTATAGCTCTCGGAATCATGTCTAACCTCCAAGCACATCAGAGTGTAACCAGTGTCTCCTCCTGCAATACTTCCCCTAGTCTATGTAAGAAATGCCGCATTTGTTCTGTCTGGTGTTTCTTACTGATGTAATATTACATCCACTAGAGGAAGTGTTGCAGAGGGACACTTCTGAGAGCCCTGTTGACCAAAACACAAAATGATACAAAGTGCATCTAAAAAACAAGAACACATTATATAAATCTGGTATTTAATACCCATAACAAAGTTGCTCTTTAAGAAAAAGTGCCTAAATTTAAATGCAACCAGATCTAACAATTGCAATTGCCACCGGCAACTACTGTTTCCCTTGTGTACACACCATTCTTCAAATTTCTCAGTTTGTATTCTATTGATTTATTTTAAATGCTTTATTTTTTCACCTATGAAAATGATCAAAAACAAACAGGCAGCTAAACACTTATAAAGAAAGGATGTTGTTAAATGCAGTATCAGCGTCAGCAAATTACAGGGAAGCCTTGACAGGAGTCATGGTTTAGTGGAGTAGGGATGGCTTTGAAACTGCAATTTTCCATGTTGGTTCCTTCTGGCACAGTGGCCCAACAGCCTTATCGGTATTAACCTGTGCTGGAATAAGGTCACTATTAAAGATTTGTTTTGTACATAAAAGAAACGCTCACTTTAATTATGGTACTGTATCCCTTGTTTTTAAACTCTTTTGGAACCTTTATATTTCAAATAAGGGGAAAGATAGGAAGGAAATGGCTTAAAACAGTAGCCACTGTTTACCAGTACAAAGTGGTTTATTGCCTGCAGATGGAGGAAGCTGTTGACTCTGGGTCTGGTTTCATGGTTTTGCAGAGGGGGAGATGGAGGAGGCTTGGCTTCAGGAAGCGGGGCTGTCCACACTGGTGTCTGGATCGCCGGGGGAAGAGCCTGCTGAGGCCCTCTTCTCAACTCTGACCCGCATGCAGGCCGCGGTTGTCAAAAAGCGCATTGACAACTACACCCAGACGCAGCGCAAGAAGAAGCCTGTCAGAGATGTCCGAGACATCTTCGCTGTTGAAGACTCCCCAGTGAGTATGAGGCTTGTTAAAACGAGAATTGTTATCAGTCTTCATATCTGGGTTCTGCTTGTTTCACAGATTGACTAATTTTAATCATACTTTGAAACAGATACTAGACTGGTACCATTTGTACAGTAACTACAGCTTTAAATGTGGGGTCTATTTGTGGCAGTTTTGCTATTGTATTTTTTTAATTATTTTTAATTATTTTAGTACAAAACTGCATAAGTGTGCTCTACAAGTTAGCAGAGTAATGTATCAGGTTGTGTTAGCGCCATTCAAAAATAAAAATAAACAATTATATGGATTTGTGGCAAAGTGGTAATCAGTAGAGCAGGTGAAGTGCAGGTGCAGTAATCCAACAAGAAAAGACAGACAACAAAGTACGGGTGAAATGGTTTTTGTTTTATTTGTATTCCAAATGGTCTGATGACCCAACAGTAAAAAATAGGAGGACTGATAATATACAGCGATGTGTATTGTGCAGGGAGTAATTATGGGTTGCAGACCCTAAACAATAGTCCAGTACAAATACACACACACAACATACAAACATTGTCACCAGTCCAAAGTGCGTGCTGTAGTGCTCGCTGTGAAATACAATTTATCCGTGATACAATGTGCAGGGTTGTCCGGGTTTAGTGCTGGCCGTGGGTGACAGCTCCAGATTGTGTTAGCCATCTAGTCTTAATAAATAAACAAACAGTACGTTTTCGACAGACAGAAAAAAACAAAACACTTGGTCACAGTATCGGTCCTTTCGGTTCTTAGCATAACCATCACAAGGAACAGATCACCTCACTACGTCCCCTTTATATACCGTCACCCGCTCCTCCAATCCACGGATGCCACACCGTTAACCTTTTGGGCCAATGATTTAGTGTACAGTAGCTCAGTCCCCTTTCTAGATGGCCGACTTCCGCCTAAACCCTGGGAATTGACTGTCGGGTCATCCAGTCCAGAGTACTCTGTTCCCTTTACTCAGCGCCCTCATAGGTTGGGAAGGAGATCTAACACCAAGAATCATTCGATTTCTGTCACAGGATTATTTTAATCATTCTGATAATGTGTATACCATGCTTAAGTGGTAATAGCTGATCTATTTTCGCACTACTTGTGTTTCTGAGTACTTCTTCCTGGTCTGGCGTCACCCCTACAGCCAACCTGCCACACAGTGTTATGTTACAATTGATATAGCATTTCCTGGGTTCTCACCGCAAAGCAATAACAGCCTTCGCAATAAACTATAATATAATATTAAAATTGGTATGGTCTGTCCTGAGATTCTACAGTTAAGTAAAACACAACGATTGGGCATAACCAAATTGGGGATGGGTGGTTCATTGTTTACAAATCATGCACAAAAATGCCTTCTCTGACCACAACATTGCATTTAATTTTGAATTTACCGACTTTTGTTGATAAAAAAACCTTCGTCTGGGAGGTTACTAGATGTCCTCTGCTTTTGACTAACTCTGAGGACACCTGTTTTTTAGTCCCGTGTGAATCCGGCTTTAAATAGCTGTTGTAAAACCGAGACCTTTAAGTACTCGACAAGTTTGCAATGACAAACAGGAAGATGGACATCATGGTTCTTAATAGGGCTATTTCAAGTTCATTGCAAGTTAGGAGTGTAGTTAATTGTTACTTACAGAAAAAATTATTACCCATCTGCAAAATCAGGTTTAATAATGTATGGGATTCAAACCAAGCCTCTGGTAAGGTAACCTCCAAAGGATTATTATATAGGATATTGTACTACCAAGTGCCTTAAATGTAGAGACTCCTTTTGATTTAAAGGAGAAGTAAGTATATACTAGAGATGTTAGTAGTGTTTAAATGTTATCCCGATGTTAAAAGTTTTTAATTTTGTCTAAATGTTTTAACGTTAGCAGAAATATGCAGGTGAAATAGAAATATTTGCTGTAGTGTTTACATAGTAATGTGTGATCAGTTTGTATTCATAGTATTCTCTATACAAGTTAGATTTGTGCATATTTAATCCTCAATCTTCACACATTTGGATTACCGTAAAAAAACTGTGTATAAATCGCAGTGATGTGTAAGCCCCCCTCCCCCCGTCCCCTTTTTGAGACAACAATTTCAGGAAAAAGCCTATAGAGCACACCGATGTATAAGTTGCTCCCCCTTTTAGGACCCCCTAAAAATACCTAGAAGGTTTTTACAGTAAGTCATTTTTATTGATTTAAGTATGTACTTACTATGCAATACAAACATAGTTCATGCTGTTCTTCTCTGAAAGAATACAACATTAATATACTACCCCATAACATACAAAATTACTTTTAAAACCAACACTTTTTTTTGGGCAGATCAACACAGCATTAAACTAGGAAGTGCCGTGCAGTTTGAAGTTTTGCATACATAGTATATTAGATCTATAATATTCAAAGATGAGACTGACAAGAAACAAAGGTCTGCTTTATTATGTGCAATTGAATTGTATGTATTGTTTTTGTGAGTTGATACTTAGTCAAATAATAGTGGCTAAAAGAGACAATTCATCACTGTGAAAATGAATCAACACTTCAGAAAGAAAGTACAATGGCAGGTGGAGCTTTCTCTTATTTTTATGTTCACGAACATCTTCCTTTTATTTGTTCTTTTTGTGTCCTTTTTTGTTATGATTATTATTATTTATTTCTTAGCAGACGCCCTTATCCAGGGCGACTTACAATTGTTACAAGATATTACATTATTTTTAACATACAATTACCCATTTATACAGGGGTTTTTACTGGAGCAATTGAGGTAAAGTACCTTGCTCAAGTGTACAGCAGCAGTGTCCCCCACTTGGGATTGAACCCACGACCCTCTGGTCAAGAGTCCAGAGCCCTAACCGCTACTCCACACTGCTGCCCTTTTCCCCAGTATTTTTTTTTTTATTAAATGGGAAGTTGTTGTCTACACACTCTTAATTTTACATATTGTTCTTTTCTCTTAACAAGCAAGCAGAAAGGTCTTCAGCACCACGATAAGGGGACCATAATGTTCCTCTAATCCTATAAACATGCTGTTCATCTCCCAGCAAGGGTATTATAAAAAAGGAGATGACCATAATCTACACCCACCATACATATGTATGTAAAAATGTGTAACTTAAACAGGTGGAACTTATAAATACCCAGATTCAGATACTCTGAACAACTCGTTTTTAAGGAGCGTTATCACCAAGTGTTACTCAGTAGATATAGAAGCTGTAAAATGTGACATATGTACGGGCGTCCTCTTAAGCTTTTCGCCAGGAAGATTTATCCACAGCAGGGTTGCTGAGATACAAGAAAATGCATTTGAAAGCCATGGTTATCCCTTCTTGGAAACCCATGATTAGCGCCCTGCCCATTTCACGGCCGGTAAAAACGTGACACGGACCGTGAAATTCATTCTGCACTGTGAAATCTGGTCTGTTTTGTGTACCACTAAAATCCAATGAAAAAAAAAGCTCATCATGAACTGGACAGGATTTATTGATTGACACTTGACAACAGCCAATAACTGGGTTCTACTCAGTGATTGGTCGACATGGGCATCTGGGGCGGGTTTAGTATGACCTACAGATCTTAACTGGTAGTCCTGTCAGACGAGTCAAATTAGACTTAATTTTAGGGATCATTACAGTGTCCAAAATAAATCAAAAAGTGCTACAATCATTAATGCAGCAGATCATGTAAAAGAATTTGAAAGCCAAATATATACCAAGTAGTAGTATAAGCAGAAAAATACATTAAAAACACAGCAGGACACAAAAAATAAATAAAATAAGTATGTCAGTAATTTCATAGACTTTACGTTTATATTTTTTAGCCTCTGGATATATTGTCCAGCTACAGACCCATCCCTAGCTCGGCGCTGTCTGTCAGTTCCAACAAACCGTGGATGCAGAGAGAGCTGTGTCTAAATATGGACATGTATTTATATCGCAGAGACAGGGAATGAAGAAAAACAGCATTTCAGAATATTTTTTGAGTTATTGTTGCATACAATGACATTTAAAACCAGAACAATTTTTTTTTTAATAATAACAATAACAGAAACGCAACAATCATAGAGCGATCCTCTGGATGTCAGTTTAATTTTCTTTTAGCGTTTCTACTTTGTTAACTACAGGCTTTAAATGTTTATTTGCTGTTTTTTAACTACATTATTATTATTATTATTTAGCAGACGCCTCTATCCAAGGCAACTTACAGAAACTAGGGTGTGTGAACTATGCATCAGCTGCAGAGTCTCTTACAATTACATCTCACCCAAAAGACGGAGCACAAGGAGGTTAAGTGACTTGCTCAGGGTCACACAATGAGTCAGTGGCTGAGGTGGGATTTGAACCGGGGACCTCCTGGTTACAAGCCCATTTCTTTAACCACTGGACCTCACAGCCTCCCTACTACAACTGCACATTGTAACAAGAAAGAAACTGTAAAACTGAGACTACAACTACATGTTCATACTTTGTTACACCACACTGAAATTTAAGATTTAATAGCTGAAACCATGAAATTTAAGATTTTTAAAATGTTATGACCATGAAATTTTCGAAAATGTACCGTGAATTTGATAGGGCCCTACCCATGATAAACTATGGTAAATACATTGCAAAGCTGTAATTACCATGCACATTTACAGCTGTAAAGTTGCAGGTAGTGAGTAAAAAGCTCTGTCATAATAAGAGGTTATGTGTCTCGTTAACTAGGTCATGACAAAATTCCAACAACAAAGTCATTGCATACTCCACTAACTACCGCCTTGATAGGAACACCTGAGATGCTACAAGTCAGTGCTCTGTATTGCTAAAGAACTCATATCAAACCAAATTTCATGAGGACGTAACTACAAGTAATAAAGTCAATGAGAGCCAGACTGAGACAGGCAAAGATGTATGGTGTATTTCTATGTATCAGAGTCCTTGGTGTTCTTGATGTTTGAGGAGACATAAAAAACAGTTGTATTTCCCTTTAAGTGAGAAGGTCAAAATCAGTGTCTGTGGGTAACAGAGCATTTGTCTTGTAAGGAGTTATTCTCAGTTTTACAGTTTCTTTCTTGTTGCAATGCGCAGTATTACTCATTGTGTCATGATTTGTAGTCAGCAGCTATAATAAGGAGTTGCTCCCAGAAGTATGAATTTCAGAGTCTATGCATGTAAGCACATAGTTTTGCAATGAATTGCCTTACAACTCACTTTTGTGTTCATGGCTTCTGTTATAGCTACATATTTGCCAGTGAAAGACTGCTTTATCCTAAAGCTTTAGGTTTATAGACCAAAATTATTTTTCCTTCCCACAAACTGCATCTTTAGGAAATGTATTTAGGCAAAACTAAGTTTGATTTGAGTAGGGGGATTTTTCTTAAAAGGAATGCTTTTCTCTATGAAAACTTCCCTCTCAGAACTGACAGGATTTCCCTTAACCTTCTGAAAAGTCTATGATTTGGGACTAATTCATATTTGTAGAATCGTTGGTTTAAAGGAAAACAAATATTTACAGTGCGTGTCAGTCCTTATATTTGTGTAGTGTTTACAAGAGCTTACAGAATGGCCACCTTACAAAGACCATGGTTTGGTTTACTGACTACAATAGAGCTATAAATCTACCTTTACCCCATATTATTATTATTATTATTATTATTATTATTATTATTATTATTATTATTTGTAGGGTTCAATGCAATGTTATATGCAGGAGAGGAATGCTTTGTCTAATCCCTGCCCTTATAGTAGATTTCATTTTCAGTGGAAATAAATCTTTTTTTAAAAGGTTTTTTATCTTGCCTTATCATGTTTTCCATGTTAGCATGACATCAGTGCAAGCACGTTGCTAGGGAAACCTGGCAGGCACTGGTCGATGGCCATCATACCTGCAGTACTCCAGCTGATACAGATATTTGGGTAATTTTTTCCTATGTCAACAGCTCATTCCAGTGTTATCTGCCTGACCATACACTTTTCATTTTAAACTCTTTGAATAGATTTTATTGAACACAGAGCTTAGACTACAACTGTGTAGTTCGAGGAAAACAGAAAAATGACAAGTCCATTCAATTACACATTTGTTAATTGAATACAATTTTAGTTAATGTGTCAAAATACAGATACGGAACACCACATTTTACTCAAGGTCAGGGAATGGGGGGGTCACTGAACAGCAGTTGTATGAATGTTTTTTTTTTAATTGCATTGTTACTTTTATGTGTGGTATGTTTATATGTGTGTATTTGTGCTAAAACATACAGTAGGCCTCTTGCATGGGAATGTGTCTTCCATTGTAACTGTATGTATAACGTTATGGTGTGGTTATGGACTGCTAATGCTGAGGAGCTTTCAGACAATCCGTTCCAATTTCACCCGCTCTATTCCATGACACATAACAAACAATACCTCATTCATGACATCAACTGTATTATTTTGAGTTTCTATTGTGCTTCATTCTGAATATCATAAGCCAGGAACCTCTCAGAATTCCATTCTGCTGCAAATCAGCTACATACCCCAGCGACTCTCTTCATCAAGTGTTTCCGTCTTTTCATTTAAATTGCCAATGAATAGATCAATTATGGTTTGATTTTGTAACCTATATTAACACTAAAGCTGTATAGAATAGTTATAAGAACAATCATTTGTGTGTGTGTAAACAGTCCTCAGGTCAGTTCACTTTTTTTCATATTCTAATATTCCCTCATACACAGATGTTTGCTGTCCTACAACCTGTTTTTTTCCAGTTTGTTATATTTCTGGTTTGTCTCTTTTTCATTCAAGATTACACCATTGCTGTGTATTGATTTACTGTACATATTTAAAGCGCAAGTGGAACAGAAACAGATATAGTAGATTTGTTTTTTTTTTCCACACAGCCTGTATTCTGCCCGGGAGCTGGTTCACCCAATAGCGCTCTGCTGGCATCCAAGCTATTTTTCCGGACACCAGGAAGATGTAAGTGTGTCTGATCTAAAACCTTGTGTTAGTGAACTTTTTTTTGTTAAACATGCAGTTGAAGGTTTTCAGGAAAAGATCAGAGTAGATCTCACAATTCATGGAAGTAGCCTGAGGATATGAGAGATTATTGGGGTGCTACGTTTTATTTTTATTACGTACTGTAATGGGAGCGAACACGGAACATAGGTCTAACATATATAAGTGGATTAAGACAATGACAATGGTATTTAATGACGGGCAGTCCCAGGATGTTTACCAACAATGGTAAGGTTTAACAGGCAGTTGATGTAGCACACGCAGGTGCTGAAAATAATGCGAAAGGAAAATAAACACTAACTACAAAATTAAAGTGCAGAAATAAACCATGGATCGGTGCTCCCCCTAATGCTGGAAGCCCCAAATAGGAGTCACTGTTTTAATTCCCTATCTAACTCACTGTGGGATATTTCAATTCCCGCTAACTATTTGTAATTGTGCAGCTGTTGCCTGTTTCTGCAGTACCAGACAGACTCCAGGTAAACTCGCTTCTCTCTCCCAGCCCATTTCGTTCGGGGTATCACAGACCTCTTGTGTCCTCTCGGCTTGCTCTACCTCAGCATACAAAGCTCTGCTGCACACTGTCGGAAGTCAGCAATCCTCCGAGCAGATTCCTGTCAACACACTTCATACGCGAGAGAGAAGGATACATAACAGTGAGTCTTATGCTCAATCCCGCGGCTCCACTTCCCAACCACTCACAGAGTGCCAGCCAAGCACCCCAGCTGACCTCTGCGTCAACACCATGATTGACAAGTGGAGCCCTACAGGGTTTCCTGCCCCACACCCCCCCCCACCCCCCACCCCAGCAAGATCACTCATGCGCCCGATAGCCAGCACAGATAACCCCTGTTACATCAACCAGAAACATATTTCTGAAACCTGTGAGTGTAATCATTGTCTTCCCTCCCCCAGAGTTCAGCTCCATTGGTAAGTAATCATGGCTAGGTTGCAGACACAATGTGTTTGTGTATTTGGTCAAATTGCGTTTAGTCAAACAACACTTCCACTGCTTAAAGCTTGGGCATGGAGCATGGATAACGGTACCTTATCCTTATCCTTATCCTTATCCTTAGGACCATTACATTAATCTACAGTCATTTTCTAATTTCATTTTGCTTCCTCAGGACATTCATGCTTAGTCTTTGCTATGTGTTTATTATAGTATGTGTTGTGTAATACAAATAAAAAAAAAACTTAAAACCTTACTGCTATTTTGTATATGTTTATGCAGGATTTTAATTGATCTTTTAAAATATGTATTTAAAGTGGAAAGCTGTGCATCAGACTGCAAGCTGAGCAAAGACAGCCCGTCATTGCCAGAAGAGTTGAACTTCGATGAGCCTTACTCAGAGTGTGCTCTTAGGAAAGACTGCCGGAGAAACCAGATAATAAAGAAGGATGATGCAACTTTGCCTGTAAGTAAACACTCTGAATGTGGTTAATCAACCTTACCATCTCTTCAATGCTGAGTATAATGAGTTTTTATGATTTGTTGGCTTTTTCTCGATTTTTTTTCAGAAACTTGCATGTTAAGATGTTCTCAAGAAACAGCACAACATATGGAATTAAGAAACATAATTTATGATATGTCTGGCATATCTTGTGAATTATGATTTTACATCCTTAATAAAAGTTTACCATAGTAAAAGCATAGGAACTTGTAATAAAGCATGGTGAACGCATGCTAAAGCAGAGGTAAGCATTGTAAAGAATAACAAGGTATAGTAAAGTATATTAATAAACATGTCAAGCCAGGGTAAATAATGGTAAATGCATAGTGTAGCAATGGGGGAAGCATGGTAAAAGAGCAAAAATACTGTGCAAAAAGTGATTGTTCAACTACAAAAACATAATATTGCCCTTGTCTTTTCTTGTTCTTCAGAAGTTTCTGATTCGTAAAGCGAAACTTGGGCTCACAGTCGTGGGAGACCTGTCCCAGGAGGATATGAAGAAAATTGGTTACATCTCGCTGATCGAGCTAACTGCCTACTTTGAAGCTCTGGGAATCGAGCTGAAACGAAACAGGACAGTGAAGACTAAAGTACGAGGTGGGTACCCTGGTTAAAATGGCTTTCACGTTACACTCAGATCACGTTGCTCTTACATAATGGAACTCATTCACATCAATTTTGTATTTCAGAATATGGCCTCTTTGGGGTTCCCCTCACAACACTACTTGAGAATGACCAAAAGAAGTTTCCTGGTTCAAAAGTACCCCTCATTTTCAAAAAGGTACATAAGAATTGTTGTCAATGTTAATTTTTTTATTTTAAATTTTAATTTTTTTTTTTATTTTTTGTTCTTTATTCCACACTTGTGAACACTTAATTCACACACTGTCATGCAATTAACATATATTGTGCTTGAGTTTCTCAGTACACCAAGAGAAATTGTTCCGAAAGAGAATAGTTAATCATATGTTTAGACGTTAGTTGGTTGGTTTTTATCAGGAGTGTCATTGTTTTAGTCCTTCAGAATTAGTCAGAACAGCTGACATTTCCTTATCACCATTTAGATATTTATTTCCAGATGTAGAATGAGTCTTTGTATTTGAGTGAGATTCTATTGCTTATCTTGTTAGAAGGAGAACTCCATAGCTCACATGTTAACTGTTTCTCACTCGACCTGGAATGCTTAGTTTTGTGATCTTATTTGCCATACTTGCTCCTGCAAGGTTTATAGAATTTTCCTCACAGGTGTCTCCCCCCAGAACAGGCCAAAATGTTGATTAGGCTTGTGGTGTAAAGGCTTTGAATGACCACGTACTTCATATTAGAAATATTAAAATATCCAATGTATTTGCCAGTGAATAAGGAAGTGTATCCACTTGTATTACCATTAAACCTGAGCATAAGGGTTAACACTTTTATATATTAGACAGTAGAAATAACCTTGGTTGACATTATATCTGAAGGACAGATCCCGATACTGTGCCCCCTTAATGAACCACCTACACCAGGTCACATATACAACCTTGCTAAGCATGTGAGATCTGATCAGATAAGGCTACACGGTGGTGTAGCTGCAGGAGGATGTTTGTCTGAGGTCAGCAAGTGTAATAACCTTGGTACTGTACTCCAGTTCAATTCTCTAAAGATCTTTCACTTCCCCGTCCCAGAAGGGGAACAAAGCCCATTTTATCTCAAACAATGAATCTGATTCATCTCCTCAAGTGTAGGTTCATAGTCTAGTTCAGTGGCGGCTCCTCCGTACAGGCAAGTGAGGCAGAGATTCTCGTTGAGAATCCAGAAAAAAAAATTAAATAAATAAATATATATATTATATATATATATATATATATATATATATATATATATATATATACTATATATATATATACGTAATTATTAATAATTGCATATTACCAGGACAGTTAAGCATGACATGTATACATAAGTTAACATAGTTCTACAAGAGGTGCTGATCAGAACTCGCTGTGACACGAGTGAAAGCGCAGCGGCAGAAACCAGCAGATTGCAATGCTGAATGTGAGGCTTAACTAATACAGCTCTAGCACAGCCTCATAAAGCAGCCTGGGTTACTGTAGTAACTAACAACATGAGAGTGTGACGCAAATGTCTATGGTGAATAAAGGTCAAACTGAGGCTCAGAAATGTCTGTGTGAGATTTAAAATGTAACCATCATAGGTATGAGTATAACCACGGCGGTTCTAGTGGTAACAATGTAATAATAGAAAAATACTATATTTTAACAGAAGTAATTTTTAGATGAACTATCATTGTTCATTACTGTTATGTCCAAAAGCAAAGCAAAACATTTGAATTCATCTCACAAATCCAGACAAATTTAACTATTGTATTAAATTCAGCTTCTTTTTATATAATTGTCACAAAGACGACTGAGCGGTGACGTCACGTCAGAAGCAGGAACAAAAACAACAGAGAGGAGTTTGGTGAAGCTGAGCGAATGCTTTCGCTCAGCATTTAATGAATAAACAGAACAGAAAAATAAACGGTTGTAACAACAAACACACAAGACACGGCACTTTCGCCAAAATAAATAGATAAACAAAAACGAACTAACACTAAACAAGCGGTGCGGAGACAAACAAAACACGGTGAGTGACAAAACTTATTCTTCTTCTTATATTTATATTTTATACCTCCTCTCCACACCCGTTCTCCACTCACCGAACACACCACCCGAGTGAGTGAAAACATGCTGTTTTTATGCAGTTGTACCGAGACTCGATTGCTAGTCAATCATTCAATTGGAATCTCGGTACAACTGCACGTGAATTAATTAAGTGCACTCCCGTGACCACACATTACATTTTAACTAGCACGTGAAGTGATTTGTGCCCTCCGTGCCTAAATATAAATCTACATTTTAAATCACAAGTGAAACACAGACCCGTTTATATCCCGTGTACCGATGACTATACACCAACATTTACACACAACACGTAACACAAAATACACACGGGGGCACTTTGCCACATATACCCCCCTTGTGCAAAGCACACATGGCCTCAATGGCCACCTCCCCCTCAGTCCCAAAGTCCCGGAACAGGGGAAGCAAGTTGTTTCTGGGGGTGGCCATGGTGAAATGTCTGGCACCCCCAATTCTTCGTGGCTGGCAGCTCCCGCTTCCGGGGCTTCAGCCACACTATCTCCTGCGCGAAAGTGCAGCTGGGGAGCTGGTCTCCTGACCTCCCCCCTTCTTCATGGCCGGCAGTTCCCCTCCGTGGGGCTCCAACCACACAATCTCCGGCAGCGAAACTGCTGCGGGGAAGCTGGTCTCCTGACCTCCCCCTTCTTCATGGCGGCAGTTCCCCTCCGTGGGCGCCGGCCACCCAATTCCGGCAGCGAAACTGCTGCGAGGGAGCGGGTCTCCTGACCTCCCCCTCCTTCGTGGCCGCTAGCTCCCCTCCGTGGGGCTCTGGCCACCGTGTTTCCTGCCACGGAAATGCGGCTGGGGAGCTGGTCTCCTGACCTCCCCCCTTTCTTCATGGCCGACAGCTCCCCTTCATGGGGTTCTGGCCATAGTGTAGCGACCCCAGGTGAAGCAGGACCCTCGACTACCCCAGGCGAGCAGGATCCCTGGCGACCCCAGGCGGCGGCAGCGGACCCTCGGGAGGCGGCGGCAGCAGCAGCGGACCCTCGGGAGGCGGCGGCAGCAGCAGCGGACCCTCGGGAGGCGGCGGCAGCAGCAGCGGACCCTCGGGAGGCGAACTTCGGGAGGAGCCCCTGGCCATAGAGGCGGCAGCGGGAGCTCCACTTCTCCCTCGTACCCTGTACCCTGTGTGGAGCAAAAGGCAGCCCAGGCGTGCGGAGCAACAGGCAGCCCCAGGCGTGCGGGCGGCTGGCAACCCCAGGCGATGCGGGCGGCTGGCAACCCCAGGCGATCGCGGAGCGGCTGGCAACCCCAGGCGTGCGGGCGGCTGGCAACCCAGGCGTCGCGGGCGGCTGGCAACCCCAGGCGATGCGGAGCGGCTGGCATCCCCAGGCGAGCGAGGCAGGCATCCTTGGGCGGCGAGGCAGGCATCCTTGGGCGGCGAGGCAGGCATCCTTGGGCGGCGAGGCAGGCATCCTTGGGCGGCGGGGCAGGCATCCTTGGGCGGCGGGGCAGGCATCCTTGGGCGGCGGGGCAGGCATCCTTGGGCGGCGGGGCAGGCATCCTTGGGCGGCGAGGCAGGGAGTCAGGACTAGCTGGGGTGCAGGTGTTGGCCCTCTTCTCGGCCTCTGCGGCGGGCGGTTCTTCCCGTGCTTCCCTCAGCAGCCTATGCAAGGGCTGCTGAGGACCGCCAGCATCTAGTCCTGGTCCTTCTGGTGAAGGGAGAGGCAGCTCCTGCTCCTCTCCTCGTGACGGTGGGGAAATGATACCAGCAGGCATTCCTCCTCTGCTGGTGGGGAAGTGATACCAGCAGGCATTCATCCTCTGCTGGTGGGGAAGTGTTACCAGCAGGCATTCCTCCTCTGCTGGTGGGGGAAGTGATACCAGCAGGCATTCATCCTCTGCTGATGGGGGAAGTGTTACCAGCAGGCATTCATCCTCTGCTGGTGGGGTTGGCGGAGGCAGAGGCAGCTCCTGCTGCTCTGCTCCTGCCGATGGAGGTGGCGGAGGCAGAGGCAGCTCCTGCTGCTCTGCTCCTGCCGATGGAGGTGGCGGAGGCAGAGGCAGCTCCTGCTGCTCTGCTCCTGCAGATGGAGGTGGCGGAGGCAGAGGCAGCTCCTGCTGCTCTGCTCCTGCCGATGGAGGTGGCGGAGGCAGAGGCAGCTCCTGCTGCTCTGCCGATGGAAGTGGCGGAGGCAGAGGCAGCTCCTGCTTCTCTGCTCCTGCCGGTGGAGGAGGCAGAGGCAGCTCCTGCTGCTCTGCCGATGGAAATGGCGGAGGCAGAGGCAGCTCCTGCTGCTCTGCTCCTGCCAATGGAGGTGGCGGAGGCGGGACCAGCAGGAATTCACCCTCTGCTGGTGGAGGTGGGAGCTGCAAGCAGTCCTCCCATGGCAATGGAGGTGGACCCAGCAGGAATTCACCCTCTGCTGGTGGAGACTGGGGCTGTGGACACTCTACCTTCCGTGTCTTGGGCCGTGGACGCACCGACTCCTCCCTCTTGGGCTGTGGGCGCACCGACTCCTCCCTCTTGGGCTGTGGGCGCACCGACTCCTCCCTCTTGGGCTGTGGACGCACCGACTCCTCCCATTCAGGCGTGGGGCGTTCGGGCTCCTCCCATTCAGGCGTGGGACGTTCGGGCTCCTCCCACTCAGGCGTGGGACGTTCGGGCTCCTCCCACTCAGGCGTGGGACGTTCGGGCTCCTCCCACTCAGGCGTGGGACGTTCGGGCTCCTCCCACTCAGGCGTGGGACGTTCGGGCTCCTCCCACTTGGGCTGTGGACACTCAGCCTTCCTCTTCCCTTTCCCCTTCTGTGCCTCCTCCTCACCTTCCTCTCCTGGGCCAGTTCCTCCTCTCCCTCTTGGTAGGGGCAGCGCACCACCGGGTGCCCGAACTCCCCACAGGCAAGGCACCAGCCTTGGTCCTCTAGACCACCGAGGAGGACCTCCAGATCCTGGCAGCCATCTCTCCAGTTCCAGCCTTCCATTTTTTTTTTTTTTTTTTATTGTTGTTGTTGTTGTTTGTTGTTTTTTTTTTTTTTTTTAAAACAACAAATTGCGGTTCCTGTTCTGGCCTGAGTCCTGGAGGCGCTGTTGATCCCTCTTCTGGTCACCACGTGTCACAAAGACGACTGAGCGGTGACGTCACGTCAGAAGCAGGAACAAAAACAACAGAGAGGAGTTTGGTGAAGCTGAGCGAATGCTTTCGCTCAGCATTTAATGAATAAACAGAACAGAAAAATAAACGGTTGTAACAACAAACACACAAGACACGGCACTTTCGCCAAAATAAATAGATAAACAAAAACGAACTAACACTAAACAAACGGTGCACGGAGACAAACAAAACACGGTGAGTGACAAAACTTATTCTTCTTCTTATATTTATATTTTATACCTCCTCTCCACACCCGTTCTCCACTCACCGAACACACCACCCCGAAAGTGAGTGAAAACATGCTGTTTTATGCAGTTGTACCGAGACTCGATTGCTAGTCAATCATTCAATTGGAATCTCGGTACAACTGCACGTGAATTAATTAAGTGCACTCCCGTGACCACACATTACATTTTAACTAGCACGTGAAGTGATTTGTGCCCTCCGTGCCTAAATATAAATCTACATTTTTAAATCACAAGTGAAACACAGACCCGTTTATATCCCGTGTACCGATGACTATACACCAACATTTACACACAACACGTAACACAAAATACACACGGGGGGGGCACTTTGCCACAATAATATTTCCACATGATCCAAACACAACATGCTTTGAATAAAAGCTAAATGGGTAGAGTTAATAGATTTAAAAAACAGTTTTGCCTTAATTTTAAATCAAGAAAACGTGAATACAATATGCCTACTTCTGATTTGGCTTATCCAACCTGAATGTAAAGGCCTAAAGTGTGTATCCTAGCAACGCGCTAGTCTACCGTACTAGCACTAAAAGAAGCGCACTCTCACACAGGTTTTAATGCAAACGGGCAACAGGAGACTTCAAACTGGCTTCTAATTTGATGCATCGATTCACCAATATGTAATCGAAGCTCAGGAAATTTAAGGACAGATGACCAGTAATCGATGCATTGATTAATTGTTGCACCCCTATCGCTAACCAAGGAGGCATGAATGATGGTACAAAGGGGCGTGGCGGTTTAACTGCTCCTTTGTTATGGTTGCGAGACAACCGCTGAAGGACCGTAAAGTTACCGTCAGTGTTTCATGTTTGTTTGCCCATCTAATTGTACTTGTTTGTCATTATTAGACGGCTGACACGTTCTGGGAGGTGTCGCTAAAGACCAGCACTAACCCAGACAGCACTGCCCTATTGTACATGAATAAATTGTATTTCACCACTTGCACCAAAGCACTCAGTCTGGACTTGTGAGCGTGTTTGTGTTCTGTGTGTGTGTTTATACCGTGTTTATTATTTCAGGACTGTATCCCGTGGTTTAAACTGTGCAGATTATTATTTCCTGTCGCCAAAACAACCTGGATTAAAAACAAATAAAACATTTTTTGGACCGTGAACGTTGTTGTTTGTTATCTGTTTACACATTGCATCACCTCTACACCTGCGCACAGCAAGCCACTTTGCCACACATACATAACAGAGGCCTAAAATGTTTAAAGGAAGTCCTGAACTGATCAAGCTTGCAAATAACAGTAGCAGCTCAATCCAAAGGTGAACGGTCAGATTTTCAGTCAGGCAGGCTGGGGTAGTTTTTATTTTTATTTTGATAGTATCCTGGATAAAGGGCTTGTGGTTTAGATAGATTTTTCCCTAATTAATGATCCAACCTGTGTCTTTCAAGACCAAAGGTCAGTATGCTATCTTAGTTAACAATACGGTTTTTACATAATAATTGGTATTGATCTGTAGCATTAGGTTTTTTTTTTGTTTATTTGAGTTTTTTTATAAATGTAGTCGTTGCCTTATCTTTTATTGTTATAATGAAAATGTCACATTGGACTTCCCCACCTTTAGCTGCTGTCCAAGCTGGAACAAACAGGTTTACAGACTGAAGGAATCCTCAGAGTGCCAGGGTCCGCCTCAAGAGTGAAGGTAAGACTGACCTCAGACTGAAACCAAATGCATTACAGTCAATCAAAACCAGTATTTCTCAGTATAGACATTCAGGGTTCATACGTTGTTTTATTTTTTATGTGTCGGAGAACTCTCGTTTATTGGGTTCTTAGATGCTGTAAGCTAAAAAAGTTTGAGGGGTCTCTATACAATTCTTCTGTTTTAGTAGAAGAAACCACTTCATAGTTGACTGTTGCGAGTAGAAGAGTACAAAAAAACCTGAATTGCCATAAAAATGTATGTTGGATCTAAGCATTTACAGCAATGGCCAATTTACTCTTGCTTCCCACCACTTTTAATAAACTGTGTCCTTTGACCATGGCTTCTTGTTAAATATAAGTCAGATAAATTGTATAATCAGTATTCTGAAAAGTCCACTGTTCGCTGTCTCCATAACATATCACGTTTCTTCCCTCATTAAATGGAGACAGTGCAGTCTGCCAGATCTGTTCCAGGTGTTGAAAATGAAGTGGGCTGTATGTGATTATTTAATTAGGGGATGTATAGTGTTCTTCTGTGGTTTTCCAGCCTACATAAGAGCATAGGAAAAGATTGGGAACAAGAAAAGGCCATTCGGACCATCAAGGCTTGTTCCTTGTCTTTTTTAATGTTCCCAGTGTTTTAGATCCTATTACATCACCTGGTATGCTATTCAATGCATTTAGAACGCTCTATGTATGAAAGTGCTTCCTATCTTCCATTTATGCCATATTGTTCTACTCTCTGTGCTAAATTTGAAGTAGTGTCTTGGGTTAACTTTATCTATTCCATTTATGATTTTATAGACTTATTTTCTAGGCTGAAGAAATGAATTTATTTAAACCTGTCCAAATATCTTATGTAAGAACATAAGAACATAAGAAAGTTTACAAACGAGAGGAGACCATTCGGCCCATCTTGCTCGTTTGGTTGTTAGCAGCTTGTTGATCCCAGAATCTCATCAAGCAGCTTTTTGAAGGATCCCAGGGTGTCAGCTTCAACAACATTACTGGGGAGTTGGTTCCAGACCCTCACAATTCTTTGTGTAAAAAAGTGCCTCCTATTTTCTGTTCTGAATGCCCCTTTATCTAATCTCCATTTGTGACCCCTGGTCCTTGTTTCTTTTTTCAGGTCAAAGAAGTCCCCTGGGTTGACATTGTCTATACCTTTTAGGATTTTGAATGTTTGAATCAGATCACCGCGTAGTCTTCTTTGTTCAAGACTGAATAGATTCAATTCTTTTAGCCTGTCTGCCTACGACATGCCTTTTAAATCCGGGATAATTCTGGTTGCTCTTCTTTGCACTCTTTCTAGAGCAGCAATATCCTTTTTGTAACGAGGTGACCAGAACTGAACACAATATTCTAGGTGAGGTCTTACTAATGCATTGTACAGTTTTAACATTACTTCCCTTGATTTAAATTCAACACTTCTCACAATATATCGAAGCATCTTGTTAGCCTTTTTTATAGCTTCCCCACATTGTCTAGATGAAGACATTGTCTTGACATTGTCTAGAGTCAACATAAACTCCTAGGTCTTTTTCATAGTTCCCTTCTTCAATTTCACTATCTCCCATGTGATATTTATAATGCACATTTTTATTGCCCGCATGCAATACTTTACACTTTTCTCTATTAAATGTCATTTGCCATGTGTCTGCCCAATTCTGAATGCCGTCTAGATCATTTTGAATGACCTTTGCTGCTGCAACAGTGTTTGCCACTCCTCCTATTTTTGTGTCGTCTGCAAATTTAACAAGTTTGCTTACTATACCAGAATCTAAATCATTAATGTAGATTAGGAATAGCAGAGGACCTAATACTGATCCCTGTGGTACACCACTGGTTACCTCACTCCATTTTGAGGTTTCTCCTCTAATCAGTACTTTCTGTTTTCTACCTGTTAACTACTCCTTAATCCATATGCATGCATTTCCTTGAGTCCCTACTGCGTTCATTTTGAGAATTAATCTTTTATGCGGGACTTTGTCAAAAGCTTTCTGGAAATCTAAATAAACCATGTCGTATGCTTTGCAGTTATCCATTTTCAATGTTGCATCCTCAAAAAAGTCAAATAGGTTAGTTAGACACGATCTCCCTTTCCTAAAACCATGCTGGCTGTCTCCCAGGATATTGTTACCATATAGGTAATTTTCCATTTTGGATCTTATTATAGTTTCCATAAGTTTACATACAATAGAAGTCAGGCTTATTGGTCTGTAGTTACCTGGTTCGGTTTTGTCTCCCTTTTTGTGGATCGGTATTACGTTTGCTATTTTCCAGTCTGTCGGTACAACCCCTGTGTCAAGAGACTGTTGCATGATCTTGGTTAGCGGTTTGTAAATAACTTCTTTCATTTCTTTGTCATTAAGTCCTGGGATCAGCCTCGTTGCCCTCCTCTGCACCTATTTCTTTTTTGTAGTGAGGTGACCAAAAATGCACACAGTATTCTGTGGACTGAATTGTCAGACCATCCAGTCTGGGGCACTCTGTTCCCTTTACACAGCGCCCTCACAGGTCGGGAGGGAGATTTATAACCAAGATTCATTCTTTCTCTGTCACAGTCATCTATATAAATTAGGAACAGTAAGGGTCCAAGTACAGACCCATGTGCTTCCCCATTAAGTACCCCCAATCTGATAAATACCCTTCTTGTCTTGACACCCATTTGTGGGAAGTAGTAGGCAGGGAAACTCAAGGTTTTTAAACCATTTGCTGTTAACCATACCAATTGGTACTGTATGTTTTCATTATTACCATTATTACTTGTTGTTTAAATACATCATGCTCCTATTTCAAAGTGTATGCCTTTATGACGACAGAATCTCCGTCAAGAGCTGGAAGCAAAGTTCTATGAAGACACTTTTGAGTGGGACCAAGTGAGGCACAATGATGCAGCTGGGCTGCTGAAGATGTTTATAAGGGAGCTGCCATATCCCTTGCTAACTGTGGAATATCTCCCAGCCTTTATTGCAGTGGAAAGTGAGTAAGCTATAACTAACGTGTCTGGGATACTTACAGTTGCAGAAAACAGTATTGGTACCACACACTTATACTATAATTCAAGCAACTTTAACCACTTTTTAATAAAACCAAACGCACAATTTCTAGTAATTTAACAAATAATCTTTATATAAAAAGCAAATTTCATTTTTATTCAAGAATTTACTTAGCTGTATGCTTTGGGTTTTGTCGTGTCAGAAGATAAAGTCTGCCAATCAGCCTGTCAGCAGATGGTTTCATTGTACTTTGTAGAATGTCTTGATACATAGCTGCATGTCTCCAGTCTCTGAACACCCCCATATCATGATCGAACCACCTCCATGTTTAACTGTAGGTACAAGGTTTTCTTCATTTGAAGGCTTTCCCTTTTTTACAAGTACATTGTGTGACTAAGCATTGTTCTCGGTTTGTTTTGCCGCTTGTTTAATACGTCGCAAAATCCTTTTATCATGCCTGCTTGGTGATATTAAAAATGTCCGTGGATGTGAAAAAAAAGATAGCACAGGGTTTATATTATGTGGTTGATAATAGTTTGAGAGGTAAATCAGAAGTGTGGAATTCTTTTGGCATCATACCGATTGAAAATAATGAACATGTGACTGGATTCGTTGCTTGTAAATCCTGTGTATATATATATATATAATACCAGGATGTTTTAGACATCAGCTGTGTAGAAAGAAAAGTAAGCACAGTGCTGTAAACATGATTTTTTTCCATATATATATATATATATATATATATATATATATATATATATATATATATATATATATATATATATATATATATATATATATATATATATATATATATGCTCATCTGTGAAATATCCAGCTGTGAATCCATATTTACGCATGTATCAAAAATTACAACACAAAATCCTAGAAATTGATTCCTTCCCAAATTAAGGTAGACCTTTGTTGTGTACAAACAAAGCTGCTGTCCTCCCTAATATTGAAGTGCAAGAAGAAAAATGCAAGAAGTGAAAAATAAAATCCAAGCCCTATGGATTTGTATGTAGGTTTTCATTCAGAAATTCAGGCAGCAAGTTACTAAGCAGTACAAGCCCTAGATTGAAGCCTCGAGAGCACATGACTGCCCATGCATAGAGCCACGATAAACTGTCCTTGTACTCCTTGGACATTCACTTACACAGGATGTGAGGAATTGAAAAAGACAATGCAACCATAAACACAGTGTTTCAGTACTTAAGTGCGCTCTGAATTATGTAATATGTAACTTGATCTTCCAAAAAAAAAAAAAAAAAAAAAAAAGCCCTCACTAATTTAATTTCTTTTGTAGGGGTTTCTGGAAACCAAATCATAAACAAACCATGCCAACTTATTCCCATGAGAAGTGAATCATTTCAGATATTACCTTTTCAAGCAGTTGTTTCTCCTTTGATTAGTTGGCCTCTCTGTATTCTTTTTATTTATTTATGTTTATTTATATTTTCTCCTTTGCAACATTTATTATTATTATTATTTATTTCTTAGCAGACGCCCTTATCCAGGGCGACTTACAATTGTAAGCAAAATACATTTCAAGTATCACAGTACAAGTAATAATACAATTAAGAGCAAGATAAATACAATTTAACACTGATTAGCTGGCAGCGAGCCTGTATGATGCTTTTAAGTTATCTTTTTGCAGTGCTAAATGCCAAAATGTTGCTGTTATTTTCAGATATCTCTCCATCCAAGCTTCAGCTACAAGCCTTGCATCTCCTAATGATGTTGCTGCCTGAACCCAATAGGGACACGCTTAAGGTAGGAGGAACTTGCACATTGAAAAGATAATTCTGTCTTCAGTACAGCACATGAATTAAACTACAAGGCAATAACAAATGATCCTGCTTAAAGCCTGTCCGTGCCAAAGTTTTGCAGTCTTCACATTTATTGCGTTATTCTTGCTCTTCCTGACAAACACTTTGCATTTTTTTTTTCAAACACAACTTGGTATTATCTGTGAGTGTACATGTGTACAGATTCTGACCTCTAGTGGCGAGGTGAAATGAGATGAGATGAGGTTATAAGCTCTATAACCACAAATACAAGACGAACTTGGCTCTTTTGCATTGTGGTTAAGGAGCTCGCTTGCGGAGTGAAAGTTTGCCGGTTTGCTCCCAGCCTCCACACTGTGCCATGGTTCAGTACCATGCTAAAACATAGGAAAGTAAATATAGAAGACATACATATTAAAGCAGACCACAGGTGTAAGTATGGTAAAGCATGGTAAAAAAAAACATGCTTTCAGCTTGGACATATACTATGGAAATTATTTTAACATTTTTAATTCAATTCAGTTCCATCGATTTTTATCAAGGTGAGAACATTAAAAAGAAAAAATAACCATTTGAATATGATTCAAAACTAAATCGCTGTTCTCTTGCTGTGGCATGACCACTTATTTTGGAACCCTGACCTATGTAACATTTATAGCCTGATGGCCAACTGTCTGGCAACTTTTCAAGCAACTGGGTGTAAGGGACATTTGCAAGTCATTTTTTTAATGTCACTGTGATCAGGATGTGAGTGGTGTGGATGAAAAATGTCCAGACATTATCTCTGTTATAGACAGTCCATATTTAATTACACAAGATTAAATAATAAAGCCGCTCCTCTACCAGTGATGGTATACGAAGGGTTTGCAGTCCCAAACAAGAACAAGTATCATGCAATTTGTAATCTGTTCTTTGTGCAGGGGAAAGTTCTGTGTTCACAGGTGCTGTGCTGTGCGGTGATTAGCGTGCTTCGGGTGGTTGTGCTGGCCCTCTGGCTGCAGCTCCCTGGCTCCTGCTACTCTGTAATACACAACAAACTCCGGCTTGTTATTAAGTGCAAGGGGCCGTACTCGCGTCCCCTTTGAACTGCCAAACTCCTCCCTGTGATCAGCTCAGCGCCCTGGTCTATCCAATCGCTGCATGCCCCGCAGCTGATCACAATAGACTTGTTTAGCAAACAGCTACGCGCGTTCTTCAAAATGGCCCTACCATCATAAGAACATAAGCCCATCTTGCTTGTTTGGTTGTTAGTAGCTTATTGATCCCAGAATCTCATCAAGCAGCTTCTTGAAGGATCCCAGAGTGTCAGCTTCAACAACATTACTGGGGAGTTTGTTCCAGACTCCCAAAATTCTGTGTGTAAAAAAGTGCCTCCTATTTTCTGTTCTGAATGCCCCTTTATCTACTCTCCATTTGTGACCCCTGGTGCTTGTTTCTTTTCTTTCTTTTTTTCAGGTCAAAAAAGTCCCTTGAGTCGACATTGTCAATACCTTTTAGAATTTTGAATGCTTGAATCAGAACGCCGCATAGTCTTCTTTATTCAACACTAAATTCAACACTGCTACTTTACAGGTAAGCCAGCTGCAAACGGGAAGCTGTTTGGTTTGAAATGGCAGTGCTGTGTTTTGATAGTATTTCGTCACAGCACTGCCATTTCAAACCAAACAGCTTCCCGTTTGCAGCTGGCTTACCTGTAAAGTAGCTGCATGCTTTTCTGTTCGTACAGTTTGTACTGTTCTTGGCTCCACATCCTCTTCATCATCATCGCTGAGTGATAAGTCAGCATCACTGTCGCTGGTATCAAAATCTTCTGAACCAACTTCACTCCCGTTGCTCATTATAGAAAAACCACGTACGTTGCTAAAAACTATATAAACTATAACTAAACAAGTAAAACTAATAATAAATAAAAAATAATAATTTAAAACACAATATATATACTTGTAAAAGCTGAATGGCTTCCTGCAATATATCTCAGCCTTCTAAACTCCCACAGTTAGATTGGAATCGCTACATGACACGCAATTGGATACAAATGTCACCTGACCCTCCCCTGACTTTCATTGCTCATTCCACAGTACTACCACTGCTTTAGAGAATGAAACCTGAAACGCTAGACTGAGAAACCAGTCATTGAATAGAATGGGAAACTTGACGTACGCAGGTACGGCATGATACTGTAAGTGGGTTTTCAATTGACGTATGTGCGTACGTCATGGTGTTGAAGTGGTTAAATGTCATTTGCCATGTGTCTGCCCAGTTCTGAATGCTGTCTAGATCATTTTGAATGACCTTTGCTGCTGCAATGGTGTCTGCCACTCCTCCTATTTTTGTGTCGTCGGCAAATTTAACAAGTTTGCTTACTTTACCAGAATCTAAATCATTAATGTAGATTAGGAAGAGTAGAGGACCTAATACTGATCTCTGTGGTACTCCACTGGTTACCTCACTCCATTTTGAGGTTTCTCTTCTCTTCATCAGCACTTTCTGTTTTCTACATGTTAACCACTCCCTAATCCATGTGCATGCATTTCTGTGAATCCCTACTGCGTTCAGTGTGAAAATGAAACTTTTATGCGGGACTTTGTCAAAAACTTTCTGGAAATCTAAATAAACCATGTCATATGCTTGGCAATTATCCATTGTCGATGTTGCATCCTCAAAAAAATCAAGCAGATTAGTTAGACATGATCTCCCTTTCCTAAAACCATGCTGACTGTCTCCTAGGATACTGTTACCATATAGGTTTTTTCTATTTTGGATCTTATTATATATTATAAGATAACTTAAATTATTTAGTTGTTTGATTCTAGTTTTGTAAAATTAACAGGTGTTTCATCTTTTTTAAAAAATAGGAGTTAATTAAAGAGTAAACACTTTGAAAATATGGCCCCTGGTGTTGTAAGTTGCATGGGCTTTAGTGTCAAAGGGTTGTGTGCTGTATGAGCAACTAACCTTAGTAGAGATTAGTTGATCGATTTGATAGTATTTTATTAATGCTGATATTACTTACTCTCAATACCAACTCACAATGGATGCTGAAGTTCTGATGTTTCTTGCTAAGAAATATAAGGAACTCCTGCAAGAATTTTGTTTTTCAATTTAGTGGAAGATTGAGCTGATAAATATTAAAGTTTAGCTTCTTCTCCTTTTCAGGCTTTGTTAGAGTTCCTCAGTAAAGTGGTGGCTCATGAGGAGAAGAACAGAATGAGCTTATGGAATGTGTCCATGATCGTTGCCCCCAACCTCTTCATGTACAAAGGCAAAACTGCTAACCCACAGGAAATGCAGGGTGCAGCCGGAGCAGCACATGTTGTGCGATTGCTCGTGAAGTACCAGGACATTCTCTGGACAGTGAGTACTGAAAAATACTTATTGGACCTGCACATTCATTGTGAAATGTGATTCTTGTGCATTGAATTAGACAGTCCTTAAATAACTGCAACTTCTAAAAATCAAGTTAATAATTTTAGTTAATTTTCAACTAGTTTGTAGTGAACTTATATTGTGTGGATTTGGGGTGTTCTATGTGGAAATAATAATAATAAAAAAAAAGTTTCATGATGTCCATTTTATTTTTTTTCAGTTTGGTTCACTTCTTATGGTGTTTCAGATTGCACCCGCTTGCCAATCGTTCTATTCCCAGAGCTTTCCCTCAAGTTTCTTGTGGATTTTTCTCCAGGTTCCATGCTTTATCATCTCCCAGGTTAGAAAAATGAACGAAGCTGCTTTGAACAAGAAACACCAAGCATCTGACAAAAGTAAAAAAAAACTGTTGAGACGGTGGAATGCAGAAAGAGAAAAAACAGAGAGGAGCGAGGTATGCTGTCTTATCATTTCCATGCTTCACATGCGAACAATCGAAAAATTTAAACTCACAGAAGAAAACTGTCTACAGACAGCTACTGGATTCATTTGTATTATTTGTTATAGTTGACTACCTACATATGAGGAGTGATTTACAAATTATATTTAACTGTACACATAGCATTCTTCTTGAAAGCATGTCAGTAGCATGTGCATTTTTTGTAACATGATGTCGCTAACCACTATCCAGTGATTATATCATTCTACAAGAACCTAATCAAAAGTTTCCGCTGCTTTTGTTCTTACAGTGTTTTTTTTATTGTCATAATGAATAAGTCATGATCAGGAAATGCATTATTTGGTATGATTATTGTTGGCTCTTTCCCAGCGAGGATTATAGAACAGGTAAAGCTTCAGATAATTTGCATGCTCTAAATCTTCCTCTGTGAATCAGATGTATTGGTTGGACAAGGAAATTATAGTTATCTTCATTGTGCCAACAGCTTTGTGACATACCTGAAGGAGTGATACGGGTTCATGCTCCCCTACATGCCAAGGTTTCCATGGCGATCCAGCTTGATAACGAGACAAAAGCCAGGGACGTTATGGCTCGATTTGACTGTGAAAACAGGTCGGTGCAAGGGAGTATTGATTTATGGATTTTTTGTTTTCAAAATCACAGTGGTTGTGGTTGAGCCTTGTCTTAATGCAATTAGTCCTTTGTTATTATTGGACCACATTGTTTAAAAAGATAAATAGGTAATATTTAAACTGAATAGATTATAGTGCTAGCTAATCCTACAGCTATGGACAAAGGTTTTGCATCACCCAAAAGAATTAACTAATTTTGCTTCATAAAGTTGAATGAAACCAGCTGAATAATGTTATGTTAACATATTGAATTACATACCGCTTTGTAGTTTTCCATATACATAACGTAAAACTGACGAATTGAACAATTTGACATTTCAAAATCTAACATAAAATACTGTACTAATATTCTTGCTTCCGGTAGAATAAATTATGTTCATACATATATATATATATATATATATATATATATATATATATATATATATATATATATATATATATATATATATATATATATATATATATTTATATATATATATATATATATATATATATAATATAAATCCTAAAATTGGAGGTGATGCATTATTTTCATTTTAAAAAGCCTGTGTAACTTATTTTAGGGTGTTCAGGGGTGAAATTCTCAACAAAAAAAAGTGCAGGTACTCGTATGCGCAGCCGTGTGTAAACCTTAAAAAAAATGCAGCCTATTTGAGTGCCAATGAATAAATATTTCTAAAATGTATAGATATCGGTACCCTCTGCATGTATTACTCAGTCATGTTCTGTAATATACTGTAACACTTTAAAGTTAAACCTTAAATGGTTAGTATTAAGAAATATTACACTGAACAGTAACTGCTGTAGAGAGGGAGTTTTGTTTCAAGAGAACCTAAAAAAGATGTGATATTATAAAAACAAAATATAAAAAACCCAGCTGTGCTTTAAAAAACTTATACAAAAATATATATACAGTGCTCACCCTTTATAAAGCTATATAATAGTGGGGAGCCGTAGTTACAAGACCATGCTATTTGTGTTCCACCTTATAACAAGTATAAAAGGGCTACTGTAGTGGAATTGTGGAGCAAATGGGAGCCACGACCCTACTGTGTTATAACCGATTCCACACTGTAACGGGTGTGCACTGTATATATATATATATATATATATATATATATATATATATATATATATATATATATATATATATATATATATATATGTACTTGACTTGGCCATTTTAATCTCCATAGTATTATCTGAAATCATCCCCATACTTTCCAGACCCTGGGTACCTACAACAGGACCTGGCCATGCTACATTGATAGCGTTGTATTACAATATATATATATCCCTGTTATTTTATTTTAATTTTTTACTTATTACTTATCCTACAAATATATATATATATATTATGTGTGCTTCTATGGTGTTTCTGTCTATATTAATTACCATGAACTACTCAAGATAAAAATTGCTGAACAAGAGTAAATGTGATGGAAGTGCTACACGTCAATGCACACTTTCAGGATAATTTTTTTAAAACAGATTTGCTAGTCAGCAGGGCAAATACTTAAATTAGCACTCTACCACTCTACATTATGAGTCAGCATAAACCCATTTAAAAATGTAACATATTTAGTTTATAAAGAAGAGAAAGGGAGAGCAGTGGGTGCTTTTAGCTGCTAAAGCCTTCATCAACATTCGGCTGGTGAAGTGAAATAAAGATTTACCATAATCGAATGCTTTCAGATATACAAACGAAAATATTTTTTTAAATGTTTACATTTTTAACTAACTGGACTAAATGTAACACGACAAAACTGTACATAGCTAGTGTGGACACACACATGACTTTAATGTGTATCTTTATGAGAGTAATAACATTCAAAAACTCAGTAACTTAGTTTCATCGTGTACATTAAGAAAATAATGATATATTAGTTTTCTCTTTAGAGCGGTTCCCAGAATGCATTGATAAACATATTATACTTTTAAATGGATTTTATTGCACATGCCCCAGAAAATGGCTATATTTTACAAATTCCATCATATTCGTTGTTTTGAAGGTTTAAATGAATAAAAAAAATATATATTAACCAGGAGACTAAGTAGTAAACTTACTTCAGATCTCATTCATTCAATGAACAGCTTTTACTTTCCATTTCTTAAAGAATTAGTAGTCGATATCAGGGGTGGGTATCACATTATTTTGACAATATTATATGACCAATCATATAAATCCAGGGGTGGATGAGTGTGACCGATTGGTTTATAATGATTGGCACCAAAACTGCCAAATAACTTCTTATGATGTTGCTGCCAAGAACGAAGGTCAATAGATCATCCATTGCTATTGGTTCATTTTGAGAATATTTTAAGGATTATTTAGTTTTTGTGATGAGAATGCTTTCTAACAGAATGCTAGTAGATTGGTGGATGGAATGCATGCGCATTGGATGAAAAGCCGATACAATAAGCCCCAGTACTCAGTACCGGCATTAAAATAAGTCCTGGTACTGAGTACCGGTGAGTACTGGCAGAATTTCACCCTTCAGTGTGTTTATTGTTGCTTTTCAGAAGTGGTCCCCGGGGCTCAGTTAGAAGACAGAAACAGTATCTCTATGAAGTTGGTGGGAATATAGGTAAGCCTAAATTCACATTCATTTTCAATGTCTGTGTTAACCACTTGCTGTCGGGCTGTGTTCGGTATTTGAATTTTAATACTTGATAACACTTCTTTGACTATCTACTTTATAAAAACATAATTGAAATAGCTTTATAAATGGTACTGTCTGTTAATTTTCTGAAAACATGTGACTCAACTTTGCAAAACAGTACATTATTATAAGTTAAGTAAAAAAAAACAAAAAAGTCATTTTGGAAAATATTACTATTGTTTTAGTCAATACAATTTCACAAACCTCTTTTATGCCATATGTTTTTATGCCGCTAATTAGTCCCTCAAAAAAAATGCAATTCTTCGATCACAGAAAAACATACGGAATCAGCCTCTTCTTGCAGGATTTTCAATGCATACCAAATAAATTTTGAATTTTATAGTGAACACAATAGTGAATTTTTGTTTAGTGGTACCTGCAACTGCTAGTGAGAAGTATGGCAGGATTCAGTGTTAGTGTGAAGCAATTTATTGTATGCTGTACATCCTCAAATAAGTACAATATGGCATGGATAATTAAATGCTTAGACTGGCTGACTAAGATCACATGACCATGCATTAAGAATTGTACTATGCACAGCTATATATATATATATATATATATATATATATATATATATATATATATATATATATATATATATATATATATATATATACAGTACTGTGCAAAAGTTTTAGGCAGGTGTGAAAAATGCTGTAAAGTAAGAATGCTTTCAAAAATAGACATGTTAATAGATTATATTTATCAATTAACTAAATGCAAAGTGAGTGAACAGAAGAAAAATCTAAATCAAATCCATATTTGGTGTGACAACCCTTTGCCTTCAAAACAGCATCAATTCTTCTTGGTACACTTGCACAAAGTCAGGGATTTTGTAGGCATATAGTCAGGTGTATGATTAAACAATTATACCAAACAGGTGCTAATGATCATCAATTCAATATGTAGGCTGAAACACAATCATTAACTGAAACAGAAACAGCTGTGTAGGAGGAATAAAACTGGGTGAGGAACAGCCAAACTCAGCTAACAAGGTGAGGTTGCTGAAGACAGTTTACTGTCAAAAGTCATACACCATGGCAAGACTGAGCACAGCAACAAGACACAAGGTAGTTATACTGCATCAGCAAGGTCTCTCCCAGGCAGAAATTTCAAGGCAGACAGGGGTTTCCAGATGTGCTGTTCAAGCTCTTTTGAAGAAGCACAAAGAAACGGGCAACGTTGAGGACCGAGACGCAGTGGTCGGCCAAGGAAACTTACTGCAGCAGATGAAAGACACATCATGCTTACTTCCCTTCGCAATCGGATGATGTCCAGCAGTGCCATCAGCTCAGAACTGGCAGAAACCAGTGGGACCCTGGTACACCCATCCACTGTCCGGAGAAGTCTGGTCAGAAGTGGCCTTCATGGAAGACTTGCGCCAAAAAGCCATACCTCCTACGTGGAAACAAGGCCAAGCGACTCAACTATGCACGAAAACACAGGAACTGGGGTGCAGAAAAATGGCAGCAGGTGCTCTGGACTGATGAGTCAAAATTTGAAATATTTGGCTGTAGCAGAAGGCAGTTTGTTCGCCAAGGGCTGGAGAGCGCTACACGAATGAGTGTCTGCAGGCAACAGTGAAGCATGGTGGAGGTTCCTTGCAAGTTTGGGGCTGCATTTCTGCAAATGGAGTTGGGGATTTGGTCAGAATTAATGGTCTCCTCAATGCTGAGAAGTACAGGCAGATACTTATCCATCATGCAATACCATCAGGGAGGCATCTGATTGGCCCCAAATTTATTCTGCAGCATGACAACGACCCCAAACATACAGCGAAAGTCATTAAGAACTATCTTCAGCGTAAAGAAGAACAAGGAGTCCTGGAAGTGATGGTATAGCCCCACAGAGCCCTGATCTCAACATCATCGAGTCTGTCTGGGATTACATGAAGAGAGAGAAGCAACTGAGGCTGCCTAAATCCACAGAAGAACTGTGGTTAGTTCTCCAAGATGTTTGGGCCAACCTACCTGCTGAGTTCCTTCAAAAACTGTGTGCAAGTGTACCTAGAAGAATTGATGCTTGATGCTGTTTTGAAGGCAAAGGGTGGTCACACCAAATATGGATTTGATTTAGATTTTTCTTCTGTTCACTCACTTTGCATTTAGTTAATTGATAAATATAATCTATTAACATGTCTATTTTTGAAAGCATTCTTACTTTACAGCATTTTTTCACACCTGCCTAAAACTTTTGCACAGTACTGTATATCTTTTTTTTTCAAGATTATGGTATAAAAAAAGTTAATATATTACGGTAATTGCAGACATCAGTTATAATGCAGTGAGCATATTTGACTGCCTAACTGACTGTCTGGGTGATTCTAGAGAAGTTAAACGAGTGTTGAGCGCGTTGCTTACCATAGGGTATAAAACATGTAAATAAGCAGTTATATTTTTAGTTTTAAAACGGCCCTGTGGTGGGTTATTGCTTACTTAACTAACTGTGACTTGATTTTTTAAAAATTATTTATACTCCATTAACACTATTTTTGATTGAAAAGTCATTGTCACAGAATTGTACAAGTTCTTTGCAGACAATAACTTTTTCTCTTTGCAGATTTGAAGTAATTTTACTGCAGATTTCCACTGGGACTAGCTAATGACTTCATCAGTACTCTGACACCTTTATAAAACTCCAAAATGATTGTACGCAAAACTGGATTTAATCAATGCCGTCAGTAATCTTGCCTCCACTGAATACAGGCAGGTTTAACAAAGTCAATCAGTTAGCACTGAGAACCTTATCGATGTCATGTAATTGCAGGTGAGCGATGCCTGGATCCAGAAACGTATCTCCTAGATTTATACCATGTGAATCCTCAATGTGAATGGATTTTAAAGCCCAGAACAACATGAAGCTTTATGGAAAAGCAGACACTCCCCTCTCATCAAGGAAGCACTGGTTACTGCCCCCTACAGGAATGTCTGGATTTCATGCTGGTGGATTTGAGGAGATGAAAGCAACTGGTTTGGATGCACCACTATGAACCACCTGTCTCTAAAGGATATTTTTTGCCACAGACAGGTGGTCAATATCTTCTGCAGACACTTGACCATTTGTGTGTGTGTGTGTGTGTGTGTGTGTGTGTGTGTCTATATATATATATATATATATATATGAAACTGTGTTTGAGCCTCAGCCAGAAGGCAAACTGAAACATTAATATGGGTACAACCACTTTCAAAAATTTGGAATGATAACAAATTTGAATTGCTACTTGCATGACATTATTGCATATTCTACTGGGAGTAGTTTTCAAAATATAGCCAAAAGATTTTTTTTTTTAAGTAATCAGATCCAGACAGTGCCAAATCAGCTTGCCACTTGTAGCCATTACCTGCACTGTTTTTACTTACTAATTTCAGGGGATACCTGTATGAAAACATACCTAAAAGCCTTTTCACTGACAATGCAAAATAAACATGGATGTAAAAAGATGTACATACAATATTTATACCACTAATTTATCTCATGTTATTGTATTTTGTTACGGAGACATTTTTCACAAGCAACTTCATTGTAAATAACATATTAGCTTAAAGAGTAAGTGTATGTTTAAAAAGTCTTTTTTTCTTTAGTGTTGGGAATAAATGTCTTAGTTTCATGCTCTTAAAGAGTTAGTAGCGGGGTTCTGAAAAATATGTCCTCACGTGTTGCTACAACTGTTTAAATAACATACCTGTAATTTTTCTTTTCATTGGAAACATCCTGACAACTTTTTACACTTATAACTTTAAACTCTGTTTCAAAGCTCTTTTCAAAATGGCCGCTGTAGTGCACTGGGGGCAGCACAAAAGAATATCCACTAGAAACTATCTTCAGGGCATCACGTGAGTCTTAAGAGTTAGGTTTAGGGTTAGGTATCAGGTTAGGGTTAGGTTTTAGGGCTGGGGTTGCTTAAGGTTAGGGTAGGGGTTAGGTTAGGGTCAGGGTGGGTTGATGTCGGAGAGGTGCCGAGCTCTGGAAGTGAAAGGTGGGAGTGCTTGGCAAATGCCCTAGAATCATCTGATGCCCTGAGGACAGTTTCTAGTGGATATTCTTTTCCGCTGCGCACTGGGGTTTAAGATCTGTCTAATCATGCAGGAAGAGCGATTTAAAAAACCCACAAAAGAATACATAACAGCTCTGGGTTTTCTGTTCCGTACCACATGGATCGCTATTGCGGTGTTACCTGTTTGACAATGTGGGCAATAATCCTCACACTATCAGTGCACTAGAGCGGCCATTTTGAAAAAAGTTGTCAGGATGTTAACAATGAAAAGAAGAATGGCAGGTATGTTATTTAAACAGTTGTAGCAACACGTGGGGATGTATACCGCTATATTTTTTTCAGACTCCCGCTACTTACTCTTTAAGATAATTAAACTAAGATATTTAACACTAAAGAAAAAAAAAAGAATTGTACACCACTGTACAATTTTTAAATGTACACATACAGAACGAAAGTGTTTTACTGTCCTGTCTGTCATAAAATAGATATAGTCCTTTAACAGGTAGCTCCAACTATCTGTGAAAACATTGAATTATAATGTATTACTGTACTATAGGTTTGCATTTCTTCTGTTGCTGTCAAACAACATGCAATACCATTGCTCAGTGTGAATTGCAGGTCATTTGACTTGAATGGACCTGTAGCACAATGGACCTTAAAAGAAAAACCTAGTTCAGGCCAGCTTGGGTTTCTCAGCTGCTCCTGATAACACTGTGTGTTAATATTTCAGGTTTTTATATCATATATACTGTTCTAAACTATTTGTGTCAGTGCTGGAACCCTTTATTTATACTTGGTCTGTATTGCAGGATCACCAATTACTGGCACAGGAAGCCTTGTTGTTATTTTAGGGTGGTAACGTTCAGTGTAGCCTCAGCTTTAGCAAGAACTTGAAGGAGTACTTGTAAGTCTCAAGCCCTCGACAACAGGATCTGTGAGGCTGCGTGATTTATCTAACCGCAGCCATTATTTTGACAGGTATTCATCTTATCACCAAAGACCTGATCCAGATTACATCCAGGACCTTTAAGGTCAAAAGGTGCATACACTGAACACTACATTACAGTAGTCCTCAGGAACAACTAACTTTTTTTTTATTTTAACAGTGGGCATAAATGAGCTCTTGAGTTGTTAGAGGACCAGGGTTGGGGTTGGGAACCACTGCATGTCATTGAAAGAGCTAAGCTAGTCACTAAACGGAGGACTGATGCAAACAGTTTGAAACAGTTAAAGAAACAGGCTTGTACCCAAGAGGTCCCCGGTTGAAATCCACCTCAGCCACTGACTCATTGTGTGACCCTGAGCAAGTCACTTAACCTCCTTGTGCTCCATCTTTCGGGTGAGACGTAGTTGTAAGTGACTCTGCAGCTGATGCATAGTTCACACACCCTAGTCTCTGTAAGTCTCCTTGGATAAAGGCGTCTGCTAAATAAACAAATAATAATAATAATATTCATTAGCAATGGGACCGCTGAGCTTCAGACCTGCTTTTTGGAAGGAAACTGCAGCACTGATGTTGGCAAATACATCTATTTCAATTCAGGCACCTACTTTGAGCCAATGTATGCTTACTCTTGAGGCGTTTCCTGTTTTACAGATTATGGCTAAATATCTGACTCTGGTGATCTCCCTACAGAAGTAAAGAGGAAGTATTCTATTCCTTTAACACTGTTGTCCTTCAGTATATTTGTGTGATTTATCTATAACAGATATAATACTTTTTGAGGAAACTGCTGTGAATTTAGGACATACCACTGTGAATCACCCAGTCAGAAGTTTAGGTCTGCCTCAGGTAAACGGAGGCCACTCTAATCAGATCTCATCATCAAGAGCCTTACCCAGAATACTTTTCAACTGATTGAAATCTGAATTATTGCACTTGCTGTGCCAAATCCTGTGATGCTTATGTTTTGCAATCGCACTTAATATGACCGCAAACATTTATTCTAATGTACATCATTCTAATACCACAGAAGCTCATTTCACATTTAAGACTCTACTGATCTGGTCTCATGACAGGTCATAATGTTTTTATAATTCATTGCAAGAGGACTGTTTTTTTCAGGAGGTGGTGGGGGACCATCTTGGCAAATGGAACATTAAAAAATAAAAACATCAATAATAATTATGCTTAATATTTAATGAGAATACATTTTTTATTGCCTGGGAACGGCCCAATTGAAATGCTGTTTGTATTGCCCCCTCACCCAATTACAGTATGTCTATAGAACTCTCACTGCTGTAGTTCTGTTATACACTAGTTGGCTGTATTTACATTTATATATAATAATGCATTTCAGTCTGTGGTGCTCATTTATTTTTCTGCCTCATTTTAGTGAATATAATTATTTTTGTTTCAATAAACTGCTCTTTTTTTTTTCTCAAAGTCCTGAGTCAAATGCATTGTAACCAAAATTGTTGAAGGAAATCCAAATTCAGACAAGCTAATGTGTTATCATACTAGTGATAAAAGACTTGTAGTGTGACTGTATAAAGCATACTTGTCAGTCCTGCTACTGAGTTGAAGTAAAAAAATAAAATAAAAAAGTAGAATTTGTTACACAATGAAAGATTATTTTGCATTGTAGTCCAATAAACACTACACACAATGTATTTGTAAAAATGTATATTGTACTTAACGTTTTAAAATATATACAGAATCTATTAAAAACAAACAGTGTTTTGTATTAATATGCACTTGTTTTAATCCATATTTGTAGTGCGTGTGTAAAAGATACCTAACAGTGCAGTGTGGCATTGTATTTATGAAAGCTGCAGCAAACCATTTTTATGAATGGCATGAACAGTAAATTCATGTAGAAATCACTTTAAATCTTAACCAGCTCAAGGACATCCATTCTACAACATTGTGGAAAGTCTCCAGAAGTCTCAAGTTGTATCATTCATTTCATCAGTGCTGTATATTACATTGTCACTTTGTCCAAATCTCCTCTATTACTGTCTCAACTGGTATAAATACACTACTACAGTACTACTACAATATGCTGCATTACTACCCTTTTTTTTGTAAGGGTGTGCTTTTTTATGTAACAATTAATAAAATAGTGTCCTTTACATCGTGAGTGTTGAGCTTTCTTCTCAGTTTTGGAATTTATTCTTATAATTCTTCACTATTTATAGCGGCGGTTGTTGCACGTCTTCTGTAATAATATCAGCCCCAATCAGTCAAACTTATCTTTAATACAAGTACTGTATGAATCGATCTGAACGATTGCTCATCTTATAGCAGTCCAGTATTACCAACAAAACACGCTGTAACTTAGTCAGTATGTGATCACTGTACAGCGACTGCAGTAATCAGTCCTGAACAAGGTAGGGGGGCTTCATTTCATTGAACCTTAAAACTCGCTTCCCCTGCAGTGCTTAGCTTGTATTTTCCATCCTGCTTATCCTTTTAAAGAAAATAATGTATTAAATTAATTGTTAAGCAGTTCATTTATCCAGTTTTGTTTTTAATCCCCCCTTTTGTGTGTTATTTTGTCTTTGTCAATGACAATGGAAATATATTTTTAAAAAGTTTACCAAGTATGACCAAACAATAGTCAGTAAAGTAAAAAAATAAAATAAAATAAAAAGAAACTTGAATATGACGTATAAAAACATATTTTTAAAAAAAATCTAAACTAAAATTATGTTAAATGTGGGTCTGCATCATGTTGTGATAAGTAAATTAATTTCCTTTGTTATTATTATTATTATTATTATGATGATGTTTTAGGCAGGTATTTCCATATTGTGTGTTTCATAAAGTGAATGTTAGGTGGTATGTACAGGAAGCAATGCGTGAAGCTGCAACTGTCGCTAGATAAAAAAAAAGTGTATAGTGTCTATATAGATTATATTCTTAAATAGTGTAATTTGTTTGGAATAAATAATGTAGCCTCTTCAGTAACACTGCTGTAGTATGTTAAACAGACGCGCCCCCAGAAATCTTTCAAATCCCACCTCAGCCACTGACTCATTGTGTGACCCTGAGCAAGTCACTTAACCTCCTTGTGCTCTGTCTTTCAGGTGAGATGTAGTTGTAAGTGACTCTGCAGCTGATGCATAGTTCACACACCCTAGTCTCTGTAATTTGCCTTGGATAAAGGCGTCTGCTAAATAAACAAATAATAATAGTAATTATACAGAACTGTAAATCCTTATTAACCCCAGCAATTATTTATGTGTGAATAGTCCAAAACCAGCATAACAACATCCATGGGTAACTTATCAATGGGACCTTTGTTTCCATAGATTACTGAACACTGAATTTCATAGTAATGCATAGTTCTGAAATAGGACAAAGACACGAGGACTTGGATCTGCTTGAGATTTAGTGATTTTTCAGGAATCTTACAATATCTTACATGTGGTATTAAATTGGTAACAGTGCATCTTTAAATTTAATACAACAAATTGCAAAATATGCCGAAGATGCAACTTAGTGTTTGTGATCAGTAATGCCACTTAAAGAAAACACAACTTATAAACAATTGTCTGTCATTTATTGTACTGCATTAAAAATATTCCATCTATGAATGAACAAATAATCACATTTGGTTGTATCAAAATGTATACTTTTATACTATTAGGTAGTTTAAGTAGAGGTTTTTGTTTAAAATACTTTAGTAAAAAACATAAGAAGTTTAAGTTTGTTTGTTAAAAACAAGGCTAGTCCTGAGTCGAGCCTGTCATGGCTCTGGGTTTGTAACTCCCTCCAGTACTGTTAGTGCTCAGCACCTGGGCAAGAGTTGGGGAAAACCCCACGCAGTTCAAAAGCTCTGCTGAAGTGGTAGGCCTCGCTGTGTTGTCCGTTGACAAGCTGGAGGTTCCTCATGCAGCCCTGGAATGGAGTCTTGATAGTTAGGCAGTTCTGCTTCACATCACCTGTAATGGGTAAATAAAAAATATAAAAAAAACAGGCATATTAGTTACAGTAAGATATTCATGTATTCATTTATTTGAAACAGGGGGATAAAATCAATTAAGAAAAGCATCTTGGTCAAAACTAAATATAGAAATTCTTCTCTGAGTGTAGTTACTTTGCTACATAAAAAACAAAAAAGCCTTTTGAATTTCCTGAATGACACCAAGCCATGTCGCAGGAATAATAAACAAAGGGCCCCAGTGTTGTGAGCCATACCCATTTCAAAGTAAAACCAATGCATACTGAAATGTCAAAGCTATCATCTGCATGCATGCAAAACCAGCACATTTGTGTCCATAATGTTTAAATTTTAACCCAGTCACAGATGGAAACTCATACATACCAGGAAAACCTCCCACATAGATTGGGTTGTTGGTCTCAGCAGATGTAGACTGGGGATAGGGGTTGTTTGCCTGAACTTTTTGTCCATCAATGGTTAGACTGAACCAATGCTTGCTTTTGTTAGCCTGGAGTTTGTGCCACTTCCCATCACAGAGGCTGCTGGATTCACTTGGACTGTAGGTAGTGGTTATTCTTCCTGCCCCATTGTTCACATGAAATAAAACCTGCAAACGGCAGCATAGTTTGATAAATATCTAGATCATTCTTAATGTCATGCCTTTGAGTGCAGAGGAAGTTTGAGTACTCCTTTAGTGTGCAGTAATGTTAGGAAACAAAGCCAATTAGCCAAATGCTTTGAGTAATGCCTTCATCAGTGTTCAAAGCAGTAGCAAAACACTTTTGGCTGCCTCCTTTACAGTGCTCTCAGAACATCTCTAGTCCCAAAGGGTTAAATAGCCAACAGAGGGTAACAGTTTCAAAGGCCACCATTAGGACTGTATTTTTTCATTGTAAAAAAAAATATTTTTATATTTTACGGTCTAAAAATAGGCATGTCAAGATATTCCACAATTAAACATATTTAATTAAAGCAGAAAAAAATAGTATTGTCACATTAAAAATGGTTTCTCTAGGGTTATTATTCAACAAATGTTCCTAAATATTTAAATGCTTACCTGAAAAAATGCTAAATTATGAAGTATTTTGCTTTTCATGTCCACATTTTAAAGATATTCTATTTTCATCATCAGTGAATTATCAAACAAAATTAAAAGCAAATATAAAAGTAAAAACAACAACAGATATGTGAAATGCTCCCTTTTTGTACTGGACAGAGCGATCTTTAGCAGAAATATTTGTCTATCTTTGTTGCAGTTGGTGTCTTTTTCGTTAAGACATTTTAATGAAATTGTGCGGTTCTTTACGATTTGTTCAATATTTTTCTCAAAATGATAAAACTTCTCAACAATACTGGCAGCTGTTTCATGGTCTTAACTTCTAGTGCAGTTCACATTTTTTTTGTATAGCAGTACATTCTTGGGTTGCTAGAAATCTGTGGTTGTTTGTCCTCATTTAAAACTAAACTTGTTGTGCATATGTAATGCAAGTAAATATGTTGCACAGCTTAAAAACACAAACATTTTTGTCATTAATAAAGCATTAAGCTACTAAGCTTCTGTACGCAGTGATTACGTGTGTACGTTTTCAGTATTCAACCCAACATGTACAATGCTGACCTTGCCACTGACAAGTTCCAGTCCTACTGCATCCACCTTGGCACTGCTTATTCCCAGCAGGACTCCATTCTGCAGTGGCGTGCGGAACTCAAATGAGATAATCAAGTCTGACCTGACTTTGTAGCCTTTTGCTGCAGAAAAAATAAAAACAATGTTTTTTGTTTCTTGATATTTTGTATAGTGAGTGAATAAAGCCCCTCACTGTAGGTAGCTTATCATTTAGTTTAAGTGACCTTTCTCAAAGCAAAGTGAAAATTTGTTACACTTTTTTTTTCAAAATGGTGGCAGACAACATTGACCTTATTACATGGTTGCATTCAAAGGCAGATAATTGACCTGAATTGGAAGGTTTAGTTTTGATGTTAATGTAAAAGTAACTGATGGTTTATTACAGTAGGATGAACTATATTGTAAAATAAAGCCTTACAAAACTTTGCCAAAATATTATAAATCAGTCAGTGCCAGCTCCAGCATTAATACACTGAACCACACTGGAGAAAGAAACAGAAATGCTAATATTTACCTAAAGCTGCAAATCCAGTTCCATCAAAGTGTGTGCCCTCTTGAGCCGTCTCATAACACCTGTTTACTGCATATACAGAGATGGGATTGGCTCGGTCCAGTGGCTTGTTATTCAACATTACATTGTTGATGCAGGCGGGAACACTGTGCGTCACCTGAGCGTGTTAATGACAGAAAGACAGAATTACACCTCTGTAAGTGCCAAGAAAAGACTTGAATGGAAAATGATTAGTTCCATGACCAATATCATGGGCCAGATTTATTAAGGTCTAAGTGCAATTTCCACCAATGCAAAAAGTAACAAACTCATTTTGTTTTTTGTTTCCTTGATTTTACTTTCTATTAGTTTTACCACAAACTATATTTTTTATATGACATATGTTGTACCCATCTCATAATATTACATATTGTATTCGTTTTCTGCTAAATCAATGCTGGCCCTTACAACTATTCCTGCTAGTTCCCAATTTAAAAGTCACCTTATTTTTGCTGGAAAAAGTTGCTACTGTGGTTAAAGAGCGTCACATGATTCCTTCCACTCTATACAGTGTAGTAAAAAACCTACATTTCCAATCTTCTTGGCAGTGAAGTCCAGAGGGAGACCTCCCAGGTAAAGTTTTCCTTCTACATCCAAGGTGTTCCCATCTCCCACAGCCCCGACAGGAGACGACTCCTTCCCATCAACAGTGATTGTAGCTTTCTTCTTAGCAAAGTCTGTTTTCACCTGGGAATAACAGGAGATTAGGTTAGTGAGCTGGGGAGGAAGATCATTAGTGAAATTATGTTTAAAAAACAGAGAGTAATATCCATCTTTAAACAAGAATAAATACAAAACAATTAAAGTTAAACCACACTCCTCGTTTCTTGTTATTTTCTCTATCGCCAACAAGATTACTACATCAGAAGTTTATTGTTGGAAAGAAGCTGCTCAGCTAACTTGAAAGTTTGCGCTTCACATACTTACTGTGTGCCACTGGCCGTCATTAACAACATGTGGGAGCGTCACTCTCGCTGAACCCTTGCCGAGGTCATAGATAAAATACAAGCACCCCTCCATCAACTGCAGAGCTGCATAATCAACCTGGTTTTGGTGCGCCATGAAGTAAACCAGGCCACTTGATGCAAAGGTTCGGAAGGTTAACTGGATGGAAAACCTTAAAAGAAGCAGGGAGGGGGGAGTAAAATAGATACATTTGATTTTTAGTAGCAGGGACACGTATTCTAACCTCCTTTGGTGCACACAGATGCAGAAGCCCTTGTTGAACTTTTGACAAATGCACAGCAAAATGTTTAGCAACATCTATCTACTGTGACACAAAAGCCTATGGTATGCAAACTTCTTTATATGTAAACTTAATTTGCACTTCAACATTGAGTAAACATCCTTGATCAAACCAGGCTGGCATTCAGCTTTCTTGCGCAGCAGAGGATGTTACCCGTCAAAGCTTTTCTCGTCAACTTTCACAAATGCTCAAAACCTTAAATACAAAGCATTTCCAGCACATTACACCATAATCCAGAGTTGACTTTCAGCCAACCTCAATGCCAGTAAAGGCTTTTTACGAATAAGCACCAGGCTTTGGCTTCATGTTGCGGAACACCCTGGAGTGTTTATAAGAAATGCATTATATTACATTTGCTGTGTCCCGTGGTGTCCTTACTGCAGCGTTATATGTTTAAACATATTGAGGACTCTCTTGAAATAATTAATAACACATCATGCGTCATACACTTGAAAACATAGGGATTATGCTGAAAAATATATTGCTAGAATACAGAATACAGCAAATGTCAAGTAATGTGTTTCTGTAACACTTTAGGGTTGCTGTTACCTGCAAAATAAAAACAAGCACAACTCCAGTGCCTTGTGTAAGGGCATACTCACTTTCTTCTTATTGTGCTCTCATCAAAAGACAGAACCATGTGACTATTTTTGGTCAGACCAAACTGGTGGGCATTGGGGACAATTGCTGGAATCTCTTCTTCTACACACTGTGGTCACGCAAAAAGTAAACAGAAATCAAATAATAAAAATATTGTTAAATCTTTAAAAATCAACCATTTTATTTTCTCCTATATACATGATGCAATACTATTGATTTAAAATGAATATAAAGGCACTATTAAAAACCTATTATTAAGTGTTAAAAGTGTTCCATACATGTGCGATGCAAAACTGAAGACAGGAAAGAACAATACTATAACCCTTCTTTATATTAAATGTACATGTGTTTTCAGGACTGGTGTTATAAAAAGCAATGATAAAATAATATGTGAAATAACATTTTAAATACACATTTTAGTTCTCAGTCTTTAAACACAGTTGGAGAATAAAGCGGGCACTGAAAAGCATAGTGATGCTAACCTTGGCTGGGCTGTGGGTTTTGAAGCTCTGTTCTATAGTGGTGACAGGCCTGGCTGGAGTGGGCGATGGCTGGAGCTCAGACTCTACATCGCCCTCCTCTGGCTGGATGACTGGCTTGGGCCTCTCCTCCAGCAGGCAGCTGTCCATGTCTACGTAACGATACCGCACTGCAGTGGTGAGGTCCAGGAGCCTGGTGGTGAAGAATACCAAGAAAAAAAATAAATAAAAAAACACATGAAGGAACTTGTGCTAAGAAATGTCCAAAGCACATTTTTTTATTTGTTGAGTGGTTTAAAAATATACTGAATAACTAACAAGATGACATGTATGGGCTGGCTCCCTATACTTACTCCATGTTGTAGCCCAGGTTTCTGATACAGCCGTAGAAAGATTTGCCCGTCTTGAGCATGTCAGCGCCATCGCTGGGTGGAACACCTCCGATGTAGAAGCTGGAGACATTGAGAGGGTTGTTCTCTGCTGACGGAGCAAGTCTCATCTCAGTCAGGCTTCCTTCATCCACCTGCACAGTCAACAACCTAGGAAAGCAACGGAGGACCAGGGAAAAGAAGGCAAATCATTTAAAAGTGTGCAGCGTGGAACTGCATTTTCAAATACATGTTCATTTCAGCTACTGAGATATGAAATCAAGAAAATCGTATTTAAATATATAATATAATATACAGCTATGACCAAAAGAGTTGCATCACCTAGGATTGAGACATAATAATAAAAAAATAAACAAAATATATATGAGAAAATAATGTAGATCTTTCATTTAACATCATGTAATCAAAGACAAGATGATATTGCAAAAGTCTACTGGAAGCCATAATAGTAGGCTGTGTGGTTCAGTGGTTAAAGAAAAGGGCTTGTAACTAAGAGGTCCCGGATTCAAATCCCACCTCAGCCACTGACTCATTGTGTGACCCTGAGCAAGTCACTTAACCTCCTTGTGCTCCGTCTTTCGGGTGAGATGTAATTGTAAGTGACTCTGCAGCTGCTGATGCATAGTTCACACACCCTAGTCTCTGTAAGTCGCCTTGGATAAAGGCGTCTGCTAAATAAGCAAATAATAATAATAGTACAGTATTTCATTCAAATTTCAAAATGTCCCATTTTTCAATTTTTGTCAGTTTTTCCAAGTATATGGAAAATTACAAAGTGGTATGTAATTCAATATGTTAACATAACATTATTCAGAAGGTTTCATGTGACTTTATGAAGCAACATTTGTTAATTCTATAGGGTGATGCAAAACATTTGGCCGTAGCTGTACATTGGGTTGGTTAATGTAGCTTCCCAACAAAGCTGACCAGAGAAATAACGTAAAGTCTGTAGCCCTTATCTCCTTATGTTCCCTTATATCTCCATATATACCATTATTTATTTTAATTAAAATATTATTTCACATATATTCGGATGTGTAGTTATTTGGTTTTGTAGAATAACCCTATACAAATCAGCATTTTGTCTAAGCTTATTTCCAGGCAAATCCATAAATGAAATTGATTAAATACATACAAGATTCTGTAACTCGAGCATTTCTCTCAAGCCGTCTCCCTACCTCTTGCTGCGATGCAGGATGACAGAATGGTCCTCTCCATCACTGTAGGTTCCAGCAGGAGATTTGACCACAGCTTTTCTAGTGTGACCTTTCTCTCCTGTATTCATGTGGACTTCCACTTGGCCATTGATAAGCATAACTGCAAAGAAGGGCTGTACAGATACAAATACTTTTAAAAATACAACAGGCAAAATGTATGAAGGTCTGTACACCAAAATACAATTTGCACCAATTTTTTTGACAAAGGGAAATACAACTGTTAATGTTCTAAATCTGGAAAAAAAAACTTTAGTGGTATGACTCCTTAGATTGATGATGTTTTTTTTTTGGTTACTCGTTGTGGACTCGTTATAGTTTGTTTTTCCTTTCACGAAAAACGGTGCAAATTGTATGCAAGCATAACTTTGCAAATCAGGGCAATGTGAGCTACCAGCGTCTTCCATGGTTCAGGTTAAATGCTCAGCTGAGCAACAAGGTCTTAAAAGAACCAGTGTCTCTACATACTTATCTTCAGTGCATGTTCTTAATTAAAGATGATGAAGATTATTGCCTTGGCATTTATGCAACATAAGGAGCTTCATTACCAGTTGGTTGGGAATGGTTAACTGTGGCTGAAGAAGCTCACCAGGTGTGTCTGCCTTCGTCTGCGCTTTCCTCCTTTGCTGATTCCAGCCAGGATAATGCCAGTGTCGTTCTTTGTGGAGAAGGTAGCCATAAGTTCTGATTCAGGTGCCAGAGACACTGGGTGAAGTTCAAGAAATCCCTCATTCAAGACTGTCACACTGCGAATTGGCTAGACAGAAAAAGTAGCAAATGGAAAGCATGAATGACACTAGTAGATATATTTGTCTACTTGACTTAGTTCCTTAAAAGTTTCACCTTGGAATTTTGATTTGATTTGATTAAGTTACGGATGAAGTTTTTATCTTCAAATAATACATCAAGAACCAGAAAAGATGAAGGGTTATGTACTAAAGAAATGGGGAAAACACACACATGGGAAAATGATATAGGGAATATTATAATTGCATGCTGTAATGTTAGAAACAGTGATATAAAGTATATTATTTTATGTGGATAACAGCATGATCAAATACAAACATAGTTGTTCTATGTCCAACTGTTAATAAGTACAATTACTGTTTAATAAAAGCAGTAACCATTGCCATTCTCCAACGTATCATGAGGCAGAGTGTTTCTCACCTCCAATACACAGCCCTTCTTGACCCCGTAGGACTCCTTCAGCAAGTCAAAGTTAGAGCGGGCGATCTCCAGATTTCGGATGCAGCCCACGTAAGATCTGGTGACAAGTTGTCTCCTGCAAGACAAAAAGTTTATTTGTAAACTATAAACAATTCTGAAATGGTAACAGATATGCACAGTAGAACATGGCATATTCTGATGTAACTGGTTCCAAGAGTCCATCAGATATGTGAAGATACAGTATCTCAGAAAGAGTCTTTATACTACATTGTTTTTGCTTTATTAACATCCGGGCCATTATAAATGAACAATTTCGGGTACATCAGTGTGTCCAAAATACCAAAGTATGGTACTGCGCGCTTACTATAGAAAGAAAATCAGTGAATATTGTTGCAAAACAAAGCACTGTAATACAGTATTGGGCAATTTACAAAACAGCAATCCAAAAGCAGTTCTTACTGTGCTTTCTCAGTACATGCCAAAATTTTTTTTTTGGCCTAGAAGTGTGTGTTCACCTAAGATAAACATGTTTAAAAAACAACAACAAAGCGCACACATAAACACAATGAATCCCTTGTTTTCTTTTATTGAACATGATTAAACTGGGCAGTTTGTTTTACGTGAGCATGTAAAGAGAAAACTTCCCAAAACACAATCATTTTTAAAAAAATCTGCAACTGATTATTGTGTCCTTCTAAGAGCTAAATTTACTGTTGTAGATCCATAATTCAATATGCATTGACCAGTTTCCATCTGTACCATTCAGTTGGTAGCAGACTGTGTAAATGAAACCTGCTAGAGGACTATCGGTTAATAGAGGGTATTGTATCTTACTGGATCGGATATGATAGGTTCTACAGTATTCTGGTATCCAAGATGCACAGGGAAGGTATAGAATAGAACATTAATTTGAAAGTAACTCGTACCTGACGGGTCTGGAGCGAGGCAGCCCACCAATGTAAATGGGGTCCTTGTCTGAACGATTGAGATCTGAGGCAGAACCAGAGGTAGTGCCCTCTTTGGTTTCTCTATTTGTAGGAACATATGCATCCATCACAGCCAAGTAACCTGTCAGAAGCAGGACACATTTTATTTTAGCCCTCCTTTCACACAGGCCTATTCATTGTGGTCAAAATGATTTCTTTTTTTTCTACCGCACTGCAATTCTTATAACAAGGCATTTTAATATCATTGTCAGAATATCAACACTTATCCATGCATAGCTTCTTCAAATCCAAGATATTATACAATAATCCAGTCAAATCAAAAGCCAAAACTCATGCAAAATTAACTCCATGAGTTAGATATGGATGCCCTAGTTTCAAGGTATTTCCTCATCAAATTTAGTTCTCAGCATAATTTTAGGTATATTATACACAAAGTAAAAGTTATACCAGTATGTTGGCAAATATTCATTATCGCTGGGGATTGTCATCCCAAATGGGGAATAATTAATCTTTGCCAACATACATAAATAGATTTTAACAGATATTTTCAGCCCTAAATAAAAAAAATAAAAAGTAGTAATAGCACATTTGTTTGTGTGTGTGGTTTATCTTTTTTCCCCTGCTCAACAATTGAGTTTGTTACTTTAGTGAGTATTCAGCATTTGGAGTTAATTCACAAAATCTGATGGTAATTTACTCCATTACCCCTATACAACTTTGTTATCCTCAGCCAAAATAAAAACACATTTTCCCTCCAGGTCATTGTTAAGGTACAATGGAAAAAACAACTGAATAGATGCCAGCTGAAGTGTATCATTTATGTGCTGTACCTAGTTAGTTGCATCAATTCTTATCTAATAGTATGGCTACTAACAAATACATAAATAATAATACAAAAACAAGGTAGGTTAATTAAAGGCCTACCTTTCTGTTTGGTACGGTGGAAAGCAATTTTATACCAGTTTCCACTGTTGTATGTCTTATCTGTGATGAGGCTGAGCGGCCCTGATCCTAGCTCAAAGGTCAGCCTGACTTTGCCATCCACCAGCTCGATAGACGTGAAATCTCTCTGCAACACAACAAGTCCAATTCTACGTGATGCTACATGTGAAGTTAAAAGTTATGGCATTTGATAACCCCAGACTGAGATAAAAAAAAAAATAAATAAACAAAAATCCCAAATTATACAAATTCAACTTTTTTAATTTGGATGCACGATCAAAAAAGAACTGGGTTTGCTGACATACCGTTCCGTTAGACGCGAGGTAAAGCAGCAGTCCATTTGGAGAGAAGGTTTTGAAAAGCATCACTATTTGTGTGACAGTTGAGCGAAGAGCCTTTTCAACAACAGAATACCCACTGCCATCAAAATGGAAGGAAGTGTCTTCATCCTGGGGACTGAATAAAAACAATAAAAAAAGAATAACTTTCGATTAGAAACGGAATTGTTTGACGCATCAAAACATAACGTAATGTGACTAAGAAAGTCACGATCGGGAAGCTCTGTGAACAATATGCAATACACGAAACAAGATGACGGTCTTACCTCATGAAGCAGCCCCTACATTTGCCCTCTCTCTGTGCGTAATTCCACAGCCCAATATTTTTGCCGTTAAGCGAAGCTTCTCCCATGCAGCCTTTGAAGTGGGTCATTTTCACAGCCAAAGATTTCTGTGAGTTTTAAAGCATTCAATAAATGAACACACTAGTATCATGAATCAAGAAGAAAATAAAAAACAGAAGGCAACTGCTCACCTTAATTTGACCACCAAGACCCCCCACAAAGACAAGAGTGGATTTATTCACATCTAGCACAGTCGATGTGCCAGGGGAGGTTGCTGTCTTTACAGTGGGGGGCTGTGTAGATTTCAATTCTTGAACTGTAAGAGAACCAGTCTTTCCAAACCTGGAATTTAGAAAGAAGGATATCAGAACAAGGTGACCAGAACTTTTTTTTCTTTACACCATTTTAATATCTCTTATCTGCAATGTGCATATGTGCAACTCACCTGGTTGCACTAATCCTGTGCCACTTGTCATTGTTAATCTGAATATCAGGGTAGTCCAACTTTGCAAATCCAGAGCCTACATCCCAGAGAAAAGACACCTTTCCACGTCGCAGTTCCAGAGCCATGAAATCAACCTGTTAAAGGAACACAAAAATATTTTTCAGTGGTACACAAACATAATCAATGTATTCAGCTCAGTAGTCTTATTTTGTTTGATGGACTTTTGTTATTTCAATATACAGTAAATGCAGAGCAATATTATTATTATTATTATTATTATTATTATTATTATTATTTATTTCTTAGCAGACGCCCTTATCCAGGGTGACTTACAATTGTTACAAGATATCACATTATACAGATTTCACATTATTTTATTTATTTTTTTAAATACAATTACCCATTTATACAGTTGTGTTTTTACTGGAGCAATCTAGGTAAAGTACCTTGCTCAAGGGTACAGCAGCAGTGTCCCCTACCTGGAATTGGACCCACAACCCTCCGGTCAAGAGTCCAGAGCCCTAACCACTACTCCAATATGTTATGGACCGAGCCTTGAATTGTATAACAATATATTTTTCAAAGAAATTGTGGGCAACAAAAACAAAGTATAACATGACCATTTGAATGGCTAAGAGAAACAACAATTTTCTTATAGCACAGTGTGTATACTGTATTATACAACAAGCAGGCACTACTCTACCATTGTTTTCTATGGGGTCTACTGTAATGGAAAGCACAGCTGAGAGAACACTAATGACACCTGTTCTAAATCCACTACTTTCTGATGTGAGACACACAAGCCTTTCTCTCAAAATGTTACCTCTTTCAGCGGACTACACTAATTCAGACAAACAAAGGTAAAATAACAAATTGTAGTATAACAATGACATTGCTGTGGTGTGTTCCTTGTTAATAATGGGACTCCCAAGTTCAATTATTACCATGTAACATGCCACAGTGCTGCTATTTTCCCCCATTGCCCTACATTAAATATATGTGTAGTACAGTAAAACTAGTTTTATTTGTGTGTGTGTGTGTGTGTAAAAATATATAAATGCTATGCTCATAAACATTCACACACACACAATCAGTCAATTCACTTCAAGACCAGATAAACCTCATGGGCCAGCACCTATTATTTATTGCTGCTTTGTGTTTCATAGACAGCTTTATTCGTTGTTGTCGAGCTTACATTGGTGTTGCTACCCAAGTAGAAGAGCAGGTTGTCAGGCTCCGATGTTTTCACTATCAGCGTCAGAGTGTTGTAGTTGCTGGAGGAGATGTCTGGTTTGTAGGCCCGTACGCAGTCTTGTTCAGCAGCCACTGCCACTTTAATCTGAAATGTACACAAAAAAGGCTTTATAATGTGTGAAGAAAACATAAAGCAACTCTGCACCCGATGCAAAATGTTACTAAATCTATACGACCCAATGCCTTTATAGGATATGCACAAGGGCACTGGAACTAGGGGTGCTGGGGGTGCAGCAGCACCCCTGACTTTGCATGACTTCCTTTGATGGTTCCAGTGCCACTGGATATGCATGTAGAAAATGCCATAGAATACAAATGACTGGAATTCTAAACCACGATTATTTATGCCAACTACATTTTCATAATGTTAAACTTCTTACCTGGATAACTGTGAGTTATATAAATTGTGTACTGCTTCTGCATTGATCAATGCTTACATTTTACTTTTCAACCATTTCTAAAAGCTGAATTTCAAAAGTGAGGTGATTTGAAAAAATGTTAAAAATCGGGGCGTGCACTTGTATTTAATTTCCCCTTTAAAACTGTTTAGCATTTTAGATCTTCCATCACCAAACACATGGCAACGTTTGTATTTGTTGCTAGAATAAAGCATGGCAAATAATGATCTAAACAGAAACAACAATAGTGAATAATAGGACACTGAACAAGTAAGACAAGAAATATTCAAAAATTGTATAAAAAATCCCTTTAATGGTAAATGAGCCTGGAAGAAGCACACACACGCAATCTTTTTGTTTGTCTACCAGGTTGATAGTCCAATACTTACTGAAGCTGCTTGTTTTCGTGCCTGGTTTATCAGTTCCTTAATCTCAGACAAGTTCCTGCTCAAGTTATCTTCCAGCATTTTCAGGGGTTTCAGACGTTCAAAGAGCAAGTTGGTTTGCGTTTCCACTTCTTTAACCTTTTTCTCTGCTGCACTAGCTGATAAGAAGGATGAAAGAAGCACATTTGTTATAAGTCATATTCTACCCCCTTATTTCAGTGTGTAGGTATAGATGGGGAACCAGAGGGTAAAGGTACATTGAAGGTAAAAACCAAAACACTTGAAGCAGTTCCCTCACCAGTCTTTGCGGAATCACTGAACAGTTCATTTGTTCGCTTCACAGTTTCATTGGCTCTGATCACTGCTGAAGAGGATTCCTCTAGTTTCTGGTTGAAATCTTCAAGGTGTTGGAGAGCTTCAACAGCCGAGACATTCGCTCCTATAGCACGCTTCTTTGCTTCCAAGACTTTCACACTGATATCTATAATATCGAAACAAACACACGCACACACACTTATCACACTGCAGCATCTTGTCAGGCCCTACTTCAGATATCTTCTTCACACAAGCAACTGGCTTCATATTAATTTACAATCTGTGTTACAAATCAAGCACTCTGCTAGATTTCAGAGTGGAAAAACAAATATAAAAAAGGAGGTTTAAGTGCAACACGATGTAATCCCACAAGGTCATCTGATTACAATTCAGAACTGAAAGAAAAAAGGAAACCCCACTCACTGCTGGGAATGGAGCTTAGTAGCTGCAGTGGTTCACTGAGTTGCTTGCTTATATTTTGGGTATTGTGTCGAATCTTGTCCACTTGTTCCGTCAGTCCATTTAAATCACTCATGAGACCTGCAACGTGAAAACAAGACACCTATTACATACTTAATGGATATTTCTCACAGCTTGACACTTTGTTACATCTGCTGCTGTCAGGTAGATGACTGTTATTCAATCAAGAATCTTTGTCATCTGCCACCTGACAACCTACGTATGCAATCAAGTACAAATTACCATTAACGGCTATAAATCCAAACATAAATCAAAATCCCTAGATAACATAAACAAATACAACACATGCAACAAATAAAAACCACACAGAAACCCATTCAAATGAAAAGCCAATAAACCAGAGAATATAAACAAGAACAGATTAAAAAGCAGTGGTTCAACAGACATGCTCACCATCCATCTTATTGTTCAGATCAGCGGCCTCAGATAGAAGTCTGGAGCTTCGCTGCAGAGACTTTGCTCCAGCATCTTTCAAAGAGCTGTCAGCAAACAGGGCCTAAAACAAGAACATTGTGTTTGCAACATACATACCGAGCAAAGGATATAAATACAGAACATCATAGAAAAAAAAAGATTGCCTTCAACAACATCCATGACATGCATATTAGCACACCATAAATTACTTCCATGATTTAGTTTAATCAAAAACACTGGATCCCAAGAGCCTTCAACAGTCAAGCAAGTGTTGATACTGTGAAACACAGGTCACTGTCTCCTATATTCATAGTATGTGTGCCAAGTTAGCAACAAATGTCCATTCACAGTTTCAGTAAAATTGTACCTGAACTTTAAATACTAAAGCAAGTTGGCTTTCCTTACCCAAAAAGACCAGATCCCAAATGTAGGTGAAAAAAACACATCAATATACAGTCTTAAAATATATTTACCAAATTCCAGGCAGCAGCTGTGGTGATGTTAGCTTGTTCGGCCAAACGTTCTGCTTTTTCAATGTTGCTTTTGATATTAGAGTTGGCTTGAGCAGCATTTGTTGCATTGAACGAAACATTCCTTACATCTGAAAGCGCACTGAAGAATAAAATACACAACTAAGAGTCAGTAAAAACAACCAGAAATGAAATATCACTATAACCTGGCAAGCATAGCAAACTGAGACTTTGCATTTGCTCTTCACACTATCTTAACATATTTGACAGGACAGACCCATATCGACAGACATTATTCTTACATAGAAGAGAAAACACATCTGAAGGTTGATATCCCGGCCCGCATGTGTTTTATCCCACGAAACAGAAAACTTCATACAGCATGCAACAACAGTTATGATAATAGTACATACATGTGAAGGGGAAAAAGCATGGAGCAGAAGAGACTATCAAAGCTACATATAAATAATCTGATACAAATTTCCAAATACACTACACCTGATTGACATGCTGTCAATAAAAACCTTACATGAACATGCATTTACTAAAAGTTCTCTTTTCCAGCACATGCAACATGTTAGTACTTACTTGTGAAGTGAGTTTGCCAGTTTCTTCAGTCCAGCAGCATGGTCCTCTGCCTTGTATACCAGGTCCAGCACGCTTCTCTTTGTCATCTGCATCACAAGGTTATCCACTTGTTTTCTCAGTTTAGGATTCCAAAGGTAAAGCTCATCTTTGTGCCCCTCTAGCTGCTGTGCTCAAAGGAAGAGGAAAATTAAAATTTGACGTATACAACTGCAAGAGTTAACTTTGAATCTTTTGCAATTTCAGTCCAGCAATGTATCAATTTCAGTACAGTAATGTACCTTAAAATATACTTTTAAATCAAATCTCTATTGAATTGTGGATGATTTGCACAGAGCAAAACACAAAACGTAGCTGCCACTTTCATGTCATGGTAAATGTGTTTTAAAATCATTATTGTTTTACATATATACATGTATTGCATTTTCAGACTGAATAAGGATAATTTCAAAGGCTTACAGAAGTTGCATTAAGAACATCCGCAGCACTATCCAAGCCATCAGCCATCGCTGCGTGTGCTTCTTCAATCATCTCAGTTGTCAAGAAGTGGTTGCTACTGACATTCTGTTTCTTATCCTGTAGTCAAAAGAACACAAAACATTCACAACTAACATTAACACAGTTTACAGACAAAAGTGTTCAGGAGAGCATTTTATCCAAAACAGGGCAAATGTAATACATTTTACTTCCACAACTATTCAGTTTGCTCAGAATGAATTTAGTAATCTCACAGTTGCATTTAAATTGCAGTACAACAGCCGAGGTTGGATTATTTGTTGCAGTTTCTGGATTAACAATGAAAATGTTAACTTTGAAAAAAAAAAAAAAATGAAACTGCCTAAAATGATTGTTTATGCAGCAACACGATTGTTTTTTTCCCCTTTGGAATACACAAGATCTTACATCAAATGCTGCCAGATTGCTTGACATGGCATGAAGAAGGCGGTTGGTTTCGCTGGCCTTGGTGAAAGTCTCATTCACCAGGTTTCTGGCATCCTGCAGTTTGCTGCTGTGATCAGACAGGTTAGCGACTATTCTCTCCTTCAGCTCCTTAACGTCCTTCTGCGGCTTCTCAAACTCCTTCTGAACCAGCAGGAGAAGGGCTTCGGCAGCTCTGAGAGACAACAACATGATACAGATACAGCACCTTTCACAACAATACCATTTTATTTTAATTAAATGATTAAAAGCTAAATAAAGCAATGGCTCCTAAAGCAACAGTTTAAAACAGATACTGTATCACAGACCCTACAGATTGTGGTAAAGTGTTGGGCTTAACACAAAAACGCATGGATCATTAGAGAGTCAGCTTGAAAATGTATGAGTATATTAAAAGATTCCAGAGATCCTTGGTCAGTCCCAGCTCAGCATCCGATAACTGATTCTTTATGGCCAGATCACATGACCTTGTCCAAAATGGGAAGCTGCTTTTTATTCATGATTAAACATGGATATTGCATGTAAAACAAAAACAAAACAACACCACATGAATACATAAAGCAGAACAGATTCCAAATAGCAATGGCTTACTTAAACTCATTTGTAGCATTCTGATGATGCTGGGTAAAATCTTTGTTTCTCATCATCTCCAGCACTGCAGAGATTTCCTCCTGTAGTTGCGTGCTGTTGGTTAGCCCCAGATCATTGCCGAGAGTGTCATTCAGGTTACTTGCTAGTTCGGCAAGAGCTAAAAATGGAAAAGGGCATTTTTTTTTTTTAAATTAATAAAACAGAAACATAAGGTGCAAAGATTAATTGCAAAAATAATTAAAATAACAAACATCCTTTTTAATGCAAATTGAAAAATACCTTGAATAGCTATCTGAACTTTGGTAATAAAATCCAAAAGGTCTTGACTCTGGTTAACCATCCTTTCTGTAGATTTATCAAGATCCTGCTCCTGGCTAAAAGCCTGAGTTGTCTAAAACAGAAAGGAAAAGAACCTTGGTTTATAGACAGAAAAGAAAATCCACATAGCAGTGAATGTACATGGGATGTTCACTATGGATAAACCCCCAAAAAAACCCCATTACCTTCTGATGCAGCTGACTGATGTCTTTAGTAAGCCCAGACAGCTGTTCTTCAGCCTTCTTTAACAAGAAGCTGGAATTCCTCTCAGGGGATAAAAGCATCTACAAATAAAAGAAATAGATGTCAAAAACAAAAGGTACCTGTAAAAACACTGATGCTGATGCACTGCAGTATGCAAGCAAAATAGAATATGTGCCATTGCAGACCTACATGCACATATTAATGCATTTTAAGATATTAATCATAAAGATTTACGAGTGTAGTCAACACCAGTTCACCAAGTGCAAATCAAACCCAACTACAAGAAAATGTGTCCGTTTTTAATATGGGGCTTTGAAACTGCGGTGGGGCCAATCACAATCTTTGCACATAACAGAATTGCAGACTTGGGTCGTTTCCCAAAAGTTCTAATATGAAAGGAGACCCAGTTGTTTTATTTTATAGTTTATGTATATTCAGTTAATGACAGACAATTACTCGATTCCTGTATACCAGTTCTCACCTTTATTTCATCAGTGGTATTCTCTAATGAAGCCAGCAGGCTGTAGGGTGCTAGGATAACTCCTGTCAGGTTAACAGACTGAACTGACTGCTCCAAGTTCTCCAGATCATTCAGCAGCACTCCTGTGCAGTTATCATTGCACGCTGCGAGGAAGAGGAAGGGTTTGATATAAGCCAGTGATGTTTAGCAAGCATTGTTCTTTTAATTAAACAGTCTAAGAGATACATTATTACACTTTTTATATTAAACAAGGTTCTGAAACATGGCTCTGGGTCCCTCATAATAAGGGACTTCTTAAATAGCAACACACAGCTACAAGTCACAGACATGTCCTTTTTCTTTCCACTCACCCAGTCCTGGTGTCATGGGGTAATGCGGTATTTAGATAAGGGAAATAAGTTGAAACACATACACGTGCATTCGGTGCCCATCAGGATGTGTCTGGGTTCACATTCGTCACAAAGGAGACCCCTCACTCCTGGCTTGCACACACAGTGCCCTGAGAGTTTGTCACAGAGATTGTGAACCGATCCAGTTGGATTGCATTTGCACAGCTGACAGCTACCGTCGGGCTCATTTGGGTTCCCGTAGTAACCCAAAGAGCATCTTTATGAAAGCAAGGACATATGGACAAGTTATTGTCAGCCGTGTGTACAGGAACCAAGCCTCATGTTATGCAGGACAGACATTTGATTTATTTCATATGATCATCAAACACACATGTTTGCAACACATATAAAGTATTTTGATACTGTAAATCATTGTAGATGTACCAAAAAATCAGTGTTATGTTAAAGTAGACTAGCTTTAATCCTAGCCATTATTCATCATAAATTTTGTAAGGTAAAGTAAATGTATTTACCTTTCACAGTACTGTCCTTCATATCCTGGCATGCAGGCATTGCACCGGAAGTCATCTACACCCTCTAGAACACAAGTGGGGCTGAAACTAAAGAAAGGAAAAATGTTACAGAACTGTGAGACTACACAGTATTCAGTGAGGTCCCAAATTCACTAAAGGCAACAAGGAAAACAAGGAAAAAATAATGTTTTTTAAAATATACACATCAATTCCTTGTTGCTGGGATACATTAGTTAGTTATACTGTGACTCAGTCTTGTCTTAAGTAATACTGCCCTCTGGTGGTATATATAATATTAAGAGTTAAGAGTTCACATGCACAGGCCATTTTCTGCTGCTAGACAATAAACAGCAACAGATAACAGTCAACTATACTGGTGTGTTAATATTGCGCTTAAGAGGAAAGGTAGGTGAGAAATCAATAACAGAAAGCCTATGAAGGGTATGTAAGAATTTACAGGTTTTACTTACAGACAATGTGTTGTACAAATGCCAGTAGCTATTGTCTGTAACTGGATTTAAATATGAATCCTTAAATAAAAATTTTAAAAAAACAAATTCACAAAGAGAAAGTACCTGTTTGTGTTCCCCCGTGGACAGGCACAGAGCGTGCAGTCACTTATTGACCCTTGGACTTTTCCATAGTATCCTGGTGCACAAAGATCGCAGTGATCACCTGCTGTGTTGTCTTGACAACCCTAGTTTCAAAATAAGGTTTAAGTTTTTAATATATATATATATATATATATATATATATATATATATATATATATATATATATATATATATATATATATATATATATATATATATATATATATACACACTACCGGTCAAAAGTTTTAGAACACCTCCATATTTTTCCAGTTTTTATTGAAATTTACGCAGTTTAATGTCTCAATGTACTCTGAAATTAAAGCATAGAACAAATAAACAATTGGAGATAAAAAAGAAATCATGGAATCGTTTTGTTTAACAAAATTTAATCTAAATTTTTGACTCAAAGTAGCCACCTTTTGCAATATAACAGCCAAACACACTCGTGGCATTCTTTCTACAATGGAAATCAAATATTGTTCGGAAAGTTCTTCCCAACACTGTTGCAGAAGTTCCCACAAATGTGTTGCACTTGTAGGTTGCTTTGCTTTCACCCTTCTGTCCAGTTCATCCCAAACCAGCTCGATGGGGTTTAAGTCTGGAGACTGTGCTGGCCATTCCATGATTTGAAGCCTACCGTCTTGTTCTTTTCTTCTAAGGTAGTTCTGACATAGCCTGGAGGTATGTTTTGGGTCATTATCTTGCTGTAGGATGAACCCCTGACCAACTAGGCGTATATCAGAGGGTATTGCATGGCGCTGCAAAATGCTGTGGTAGCCGTTTTGGTTCAGGGTGCCACTCACTCTGTGCAAGTCGCCGACTCTGGATCCAGCAAAAGAGCCCCAGACCATCACGCTTCCTCCTCCATGTTTGACAGTTGGTGTCTCACAGTTGAAACTGAGACTTGCTTACTTCGACCAGTGTTAAGCTGTGCTTGAAGCTGTTGTCCTGTGAGCCGCCTATCACGCAAGCTGTTGACTCTCAGAAACTTGTCTTCTGATTCTGTTGTGGCTTTGGGTCTGCCAGACCTCTTCCTGTCAGAGTTTCCTCCAGTTTCCAAGTGCCTTTTGATAGTGTAGGATGGTGTACTCACTGACACCTTGGCTTTCTTTGCAATTTCTCTAAAGGAAAGACCTACACTTTTAAGGGTTATAATGGTCTGTCTGTCTTCCTTTGTTAATTGCCTTTTTCTCGCCATTATGATAGCAATATACTACTTCCTGCAGTACAATACTGTCCAAATAATGCTTAAGAGGGTGTAGTAACACAGTCTGTTCCAACACTGCTTTTATACAGACAGAGGGTTTGTAAGTAATCAACAAAAGTTGGGACACCTGTAGGAATTGTTAGCATCAACTTTCAAGGCTTAATTTACTTCCATTGCTGCAGAACAGCTGTAAGTTGTTAACCCATTACTTGTTCCCTGAAAAGGCCTTTTGTATAACTCTGAAATGTACATTATTTTTCAGTTTTGGTAACCTAAACTTTTTTTAATCTCTGGCAGTTTACCGCTTACCTTTGTACCATTTCAGGTTATTCACTGGACTTGAACTGCTTAAATTTCAATAAAAACTGGAAAAATGGGGGTGTTCTAAAACTTTTGACCGGTAGTGTATATATATATATATATATATATATATATATATATATATATAAACAAAATTATGCAATGTTATTATAAGAGCGAAAACTGGAATGGAAGTGGGCTGCACATGTAGCAAGAAGAACAGACCATCGCTTGACCAAGGAGATACTAGACTGGATCCCAAGAGATATCGAGCGACCAAGAAGAAGACGGCAAGGAAGATGGCAAGATGGCAAGATGAAATTAGGAAATACGCCAGAGCAACATGGATGAGAGATGCAGCAGAACGTGGATGAGAGACGCAGCAGAACGTGGATGAGAGACACAGCAGAATGTGGATGAGAGACGCAGCTTTTGTGGAAGAATCTTGGGGAGGCCTTCATCCAGCAGTGGATTGAAAAAGGCTGAAGATGATGCTGATGATACACACACACACACACACTGTCGGCACACTGACATTTTCATTTACTCATTGTTTTAATGTTGTATTACCATCTCAGCTGTTTGTTATTCTTTAAGGTTTTCAAATGTCTAGCTACAGTGTGTGATAATACATTCGTATCACATACCTGACATCTCCCAGTGTCCAGATCACAAGTCTGGCTGTGGTTGTTGCACTGGCACGACACACAGGGTTCAATCAGTGGACGTGGCCCCCGAACATTGAGCTCTGTCAGCCTCTGCCTGTGGAATCCTGGAGCACACTCCTAACAAAGAAAGAGGACAAGCGTAACAAGGCAAATAATATGTTTTCCATCAGTTTGTACAAAAGCTTAAGGAATTGTATTCAATTATTTATTTACTGAATCATAACTACAACATGCCCTTTTCAAGAGGGTCCTGGTATGCTAGCAGTTACAAACAAATATCAAATGCATTCATACAGCATGCATGAAAACCTAATTGTCTCTTGGGAACAAATTCAGATGACATACCTGACACGAAAGGCCAGCATAACCTGATGGGCATTTACATCTCTCTATGCCACGTGCTGTTTCTCTACCAGCATTCATTTCATCTGAATCCACTGCAATCTCTAAAGAGATGTTGGAAATCCTGTAACATACAAAAATAGCAAGTGTAAGGTAAGTCAAACAGATGTCCTTTGACCATGCACTGAAAGTATTAGCCCAAACCTTTGTCTACTTAGCCTTAAGTTCTACCTTGGAATTTATTACTGAGCGTTTGAAGCTATGGTTGAACAATGAAGATCATACCACAAATCACAATAAATTTGTGTATCTGGCAAATTAAACATATTTGACATATTTATTTTGTTTTATTGCCTTTTACATAGAGCAAGTTAAGAATAAATTACAAACGTGTAATTAGTAATTGGTGTCAGGTAAAGTAATATTTGGACACTGATGAAGATTTCAAATTATTAATATTGGAGGATATTTGAAACTGCATTAATTGATGGCTTTTTGTTAAAGCATCTTACCTGCTCTGCTGTAAATCACTCCCATAGGAGGCTTTGATGAGAATGTATTGAATGTTGCTGAGCACAGACATGAAATCAGAGTGTGAAACAGCCTGGTCGGAGACAGAGTTGAAATACTTCCATTTGCGCTGTCAAAAAACACAGAGAACTCATCATAAAAAAAGGTGGATGACAGCCAGTGACACAAGCCTTCACTTCAAAGTCACTACTGCCATGTCTAATATATTTAAACAACGTGATTCATGGCCTAGTGGTAAAAATGTGTACAGGGCCGAGAACAGAACTTTTAAACTGGGAAAACTGGTTAATAATTAGTAGTGCACTCACCTCCTTCAGGTGAACCTCTTGGCTGGTTTTCACCCCATTGTCAGGAGCAGGCACATCTCTGTAGATGACGAGTTTACTTGTGCGTCCTCCTTTAATAAGCAACTGAGGCTCGAAGTTGGAGATGCCAGAGCCTTCAAGGGCATAGAAAGCTGCAGTGTACCTCAGCTTTCCTCCATAGGCCAACAGCTGCTCAGCATTAAACAAATATTTTTTTTAAAAATTCTAATAACGATTGTTGTTCTTTGTCATAGTTTCTCTAAAATGTAACATGCTGAAGAGGATTAAAACAACAAAATAGCTAGAGTACTCTACAGCACACTTCTTACGATTTGTAAAAAAAAAAAAAATGCTTGTAACAAAATAATTCCATACATTTTCCAAAGCATGCACATCCGGTCACTATATAGGTCTCAAATGTACAGTTTAAAGAAAATAAATAAATAAATAAATAAATAAATAAATAAATAAAATATATCTAGGTTTTAACAGGTATTTCCTTTTTAAAACATGGTGATATCAGAAACTACACTAGGTTAAAGAAATCTCTGATTGTAGGCCTTACACTCTTGCACCTTCATGGTCATTTCACATGGAGAGTGAAATTGTCCCCATCCCTTCATGGCCTTCTTTCCTTTAAGTAACCAACCAGTTGCTTCCCCCTAGTAACTGACACCTTTTGCAGCCATTAAGGTGCTATGACCTAAAAGACATTGCTAGGGTAAAATGACTCAGGAAGTGCAAGTGTAACAGACTTCCTGGAAGACAAGCCAAGCAAACAGATAACTTTCTTTCCTCGTGTAGTACAAGAAGTCGTGTTTTAAAATTAAAATACATGTTTGTGGTTTTAAAACATGTTAGGGAGTAGGAGTATAATGAATAATATAAAAATGGAGTGTAAAAGTACACACAGTTTCTGTTTGTTCTGTGTATATTGCTAGCAGCCCTTGTATATGCAGTCTTCACCTTATTGCCCTGAAACTGCTCTGGTAATCTCCAGTAGAAAGGCTCAGTGTGTAGTGATTGCTTGACTAGTGCAGCGTCCAGCAGAATGTCCGGAGACTGCAGGAACACACCATCCAACGTTCCAGACAGGTCACTCTGACTGACAACATGTAGGGTCTCCTGGTCAGGTGTAAGGGTGATCTAGACACAAACACAAAGGAAAATGTTACTCTGGAATTGACTATACAAGTGGTTTTAATTAATGAAATTGTATAACTGTTCAAGGTATTACAGTATGTGTACCAAATTCAAATATTACACAATTATTATTGTGTTGTGGTATTCTGCCAGTGTATTGATACAGGTCATGAAAGTGTGCAGTTCAGTTTGTGAGGTTTAGTGGTTGGCTTTTCAAGTGAACACGGTTGTACAGGTAAAGGCTTTACTTACAGGAATCCTCACAAGTCCTCCAAGTTCTTCACAAGTCTCGGACACTCCAAAGCAGAAGCAAGGGCTGCAACCCAACGGGTCATCAGTGGAAAGGGCAAAGGTCCCCAGCTTGCACTCATCACACCCAGCGCCAACCACATTTACCTGAAAATCAGGACATGAGCAAAATAATAAAAGCCAGCAAGTGAATCCATGTTTATGGAAGATCTCAGCCTCTAACTGCAATAAAAGCCTAGAAGTTCAAGACACTTTAACCACTGGTGGTCTAGTGGTTAAGAAAGGGGCTTGTTACCAGGGGATTCCCAGTTCAATCCCAGCTCAGCCACTGACTCACTGTGTGTGACCCTGAGCAAGTTACTTAACCTCATTGTGCTCCGTCCTTCAAATGAGACATATGAGGTCCTGTTGTAAGTGACTCTGCAGCAGCAGTTGTAATGCATATTTCACCCCCTAGTCTCTGTAAGTTGCTTTGGTTAAAAGTGTCTGCTAAATGACTAATTAATAATAATAGCAATAACATGCTTGAACACTTGTTTGTTTTCAGTAATCTACTTTAAATCAATTGCAATAAATACTTCACCAACATCACAAGTTATAAGAATGGAGATAGATAGTACAATGCTTGCCCACCATTGACAGAAAAGTTAGTCAATTGTATGCAGAACATTAGGTGGATCAAAAGAGCAAATGTTTTAAAATCAAAAACTATGAAATGCAATTGTCAGTGTAAAAGCTAATGCATGTGCAAGCACAGCTATAAGAGTGACTGGAGAAAGCCAATTTAAAATCACCAGTGCAAAAAGCCTGTGAAGCAGCAAGATAATGTGTTACTGTACAAAGTAAAGGGACAATATAAAGCTATTTTACAGCTCTTATCTTTCATATTGTGTGACAACAGCTGTTAGTGACATTTAAAAAGATGAACTCTTAACTCTTTGTCACAATCGGCTGGTTTTACAGACCCTGATTTGCATACTGCCTAATACTGCCTAATATCAGGGTAGTATCACGTAATGTTTAGGCAAGGCAGTCCAAAACTAATGCAAATCGGGGTGACTGCAACCAGCCATTTAAGTTTTTAGTTAAACTCGCATTTTACGATTGACTGTTTTAAACTTCAGAAATGTTCACACATAAAATGGTCCCCATCTGTTTTACAGTAGCACTGTTTATATACTGTCGTAACTAATATTCAAATTAAATGGCCAGCTTATCTAATTTTCGAATATTCAATTCCTAAATTTTCAGACAACAGCACTTCATTTTAACTAGGACTGGTGTTTCACAGTCCAATAACTGTACAACTTCTTAAAATCAGGTAGAATTTGCCATAATCCAATGAGAGACAGAGGTCTATTGACTGTAGGAGGGTCTCCTGCAAGGAATATGCGATAAAGCAAGAGAAGGAGCGAAAACAACTGTTACCTTGCAAGAACAAGTGCTCGAGTCCTCGTCGCAGCCACACACACCCTGCTTCTCATCACAGTACTCTTCTCTTGTACCAATAATGTTGCAGTTGCAGGCTGTGCACTCTGGGTAGTTTCTGAATCCCAGAGCACACTCGCTACACTTCTCTGCCCTGAACCCAGGGTTGCACTGACACCAACCGCTGGACAGGTCACACTGAGAGCTGGACGCGCCAGTAAGACTGCAATCACATGGCTATAAAAAGGTGAGAGAGTAAAAAAAAATATTGTTATGTAGTTTGTCAAAGATGTTTGTGCGAATAAAGAAGACTTCCAAACAGATGCTTCACATGTAACACCCTTTCTTCAATATGCCGTATATGTTATTTAACCCATTACATCACTCCCTCAACACAAGAAGCATCCGATTTCAACCTCTCACAACAACTGACAAATATTGGACGACTTGATCCAACCTCCGTCAATCAGATACAGTATGGCAGCTTTGCGAAGAGAAGCCCAATGAAACAAGCCCCTCAGGGTGTGTATTCAGAAAATAAAATTCAAAATGACCCTACAATTGCATCCAAAAGACAGGATGCTCTGTCAGTATGATATTTTGCATTAAGCATTTAGCACACACAACTTTACCTTGCATCCCAGTTTAGAATCATGCCCCCAGTGGTTGGCCTCGCAGAGCTCACATTTCACTCCTTCAGTGTGAGGTGGGCAGATGCACTGGCCCGTCTCCACGTTACAGTTATTGTGGGTGTGGGCACAGTTGCAGGCTGCCAGAGAAAACAAAAAGGAGATAAATATCACACAACGCAAACAAATTATGCAAACTTCTATACATCAGTTTAATCAATTGAGTATTATAACAGCGCGATAGCGCCGTTATAGGTAAGAGCGGCTGGCAGAGCCTTGTTTAAACTCGATTTTGAGGGGTATGTTTTCTTGTCCGTTTCAAAACGGACCGGCACTTTGTTTTGTGTTTAATATACAGTTCATCTGAAGTATGTTAAGTAAGTGTATCTGCAACTGGAGTAAACAAGAACAAAAACAGAAAACACTTTTACTTCTAACTAAATAAGCATGTGTAACACACACTTCAAAATGGCTGGATTAAATTGATCCCATGTACTTCAAACTCGCAAATGTTACAAAACAAATGGTCTTATTATTGCACATTTTACTTATAGATCTGTTTTAATAATTAGGGGGCTGGGGTAATTAACACAACTAAGTGAGCAATTCGGAAAAAAGAAATGCAAAAAAACAATCTGAGAGAAAGAGCAGTCATAATTCAGGTATATCAAAATTATACGTTTGCCATAGTATTTTTGCATGGTAATTTTGCACTTTTCCCATGGGTATTCTATGTATTTACTATAGTTTGCCATGTGTTGTCATGTTTAATATGCTTTACCATACTGCTCTGACCTTCACAATACTTACCTATGCTGTAGAATGCTTTTACTTTGCTTTATTACACTTCACAGTCCACTGCAGAGGGCCAATTTGTGTGTGCCTAAATCAATACTACAGACTACTTATTCCTATTGACTTACGCGTGCAGCCGTCATCTTGGAAGTCATAAAAGCCATGGGCACACGTGTCACACTTCTCTCCAGCCACTCCTGGGACACAGGGACACTGTCCCTCATCATCACAGGTGTCAGAGAGTGACCCCGCCAGATTGCAGTTACAGGTCTGACAACCAAGACCACTGCTCAAGCCGAAGTGACCAGGCTGTGGGACAGACAGAGATAAAAGTTACTAGAACATATCTGTTGTAGCTGTAAAGCACTATACAGTATATTCACAATCAAACAATTTTCCAGAAATTGTCTGACTCCATAATTAGTACTAATATGTTCTTTGTATCTGTATTGTAGTTTATGCCAAAAATATTCCTCAGGTGAGAAGATATAGATTCTCAAATCACGCAGTATATGCCATCTTGGCCATCCATTAAAAAAGTATTTTCTTTGTCCCACATTCAATTACATTTTAGAACATAAGCATTTCTTCAAACATCTAGTAACTGTCTATGACACTTGGCACAGGCTACACAGTTTTTGTGAAGAATGTATTGTGAAAAGTATTCACTGACCAAGTGCTTCTGACACAAGTTATTTTTAAATCACAGTCATTTCCCTGAGGATTATTTCACAGAAGAAAATGTACACATGTAGTGTTAGTTTGAAGGAAATATTTTTAAGGGAAAATTCAAGATCAATGAAATCAATGTTTCTCAAAATGTACACCACTGTTTACTTAAACAAAAAAAAAATTATATATAGTATATATATATATATATATATATAGTATATATATATATATATATATATATATATATATATATATATATATATATATATATATATAGTAAACATGCTTTTATTATCCATGCTATGACAGCACAGAAGCTAAAAACTAAATTAACCAGCCTTAAAATGAAATTTGCCATAAGAACAATAATAATAATCATAATAATAATAATTATAAAAGTAACAGCTGTGTGTTCTGAACGGTTTTCTTTTCTACACTAAACAGCATGTATGAAACTATTTATATTCATATCACCATCTAGCTATGAAATAAACACACGGATAGCCACCATTAATCAGGAAAACATTAGCCAGCTATCTGGACCAGCTGGGACTGTTTGTAAGTTGTGTGTCTACCCAAAACAATGTCAAGCATTCTGGCAGGGATCCTAAATTATATGCCAAAAACATATTAAGTTCCAGAGTATGGATGCAAATGCGCAATTGTGACACTAAGATAACAATGGAGGAAGATGTGTGCAGAGTGATGTATCCGAATGCCTTGATCATTCATGAATCCAGCATTGCTTTGTGGAAGCTATGTCAGGCAAATACTTCTGATTCACAGCATGGCGCAAATAATGCTATCTTTGTTATCACTAAAACACAGTTATTCTAATAACTAAGATTACAAAATGTTTAAAAAAAACTATTAAAAAACTAGAGGTGATGGATCACTTAGAGAAAAATCAGTGGCTTGATGTAGGTTTTTGAACATTTTAACTTTATGTCTTTTTTTTCTAACTCTAACTTTTTTCTAACCATTTCTTACATAAATGGTACATGTCTGTTTGGGATTATAAACAAGAATAATGTTTGACTTGTTTATAGTAAGAATTCCTGACCACAGTCCTTCCTGTCATAAATCTAGTTTATTTGCATGATGTGGTTTTACAAAAGACCGCACTGCTACAATATACATACCAGACACTGGTCACATTTCTCCCCAGTGACGTTGGGCCTGCACTCACACTTTCCGCTCTCTAGATCACAGACATTGGAGTAGGAGCTGTTCACACGGCAGCCACAATCTTAAAAAACACATACATAGCTCATTAGTTATTTATCAACCTGAATTTTCCCTTTCATTCAACAATATTATTATTATTTATTTCTTAGCAGACACCCTTATCCAGGGTGACTTACAATTGTTACAAGATATCACATTATTTTTACATACAATTACCCATTTATACAGTTGGGTTTTTACTGGAGAAATCTAGGTAAAGTACCTTGCTCAAGGGTACAGCAGCAGTGTCCCCCACCTGGGATTGAACCCACAACCTTCCGGTCAAGAGTCCAGAGCCCTAACCACTACTCCACACTGCTGCCCATAACAGTAACACAATATGTAATGTCCACAAGAGGCTTGAATGTCTTCTTGGGAAGGCTGTTTTACCTCTGTGCACTAGATGTCAGACAAATCACAGCCATCACAGGATTTACCTCCCCTTTTAGCTTTGGACATTCAAGGGCAGTGGTAAGGCATCATCAGATCAGGACTTTAAAATCTTCTTGCTCTTCCTTTTTTTTGTTTACTTTGATAAGCAACGCATTCTGACAATGCAAGTAATTAAAACGGATGTGGTTAGGCATCGAATACACAATTTCACACGCTGGACCAGTCTTTTAGGATATGCATCCATGTTTGTTCCAAGACATACTGAACTACTTACCTTGGCATTTTTTAGCAACAATAGCATCTCCAAAGTACCCGTCCGCACACCTCTCACAGTGGCTTCCTGTTGTATTCCCAACACATTTCAGACATTCTCCAGTCCGTGCGTCACAGTGGCCAGGTTCAAGTGGGTTCACATTGCCATTGCAGTCACAAGGAACACACACTTCCCCTGGCAGAGTAGGATCCCCATAGTAACCATTTGCACACCTAGAAGCGGAAGTATGACAAACTCTTGAGGCCTGGGTACATTTTATTTTTTAAACTTTCTTTCTGCATTTCTATGAAAGATACATCCAAGAGAAATCTTAAGTGAATAAGTGGAGCCATGTTTTGTCTATACCATCCTATTCAGAAACTAGGGCATGCTATCAAATCCCACTACAGCCCAAACAGGACAGTGTCAGATTTCTTCTGCAATCATTTACTCTTTCATTACTGAACATTTTTTAAACCCTGGGGGGAGACTATGTTCTTTATATTACATTCAAGCGTTGAAAGCCCAGTGCTGTGTTGTCAAACAGGATTTATGAACTTACAGATCAAATGAAAGCCATTACCATTTTTTAAATGTGCTATTATAAGAGCGAAAACTGGAATGGCAGTGGGCTGGACATGTAGCAAGAAGAACAGACCATCGCTGGACCAAGGAGATACTAGACTGGATCCCAAAAGATATCAAGCGACCAAGAAGAAGACCTCCAGGAAGATGGCAAGATGAAATTAGGAAATATGCTGGAGCAACGTGGATGAGAGATGCAGCAGAACGTGGATGAGAGACGCAGCTTTTGTGGAAGAATCTTGGGGAGGCCTTTGTCTGTCTGTGTCTGTTCCTTTATGCATTGGGCCCCAGAGAACCAGTGCAACCAAACTTTGCATGGTCTCCTCTTTCATCCAGGGGAAAGTCGAGGGCTACGTTTGGATAAAAAATTTTGACCCCCCAGGGTACTTTATTTACCAGCCCCATTGCTGGATCTCTACAGTAGCCATGTATATCAAATTAAAGAAACCCACATAACCAAAAATAAACAACAAAAGAACGAAAATTTGAAAAATTTAATGGCAACAAAAAAAAAAAGTTAAAAAAAAGAGAAAGGGGTCCCAGCGCATGTGTGACACCCAAGATCGGTAATTTATAGGATATAAGGCTACCGTTCCCCAATTTGTCATGCATGAAACATTGAAATATTGAATTTCCCCAGATTATATTGCAAGCCCTGGGGCTTAGGCTTTCCAGCTTCTTTCCTTTGGATAGCTAATATGTATTAAGCAATGCTGCAGTCTCAGGCACAATGAGGATGCTTTACCCACCTTTCACAGCGAGGTCCCTCATAGCCTAGCACACACTGATCACACATCACATCTCCAGCGTTGTCCAGGTAGCAGGTAGGGCTGAAACTAAAGGAAGCACCAAAATCCCATTAATGTTGCAATTATTGAAATTCAGAGTTTACTTTCATAAACTATTTTCTAAACCTAGCATTTTGTAATGCGGATCAGAGGTTGCTATAGAAGTAGCCATATTTCCCATGTTTTGTATTTCTCTTCTTGTAACAGTGCTCTGTACACCTACTTGTTGGATGGGATGTTCAGCGGGCAGGTGCAGACTTGGCAGTCATCAGGCATCCCGTCAGATGGGTCACCATAGAAACCAGGCATGCACTGCTCACAGTGGGGCCCTATGGTGTTGTGCTTACAATCCTGTGGATATTTGACATTGTTTATAGTACCTGTACTGTTATTGTCCACTTTTCAATTTATTCCCCCCTGACAAGGTTCATGGTCGTACGCACATTACAAAAAGTAGAGTACACTCTACGGGTCATGAAATACTACAATATGTATTAACTTTCTGTCAGTTCTCCTGAGAGACATGTGGCTGTTGAATCCCATGCTCTTTGCTGAACTCAACATAAGTTGTCTGAAAAAATGCAAAAACGAACCTAGTCATCATGTTTGTTCTAGCAAATATTTAACCAGAACACCCCAAATGAGATGCAACATGTAGTTCGGAGTGGGTGACCATCTGTAACATTTCACAGCTGTGTAGGACGAGTCACAAGGAGGTCAAGTGACTTTCTCAAGGACCTGGGAGATCGGACCACACTGCCTGACCAATTTGTTTTAATACCCGTACTGAGGTCAAGGAATGCTACAGGTTTAATAACTACTTCACTACAATTCTAAACTTACTTAACCATGTACAAATGCTTTCCTCAAAGTCATTGCATGTGGAAAGTACTGCACATTTACAGAGTTAAAGAGTAACTTACAGAGCAGATACCATGAATGTCACATTCAGTGGCGTGGCCATTGCATTCACATAGCTGGCAAATGCCTCCAAACAGAATCCCATCAACTCGATAATGACCAGGGCTGCAAGACTGAAAAACAATTACAATAAAACAAATACAAACAAATAACAAACAAATAACAAACAAATAACACACATTATGGCTTCCTGCTGCTAAACAAGGCATTCTTCTAATTTAATTCAAGATGGCTGATGAATTTTCATTTCCCACTTCGGCTTCTGTTTCAAGCCTACCTTCCAGTGAGCTTTTGTGGACAAGAAATAATATTACACTTTTCAATAAGAGACCCTTTTTGGGGAGTCGCCAGACGCAGACCCAGTTTTGAAACTGAAAGGTACTGTAACTGAACTCCACTCCACTTAGAAAGTGGTTTTAGGCAGTGGCAAGATAATTCCTGAGCAACTGTGCTGTCAATCTGTCCCATTTCACTATCACTGAATGCACCACATCATTGATCTAATGCTGTTCTTATTTAAAATGATTAGTTACAACACGTGATGGACTTGCATGTACTCCCATACATCAGCACATGCATACATGAGTGGAAATGTTCTTACCTCACAAGACGTTCCAGTATAACCCCACGGACACTCACAGTGCTCCACATCCATTGCAGGCTTTAGATCAATAGCATTCACAGTAGCTGTGTCCAAAGATACAGAACGTAACCTGTTGAGATATGAATACATATAAAAAAGCATATTTAATATGTTCATTACAGGTTGTTCCAAGGATGTACTATAATGATAATCAGCAAAACAATGATATTGATTAAAGTCAATCAGGGTCAGTTTAGGTTAAAGTGTCTAAAACAGTAAAATATTACCGCAGCATTGTAAATTAAACTACTAAGTTTATCTAAAGTTAATGAACAAATTAAATGTATAAACATAATATTGGGAAGCAACTTTCTCATTTGCATTTTATAACTGGCATTGAACATAAAAAAAAAAAAAAACAAGTTGGGGGAAAAAAATACAAGTTTGACTTGCCTTAGAACTACATCACTGGTGTTGTTAAAGGAGGCCCGAATCTGCAGATGGGTCAGGTTTGCCAGGACAGTCATCAGCATGTCCTTCTCCGTGGCTCTGCTGGTGTAGAAGTCAATAAAGTTCCTTGGCAGCATTTCCACAGCAACAGTCTGCTCCTTGTAGGGCTGAAGCTGCAACTGAGCATTTAACCTTGTGTGTAAAGTCTTGCCATTTCCCTGAGGAAAACAAGGAGCCACCATTAGCATAATCAAGCTTTATAAACATTAAAGCCACACTGAACAGCTTGTAGAGTTTAAAAATGTATTTGTAACTTATTACAAAACCTATATTAAATTATACAATGGCAAGAAAAGCTGATTGGTCAGCCTTGCACTAGACCCTTGATGTTATCCCAGCATAATATTACCAATCTAGTACCGGCAACCTCCTCACTGAAAGCCTAGACAGACATATCAATCTGCCACCACTGTCAATAACACAGAATAAGTTACACAATTCCTGAAGTGAATTTCATCTTAAACAACATGACAGCTGTGGAAACCTTGTTTGGCAAAGAGCCTTCAAACACAGTGCAACCTGGAGATCGACTCTGAGGGACTAGACAAGATCTGACATGAAGCATCCACGAAACAACAAACCAACTGAGCAGTAGTGCTGCAACGATTATTCGAAGTATTCAACTAACAAAACTAGTTTGAATAAAAAATATATATTAGTCGAGTATTCGTCAGATTTTCAAAATGGCGGAAGGTGAAGAAGCAGCAAGTTCTACTGCAGGAAACAAACCAAAAAAACAAAAGCTCAATAGTTTGGAATTACTTCAAAAGTACATTAAACAACACAGTCATGATCACTCTGTAAGAAAGAGCTGTCTTTGCACAACAGTACAAGTTCAATGTTAGAGCATTTAAAACGAAAACACCCACATGTGTTCAGCAGCTGAAGTGATTCAGAGGAAGATGTTACTTGGTAAGTTTTACTTCTATGTTTGTCAAAATTAAATTACTGTTGCATCAGTTTTACAAACTAACAAGATATTTTATTATGTAACTTCTTGTCGTTGTATTATATAGACATTTTGCAGCACATACATGTGACATAGTTAGCAAAACGTGAACAGACATTTAATAATTTGTTTGTTTCCATATTATAGTAAATAATAGAAAAACACTCCAGCATATTGTATTCTGCCAAGTCTCACGTTTATTTCTATTATTATTTTTTTAAACCAAAAGTTAATGTTTCGGTCGTTTAACTTCCACCAGAGCTGTGACGAAGATTGAATGACACTAAGTTGTTACCCCTCAGCTTTTAAAAACAGAAGTCAAACTCTGAAGTGTGCGGGAGAGTTTTTCGTTTTTTATATACTTACGTGTAATGTTCTCCTACGCACCTGTGGTGAGACTAGGTAATAAAGAGTGCAGATGTTTATGATTTATTTTGATATTTCCATATATGTGTGAAAACCTATTTTAAAAATAAATATTGCTTCCGTTTACTGTTTGTTTTAGCACCCTACAAAGCAAAGCATAACCTGTAGTATGGGGAAAGATGCTTAACAAATAATAACAAAACTTTTAAAAAATGGTGATATACCGATTAGGGAAGAGAAGGAGCTTTGCTTTCAACTCAGACCACAACATGGTCTCATTTGAAATAGTTTTTAAAACCCCAAAAGTAATGACTAAAGCTAAGGTTTACAATTTTAGAAAAGCAAACTATGAAGGTATGAAAAAGAGACTAACAGAAGTAGATTGGAGTAAAATAGAGAAAACATCCACAGAAAAAGGATGGCTGTTTTTTAAAAATGTAGTACTAGAGGCGCAAAACAATTACATCCCAAAAGTAGACAAATCTAAATCTAAAACAAAATGGCCAAAATGGTTTAATAGATCAATTAAAAAAAATATTCAGCGAAAAAAGGCACTTTACAGAGCGTTTAAAAGGGACCAAAAACAAAGTACACAGAAAGAGTGCTTGGAACTGCAAACACAAGTCAAAAAGGATGTTAGAAAGGCCAAGAGAGAGATAGAAATCAATATTGCTAAGGGGGCTAAAACCAATTCCAAAATATTTTTCCAATATTATAACAGCAAGAGAACATTCAAAGAGGAGGTCAAATGTCTAAGAGACACAAATGGCAAAATCATAGATGAAGAAAAAAAAATAGCAAATATATTAAATGATTACTTTTCACAGGTTTTTACAAAGGAGGACACGGACAACATGCCCCACATGTCGACCTGTTCCTATCCAATTTTAAATAACTTTAGCATAACAGAGGCAGAAGTGTTAAAGGGACTAGGAGCTCTTAAAATAAACAAATCCCTGGGCGGATGAGATCCTCCCAATAGTACTCAAAGAAATGAAAGAAGTTATTTACAAACCGCTAACCAAGATCATGCAACAGTCTCTTGACACAGGGGTTGTACCGACAGACTGGAAAATAGCAAACGTAATACCAATCCACAAAAAGGGAGACAAAACCGAACCAGGTAACTACAGACCAATAAGCCTGACTTCTATTATATGTAAACTTATGGAAACTATAATAAGATCCAAAATGGAAAATTACCTATATGGTAACAATATCCTGGGAGACAGCCAGCATGGTTTTAGGAAAGGGAGATTGTGTCTAACTAACCTACTTGACTTTTTTGAGGATGCAACATTGAAAATGGATAACTGCAAAGCATACGACATGGTTTATTTAGATTTCCAGAAAGCTTTTGACAAAGTCCCGCATAAAAGATTAATTCTCAAACTGAACGCAGTAGGATTCAAGGAAATGCATGCACATGGATTAGGGAGTGGTTAACAGGTAGAAAACAGAAAGTACTGATTAGAGGAGAAACCTCAAAATGGAGTGAGGTAACCAGTGGTGTACCACAGGGATCAGTATTAGGTCCTCTGCTATTCCTAATCTACATTAATGATTTAGATTCTGGTATAGTAAGCAAACTTGTTAAATTTGCAGACGACACAAAAATAGGAGGAGTGGCAAACACTGTTGCAGCAGCAAAGGTCATTCAAAATGATCTAGACGGCATTCAGAATTGGGCAGACACATGGCAAATGAAATTTAATAGAGAAAAGTGTAAAGTATTGCATGCGGGCAATAAAAATGTGCATTACAAATATCACATGGGAGATAGTGAAATTGAAGAAGGGAACTATGAAAAAGACCTAACAAGATGCTTGGATATATTGTGAGAAGTGTTGAATTTAAATCAAGGGAAGTAATGTTAAAACTCTACAATGCATTAGTAAGACCTCACCTAGAATATTGTGTTCAGCTCTGGTCACCTCATTACAAAAAGGATATTGCTGCTCTAGAAAGAGTAAAAAGAAGAGCAACCAGAATTATCCCGGGTTTAAAAGGCATGTCGTATGCAGACAGGCTAAAAGAATTGAATCTATTCAGTCTTGAACAAAGAAGACTACGCGGTGATCTGATTCAAACATTCAAAATCCTAAAAGGTATAGACAATGTCAACCCAGGGGACTTCTTTGACCTGAAAAAGAAACAAGGACCAGGGGTCACAAATGGAGATTAGATAAAGGGGCATTCAGAACAGAAAATAGGAGGCACTTTTTTACACAAAGAATTGTGAGGGTCTGGAACCAACTCCCCAGTAATGTTGTTGAAGCTGACACCCTGGGATCCTTCAAGAAGCTGCTTGATGAGATTCTGGGATCAATAAGCTACAAACAACCAAACGAGCAAGATGGGCCGAATGGCCTCCTCTCGTTTGTAAACTTTCTTATGTTCTTATGTTCTTATGTAAACAAACTATATTAAGTGAAACAGAATTTATATTAGCTAGTGCACAGCTTTTTCTTTTAGTACTAGTATTAACAAGCCGCTTGTTCTCCAGCTCCACTTGTTGGTCTTGTATTAATTGATAGAATAGAATGTTCATTCCCAGAGGTTCCATAGTTCCCAGTTTGAAGATAAACTCTTGTTCCATACTTCTTGTTATCCAAGAATTGTAATTTTACAAAAATTCTGTGGATGACGTCATGATTATTAGAATAGAATGTTCATTCCCAGAGGTTCCAAAGTTCCCAGTTTGAAGATAAACTCTTGGGAAGTTTGAAGATAAACTCTTGAGAACAAAAAGAATATATATATATATTTTTTTAGCTCAAAGAGCCATATATATATATATATATATATAATTGGCAACAACAGATACAAAATTAAACAGATTTTACTTTACTTTGCATTTTTCAATAAATAATTCGTATTCTCATAAAAAAAAAAACAAAAAAAAAACCTGTGTCTGTATTTTATTACATCATGTAAAGTTTTTATAAAACGGTGAGTATAAAATGATTAAAATCTTCAATAATGCAGCAGCTCGATTATTCAAATAATTGAAAAGATAAATCGATAATATTCAACTGTTTTAATATTCGAAAGTTGCAGCTTTAATGGGCACTCAAAGTTTTTTATGACTGGGTGAGTGAGAGTAACACAAATATAGAACACCTTAATACAGTTCCACGACAAGCGTATGCCTCTGTCCAAAATAGCTCCAGTGAGCCACAACATTAATATACTGAACTATTTTATGAGGCAGAATGCTATTTCCACATTTGTCAAATTAAAATCACTTTTAAACATGAAATGAGTCTTATTTTTACAGTGTGAGCCATTGTAAAATAGGAATACTGCACTCCAGGTTGTGTGTTGTGCTTGGAGAACATCACTTCTCGGGTGTTGGACATACTCAGTATGTGGCCTCGTGCCCAACCAACCAAGGAGTGATTTTATCCCAGCACAACACACGCCCTGTCGTGCATCATTCCTTTATTATATTTGTGAATTAATAAATACAAATATATGTAATTTGCTCTCTATGGGACTTGAATGTATGAAATATGATAATAGAATAAATAATTGAAAGTAATGCAGGGGAAGATAACAAGGACTGAATTCAGCAAACAAGGACTGTGTATTAAATCACCACATACGAAGTCATGTGCACTGCGACTGATTTTAAAATCGTCAATCCAGTATACACTACCTTCCAACAAGTAACAGCAAGTTATGACTTACCCCAATAATGACATCAAAATTAGACTTCAACTGAAGATCCAAGTGCTCCATAGGAACATCATAAGATAATGTATAGTTCAGGTACCCTCCATAAGCAGTCAGCTTTAGGGAACAGAAAAAGTGTTAAAAAAAAATTACAAAAATAATAAACAGAAACACCACAACACACACAGAGACGCCAGCACCATCAACATCTACAGCATCTACAATAACGTCTTCTAATAAGTGCAAAGTTAAATCTTAAAATGACTAGATGAACTGACATATTTTCACAGCCAGTTATAACCTAGTTACTAAGGTGCACTGTTGGATGTTGATTTGCATAACATTGGGACCTTATTTATTGTCTAAACAGTGGCGATATTTAGATCTGTGACTGTTTAAATCAACTGAATATACCCCAGTATGTTTTACTATTACAGTGTATATTGAAAATGTATTACATTATTTAATTATGTTTTATTGTCCATAACTTTGATAGCCTTAAAACAGAGCCCTTTTCATACACCTATCTAGATTAAATTAATCACTACCCAGACTAATGTGTACACAGGTTAAACGCTATTAGAAAGAGCATGACCCAATTATTTCGGTGCATTTAGCTATCGGTTTCTGCTAGACTTTAATCACAGTACATAATCACCTAATTGGAAACCAAGACAGTGAAAACTTAGTGGTATCAAATGTCCTCAGGGAGCACTTAATTTCAAATTTCTACAAGCCTGTTCAAATTAATTAGCAATTTCTGCTAATACTATGTTTTCAGACTTACAAGTTTCTGCAAATGCAAAGAGATTTGCTTAGTTCTACAGTAGAATTTAAAGTCTATAATGGGCGGCCTTATGTTTGGTGAATTATGTGGATACTTTGATAAATCTAATAGACAAGTGCCTCCTCATCACAGAGTACCTTGTTTCCCAAAAAGCTTTCAGGAGCTGACCAGGAGGACTGGGATGGTAATATCCTGCTTCCTTCGCTAATGTTGAAGCTAATATGGTTTGAGTCATCATGATCCAATCTGGCACTGCTGCTAATGGGAATTGGATGAACGGGCATCAACCAGCCATCCATGTTTAAAACCTAACAGTGATTAAAGAAAAAGACAGCGTTTATGCCACATAATTCTAAAATACTAGCTGAAAATTCTACAGTGAATTCTATACATGGGTTAAACAAAACAAACAAAACAAACAAATCTGCACTGTGTAGCATATTCTTGTGTAAATCGTCTGCTTAGCAAACGGAATTCCAGGGATAAAAAGCAAATCCAACAGAGATTTGTAGAGATCTGATAATACACTTAAGTCATATTCTATACTTATACTTATTCTATACTGCACATGTGGCTCATGTTTCACGACATTGACATGTAAGTTATGATTGAGGAATGGTATCAATTTAAAATCACCTTGCACTCTCATCATGTCACATACAGACCTTTTGCTTCTCAGCAAAGAAAGGAATTTCTGTCATAGCAACTCATTTTCTTAAACGATTCAATAAAAACAAAAATTAAGCAAACTCATTATTGTGGTTTTTAAAAGTAATACAATAAATGACATGAATGGCTTCAAGTCTCATTGCCAAGTTCCTAGTTTGTTTAGACTAGGAAAAATAGGCTTAGTGGTTATATAAGAAACTACAGATTGTTTTTTTCTTTAAAGAGACATATATAGACAACACAAATTACCTGAGTTAGAGGCCAGGAAATACTCTCACACACATCAGACACTCCGAAACAGAAACACTCTGTGCAGCCTTCAGGGCTGCTCTTTTGAAGGTTGTAATACCCTCGTTTACAGAGGTCGCAGTTGTCACCCATTACATTTTCCTAGGAAGACATGCAAATTAAGTGTGAAGGGAAGGCATTTTAAAAATAGGTCTTTCTACTTCTATTTAAATCATTAACTATGAAAAATAATAAACAGTAATTAATACCAAAACAGCACTGTAATGAAGAAAGCAATACTACCTTAAAATATGTTTGCCTTCTAGATAATGTAAAATCTGACCTCTTTTGCAGAAGACACTGGGGCAACAAGAAGGGTTATGATTGTGTCTTTTTTTAATTGGGTCTTAGTATAAAAACCATCATTCAGTTTCAAATTTACATTAGAAATAGGCAGAATGTTTTTGGGTAGGGTTTTTTCTCATCTATTTTCACTACCTTGCATATGCACTGCTCTGCACAGGGATCCAAATTAGTACTGCCTATCAAACTGCAGTTACACCTGACACAGTAGGGATATCCACTGTAACCAAAGGCACAGCGATCACACTTCTCTCCAGCATAGCCCTCTTTGCAGTGACACTTCCCTGGAAGCAAACCTAGCAGGACAAAAAAAAAAAAAAAAAAACAATCAGGCACACAGTATATTAAAACAGCATAGCACAGATCAACACAACATGAACTACATAGTATAGGGTCAATTTCAAGTTCAGTATCATTGGTATCATGAAAAAGTCATGTACATTTAAAATGTTAAATCACATATGCAAAATCAATCTCCGTGAAGGAGATGTCAAACTTTGTGTGTACGGGTGTCTTATTATTATAACAATAAGAAACATCCAACACTTAACTTATTAGCTTATAATGTAAGCGTGGCGGATGGGTGGGCACACAGATTCATATACTTGCCCTAACCAAGTTTCATTACAGTTGGATAAGTGGTACTCCAAAGTGTCATACAGCTGGGGATAATAAAGCTGCAGCTTACCTGTCTGGAGATCTGCATGACTGTCATCCTTTATACAAACTGAATGCTGAGACCCATTCAAATCACACCCACACTCAACACATGGATTCTCATCATAAGGAGATACCTAAAGCAAAGAAACATTTTTGGATAGGGTTCCGGATTGCCCGTCTGTTCTCCTCAGAGTCAGGCATAGTAAAAACAGTGACTGAATGCCAGCGTCCCTAAATTTCTCCCCAGACATGCCTGAAGCCAGTCATGGAGGGACAAACGTCTCAGGGGATGATGGAGTAGTTCAGCCTTCATGCCCCTCAAAACATGAAATGCATCTGAGACTATGACATTGTGTAATTGAAAAAAGGTTTTGTGTTACAAGTAGTTTCTCTTCTATGCATATCCTTTCATTCCATATGTCTCAAAGTGCAGTTCTGAAAGAAACACATGGTTTAGCAAACATGTATTTTGATTTTTAAAAATAGAAATAAATATTGGTTTGCAAGCCATGCTTTTAGATGGTCTTGCGCTTCCTGGGTCATTACACCTGAGGGTGAAATTGTCCCCACCCTCAATCAGCTTCCTTTATTGACTGACATGCTTTCAGCCAGTAACATGCTTTGACCACAAAGACACTGCTGGGGTGATAACAATGGAAGTAAAGGCTTTGACCATGAAGACACTGCTGAGGTGATTTAACAATGGAAGTAAAGTCTTTGACCATGAAGATACTGCTGAGGTGAATTAACAATGGAAGTAAAGGCTTTGACCATGAAGACACTGCTGGGGTGATAACAATGGAAGTAAAGGCTTTGACCATGAAGACACTGCTGAGGTGAATTAACAATGGAAGTAAAGTCTTTGACCATGAAGACACTGCTGAGGTGAATTAACAATGGAAGTAAAGGCTTTGACCATGAAGACACTGCTGAGGTGATTTAACAATGGAAGTAAAGGCTTTGACCATGAAGACACTGCTGAGGTGAATTAACAATGGAAGTAAAGTCTTTGACCATGAAGACACTGCTGAGGTGAATTAACAATGGAAGTAAAGGCTTTGACCATGAAGACACTGCTGAGGTGATTTAACAATGGAAGTAAAGGCTTTGACCATGAAGACACTGCTGAGGTGAATTAACAATGGAAGTAAAGTCTTTGACCATGAAGACACTGCTGAGGTGATTTAACAATGGAAGTAAAGGCTTTGACCATGAAGACACTGCTGAGGTGATTTAACAATGGAAGTAAAGGCTTTGACCATGAAGACACTGCTGAGGTGAATTAACAATGGAAGTAAAGTCTTTGACCATGAAGACACTGCTGAGGTGAATTAACAATGGAAGTAAAGGCTTTGACCATGAAGACACTGCTGAGGTGATTTAACAATGGAAGTAAAGGCTTTGACCATGAAGACACTGCTGAGGTGAATTAACAATGGAAGTAAAGGCTTTGACCATGAAGACACTGCTGAGGTGATTTAACAATGGAAGTAAAGGCTTTGACCATGAAGACACTGCTGAGGTGAATTAACAATGGAAGTAAAGGCTTTGACCATGAAGACACTGCTGAGGTGATTTAACAATGGAAGTAAAGGCTTTGACCATGAAGACACTGCTGAGGTGATTTAACAATGGAAGTAAAGGCTTTGACCATGAAGACACTGCTGAGGTGAATTAACAATGGAAGTAAAGGCTTTGACCATGAAGACACTGCTGAGGTGATTTAACAATGGAAGTAAAGGCTTTGACCATGAAGACACTGCTGAGGTGAATTAACAATGGAAGTAAAGGCTTTGACCATGAAGACACTGCTGAGGTGAATTAACAATGGAAGTAAAGCAGTATGAGACTGCATGGAAGGCAAGGCACATTTGAGACACATTTTAGCTAATGGAAGTGCAAAATGGGAAAGATTTATGATATTTTGTTATATACAATTACCGTACAAAAGTAACAATAGCATTATTTTCAACTTAACTATAATGACAAGACATGACTCGAAACTTAGTTAAAAAAGCGATGCTATAATCACAATTTCTGTAATAACATTTGTTCCATATTTTCATATTATATGTCCCTTAAACTGGGCTATTTAATCTCAATGAACTGGTGGTTTATTAGTATCTGATACACATCTCAGAACAGAGGTCATTACCTTGTGTGGTCTGTAATTGCCATCAACGCAGGTTTCACAGTTGATGCCAGCGGTGTTCTGGGTACAGTCAATGCAAACACCTCCACCAACAAACTGACCATCAATATTCATGCTCATCATGCTATTGGCCACAGTTTGGTTGTAATAACAGTCTTCTGTTTTGTTATGACAGTTGCATTCTGGAAAACAGTCACAATTTTGTTTGTAATGCATACAGTGCATATATGAAATACCACCATTAGAAATCCTGTATTAGCTTTTTCAAAATACAAAAATCACCAGTTGGTGAAAATGGCAAGGCTTAAAAATATACTAAAGTGCAGGTATGACATCAAAATATTACTATTAAGAAAAAATGCCATTTAACTCACAGCTTATAGACAGTTTAAAGAGTAAGTAGCAGGGTTCCGAAAAATATAGCGTTATGTAATTTTTCTTTTCATTGTTAACATCCTGACAGCTTTACACTTATAACTTTAAAGTCTGTTTCAAAGCTCTTTTCAAAATGTCTGCTCTAGTGCACTGGGGTTTGAGATATGTCCTCTAAATCACTGCAGGAACAGCAATTAAAATAATAAAAATAATAAAAACCATAACCATAAGTGCTCTGGCTTTTCTGTTCCGTACCACATCATGGATCGTTATTGCTGTGTTAACTGTTTGACAATGTGGGCACTAATCCTCACACTATCAGTGCACTAGAGAGGACACTTTGAAAAGAGCTTTGAAACAGACTTTAAAAGTTATAAGTGTAAAACGTTGTCAGGATGTTAACAATGAAAAGAAAAACTACAGGTGCATTATTTAAACAGTTGTAGCACCACGTGGGGACGTGTAACACTATATATATCAGAACCCCACTACTTACTCTTTAAACACTGTTAATGTCAAGCAAACTATTAGTTAAAAAATAGAACAATTTAGCAGGTGTAATTCAAATAAACTTATTTTTAAAGGCTTTATTACACAGAACTCTGGACTAGCAAGCTCAACGGACATTTTAGTTTTGGGTTCTACTTACTTTCGCAAGTGTTGCCAACTGAGAGAGTTCCAGGTTTCCAGGGTTTCTGATGGTAGCCGGGGCAACATTTATTACAGCTCTCCCCACAAGTATTGTGCTCGCATACACACTGTAGTTTCTAAATTAACAAAGGAGAACAGTAGATGTTTTGTTAGCTACTGTTAGAAAAAAAAATACATCATCTTGTCAGGTCCTCAATAGTATTTAACATAAACTACCATGATTCATGATTATATTACTATAGCATTTTCAGAAGGCAAAACTTAAATTAAAAATGTTAACTGACTGATAAATGCTAAATTTTTTTCTAATAACTGTAATTCATGATTTGCTCCCATTATCTATAATCCAATAACTTTTGCATTTAAAAGAGGAATTGTTAATGTGCTCGATTGGCACTTTATGAAATGCAATAGATTGAAGCTGAGCATGTTTGTGTGTGTCAAGTTGCAGTAAATAAAATACACAAATCAGATGTTAACATCTCCACAGTGCTTTCCTTGATGAGCCTAAACAGACACAGACAAGGATAGTCAGCAGCTGTGAGGAAACCTGAAACTTCATGCTCTGAATTCACCATTACGGATATTACTATGGAGTGGGACATTTAACCAGAAATATAGACCAGAAATGTGGAAACGTCAAATAAATTACCTTTGTTGTTTCATCCCAGGGACAGCTTTGAGCATGGCCATAGCAGATACACATTCCTCCAACAGAGATGTCCTTGATGGAGTAGTAATACTGAAAAGACAAGTAACAAATATATTCACCATGACCTACATGCAGGAATAGACAAATGCCTATGTGGTTCCCAACAAATAGAATGCAGACAAACAGATGTTAGTAAGAGAAAGAAGCAACCTTCATCCACAGTATGTGGAATAAATACTTATAACAAATGTCCATTATCAAATTCAAGCAGGCAAATCAGAAGCTGTAGCCTTCATTAACCCATCCAAGATGCAGAACCCATGAAAAAAAGAACTTCACCATAACTTAGAATATCATTTTCTAAGGAATGCCTATGCTCAAGTTTCATTACAATTGGAGGAGTGTTTTATCAAGCTTGACAAAAGCTAAGCATGTACTTAAGCTTTAATGATTTATGTGCTATACAGTGCTAAAATGTGTAGTTACCCTGCGGGTTACAATTGGGTCTACTTCTTTGGGGTCCCGGTAGCTGAGGGTCATGAGGTCAGCGTTGAGTGTTCTAATTCTCTGCAGGCGGAGGCGGATGTATCGAGCCGAGGTGAATTCCAACAGGGCTGGGGTGAGGTCATCTGCACTAGGTCTGCCATTGATCAAGGATGTATGGATCTAAAGCATATCAGGAAAAATATCAATGGCTGCCTCTTCATAAGAATTCAGCTTTGACATACAAATGACAGCTGTCTTCCGAATACCTAAATTGAAGGTGTCAACCTAAATATACATTAAAAAAAAAGAATATCATTCTAATTAAAACTCTGGTGACTGTTCAAGCTGGGAAAGAAGGAAGTGCACATTGTCATACACATTTCAAACATGAGTGGGTGGCAAGACAAAAATAAACAGACAAGTGGCCAGACTGTCTGACTTATTTTCTTAATTCCTGTCCATGCTTTGCATGAGATTCTTATTTTCTGCCCACACCAAGGGCATTTGTAATTGGCAAACAGCTGGTTTTACGACAAAATTTCATTATGTTTCTGCCTCTCTGAAATCAATTAGAGTCTCTATGAATGGTCTATTGGAGCGCAATTAAAGAACTAAGCATTGTCTGTACCCTCTTCTTCTATCCTTGAAACAAAGCCAAGGCTTATTATGGGACTCCGGCTGTGTGGGACTGTTAACAGCTTTGTGAGAGCTCAGTTTTTGTAGTGAAGAGGCAAACACACTTTACATTACAGTTTTTTTATCAATAGTCCTACTATTTATTTATATATTTATTTTCTCATTATATCCAGCTCAAAAACATTTCAAGGTTTGCAGTCTAATAAACATTGTATGCTTTTGCAAGCCGAAACTGGGAACTTGAACATTCCAATCTGGGCATGACATAAGCTTAGTTGTTGTTGATACTTTTATTCAATTTTAGGCATGTGCCAGTGTGATTGCATGTATACATTAATACGATGAAATCTTTCACAGTAAAGGTTTGTGTTTGGCTCTGCTTTGCACCATACCTCTCCATGTTCGAGCGGGACCAGCCTGGAATAGTAGGAGGTGCAGATAACTTCATCGTCCCTCTTGTAGGTTGGTGGTCCTATCCTTGGCGTGACATTGTACCGTGTTAAGCACTCTGTGTCACTGATAGCATAGTACTGCCAAGGCTGAAACTCAATGCCATCCATAGAGCGTTCCAGGATCCAGTTCCCAGGTCGAGGAGAGTTGGCAGCCTTGATGATGATGTATGCCACTTGAAAGACCTGAAACATTACAATCAACAACGTTACATTCCTTTGATGATATCAGAATATTACAGTGCATTCTACTCAATTATTCAGTAGTTCATGACATTGCCTGAACACCTTCTTTAGAAACATTTTGCTTATTACTAAAGAAGTGCACTTGTCGGAAAAAAAATAAAAAAATAATAGGGAGCCTATCACTTTAAGCACACATGCATTTGCGTTAATGTGTTCAATATAGATTGCGTGAAGCACCCTATGCTTTTGCTCCATCACTAAATCCCTCCATGAGTTTGATGGTGTTATTCACTATCTGCTTGCCACAGTCTATTGAACTGCCTCGTTGCCTATTACACAGTTGGGTGAACTGCAAATGGGTTGCTTTTGATTACGCAGAGGTTTTTCAATGGCTGGACAGCTGTTATCTCCACATTAAATACAAGAGCCAATGCAGCTCATTTTAAATCCTGTTTTAACAAGTTGTCAAAACAAGTCATGCTTTTACTAGTGACGAGAACATTGAAAAAAGTAGCTCTAACAACATATGGGAGGAAAAAGTATTTTGCATAAATAAATCAATCCTGACAGGCATTTTCTAGTCAGCTTTATTTATTTATGTATTTATTTATTTATTTATGATATAAGTGAACTCTGATATGTTCCAGCTCAAGATCAGGGAGGAAATAAGACTCCCATTGCACAGCAGTTTGATCTATTCCTAGTTTTACCATGAGTTTAATAAGATACACCTGAGCTCGTTACCTTGTTACCTTTGCATAGTAAAATCTGGAATGGGTGAAACTACTATGCAACAGGAGTCTTACAGTATTTCCATCCCTGAATATGTCTCGACTGGACTCGCCTGACCTCAGCACCACGTTACTGGATCCTCAGCTGATGCACTATCCTTGCACTACTGCACTACTAATATGTCATTGTAGATATAACTTGTTGTAATCCTAACTTTTATCCAAGCTCATTTTAGTAGTATCATTTGCACTTACTGTAAACTATACTGTATTTAAATATGAATCTTGCATTGTAACCTTGTACAGTACTGCCCTGTAACACCTTTAAGTCTCCTGGGATAAAGGCGTCTGCCAAATAAATACATTTATAATAATAATAATAATAATAATAATAATAATAATAATAATAATAATAATAATAATAATATGAAAAGTGTTGTCAGTCAGAATACAATAATAACATTCCACTGCTGCTGGGGTCTTAAGAGGACCCCAAGCCCTCTATCATTTTTCTGCGTCCCCATTTTGTTTGGTCACCAGCCACCACTGAGATAGATTTAACTGGAAATGCCGTAACAAATTAACTTTGACAAGTACATTATACTGTGTCTTCTGTTGCATGGGAAATCTTAAGAGCTTGACAAACGTCAGGGTAACACAATATGTTTATGTATCCAGCAGTGTGGTGTAGTGGTTAGGGCTCTGGACTCTTGACCGGAGGGTTGTGGGTTCAATCCCAGGTGGGGGACACTGCTGCTGTACCCTTGAGCAAGGTACTTTACCTAGATTGCTCCAGTAAAAACCCAACTGTATAAATGGGTAATTGTATGGGTTAAAATAATGTGATACCTTGTAACAATTGTAAGTCACCCTGGATAAGGGCGTCTGCTAAGAAATAAATAATAATAAATAAATAATATTAAAAGAGAACACTCCGCTGCACCATACAGTAGACCAGGGCTCTTCAACTAGTTTTTTTAACGGGGCCAGATTGGAAAAAGATTAGGAGTAGACGGGCCAGAAGTATTTTACTCTGCACATTGTTAAGCAATATAATAAATATTATATAATGTAATGTTAGTATATTGAACAAGACTTACAAATTTGACCATATGAATTGTACTTTAAAAACAGAACAGTATCATTGCAAACATTTAAAAATGTATGTGACATATTAGTATAACTGTTATACTATAATATATACTATTATATACTATAATATACAGTCTGAGAGTGAGAACTGTGCGACAATATGATTGTAAGTAAGGTAATAACGGGACTGAAAAAAAGAGTAAATATGCACACAAAAAACTTTCATCACACAATAGCGTGCCACTTAAAACAAATAAACTTGTGTCTTTGTTTCTATTCTCTCTCTGACACAAGAATGACAACTTGAATAAGTTAAAAACAAACAGATTTGGAGAGACAATATAATCGATTAATTTCCCTGTTTCTGACCAAACTGTTAATCTCCTTTGTTTGGAGTCCCTTTTAACAAATCTCAAAAAACAATGGATTAGGAAAATAAATCTACATTAATGTCTGCACATTAAACTAACATTTCTTTAAAAAGAAATACTCCATTGTACAGTGTGCATACGTATAGAATGTAGAATAAAGTCTGTAGGACAGCGCACACATACAGTATTTTTCAAAATAAAATTACTGTATATTTTAGTACCGATAAGTGCTTGTTGTGTATGACATGATGACCATACAAAGAGGGCGCTAAGTAATGGGAACAGAGTAACCTGGACTGTTTGGCCTGACAATTTACTCCTCGGTCATCTAGAAAGGGGGCGGAGCTTCGGTGCACTAATGCATCAACTTGGAAGGGAAACAATGTGACAGCCGCGGATTGGAGAAGCGGCTACAATCGTTTACCAAGGGGTCATCTATGACGGTACAAAAAGGGGACGAAGCGACGTAATCTGTTCCTTCAGTTCTGGTTACAGAACGACCCGGAAGGACCAATGTTATGGAATATATCGTGAGTGTTTTGTTTGTTTTGTCTTGTCTGAAAATACAGTTTGTTATTGTTTAGACGGCTAACACGATCCGGAACTGTCGCCAAAGGCCAGCACCAACCCGGACAACATCACTGCACTTTGTTTCATTAAGGACTGTATACTCACTACTGGCACTGGAGCACTCACTGTGGACTTGTGTTTGTGTTACGTGTGGGTGAATAACCAACCGTGGATTTAAACAGAGCAATACACACCGCTGTATTGCCTGTTAACATTGTTTATTATTTACTGTTGTTACACCATCAGGCAATTGGATTATAAACCATTAAACAACATTGCACCTGGATTATAATTTTCTGTCTGTTTATTGATCACCTGCACACTGTTAACCACTTTGCCACAAGTATGTATTTTTAAAATTGTTTATACAACTAAACTCAAAAGAATCACAAAATACAGAGACACATTTAGAATGGTCGCTGAGGCTTTAAAAGTGTTTGGACAGCAGCTGTAAAAAAATTATTGCCACAAAAAGGTTAATTTTTCTTGTATGATACCCACATTCAACCTTAGTCTAAAGAATCATAGAATACAGTTGTGTACTGCCAATATCTCAAAACATTTGGGGGTAGGTGTACTTAGATGGGCCAGTCGCAGCGCAAACATACCACAATTTGCATTTTCGTTGCGACACATAGCAAAGTATACATTTTATTGTATGTACGAAGAGAAAATATGCTAATGAAAAGAGCAGCAATATACTAATGTAAATATTTGTTGCGTCTTCTAAGCAAGATCTCTAGCATACATTGCGAGAGCCGTGCGACATTGTTCAAATAAATAGCAGGAGCTAAGCTGTGGTTTGCTGCAGCAGAGGGTGCCCGAAGGATAACGTCTATACATGCAAGGATGCCGGAATCAAAATAACATTGTTTTTATTAGGAGGTGTCGAGTTTAAAAGAAATACAATAGAATCGCACACATATACATCTAAATGTATAAATCATTGCGCTGAAATAACACTAATGTGTTTTGGTAGGCTAACATTACATTATGAACAAAAATATAAATCTGTACAGTACGCCTATACAGTATACAGTTCAGTAGTAAAATCAAATGAATACCTAGCTCACTTTCTTTTTACTTTAGCCTGTAAGCTACCGGTAACATAAAAAAAATCATGCAGCCGCATTGTACACATTGATGTACAATGCGAATAAAGGATTATTTTAAATTTAAACTAAATGATTTTAGCTTTTTTTTTTAAATTATTATTATTATTATTATTATTATTATTATTATTATTATTATTATTACTAACTTGACAGCCCAGACAATGAAGACAAAATAGATCATGGTGCCGTATTGATAAGTTATGATACTTACAGGACAGTCAATTCTCGTTATTTCAAAGGAATTTCAAAGGACCAGCAACAAATATTACATTACACCACTAATTTGTATTACCATTTGTAGTATATAAACCAAATGTATACTGTTTTTATTTAAGTTAGTCAGTGGTGCAGTGCTAAATTTTGCACAATTACAAACCACCTGCACCTTACTAGAATAGGTGTGTTTTCTGTTCCTATACAGATGCTCACAATGAGCTGGAGGGGTCAGCGGCACATGTTTGCAGTCTATTTTCAAAAGTTCTTAACAAATTGATACAGTTGTAAATGTCAAAATTGCCTGCAGATTTCGTACATCTCATTATAATATTTGAGAACCCTTATTTGCAAATGTATGCAGCAACGGCCATAATTACATATTCATCTACACTTGCACCACAAAGAGAAACTGCTGCCGCAAAGCATTCCCTAAAAAGTTGCAAACAGCATTGGGTTTGTTTAGTACATTTTACCCAAGACTTTGTTTGCAACTGGTTTGCAACTATTGTGACAGACGCAACACTTTAGTACACCTCTTCCTTGGTCTTTATCATCCAGATTAAAAAAAAAAATCTAAAAAGCACATGACCACAATATGTCATTGGTCAAAGTGAAGAGTACTGGTATATTCTGCCCAAGGATTTTCCAAAACATGAAATAATCATCTCAATGTGATTCACGAGCAGATGAAGTGGCAGCAGAAAAGAAAACCTGAATAAGCCCCCCCAACCCCATCCCCCAGGGGATGCTGTAATCAATTATTTACATCACGTACAAGACTATAATACAAATCAGACTTAAAAAAAAGAAATTCATTGGCTGCCAAATCTATGCTTGTCAATCTAACCTGTGAAAGAAATAAAAATAGAAATTAAATTGTTTCTGGCTGTGAATTTGTTTTACCGGAATAAGGCATGCAAAAGTGGAATATATTTTAAAACGTTAAATATAGTTTTAGTAAAAAAAATGTTAAGTATTTATTTCAATGAGTTCCGGTGCTTCAAGAGCGAGGTACTGAAGATTACTTTACCACCAGCATGCTTCTCAAACCAGACTAAACAGTTCAATAGACCATGCTGGACTGATTGAGCACACTACAGTAGTCTGTGAATTCCACCACTGTATATTTTTCAGAATAACAAATAAAGAGATCTACTCTTCAAATAAATAAAAAAAAAACATATTTGGAATCCCAGAAATATTTTAATGTACCAGTATTGTCTTCAGTTTGACACTATGGTCAGTGCTTAGTTTCAGGCCCTGACATGTTTGGATCGTCATTGATCTATTACAGAGATTGATCTACTGCACAGATTCACATCAGATAAAAGGGAGCTTCTTTCTGTTCTTCATTTGACCAAGAACCTGACCTCATAACAAAATAAAAGTTATCTGAAGTTATGTAGCAGAGAGGCTAACTATGTTTTATTTCACATCACAGCACAGAAGGGCACCTTCAGCGTCAACTCATTTGCACAAACTGGGCAATTAGAGGATGTGTTTAAAGACACAAAGGAGGGGGAATAAAAAAGCATGGGAGAAAGCAGTAGGTGACCAAACAGGGGGATGGTGAAAGAATGGCCAAAGTTTGAGGAAGGGGAGACAAGCCGTCGTCCCCTCTGGGAGAATCCCATTTAGCCAATTATCAGGGGCAAGACATATGCCAACAACCACCTTCCTGTCTCTCCACTAACTGATCAAACACAATGTGTGCAATACAAACAAGCTGGACCCTGTCCAAACAACTTGTGACATTCCAACAGTGTTATCTTACAAGATCCAACAAGATGTCACTAATGACAAAAAACTGTTCATGGTACAGAGATAAATCTTTTACACATGCTCGTTTGGGTAGAATCATCTACTTTTTAATAATATAACCAAAATTATATTTTCTAATTTCTAACAGATAAAAAAGTATTGCATATTTAAATGTAAAAACAGAAGCATAGTTCAATAATTGTGTTTGATGTAAATGCTTTTAAGTCTTTCTAAACCCACATGTAAAGCCCAGGGTCACAAAGGTCAGATTCCTGGGATAATCCTTTGTCACTGGTTGGCTGTTGCAGCATGCTGTCTGATCACCATGCTGGTATAGAACACAATTCAGGAGCTGTTTCACTGGATCCTGTAAACATTATTCTTCCATAGATCAAAGTCCATGTGTGATGGGGCATATAGCTTATTATGGACAGGCTCCCAGGCTCTGGTATTAAGTTGTTGTTTTTAGTGTAGACCTGCAAGTATGTGACCTGCACAAAAATGAAAATAACTACCACAATTGATATTTTTAAAGCTAGATTCCATGTACTGTAGTCTCTTTACTGAAGTGAAATACACAGATTCATATACAGACAATATTACGTTTTCTGAAACGCTATCCCTGTTTGACAAGATATGAACTGAACATACAGGTTCACAGGAAAACATACATGAAATCTAGGCTGTAGACAGATGTTGCCTAGGGGGTCACAGCTTTGTACATCTGGAAACTTTTTTTACGTTTTTTTTTATAATCATGTGTGATGTGATCCTCTATCCCCTTTCATATTTCTTATCATTTATATTAAAGAAATATGCTAGGTTCCAGCTTGCAATTCTGATTAATATGCAATTTGTATTTATGTATTTATTTGTATATTATTGGATCATTCCAGCTCATGTGGACCAAGAAGGGTTGCTTGACCCCTTAAATCAATGACTTAAGTCAATTCGTTATTTTTGGTTGGAAAGCCCTTGAAACAAGCTTTACATGATAATCAATGTCTAGGTCATTTTCCACTTGGAGAAAAATGTGTTCAAAAGGTCATCAAGGTGTGCATTCACCACCTAAAGGGACATCTTCTCACCAAGTGGGGCTGCATCAGTTACACACTTGTTTTGCATTCAGCAACCCATCAAAACACAAATGGAGAAAACACCTTCCCAAGATATGGTCCACATATCTGGAATTACCCTACCAGCTTCATGAACTATTCTGAATTTCAAATATTTTGGTGCCCCTTTCTCACATAATGTATGTAAAGCAAAAGTCCTATTGTTTTTTCTGGTTTATTTTTTTTTGCTCAGTCTGTTGACGTACCTGTCGCAAATCCAGGGTGATTGTTACCCAGTGGTTCTGCCTGCCGTTCTTGATGCTGGGGCTCTGCCACCAGTTGTTGGTGCCATCTATTGCATTTGAGATTGGATGTCGTTCTTCATGAAGGAAAAATCAAACAAAAAAACACAATTTTAGAACTTAAAACTTTCATTCTTTATAGACTTGCCTCTTGCCCAGGGTATTAAGTGGTGAATCTCAGAAACTGGAATTATATCGGGACACTTTAGATGAACAGGATGGATGATAAATATATTAAGAAACTAGCAAAAATACTGAAGAAAAAGCTACATTAAGTAGCCAGCCTACACCATATAACATTGCAGAGAAGTGGCAGTCCAGCCTTAGACTACCGTGGTGTTTAAGTAAGTCGACCATTTTAGCATGAAATGCCAGCAAATGTAGAATAAATGTGAAATTCCATGTGTTGTGTAAGACCAGAAATGCTTCTAACAGTAAGCTGCAGCTATATTTCTTTTTTTTCCATTAGGACAGTTACAATTATGACTTTCTGATGTGTTGGAGGCAACCCTTATTCCCATATAACACACCACCGATGGCATCGCCCTAAAGGCTGGTTTATACTTCCGACTGCGACCCACTTTTTGATCTCAGTCAGTGGTCTCTAATGGTCAGAATGACATCATCGCACTGCCGCGAGCTGTGTCTTTTTTGAAAAGTCGTATAGCCTTCTTGTGTGTCTGCGACCGCAAAACGCACAGGGTCAGATGGTGTTGAAAGAATCCAACATTTGTCGCATGGTCGCAAACCAGTGAAGTGCGACAGAGCAAGTTTTTTCAGAACCCAATAAACATGAACAACAGAACAGGATTTTAAACTTGCCTCTGAACTGAATGAAATTAAAGTGTAAATGAACCTTTGCTAAAATGAATATTGGTGCTTACATAGGCTACCATGCACAGCAACCACTTGTATAATAATAACAATAATAATGAATACAATGTATTTTTATTTGTATTATTCTTATTCTTTTTATATATTTGAGTCATTAATAAGTTAATGTTGCAATTTATTTTCTGTATGCAATTACTTTCCCTATCAAATCAGTAACGTTGCTCAGCTGTTCAATACGTCTGATCAGAGCAAGTATGGAGAACAGCTGATCAGTTTTACTTGTTTGCTGCTCATAAAAATATATATGAGCCAATTTACACATTCACTTCATTTATGAGACAATTTTAAAATCTTAATTTTAAAATCCTGTCTCAAAGTGTCGCGGGATTTTGGAGCCTGTTGGCAACCCTAGTCACAAGTCGACACCGGCAGCAAAGCAGACTGGCTGAAAGTATGACCGACAGCTATGACCACTTTTCTGCGTCAAAAAGTCTGCCAACTCAGGGGTGCTTCAGTCCTTCTGGCTTCTGTCTGCGAGAGCAGTATAAACCAACCTTTATTATAACCTGCAACATGTACATTCATATGATCAATACATTTGCTGCTATGCCATGCTAAAATGGATACCGGCTTTATAAATAATCCAATATAGTATATAAAAGGCATTTCTCCAGCAAAAGAGGGTTCAGTGCTAATATAGAAAATAATAAAAACACATTTACCTCTGGGATTTGGACTTGCGCTGTCACAGGTCCGGCACTGTGGGTTGCGGATAGGTCTGCCTGGGACATGCTCCACGAGCTTGCAGAACATCTCAGGTCCAGTCTCTCCACAGCTGGCATTGGCAGTGATTTCTGCATTGCTGGCCAAATTCAGAATGGCAGGGAAAAGACCTGTGGGGAGACAAGCAGAAGGAATATATCCATTAGCTACATTCACATCTCTGCAAAGGAAGGGAAGATGATGGACTATGGCATCAGAACGGCATGAAGAAGTTAACAGAAGAAATATCTATATAATGCATGTTAAAAATGTGACAGCACCGGTTTGGTTATCACATCATTCTTTCTAAATGTCAAAAACAGTTCAAATCTTATCATGTAAATGGAGACTATGTAGGTATTTTTGAGACCTCAACTGATTTGGCAATGGCATTATTTCATTCAAAAACTTAAGATATCCAAGATATTATAAGTGTGTACAAGAGGCTCTCACCATTAATATGTCTAACAAAACTAAAGCCTAGTTTGTGGTTTTGATTTTTAACCCTGCTAAACTGTTTATTAATTCAAGACAACTCTTCAGTGCCTGACATAACCCATTCCCAGGCCAGGTCAGAATTAATTCATCATGTACAGTATATGCAAAAGCAACTCAAAGAAAAGTGAATACCACATTGTATTTATAACAAACCTTTAGGAGTGTGCACTGCATTCTTTTCAATGTTCTGTATTAAATCACCTTTATTTTAAACAGAATTTGGTGTACACATGCCATTACAATTAAACAAAACCACAGAAGACTAAAGAACAGTTTGGTAATATCTAATCAAAAGTAATGCACCATATTATTGCTTAATTAAGGATTCACACTATTTTCATATGTGCTCTCTCCTAACTGTATAGCATATTGGTTTAGCAAAGAAGAGTCCCACCTTCCCCTGAATACCCACCAGTATGGAAACAAACCCTACTTTTTCTTTAAAAATTCTTCTTCTTCTTCTTCTTGTGTAATTTTTACTACTACTTGATACTGTAGACTTCTTTCTGTTTTAACCAGCATGTAATGCATTTTGAGATCCTGTGGTATGAAAGGCACTATACTTAATTCTTACTTAATCCCAGGTGATAAAAGCACAGCCTGGGGGTTGAACTAATGAACTTTGTATCTTTAGCCTAACTGCTGCTCAACAGGATGCAGCTTTAAAGCCTGTTTTGTACAGTATTTATATTTACTGCACGAAGCATTCCAGGGACACTTAAAGACAGCTGCCTTGTCTTTAAACTCTTGATAAAAAGGGTTTGTCTTTTGTAGTTTTCCTGTGCAATTTAAGAACACGAAAATGCCAACATAAAAAGATACATTTTAAATAAGCAGTTTTCATCAGAACATGGATGTGGGTAATGTTAAAATGTTAAAAATAAAATATGGTGGTCTACAAGCACACTCATAGGACAAATCAACTTTTTAAAACAAATCCGCACAAATGTATGCAGAACTTTGTTTTGGCATGGTATTAAGCCAGTGTTCACCTCTTTTATCTTGCTATCTCAAACCTTATCAGAATCTGACTACAATCTAATGGTGTGATTCACAGACTATGATCTTCATAATAAAAGAGACACTTGAAATTCTACAGAGCCTTGGGCAATTTAGAGTGTAACAAGACCTTTGAGATTAAAAGGAACAGAAAAAAAGTTATAATTACGCTAATTATATGTTATAAGGGGCAGCAGACAAACATAGACGCTTTAGTTTTAAGGAATAAAACACTTTTTTACAAAACGGCCTTTGAAACTGGTTCAAAAAAAGTTATTTCTATCTATCTGTTCAGATTCACTTTACAAGTTGTGAATGAACACTCCCCCACTAAACATCTGCTACTAAAATGTACAACTCTGCAGACAGACTAACATCAAAGTGTCAAGCTGGGAAACTTTATCAAAGGACCCTAAATACCAAGTTTAAAGGTTGAGTCATGTCAAACAAGGGAAAAGTCCCCCACCTCAATTCATCCAAGTTCTGCAAAAAAAAAGTGGGAAAAGAAAGAACAAGGGTATCTTTACACAGCACAGTCTGTTCCCAGCTCTAAAGAACACCTAAAATAATAATTCCAGAGTTAAATACACATTTTAAACAGTGCCTTTTTTAACCTCAAATGTCACAATTTGGTACTCTGCATTGTTCAGTCTGCCACAAGCTTCAGTAACTATTTCTGTCTGAGATCAAGGTTTTTGTGTCCTCTCTTGTAAAATGAACTCTTTATTTGAGCAATTTCAAGATGTTTCGGTGTAATGTGTCAAATCGACAGACAAAGAGTATAATAAACAACTGTCACAGTCACAAACAAAACACGTTTTATGAGGGGACTCTTGTCTTGTAACAAACTGCTGTGAAGAAGGGTATCCTAAAGCAATGCCTGCTGAAACATATGCTTCTTATCACTGGGATTGAACTAAAATACAAAACATGGATGACTTCAATTCAACACTGGTGGCTATGAGCAAGTTTTTTCCCCAGCTCATATTTTTGAAAATGCTTAATTATTCTTAGGTTCATGGGTACATACGTTTGAGGAAATTTTGGCACACGGATCCAATAGAACATTTTGCTTGACCATCTAGCCTTTTATCAGAAGCAACATCTGGCACTCAGTTAGATGTTAATATGTAGTGTAGACTAAGGGGGAATGCTTTATTTTCATACTCATTTTTTATTTAATTCCTCAGGTACATATTGCAGTAAATGGGGAAGAAAAATACACAGCCATCAATGCCAACTGCATTACACCTTGTCAAGATGCATCAAGGAAATACATGAAGAGGATTGATTTATTGATCTAGTCAGTTGAGCAGCAGACACACAAAATGTACAGGTTTGATAACAGTGGAGCACAATATATCAACTAAGACAATAACTATTCATGCAGCCAAAACCTTTTTCAAACACACAATGCTTTTCGTCCTGCATATTTACCACCCCAAGTAGTGATGCATTGATTATTGATCAGCTGTCTTTAAATTTCCTGAGCTTTGATTACATATTGGTGAATCGATACATCAAGTTAGAATCCAGTTTGAAGCCTCCTGTTGCCGGTTTGCATTAAAACCTTGAGTGTGCTTCTTTTAGTGCTATTACAGTACATAAACAACATCAGCGTGTTGCTAGGATACGCACTTTAATTAAAGTAGTTAAATTAGCCAGGATTTGGGAGAGGATAAAAAAATGTTTTGCTTGCTTTGAACATAAAATATTAACAGCAATGAACAACCATAGTTCAGATAGAAATTACTTCTGTTAAAATATAGTATTTTTTATTATTATTACAATGTTAAAGGACATCTGATGCGGACGCTCACATATTCTTTTCAGTTGGTAAAAACTCAAGTTTTTTGTATTTCGTTTTTTATAATCGGAGGTGTTCTAATTTAAAGTGCTCTAGTTTTAAAAATACATAGCTTCATTTAGACTTTCCAGGTTTATGTTGTTACCAAAAGGAGTTGTATCCTTCCATCCAAATGGTTACATAATTAACGCTTTACTATGATACAATGTGCAACATTGAAAAAGTACTCCAGCATCCGTCACAATGACTAGGGAACCAAACAGGGTACTCCACCGGAAGGGACAAAGCTGCTCCCCAGCTGGTGGATGCACAGGTAAGTCAACTTTGCGAAGGAGAGTGTTTATTGATTAAATTGTTCCTGGAAAAGAAAACAGGATGACCACCAGCAGAATATGGTAACCGGCAAAAAGGTACTGCTAAAAACGCCAGTTCAAAACATAAGCTGTTTAATATAACTGTCTAGGGTCAATGCAATAGCAGGCTTGGGTCAATATGTGGTGTACTCATGCTTTATGACTGCAGTATAACTTCTCACAAATAACATGGCACAATTTGCCCATTTTTTCCAGTCCCTAGTGCGGCATGAACAAACTCAAGTAAGAAGCTTTCAATTGGCCGGCATTTAAAATGTATTTACATGGTGCATAGCTGCTGGGTAACAGTCATTTAAACTCAGCTGGAACACTAAGTGAAAGTAATGGGAGAAGCGACTACAATTACACTCGACAAATGGTAAAATTGCAAAAATGTACCAAAAAATTGTGCATCTGTTTGGAAAAGAAACCTGAATGCTGGCTTCAAGAATTGTGAAAGGATGTTAATGACAGGTAAACGAATAATTCACTGGTCAATTACCAGGACTTCTGAACTAATTTTGCACCAGATAGAACCAAAGAAGAGGAGTCTTTCAGTAACTGATAACAATACTGTCATTAGCATGTTTTAAACACTGCTATATGTCTGCAGACTCAGAATTCCTAGACAGTTCTGTAATAGCGTCTATTAACAGTCTCAATTGTGTGGTTCCATTAGAAGAGAGCTTTCCTGTCACTCAAGTCAAACTGCTGGTTACTGTGGTTTGGCAGATGGGCTTCATTCCAAGTGGGGAAAAATAACCCTAGCAGTCTCCTTTACCATTGTGCATGTTTTTTAGCCATGCTGCCAAATGAGAATCAAATGAATGTACGTGTAGGTATTTTTGACATTTTACCTTCCTATTGGTTTAGGTATTGCTTACATTTCCTAGAATCTTTAGGTTTAGGACAGCAAAAAAAAGTTTTTTGTTGCAAGAAAGCTTAAAAATGTAAAATTGATAGAGTGGCCTAACTATGGTATTATTTATGCATCATTAACAGAGAAGATACACTTTTTTATAACCAACACTGCACAGGTAACAGGCAATGTACTGTAGTTTATTTGAACATCTATAACCGAATATCAGTAAAAGGTACTAAAATGTCTCATTTGCTAATCTTCTAGTCTAGATTATTTTCTCATCAGAACGCTATAGCACTAGAAAAAGTAATAAAGACTCGTCTTTTGTAGTCACTTTATGTTCTCTTGAACTGAAAATTCATGCTTTGAGCAACTTAAGACTAAAATATACCTTCTTTGCTTACAAAGGTTTTCCAAGGAGTGCTGTATCAGATAACAATGAAGACAAAGGTGACTGCTCCGCATCTGATTTAGATAAAGATGAAAGTAGCTCTCAGACCACATTTAAAAAAAAAATGAGCTAGTCTCAGAAATCTTGAACCCCGCATTCTTTCTCTTTGCTTAATCCAGACCAGACCTTCAGGTCAACATTACTGCGTAACACAAAGATTGAATTACAGCATGACGGACTATATAGACTTAGCAAAATTGATTGAACTAAACTGGATCAGTAGGCTTTAAAATGATTTAATATACCAAAATTACTGAAAGTACTCGCCTTTAAATAAATAAATAAATAAATAAATAAATAAATAATCTACTACATATTAAACTAAATATATTTTACTAAAATATACTAAAAGCCAGATGTTGCCTACCATGCGAAAACAGTGCTAACATTACTATTTGATGCAGTTATCTTAAGCAGAAAATGTGTGACCCTTAACTTCGGGGACTGGGTCAAAATGACCCACATGGCAGTATAAAATCCCCATTTATTTTCTTCAGCCATTAAGCCCAGAATGTTGTTTGTTGTCACTTTAAATTATAATGTTTTGCTCTGTAATTGGTAATATCTTTTGGACAGATTTATCAAGGCTTTTAATCTGAAATGCAGGTTAATTTGGCCCTGAAACCCAAACTAAACGGGTAGCCTGTATCCCAGTAGCTGATCATTTTATATGCCCCACGTACTGTAAACAAAATCATCAAGAATTGCCAAATAACAACATACTCCAGGTACATCCGATGTCAACACTACTGATATTCTGGGTCAGGTAGCCGTTAAAGACAAGGCTTCTATGGATGAGAAGGCAGTAACACTACCAAGCCTCTGAAACCTCTCAAAAAAGCTCAGCTGTCTCTCCATTGATCACTAAAGGAAATTGCTAGACAATATGGTGAATTAATTAATTATCCCAAAGGACTGACAATTATCAGACATATCAGTTTGTAAAATATAAATACTGTATGCCCAACACAAAAGAAAATCTGAATGCTTCTGTGTAGCATCTAAACCAAGGTGTAACATATGTATACGTGTATACGTTTAGACTGTCCAGCAAGGAACAAGATGACTCACACTAAAGCTCCACTTATCATTTACAAGTCTAGACACAACATGCCTCACTTTGATTTGAAAAAAAAAAAAAAAAAAAAAAACTGACCACAACTCACTTTGAAAATGACATACAAAAATTGCTCATTTTGTATCATTACATATATTATATTAGTATCCTAAAGCACTTGGTTTGTAAGATGTCTGTAATAGATGTGGAACTGTGAGAGTAATTTGAGGGAAGCTTACTTCTAATGACCAAACCATTTTAAACAGTAACCATCAGGTCAAGCAGCGGTCCCTAGCAGTATAGCAACAGGACATTTTGTCCTTTGTTAAGTTAATTCATAGCCATTTCAGACCCCCCTCAGGCACTCTCTGGACTAACAACTAACAGTTTTCACACTGAATACGTGCTTCTCTGCAACAATACAGCTGTTTGGTAAGAGTTGCCTTTCGAAATAAGTAGAAAAAATCCTAGTTCAAGAATCTTACAGGATGTAAGCTCACAGTGGGGTCACTGTGCCTTTAGAGGAAGGACACACAACAGTTAAATAAATACTGTAGCCCCACAGAGCTCAGTATGGTCAAATGTCACCTCTCTAATTTGATCAGATAAGCAAATAGCCTAATTAGAAACAGCACTGCTAAATCAGTGGGGGGGAACAACCTTTTGCTATCAGGACATTCTCTCTTGAAATTCAATCTATAATACAATAAAAGCATGCCTATTTTTTCCTTTTATATTTAGCATTTGCACTAAACCCAAAATATAAACCCAATATTATATTTTAGTGTTGGTATGAACACAATTGTGTATCACTGCAGCTATAAACACATTAGGAATGGCATAGTGTAAACTACTTTAAAGAACCACTATCACATGAAAAAAACAATCTTGCATTGTTTTGAACCTGAAAAACCATAATGAATAGTCTGGTTTACTGCCATCAATTTCCATACTGAAGGAACTGAGTAATTACTGAGCTAATTCTTAACCGATGCTTAAACTGAAAGTACGAAGCAACAGATCCTCCTTTACTGAATAGCTTCAGGCATGATGTTACCCATGTGATCTTAAAAGAACAGGTTATCTTACTTTAGAAAACAGCAGCTTTGGCATCACTGGGAAATATGAATTCTCACAATATGAAAAGGAGTGCAGGTGAAAAATATGCATTAAAGAAAAAGAAAAACTTTTACTGTGTCTCGAACTGTGAGGATTAATTTAGTAATATAATCGGACAATGCCAAGGAACGAAAACCAGGTAAGGGAAATATTACTAAAATTAAAAAATGTCGTTATTAAATTGTTTTTATCCTAGGAACCAGACAAGTCATGAAGATCTCTAGGAGTGAAAGTTTTCACACAACGGAGAACAAAGGTTATTTCTTTTTTTATTGAATTTATCCCATACACTACACATCACTGTTCCCCTGGCAGTCATATGGGACATCTCAGTCTGTCAGAAACCAGCACCCTGGGATCAACAGCTGCTTATTGTAGCAATTTTTTTAAATTTTTTTTTTTATAAAAATGTAGTCGTTGCCAATTATTTTTTCTTATTTTCTCCCCAATTTGAAATGTCTAATTATTTTTAGGCTCAGCACAACGCTACCACCCCTGCGCTGACTCGGGAGGGCGAAGATGAACACACACTGTCCTCCGAAGCGTGTGCCGTCAGCCGACCACTTTTTTTCACACTGCGGACTCACCATGCAGCCACCCAAGAGCTACAGCGTCGGAGGAAAACGCAGCTCTCGGGCAGCTTACAGGCAAGCCCGCAGGCGCCCGCCAGACTACAGGGTCGCTGTTGCAAGGTGAGCGAAGGACACCCTGGCCGACCTAACCCTCCCTACCCCGGCGGCGCTCGACCTATTAAGCACCGCCCTGGAAGCTCCCGTTCTCGGTCGGCAAAGGAATAGCCTGGACTCGAACTCACGACGTCCAGACTTAGGGCACATCCTGCACTCCACACGGAGCGTCTTTACTGGATGCGCCACTCGGGAGCCACCATTGTAGCAAATTTTAACCAAAGCAGCAACAGGCACACATTCTCCATAGCACTGGACGACAACAAGGACAAGTTTCTACAGAAATCGGGCATTTATAGATTTTAGTTTTAAATAGAAATGAAAAAAAAAGCTGGTTTTGACATAGCGTCCCACTGAAGAAGACACACTGTTAATTCTATTGGACCTGGTTTCATTTATGTTCACTCAGATTTTATCATTGAGTGTTGGGTGTCATGCATGGAAGTGTGATTGGAATTCTGTATTGGCAGAAAGCCTTTATCCATTCAAGACAGAGGCACTCTACCATATACTTCTTGGAATCATAAGAACATAAGAAAGTTTACAAACGAGAGGAGGCCATTCAGCCCATCTTGCTCGTTTGGTTGTTAGTAGCTTATTGATCCCAGAATCTCATCAAGCAGCTTCTTGAAGGATCCCAGGGTGTCAGCTTCAACAACATTACTTGGGAGCTGGTTCCAGACCCTCACAATTCTCTGTGTAAAAAAGTGCCTCCTATTTTCTGCTCTGAATGCCCCTTTATCTAATCTCCATTTGTGACCCCTGGTCCTTGTTTCTTTTTTCAGGTCAAAAAAGTCCCCTGGGTCGACATTGTCTATACCTTTTAGGATTTTGAATGCTTGATTCAGATCACCGCGTAGTCTTCTTTGTTCAAGACTGAATAGATTCAATTCTTTTAGCCTGTCTGCATACGACATGCCTTTTAAACCCGGGATAATTCTGGTTGCTCTTCTTTGCACTCTTTCTAGAGCAGCAATATCCTTTTTGTAACGAGGTGACCAGAACTGAACACAATATTCTAGATGAGGTCTTACTAATGCATTGTAAAGTTTTAACAATACTTCCCTTGATTTAAATTCAACACTTCTCACAATATATCCGAGCATCTTGTTGGCCTTTTTTATAGCTTCCCTACATTGTCTATCTAGATGAAGACATTTCTGAGTCAACATAAACTCCTAGGTCTTTTTCATAGATTCCTTCTTCAATTTCAGTATCTCCCATGTGATATTTATATTGCACATTTTTATTGCCTGCGTGCAGTACCTTACACTTTTCTCTATTAAAAGTAATTTGCCATGTGTCTGTCCAGTCCTGAATGCTGTCTAGATCATTTTGAATGACCTTTGCTGCTGCAACAGTCATTCAATCAGGCGTTTCATAACACAAGAAGTAACAAAACAGAATTCAATAGATCTATTTGAATCAGTCACTTATGTTTCAGACTTACGAAAATCATTCAGATTCCTCAGACGGGTGATATAATAATTGTTTCAAGTATTCAACCATGTGACAAAATTCTAGCTTAAATTCCTGGTACAGTAACTTCAAACCTTTACTATAACTGATCTCCAATATCCCTAAGGGCAGCGCTCCAGATAAGGTTTTGGGTCTGGGAGTAACTTACCCTCCAATTTTAACACTGAGAGAGTAAAATGTATTTTCAGGGGGTAAAATGCAAAATTACCTTGAAGTCAAGAGTAATCTCGATAAATACTGTACAATCTTTAATGGTAATGGGGTAGGCATTGTAAAAGAGCCTTCCATTTTAACTGCAATGTTACTTTGAACTACTGTACAACCACGCGTGTGTTCTACAAGGTTCTTTATTGGCTCAGCACATTTTTTCAAGGTATCACACTGACTGCAAATTAATTACGTTATATTTTAACATTAAATTAAACTTAAACTCAGTGAACATGTTAAAGCTTCAGTATAAAGCCATACAGGTAAATAAAATAAGGAAATGTATTAATAAGTTATAAAACAGTTTGTTTAATATTATAGTAGGGCTTCTGTTTTTTTGGTTTTTATGAAATGTATTTTTCGGTGCTTATTTTTAGCTATTTTCGAGTTTTATGTAAATCTGTTTTTTGGGGGCTTTCGTTTTTGATATACTGTATGAAATTTGTGTTTTTGGTTACTTTCCAAACTGCTCGAGCATTTTTTTTTTTTCTGTCAAAATATGTATAGTTGTAACTCGACAGTACTTGCACACTTGTACCTTGAAGTTGTACCTTCCTCCCTTTGCTGTCTTCCATGATGAAATCCCTATGGTCATGGGCACATTCTTCTGGGGTTTTTGTGTGTACGCATTTTTGTACATTTTGCCACAATTCTGTTTTAAATCCTCCATGTCTTAACTGTAATACAGCTTTAAATCCCACTAACAAGCCTCCATCCTGATTGTAATCTCGTTTTAAATCTCGCAAGTGCAGTCTCCAATAGAAATGTAGGAATGTAATGTCACTCAATAGTTGCGGCGGGTTTAAATTATTCAGAACGAATCAATGACAGATGCAAGTCAAGAAGTCGGGACATTGCCCAGCAGCACTGGGAAATGTATTTATTACTATTTTTGTAGTAGGTTTTATTTTTTAATGGGAAAAGGATAAAGTCAACATGAATTGATTAACCATTTCCACAGTTTTTCCGGTGTTTTCCGGTATTTATTGGCTGTCCAACGATTTCATTTTTTTTTTGTATCGGGGGTGTTTTATCGGGTTTTATCAGTTAAAACTGAAAATCAGAAGCCCTAATTATAGGCACCTTTTTTTAGCGGTTGCCTCTGACAGTGGTTCCAGTTGGATTTGTAGCTGGACTGGGGGAGTGCTTACACTTCAACCTGTGTAGCTTCGTATTTTTCTTATTCTTACTGTGATTGGCTGCAAAGACAACAGGGCTAGCCAGAGATTGGATAATGTTTGTTGGATTGCTTTTTCTTCTGTACAGTATCTATTCTGGGAGATGTAGTTGTTAGTGGAAGTTTTAGGGGAGGTAGACAAGCAGAGCAGCAAAATTCGGATTTTTGAATGCGTAAAAACGGCAGGTACGCAGCTTATCTGGACCGCTGCCTAAGGGTTTGGAAGGAATTTAGGAAACAAATAGGATCTGAAACAGAGACAGTGAGGAGTAAATACCCTTTTTCACAGAAACAGTTTTAAACCAATTTACCAAAACATCTGGACCCATCAGTGCTTGTGTGTGAAAGTTAAGCTCTGTGATTAAGGGGCCAAGGTGACATCTGTCACCAGGGGGACTGTGTAAACTCTATTTGCGCTCGGAATTGAATTTTGTCACAGCAGTGTAAATAGCTTTCTTTTACTCTGAAGCATCATTTAATTATAAGCACTGATTTTGATGGCGGTGCCAGAACGCTTATTCACCCGAGATCCACCTGTACACGTCTGTGTGGACTGCGTTAATTAAATCAGGTGGACAAATTCAGCCCCACGCATGTAGTCACTAAAATAAATTGGCATTTCAACCCATTGAATTCAATGGAAAGGTAGAACATACAGTTCAAAGGCCAACACCTATCCATTCAACTAAGCTCTGTAGTCATTACATGTCTTATACTGATGTCAATTTTATTATCTGCCGCTAGGAGGTGATCCATTACATCACTCAATACTGAATACATAGACATTAAGCCTACTTTTTTTTTTTTTTCATATGGTCAACCATTGACTGCCAACAATAAACACTCAATTACATTTTTTGCTCCAACATCTTTATGGGCCTGCAAGTAGCCAACACATTATTTGTTGTCATAAGCCATTTAAAGAATTATCTCAGAAAATGTGAAGCTTTGACAATACTCACTTATTCAATTCCAAAGCCTAAGCTATTAAAATAAACATTTTAACAAAATACATTAATAGTTTATCTTGCTAGAATTATTTAATGAAACCCACCCAAGCCACAGAGTCTTCAGTAGTACAGATAAGGGCTCAATTGCAGTTCACAATAAAGAGACAAGCAAGATAAGCCTATCATGACATGTTAGACTAAACAAGACTATCTCTGCAGATGGGGACTGCTTGTTAGAGTTAAGCCAGAGATTCTGAAACTACAGCATTGCGACCCAGGGTGCGCCTCATAACCAGTGCGCCAGCCTTGATTTACAGTTAACTAGAGGGTAAAAGTAAAGTATTTTTGATGCATAAATAAATAATGAATGAATACCTTCAGACAAGTAATTGTTTATGGACTACATTATATAAAGTAACATGGACAGTGGTCAGCATTTCCATTCTATAGAAACATCAAAGGTTTAATCCCCTGTGAGCTTAAAAGCTGTGATTTACATTCCATGTACCTATTCAGTAAAACAAGATTGTTTGGAATTTGTGGAAGCAAATCGGTGATAGCAGCAACATCCGTAACTATTAAACACTCAGTACTGTATAATTTTGACATGCTAAGAGAAACGTAATACATTCAATGACAAACTTTTCAACTAGACGTCTTATTCAATGTCTTCAAATTATGTTATGGCAGGGGTGAAATTCTGCCGGTACACACCGGTACTCTGTACCGGGACTTATTTTGATGCCAGTACTGGGTACCAGGACTTATTTAATCTGCTTTTCATCCAACGCAGATGCATTCCATCAACTCACACAGTCCACTAGTGCAACGTTTCTCAAATGCGCTTTCATTCAGCACAGTTCATGCTGCTTGCATTCTGTTTCCTCATACTGTTTCTGTTTCTGTTAGCTGCTATTGGCCACCATTAACGTCAGTATAATCACTGCATGTTGATTGGCTGAGCTTTCATTCTGATTAGATTTCATTTTGGTATGCGTCACAAATCTCCGCCCATTTCACTTTGTGTCAGTGCTCATTTGTTGATCAGCAAGAGAAGACATTAGCAGTGCAACGTGAAAACAGCGGTGTGGAGTAATTATCATTGTGAAGTAATAATTATTTTCTTTAGTGTGGCGGAGAAACTCTGAATATCTGAATATTCGAATGACCACTGTTGCACATGAATTTGAAGGTAAAAATCCACATCAGTGTTCTCCATAAATTACTTAGTTGATAAATATTAGAAATAATGATCATAACGTATTTTGCCTTACACCAATTGACCACATTGCCAGAATTTGCGCGAAATTTTCTAAAATGGCAAGTGATGTGTGGGACAGTAGGGATTAACATTAAAAAAACAGGATCAACAAAGTGCTGCTTCAGATTTGGTAAGCGAGTCAGAATTGGGATACAGATGGAGGTGTGCTTCACGCTTTTTAAACACTGGCCCAACTTGTAAGGTACATGTTAAGCATAGTGATCAATGTTTAGTTTTGTTGTAATCCTAGTATTTTCTGTTATGAGGACTGTAATAAACAAAAACCAAAACGGTGAGGTATTATTTCTTTGTACAATGCCCCCTTTTCTAAAAAATTTTGAAGAGCTTATTTAAGATAAATGTGAGTTTTGATTTGCGTGAAAAAAGGCAGAAGTAAACCACAATAATGATATTACTTTATGAAAATGTGCAGAAACCACAATACCAGGAATAAAAATAAATACAAAAAGTATACTTTTATACTCTTTCTGCCTGAAAAATATTTTTCTTGAATAGATCATGGTAATTAATCTACACAGAAACACGACAGAGAAGCACACACAATATATTATTGTAGGATAAGTAATAAATACAAAATAAATAAAAGAAACAGGGATATATGTTCTAATCCAAGGCTATTATTGTAGCATGGCCAGGTCCTGTTGTAGGTGAGTACCCAGGGTCTGGAAAGTACAGGGATGATTTCAGAGAATACATGGATTAAAATGGCCAGTTACATCATTAGTAGTAGTAGTGCCTGTTGCATAAGAAATTTTAGCCCCTATTGTACATTGTTTGACTTAGACATTTTTGTATCATTTTATTCATAGCACAGTTGGTTTTTTATTCCATTTTTTATAACATCATCTCTTTTTTAGGATAACTTGAAACAAACCCCTCTCTATACCAGTTACTGAATAGTGTAATCTTTTTTAATCCTTGTCATTTAAGGTTTAACTTAAGTGTTATATTACAGTACATGACTGAGTGATACATTCAGAGGACACAAAACTCAGCTTCCCTGTTTATGGTGAATTGGTTATAATTGATCAGTTATTTTTAAGGCTTATTTTGTATTTATAAATGTATCGTGTACCAATATGTATACATTTTAAAAGTATTTGTTCATTGGTACTCAATTTGTCTTAAATTTTAAATGTTTACACCCAGCTGTGCATGTGAGTATCTGCACTTATTTGTTGAGAATTTCACCCCTGTGTTATGGTCTCCGACTTTATTTAAATAAGTTTAGTATTTTCATATCAGCAACATCTTCAGAGAAAGTCTTACCAAGGACTCAGAGACATTACTTTGTATAATAATGGATTGGAATGTATTCCAGTCTGTGTGGGCAGGTCATACAAAAAGCCATTCGACACAATGTGAATGAATGAAGCAGGCAAAAAAAAAAAAAAAAAAAAAGATTGTCTTATCTTTACTGATCGATCTTTACAAAACACAAAATAGTGAACTAACTATTGAATGGTGATCTAAAACTATTACAATAGTGCTAGCCTGTTTTATAGGCGTTTGGCACTTTTGAATCAACAATAAATCAACAGCGTATCTAATTTGCGATGTTCTAGGCAACTAAATATGTCCTAAAAACAGTTGTTTGTTTGTTTTTTGTTTGTTTTTTTTACAGTGCAATATTAATAAAGCCATTTATAGGATGCAAACAATACAAGTTATTTGTTTTAGGCGTCACAAGCAATATTACAGTAGTACTGTATATTGCAAAACAACTTTGTTACATAATTTCAATATATTCATTTAACCCAAGTAGCTTTTTATACGTGTAACTTATTAAATGAAGATATATTAATATAACAGTCAGAATATTGTACGTGCCATACAAACGGGCACATTGTGCACTGTACAGTTGTTTTATGTCATCATTGATCATTAAATTCAAAAGGAGAATAATTATTTCCAGCTCACCTCTTTGATTGCACTCCACGGAGGATGCACAGATCAGCAGAATTAATGATAAGTAGCTTTTCATTTTCCACTCTGCATGTGGATTAATTTTATTTTCACAGTAGATGACAGGGAATGTGATTTTTTTTTCGCAAATACTTGTTATTGTTCGTTTTGCTTTCAAACCCGAATCCCCTTTCTTCCTTCTTTTTCCTTGGTTTGTCCCTCGCTTCACCAGCCACCCCCTCTCCTGATGAATATTCTCTCCTTCATTCAGCTCCAACTTTTGTTTCTGAAAACTCTATTTAGTCTATCCCGCTACAAACTCACACAGGCTCTGGGATGCACCATTCCAAACAGAGTGGGGTTGTTCAAACATTGGTCACCAGAAAATGTAGACTACTAAATGAGCACTGAAAAGATCATATGCATATATTTATTTTAATGAGATATTCATTTAAAAAACGATTTAATGCGAAGTTTTCTTTAATTAAGTATCGTTTGCCCAAATTATCACATGTGTGAATAAATCCCCCTGACTTGGTATCTTCCCCAGTCGCTTAGGCAACAGCCTGCCACAAGCCCATTCAGCCGTTAAAATCATTTAACATGGAAAAATAGGAATGACCCTTTATTTTAGTTTTTCTTTTTTAGCATTAAATTGAATTGCATATGAAACGCTTTTAATCAAAACTCAAGTAAATTGTACCCGTTATAATTGTGGAATCCGTTTCTTTGTGGGTGGATCTCTGCTTGTGCACTTTTAAGTTCACTTTTTTGGACATGGGTAGTAACTTTATATAAATTCCTGTAGTATTGCAAAGTTAATTAAAAATGCTAGAATTACATTGTTTTTAAGTCGTGCAAATTTCACACGTTCATGTGTGTTCTTATTTCAAAGAAATAGGCAGACTAAAACGGAAAGCATCATAACATAGAGCAGGAATATTGTCGATTTATTATTTTTTTTTATTTTAATGCACGCAGAAAAGTTAGTGATGTCTATTGTGGTTGGCAATTTATTCCAGAGTGTAATTTGACCGTTTCAGGTGTTAGGAGACAGAATTCTGTAAATCTGTTTTCTGGAACGTTATCCAGAATGGTCCACACTTGTCATTACTTTGGAGTTACAGGGTTAACGGACGTCCCGGGAAAATTGAGATTGTCCCAGTGTTCAGTCTTAATTTTTTGTCCCAGTCAGAAACAGTAAAATTGTTTTGCTATTGTATTTAATTTAGTCAAAACTGTAGCAGTGTGAACAGCAAGTTGGCAACAGAGCTATGTGTTATTCAAAAACAAATTAAATAATCTTATGGATTGTATAATAACTCTGATTTTGTGTTTAATAATTAATATTCTGTTTAACTCCCTGGACCATGTCTATTTATTTTTAATCTAATTAATCTAATTTTGGTAGTGCTGCAATCAAGCCTTTTAAATTACTCCCTATTGTGTTTTTGATGACTATAGACATTTTTATAACACACAGTTTATAATTTTTGTGTTATTATCTATTTATCTGAACTGCTTCAGAGTTGCTACAGCTTCAATTAGCTTTTTTTTAAACTCTGAAATCTGATAACCCTACTGGTAAAACATCTTTCTTTTTCAGTCTTGGATCATCATATGGAAGTGTTGGAGGTGCTGTTTTGTAACCAAAACTGATTTGCAAAAAGTGAGTCAAATTCTCTAAGAAGAATAGCAGACATTGTAAAATGCTATCTTAATTACAAAATCAAAGCTTTACTGTACTGTTTTTCATGATTCGCAACCAGGCTTTACTATCTCGCAATCTTGAGCCTTCAAATGAGCATGACCTGAGGCTCCAGCCAAACCAAACACAGTACAGCTCATCCAGAAATCACAAAAAGCACAAACCCATTGATAGGACATAAGAACATAAGAAATATAAAAACAAAAGAAAGTTTACAAACGAGAGGAGGCCATTCGGCCCATCTTGCTCGTTTGGTTGTTAGTAGCTTATTGATCCCAGAATCTCATCAAGCAGCTTCTTGAAGGATCCCAGAGTGTCAGCTTCAACAACATTACTGGGGAGTTAGTGCCTCTTATTTTCTGTTCTGAATGCCCCTTTATCTAATCTCTATTTGTGACCCCTGGTCCTTGTTTCTTTTTTCAGGTCAAAAAAATCCCCTGGGTCGACATTGTCTACACCTTTTAGGATTTTGAATGCTTGAATCAGATCACCTCATAGTCTTCTTTGTCCAAGACTGAATAGATTCAATTCTTTTAGCCTGTCTGCACATGACATGCCTTTCAAACCCGGGATAATTCCGGTTGCTCTTCTTTGCACTCTTTCTAGAGCAGCAATATCATTTTTGTAACGAGGTGACCAGAACTGAACACAATATTCTAGGTGAGGTCTTACTAATGCATTGTAAAGTTTTAACATTACTTGCCTTGATTTAAATTCAACACTTCTCACTTGGCCTTTTTTATAGCTTCCCCACATTGTCTAGATGAAGACATTTCTGAGTCAACATAAACTCCTAGGTCTTTTTCATAGTTCCCTTCTTCAATTTCAGTATCTCCCATATGATATTTATAATGCACATTTTTATTGCCTGCATGCATTACTTTACACTTTTCTCTATTAAATGTCATTTGTCATGTGTCTGCCCAGTTCTGAATGCTGTCTAGATTATTTTGAATGACCTTTGCTGCTGCAACAGTGTTTGCCACTCCTCCTATTATTGTGTCGTCTGCAAATTTAACAAGTTTACTTACTATACCAGAATCTAAATCATTAATGTAGATTAGGAATAGCAGAGGATCTAATACTGATCCCTGTGGTACTCCAATGGTTACCTCGCTCCATTTTGAGGTTTCTCCTCTAATCAGTACTTTCTGTTTTCTACATATTAACCACTCCCTGATCCATGTGCATGCATTTCCTTGAATCCCTACTGCGTTCAGTTTGAGAATTAATCTTTTATGCGGGACTTTGTCAAAAGCTTTCTGGAAATCTAAATAAACCATGTCGTATGCTTTGTAATTATCCATTGTCGATGTTGCATCCTCAAAAAAATCAAGCAGGTTAGTTAAACACGATCTCCCTTTCCTAAAACCATGCTGACTGTCTCTCAGGATATTGTTACCATATAGGTAATTTTCAATTTTAGATCTTATTATAGTTTCCATAAGTTTACATATAATAGAAGTCAGGCTTATTGGTCTGTAGTTACCTGGTTCGGTTTTGTCTCCCTTTTTGTGGATTGGTATTACGTTTGCAATTTTCCAGTCTGTCGGTACAACCCCTGTCTCAAGAGACTGTTGCATGATCTTGGTCAGCGGTTTGTAAATAACTTCTTTCATTTCTTTGAGTACTATTGGGAGGATCTCATCCGGCCCAGGGGATTTGTTTATTTTAAGAGCTCCTAGTCCCTTTAACATTTCTGCCTCTGTTATGCTAAAGTTATTTAAAACTGGATGGGAACAGGTCGACATGTGGGGCATGTTGCCTGTGTCCTCCTTTGTAAAAACCTGTGAAAAGTAATCATTTAATATATTTGCTATTTTTTTTTTCTTCGTCTATGATTTTGCCATTTGTGTCTCTTAGACATTTAACCTCCTCTTTGAATGTTCTCTTGCTGTTATAATATTGGTAACATTCAGTCTGAAAATGCTTTGAATGAATGTATTAAAGGACATACTTACTTTTACATTCTTTTTTATTATTATTTTATAAAATGTATTTAGGTGAAAATCAACATAAAGTTTAACATCTTGTTTATAGAAGTGCAGGCAATCGATGTATTCATATACCTGAACAAACTGTGTTTGAGTGAAACAAAAATACTACAACACAGGAGAAATGATCACCTAATCCAATGCACAAATTCACAGGGAGGAAATAAGTGGATATGATACTACTGCTCAGACTGCATGTGCCCTGTGTTCATGTAGAGGGTTTGATACGCTTGATCTGTGTCACATGACTGGGATTGGAATTAACACCTACCTCTTCACCTCATATAGGATACAATTTGTGAAACACCCTGGCGGTGAGCGGTAATTTTCCACTTGTGCCTCCAAGCAACAGACTCTACCACCAGGCATAGAGACAAACATCTTCTCAGTTTTGCCTGGACAGTCACAAGAGGATATAGACAATACAATTTCAGAGAATAATAGTGCCTGCAATATTTCTGTTTTATCTTTTCTGATTACTTTTACCATAAAGAAGCTCCCAAAGTTAAAGCATAAGGGGAGTCTCTTCTGTTTGGTGTTACCATAAAATCTGCAATGTTTCTGTTGTGTGCTATATGTGTATGAGAAGCTGCATGGTCAATTTGATTTGGAGAGAGAAGTTTATATGATTACAGATATGTAAGCAACAGTATGGTGATGTATTCCAGGAGTATTGTTTTTCTCATTGGTCTGCAGTTCGTCTGTGTGCATCAGTCAAAATCAGCAGCAAGGTCTTGCACAGACTTCAAAGCCAACTTTCTTAGACATCAATGGAACAAGTATCATTAATTAATTTCATGGTGATGATTTAAAGTTTCTCACTGTCAGTCCATTGCCTAGCAGAGATCAACGTTAATAAAAGTATTCAAACATCAGCTGTTAAGTAAAGTTCATGTTTATGTTTTTTTAGAGCAAATTCCTCTTCATAGCACAGTAGTCCCATTAAATAATGAATTATGTTGCCTAGATAACTCACTTGCATAGTCATTCGTAACAACAGGGTTTAGCATTGATCTGAAGCAAATACCATAGCTTTAGAATGAAAGACATTTTGGACCATTCTTTAGCCATTTGTTGTTTCAAATGCTAAAATGTATATGTTTCTGAGCTCTCTGCATGTTAATCATCAATTTGTTTGTGAAATGATATTTCTGAAACATCTTTATGTCCTCCTAAACATCTCCCCTGAGTTTAAGAGTGTGCTTAGAGTATATATATATATATATATATATATATATATATATATATATATATATATATATATATATATATATATATACTTGTATATAAATAAAAGAGTATGTGCAAACCCGACAAGGAGGTATTAAATAAATCAATTAATTAATGTGTTGATTTCAAAACAAGAAAAGCTGTGCTTCCCTCACCTTTACAACTGAGTATAAATCAATTAACCTCTGCATTGAGTGTTTTGAAAGCTGATTGGAAGTGAATTTTCCCCTCATCCGGAGCTCTGCCATTTTTACTGCCATATTGCCATGCCGAGGCTGTAAACTGAGAAAGAAAATTCATAGTGATCACAGACACCGGATAATGATATCGTTTACGCAGTTTGCACAGTAACTTTACAGATTAGTATGTTTTACTCATGGGTAAAAGTGGCCAATGATCATTTTGACTGAAACTCCTGAGGCAAAACCCATTTTTTGGTCGAAGCTCTGGGGTTGTACAAGCTCTCACATGCATTCTGAGACATTTTGCACCACTTTCAGAAGCAAATTTAAACTTGTCTATAGAAAAATAAATTCAGAAATGACTTCACTGTGTGAGAATCAACTTTGAAATAAGTGGCCCAGAGCGATTTTACCCATGAAATACCCAAGTTACTTATTCAAGAAGCTGGAATGCGAAGAAGAAGCTGGAATGCGAAGAAACAGCTGGAATGCGAAGAAGAAGCTGGCAGAATAAGAAGCCAACTTCAGCATTGTGTAAATAGTGTAGTGCGGACTATGGGTCAAACCAATGATCGTATATGGGTGCGTGGTCCTCATGCTTATGCCATGTTTTTTTTATTTCTCCATGGGTAAAGAGTCAGTAGTTTCTTATTACATTTCTACCAGACATATCCATGTTTCCCGTGATTTACACAATTGTGCTATGCTGCTACATTGCTTTATTGCACTTTGCTTTGATTTTACTATAGTGTAGCCCCATAAGGGAACTAACGGATAATGCTTCAATGACAAGCAAGAGATAGGATTCATATTTTCAAAACTATTACTCTGAGTAGTTTATTGCTAGTTGTATACCATTAAAATTATTTTATTCACCTCCAAATTGCTAAAATGGTCTTTGCCTTAGCACTTCTTGAAAATAGGGTCCATAGGATTTCATGAGCACCCAAAAAAGATGTTTTTTGTGTGTTAAGATGTGGGGTGTTGTAATGATCCATTACTAAAGATTACTGTACCTTTAAGTAAGTTTTGATAGTTTTTAGCACCACTTATTGGGTTGCACTCTGTTTAGAATCTCCACAATGCGGCGAGGGCAGAGAGCTGTGCAGACATGCCTTAGGGATATCCAGACTAGCATGGGTTAACGAGGGAGCAAAACAATAAAAGTACCTGACTCTGTGACATGAACTGCAAGAATATCCATGGGTCTGCAATCTGTGTCTGGATTTTCAATGCTGATTTGATTTCTGGCCTGAATTAACCAGCCAGTCCATTACTACAAGGTCTTACCCTACATTCATGTCAAAGTTGAAATGAGGCTGCGAAATGCCCAGTTTGTTATGAGATACATAAACATTAACAACAAATGGCCTGTGTGTATCATAATAACTTATTGTGATACGCTTGTAAAGACACAATAATATGAAGGTCAATAGACATGTGGGAGTACACTTGTATTGTCAATGCCTGCATTGTTTCTTTTCGCATTGCAAATGATGTTTTTTTTATTATTATTTAAAGGTTAGTTATACTGTAACAAAGGTACTGATGGTAATGATGTAAAGACGTTAGTGGATACACCGACCTTTTTCCACAAAATAGTTTTATAGGATGCATTGTTATATAAAGAAGTGATAGAGCTCTGCATTTTAGAGAAATAGCTCCATCTAGTGTGCAAAGTGAAAATTGATGCTTTAATTTATTGTGGGATATTCAACAGTGACTTAACAGAGCTGCCTTAAAATTTATAAACATGGCTTTCAGTACTCATTTAATTGTATTTGCAGCACTGTATTTATAGTGTGTGTGTATGTGTGTGTGTGTGTGTGTGTGTGTGTGTGTGTGTGTGTGTGTGTGTGTGTGTGTGTGTGTGTGTGTGTGTGTGTGTGTGTGTGTGTCTGTTAATAATTTAGATTACAACAGAGTAAAAAGGTGGTGGGATTTAGATCCATCACATTGTTAAGATAATTAAAATCGACCCTGTATGTGTTAACAATCTTACCTACCACAAATAAGTATGTACTGTAGACAAGCAGCTTCTCTGTTTATACAATTATTGTCAAACTCTGAAGAAAACAATATGCAAATTAAAATATACTATAAGGTTACATTATGACATGCCTATTTTGCAATAAGGTGTCTGGCTAGGCTACTCTGAACATGCTTCTATTGATCCAAAGATTTTTGACCAATATTTTGATTTTCAGGGACATCGGTCTCCCATCCAGGATGGTGTAAAGACATATTTACATATCAAAATGAACCAGAAATGTACAGTATTTCCTAAGGTGCTGTTTGAGATACCATGTTAAAAGTTTACCGTGTCATTTCTCATTTTCCTATTACTATACTATGCACCTGCTATGCAGGGTAAGCTTGCTGGATGATGATTTGCTGTGCCCTAATTCACTATGATTTTATACACTTTACTATAATTTTACCAGAGTAAAAAGTAAACACTTGATAACAGCACCTAATCAAGTTTAACTATGTTTTTTTTTTTCTCCTCCTCACATTCTCCACACGTTATAAGGCCATATACCAATAGTTGAACAGCCATGCAAGGCCAATTGGAAAGATTTGTTTCATGCTCAACAAGTGTACTGTAAATGATGGTGGGACAAATCGCCAATACCCACATTCTGTTCATTGAATTCTGATAGGATGTTGAGCCACAGCTTTGTATCCTATGGTGGCGACCAATCAAATCCCAGTAGCAAATGTTAGGCAGTATCTGTCCCGTATGCTCAATCATATTAGCACTCCTGTGTCTCCACACAGATAGACAGGTTGCAAAGGTGACGGCAGCCATTGAACTTGCTCTGCAATCAATCTGAGCTGTTTTAAAAAGCAAAAACCTCAAGCCATGTCAAATAGTTGCCAACAAGCTATGGGAAGATCCTAATTCACAAGCCTAATTTACAAGGTTTTCCCTCGTTCAATAGTTCTTTTGAGGCAGTAACTGTCGCTACCTCAAACACGCCAAATCAAGGCAGCTACATCTATTTTGCCCACAGATTTAGGAGGATGTGTGGTCCAGTGGTAAAAGAAAAGGGCTTGTAACTAGGAGGTCCCTGGTTCAAATCCCACCTCAGCCACTGACTCATTGTGTGACCCTGAGCAAGTCACTTAACCTCCTTGTGCTCTGTCTTTCGGGTGAGACGTAATTGTAAGTGACTCTGCAGCTGATGCACAGTTCACACACCCTAGTCTCTGTAAGTCGCCTTGGATAAAGGCGTCTGCTAAATAAACAAATAATAACTGAGCTTCAGATAGCCTACTGGGAAATACAGCATGGTGTATATAATTTTATAATTCAGTAGGAAATTAATAAAATACAATTTGAATTGAACTACTGTTTAAAAATGAAAATCCGAGTTAGAATAAGAAATGCTCCACACTATCAGAAAACAAACTATGCACTCAGCATACCATGCAATTTGGATACAGTGAGCAGTATCAATAGACGCAACTTCCATTTGTTTAAGGAAATTCTTGGGGACACACATGCTGATGCATACATGTTCACTTTGAATATTAGAGAACAAAAACATTTTTTTATCATGACAACTATATCAAAAGGTTCTTATTTTCAGGGTTACTACAAATGTAATAATGTGTGCTTTTAAATTCCATGCACAAGGCTAATGCAAACTACACAGGATTTTAAAATGTACGCTTAATAACAGAGTGAAATACCATCCATGCACATTCATTTTTTTCACTAGAATTCTATGCTGAATAAAATGTGATTTTCTGTCACAATGACCAGTTTTATGATATATAGATGCTATAGTTGGATAGTTGGTGGTTTTCAAGGACAATTGCTACCACCTCCCCCAATCCCCCAATTCACCACAAAGCTTTTTGTATGCAGTTTTATATCCACAGTGTAATGTTGTTATAAGTAACCAAGGTATGGCTGTTTACATTTGTATCAATAACTAAAATAATAACATAATAACACCCAGGTCTGAATTATTGGACCTCCGATCAAAACAGTGCCTGTCTAATAGTAAAACAGTGTTCGTATTCTCCTTTCCACAGCACCATCTTGTGGCAAGTCTTTAGAACTGCTTTTAAAACATTATACAATATAATAATTGTATGGAACGTTAGCATTATAATTGCTTTAAAACTGTGGTGCACAACCAATCATTGTTGTGATGATTGAACTGTGTTTGATCATGTTTACTTCTGTTTTAAATGTGTGACGGTTTTTACCTAACTATTTGAAGGTGCATTAGTGAATGCACTTTTGTAATAAAATGTATATTTGTTTAACAAAAGAGGGCTACGGTACATTAGCCTCTCCCCAATGTGTTTAGTATCTTATGTTTTAGATTAAATAAAGCAGCACAGTATTCTGTGGTGTGTTACAGTACATGTGAATAGTGGGATTGATTTAGGTTTTGCTCCAGGATAGGCACAATGAAGTGCTTGAGGCTCAGAATAGCATGTTGCATTGCACTGTACTATGTAGTACTGAACTATATCTTTTACTTCATTTTTGTGCTGTGCTCTTGGACATGGCTTTAGAAATGTCAATGGCCACTTCTGCCCCATCCAGGACAGGTCTTTGTTTCCACCAGTTTCTGAATTGTTTAATTGAACCAATTAAACCGTACAGGTACATTATTAAACCAGATGCTGGATTGAATCAAAATTTTGGTGCTTTCATATTCATTATTAAGATAGCTAAGGCAGTGCCATAAACTTGAGTTGCCCATCCCTTGTTTAGGTAAGAGGAAGGCATATAGACATTTTAATGAACAATGGGAGTCAAATAACACATGTCTAACACCTCAACAGTTGAAATAACACGGACAAAGGCTTTAGCCAAAATGTTTGTGTCTTAAATATTGAACACACGTGAGTGTAACACATTCCTAAAACCCTAGTAAAGCGATTAAAATAAGTATGCAGGGGATGTTGCTGGGAAAGCATACACATTTTAATGAGTACACACACATCCTATGCCAATTTGCATTGATTAATGATAAATAACTAACTTGCAGGGAAAAATAACTTTTTTTTTAACAGTAGCTTCTCTTCGTTTAGTATGGTATTTAACAAGTGGGTCCATTGTAAGCTGTTTCACCTAATTGCTATGCAAGTAACAAGGTAATTGGATGTATCCTTACTTGTATAACATAGAAAATAATATACTCAAATTCCTTCTTGTAAACCATATGTTTGGCTGTGTACATAATAATTTATCTCATTCCACCTGCAGTGATGCACAGCAAGAGATATGCATAAATTATTGGATTTCTCACAAATCCCCTACAAGCTGGTGGCAGATACTGTAATTGATCTACTGCACTCCTCTCACGTTTTGCCCCTAGCTGCCCCAGGGCCTATCTTTGCTAATCCTTTACTTTTCCACAAGACTGCTGATTGAGTAGTACTTTCTCTTATCACACTTGCCATGCTTGATAAAAGCCTATGGCCCTCCCTGATAAAGTTTTAAGTTCTGCAGCTAGAGTTAAGCATTATTGGTGAGCAGTGTTTGCTGAATTCTCAAATATCTGATACAGAAGAATGCAGATTCCACATTTAGCTCATTGTCTGTTTACTTTAAAAGGCGATAGACAGTAGGTTAACTTTCAAATCTCAATCCAGCCATCGCATCACTCATCGCTCAAACTTTTGCACTTTGCTCTGGAGCATCTAATGTGCCTCTTAATACATTTACAATCATTATGTGTTATTTTGCTTCAAAATTGAATCATTCAAAATTTGGTCATTTTGTTCTGTATCAAAATCCACCTGGCATTATCTGTGGCTGCAGAATCATAGTTGCCGACAGCTTTTGAGGACCCCCTGTTTCCAAAGAAGCCACATGATGCGGTGATCTTTCAACTTGTCTGGACCACCCTTCTTCATATAATTAATATTGTGGCGAGCAGAGATGAAAGGTCACTGCATCATGTGATTTTGTAGGGGGAAGGAAAGGAAGAAAAATAGATCAAATTAAATCTGAAGTTACTTACCCTTTGATGAACTTGGGTCTCGCCATAGAGTGTGTTATGGTTTGTTTGGGTTTTGTTAATAAAGTTTGTGTAAATTGAAAGGTTTTGTTAAAATTTGGTAGAAATGGGGTTAAAATATTCATCTCTAGAAAACATGCATGGAATGTGGTCATATTCTAATTGATTAATTGGTTGCCAATTAGTCTGGCCACATGCATAAAAGAGAAGCTGAAACGGTTGATAGAACTAGAGCCCGTTACCCATACATAGGCAGTAAAAGATTCAATTTAGTTTCACTAAATAGCAAACTATAACTTAGTTTAGAGAGGATAGAGTACCTGGTCTGAGAACTTTTTTTATGGGAAGTAGCGCATGGCTAAACTAGACCACATTTTGTTTTGTTGCAGAGTTTTTGTACAGTGCTTTATTCTGCTTGTTTCTGAATAAGCAACACCACCCGTAGACATCATAATATTGCTGGTACCGCATGGGATTGCACCTGAGTTTTTGTTGTGTATAAATAAATAAACCTGGGTGCCTGAGCTGGCATTGGCAACCACAATCCCTCTGTCTCTCTCTCTCTCTCTCTCTCTCTCTCTCTCTCTCTCTCTCTCACGTTCTACCAGCAAACTTGCACCCCCTTTTACAAACTAAACAATTCATGATACATTTTCAGGCTTACTAAATCTGTTTACATACAGTACTGTGCAAAAGTTTTAGGCAGGTGTGAAAAAATGCTGTAAAGTAAGAATGCTTTCAAAAATAGACATGTTAATAGATTATATTTATCAATTAACTAAATGCAAAGTGAGTGAACAGAAGAAAAATCTAGATCAAATCCATATTTGGTGTGACAACCCTTTGCCTTCAAAACAGCATCAATTCTTCTAGGTACACTTGCACAAAGTCAGGGATTTTGTAGGCATATAGTCAGGTGTATGATTAAACAATTATACCAAACAGGTGCTAATGATCATCAATTCAATATGTAGGTTGAAACACAATCATTAACTGAAACAGAAACAGATGTGTAGGAGGAATAAAACTGGGTGAGGAACAGCCAAACTCAGCTATCAAGATGAGGTTGCTGAAGACAGTTTACTGTCAAAAGTCATACACCATGGCAAGACTGAGCACAGCAACAAGACACAAGGTAGTTATACTGCATCAGCAAGGTCTCTCCCAGGCAGAAATTTCAAGGCAGACAGGGGTTTCCAGATGTGCTGTCCAAGCTCTTTTGAAGAAGCACAAAGAAACGGGCAACATTGAGGACCGTAGACGCAGTGGTCGGCCAAGGAAACTTACTGCATCAGATGAAAGACACATCATGCTTACTTCCCTTCGCAATCGGAAGATGTCCAGCAGTGCCATCAGCTCAGAACTGGCAGCCTTCATGGAAGACTTGCGGCCAAAAAGCCATACCTCCGATGTGGAAACAAGGCCAAGCGACTCAACTATGCATGAAAATACAGGAACTGGGGTGCAGAAAAATGGCAGCAGGTGCTCTGGACTGATGAGTCAAAATTTGAAATATTTGGCTGTAGCAGAAAGCAGTTTGTTCAGCAAGGGCTGAGAGCGATACTAATGAGTGTCTGCAGGCAACAGTGAAGCATGGTGGAGGTTCCTTGCAAGTTTGGGGCTGCATTTCTGCAAATGGAGTTGGGGATTTGGTCAGAATTAATGGTCTCCTCAATGCTGAGAAGTACAGGCAGATACTTATCCATCATGCAATACCATCAGGGGAGGCATCTGATTGGCCCCAAATTTATTCTGCAGCATGACAACGACCCCAAACATACAGCGAAAATCATTAAGAACTATCTTCAGCGTAAAGAAGAACAAGGAGTCCTGGAAGTGATGGTATGGCCCCACAGAGCCCTGATCTCAACATCATCGAAGTCTGTCTGGGATTACATGAAAAGAGAGAAGCAACTGAGGCTGCCTAAATCCACAGAAGAACTATGGTTAGTTCTCCAAGATGTTTGGGCCAACCTACCTGCCGAGTTCCTTCAAAACCTGTGTGCAAGTGTACCTAGAAGAATTGATGCTTGATGCTGTTTTGAAGGCAAAGGGTGGACACACCAAATATGGATTTGATTTAGATTTTTCTTCTGTTCACTCACTTTGCATTTAGTTAATTGATAAATATAATCTATTAACATGTCTATTTTTGAAAGCATTGTTACTTTACAGCATTTTTTCACACCTGCCTAAAACTTTTGCACAGTACTGTATATAAACTGACACTTTAGAAAACCTTTACCATGCAATTTTACAGAATTCAATTTTCTCATATTCCTTACATTTGTATTTATTTAGATTAGCCACAGCTTACCCATAATTGTTCAGCATGGAAGGAACTTACATTTCTCAGAAAGCCTTATAAGTTTCTGTATAAAACAACACATTTTACTGAAAAAAATATATTGGTGTGTGGTTAATGCTAAAAGATATGATTTATCTCATGATGAAACTTTTTAAAGAAGCTTTTGACATTGTATAATATTTAAGAATATTTTAACAAGAATACTATTAAACAGTAAAGTAGTCATCCTTAACAAAACTTCCAGCTAGGAGTCACTGACAGTCCATGTAGGGACACCTCAGTGCAGAAGAAGTAGCCCTAGGCTGAGTGATTTTTTTTTTTAAAAGAGAGATTTTGAAGAATTACACACACTACAACCATCTTTGAAAATTATATTTCACTCACATCAACATAATTGTAGGCATTACTTCCATTTTTGACAGGGCCAGTGAAGACTTTTTGTGCTTTGTCATGTTTTTATAAAGTAATTTTTTTTTTGCTAATGTCTTTTAAATTGAGTTACCTTCTACATTTCCTGCCTGCTGCCACATCTCCTTCTTATGCTGGATGTTAACAGTCAGTTGGAGAGCAGAGGCCAAATGTTACAATCTGTTCTCAGCATCTGCTTCATTGAACTGAGCATAGATGGATGATGTAGTTCTAACGCACAAGACAAATCTAACGCAGACCCCTCAAGATGAATGTAATCAGGACAAATAAAATACTATTTCACACCTAGACTTTACTACACTATTACCACCAACTTAATCCCAGCAAGCTTTGTTCCCACTTCAGAATTTTGTCAAAGAATATCGGCAAAACAGATTTCACAAAGTGAAAGTCAAGGGAAGAAAGACCAGAATTTTCTAAGAGCAACAGTGTAGCGATATCTCTGTATAACAAAGTATACTTAATAAGCAAAGGAATTGTTTTTAAATCCAATGTTTTGTTTCTCATTAATATATTATGATTGATATGCTGTTAGGAAATATTATAGCATGCTTTTTTAAATATCAAACTACAATGCAAATGTCTTTGGCCAAGTAAACCAAGTGTAATACAGGCACCACTACTCATGCTCACTGTGCACCTGGCTGGAAGGGCTGCTGTAGTGCAGGGTAGTGCAGGGAAGAGCAGCAGTCCCCAATGATTTTACCTCCCCTACCCATGATGCTACCCAGTAATTTTAATAGTAAACAATACTTTTTACTGCATTTTTACATGACTTCCATTGAAGTCATATTTAGGATTTTGTATTCCCATAAAAAAAAAAAAACAATAATGCAGATGCAAAACAAAAATATAATTTAGTTGCATGGCTCTATATTAGCTGTATAGAAAATATGTTACCTCAACCTTAAAGTCAAACTGCTTTTATATAGAATCGCTCATAATTGTTAATAAGCACTGTAGCCTACCCAACCCTCCCCCTAAACACACGTACACACACTCTTAAGTTACTAAGGCTTGTGACCGTATTAGCTTCACTGCCTGAATAAACAGAAGGATCAACCGATAAAAATACACACTGGACAGACCATACCAATCAACTTAAGGTGGTTACTGATAACAAAGATCACTATACAGATAGAGATAAGCTATATAGGTCGACTGCTGCCAAAGATCCCCTTTTGCCCACTAGTCTAGATTAACTTCTTTCAGGACATATGTGGCGGGTCGCCACTGTTTGTTTATTTGTTTGTAATTGATGCGTTATTTTTAGGACAGTCCTCCCTGATTGTCCTTTCTATCCCATCCTCGTTGCCAATGTGTGGAACCATTTTAATTAGCTAGGGGTGGATGTAGACGCCTGCTATAACAAGCACCGTTTCACACAGGTGCGGAATGTCAAAAAAGGGGGAGTGTGCGGTAATTAATTGGGATTTAAAATTAGAACCGAGAGAAAAAGAAGTGAGGCAGAGCAGGATTGAGATAGAGAGATATGCAAGGCTGCGGGAATGTCGGCGTCACACATTTGTTTGCGAGTATGACCTGTTGTTGGAGGTCGTGTAATTGTTTTGAGCTTTCTTTTGGTTTAAACTGTTTCGTGCAGTTAAAGCAGTGTATATGGCTGTTAAGTCGTTGTAATCAACCCATACCAAAAAGTTTGAGCTGATGTGGTATTGACAGTCTCTATGGGAGTTAAGCTTATAAACGTTTTAAATTGAGTTGCGTGTGTCTGAATTCCCGGAGCCTTTATTGGCTTAGGTTACTTAAAGGTGATTGATTGGTGTAATATTGGGTAAGAGTGAACTTGAGTAATTCAGTGCTTACTATATTACCCCAGGTTAAGACATATTCTCATTGAATGAGAGTAATACTGGTAACAAGGTTATTGGAGAGTGATTTGCTATATCGTTGGTTCTTTTTGTTTTTCTTGTTTTAGTGGATTTTTTATTTTGTGTGATATTCATGTGGTTTGGAGTGTATTCATTACTTGGTTGTAGTATCAGATTTAATTGTTTAGTGTAGTAATTACTTATTTTACCACTATTGTCCTGATTCTATGAGCTGCCTGTTTTTTAATTGTAGTTTACCTGTATTGAAATCTGACCTTTGATTTATTTATTTGAAGTTAATTGTAATCTACTAGTGTTACTTGCCTGCTATTGTGAGTTCTGTATTTTAATCATGAAAAGAGATTTTTAAATAAATTGTTATACTTTTATCTCTTGGCTGTCGCTCCTTGTCTTTGCCCAGTATAATGTTTTAATTGCCCTATATAACGAACCTGTGTATCTTGAGTGATCGTGTAAATTTAAAATGAAATTCTGAAGGTGTGATACCTTCAGTGTCGTAGTCAACTTTCTCTTACTGACTCGTGGTTATACTGGGTTTGGGGTGCTACATTTATATTAAAGTTTATATACGAAGCCTTGGTGTAGTTCTTGACAGCAACCTCTCTTTTTGATGCCCACATCTCCTCTGTGGTCAAATCTTCCTTCTACCATCTTTGAAACATCTCCAAAGTCTCTCCCTACCTTTCCCTCCCATATGTGGAGATACTTTGTCATGCATTTGTCTCCTCTTGACTCGACTACTGCAAATCTTTATATGGTGGTCTCCTGGCATGCACCATAAACCGACTGCAGCTAGTCCAGAATGTCGCTGCCAGGATCTTTTACCAGATTTAAAAAATGTGATCACCCCCTCCTGTCTTGCCCAGCTGCACTGGCTACCTCAAGTTCAGGATTATTTTCAAAACTCTCCTGCTCACCTATAATGCTCTTCATCACACAGGTCCTGAGTACCTCTTCAATCTGCTGACCCGCTATGTCCCTGCCTGCAAGCTGAGGTCCTCAGACTCTGGCATGCTTGTTATCCCCAAGCAAAAGTGCACCACACTTGGAGAACGCTCATTTAGCTTTATGGCTCCAACTCTCTCCCAGCTTTTGTGCGTGATGCGCCCAATGTCGTTCGCTTCAAATCATCTCTCAAGACCCACCTATTCTCTCTTATTTTCCAAGCTCTTTAAGCATGATATCTGCTATTAACTGATGTATTGCTGCTACTATTTCATGGGGACGGGGGCACATGTGGTGGGTTTATGGCTTTGAGCAGGGAGCAAAGATCAGTCCACAAGGGGCGAGAAGGAGGAGGAGGGTAGATTAGTAGGGGTTGCAGAGGACGGGGTGGGTGGGACAGGAGGCAAGTTATTGAAGAGTTTGCGGATGTCTGTGATTTTGGAGGAGAAGAAGGAGGTAAAGTTGTCAGCTGAGATAGAGGAAGATGGAAATAGGGGGGGCTAAGGAGGGAAGAGAAGGTAGAGAAAGATTTACAGGGATTGTTAGTAGAAGACTGAATGATAGTGGAAGTATAGTGTTTGGCAGAGGTGACTGTAGAGGAGAAGGAAGAGAGAAGAGAGTGATAGAGAACCAAGGCAGCACGGAGATTGGCTTTTCAGCGGAGCGCAGTTTGGTACAAGCTGAGCAGAGCATGGAGGAGTACTGGAGTGGGGTGGGGGGTTCAGGTCAGAGGTGAGGGGGCAAAGGAAGTTGAGGCAGGTGAGGTAGGAGAGGAGGGTGGAAGTAGCCGAGTCTACAGAGTTTTGGGAGAAGGAGTCGATAAAGGGGAGGTGCGAGTGAGCAGCAGAGGAAAGGGGGAGAGGCAGGGAGATCAGGTTAAAGTAGTTACATTTGCAGTGGCAGGGAGAAGCCAGAGGATGGGAACAAGAGGAGAGGATTACAGAGCTATTAAAGTTAGTCATGGTAGAGAGCAGTAGAGGAAAGGAAGTAGAAATGGCTATGGGAGAGGGTAGTGCTGAGAGGGAGTCAAAAATAGACAGGTACTACTAATAATAGTTTTAGTGTAATATGGGGCTGTGTGTTTAACATACTGAAGTATTGATACAGATTAACTTCACCAGTTTAGCATGGCTTACATTCAAAAACAACAGAAGCAGATGAGACGCTTTTCTGACAGTCCCCGAATAATAGCCCCAATATTTACCTGGAAAACCCTATAAAATAAAAAAATACACAGCCTTGCAAATAATAAAATACAAATAATAAATTGTTATAATCAGAATGCTTTGTAGTGGTGCCTTTCAGTTGGTTCAATAACTTAGGAACAAAATTCCTGAAATGACAATGGCCTATCCTGGCAATAAAGGAAAATGTTTGCAATGCATTTATTCTGTTTGCAGGTTAGGGTCAAGGATGTATGATTCCCATGACGTCCTATAATATGACTTGACAAAATTGTATCCCTGTGACCTTAATGTAATCAACGTTAGTTATCACTGAATTGAATTGACAGCTGCAGCTGCTCAGTGAAACTCAGTAAGTACCCAGGCAGAACAGACAGAACAGCTGATGCAGCCTCCCTCTCTTTCTCTATACCTTTCTTTTTTAGTGGCACCCAAACAGTTGAGAACTTTGTAGCTTGAGGCAATCTGATAGGAAACATTCAATTGTGTAAAAGTAAGACAGAACAAAATCAGCAAAGTTTACCTGAATGGAGGAAATTTGAAGTCGTATCAAAAGAAGTTAACTTTTTAAAAAGAAACAAATCTAGCATTGATAGTTGCCATCTTTAGGGAAGCTTACTTTAGGAAATGCACTGGGAAGCTTTGAAAAAGGACGAGCACGCGGTTTAAAGACATGGGAGCAAAGCAATCGAAAGACTTTGCCAAAGAGGAGCTAAAGAAACAAGTTATAAAGAAAGGCAAAACTCCTCCCAAAGAAGATGGATTGTCATCCGCTGAAAGAATAAGGAAGCATGCCACCAGCCATTTTGGGTTCAACATTCTTAGCTTGACCATGAGAGGAATGTCAGAAATCCCTGAGCCGTTGTGGGAGCTGACTGAAGTGGAGAAGCTCAATCTGTCACTAAACTGCCTCACCATTCTCCCTCCTGCAGTGGGGGTGCTGGAAAACCTAGTGATTCTAAACCTGTGGGGGAACCAGCTGACGAGCTTGCCTGTGGAGATTGGCCTGCTGAAAAACCTACGGGTGTTGTTCGCCTACAAGAACCTCCTGACCGAGGTTCCAGAGGAGCTGACTGGCTGCAGAAAGTTGGAGGTTCTCAGTCTGGCTAACAATCTAATCACTGGCCTCCCCATCTGCTTCATGGATATGGTCAGCTTGAAGAAGCTGAATCTGAGCCACAACCGCATTGCTCACATCCCTGCCTGCGTCTACGGGATGAAGAACCTGGTCTTTTTGCACCTTGCCCACAACAAGCTGGAAAACATAGCAGATATGATCGAGCATCTGGAAAACCTAAAAATCCTAATAGTCGAGGGCAACTGCATTCACTCTTTACCAAAAACCCTGTGCTTTCTAACCTCCTTGGAGTTGCTTAATGTGGATTTTAATGACATTCAGCAGGTCCCTGTGGAACTGTGTCAGCTGAGAGGATTGAAGAAGCTTGCTTGCCATCCTCTGGACAAAGGGCTTCACATCGTCCATAACCCACTTTCTAAACCACTGGCCGAAGCTCTAGACGGGGGACTTAATGCCCTGTTTAATTATCTTAAATTATTGTAATATAAATAATGCTTAGGTTGTATTATATGCAACTGATACATGTTATTACAAATATGAATATATATATATATATATATATATATATATATATATATATATATATATATATATATATATATATATATATCCTAAACAAAACAAAAAACCTTTCGTGCACTGCAATGCTTACATCTTCACAAAGGTGCTGACCAATATAAGGTAATGTCTATAAAGAAAGTGATTGTCTCTCTCAATTTTTGCCAACCAGCCGGGAATGTTCCAACAAATCTTTATCCTTATGATTCAGGACTGCAGAGAGAACCTGGTCACACACCTTGCGGTTTTTCACCTGTTGAAAACTAAAAGTTGAAACGCATTGTGGACGTGGATCAGAAATGTTTTTAAAAAAATGTATTCTTTGAAGTTAGTTCAACAAAAGAAATAAAATGAATTGAATCTTGGAAAACTTGAGCAGTGTGGATCAATAAGAAAAGGTGTGCGACCAAGTTCTCTCTGCAGTCCACATATATAGATGTAAAATACTAATATTTAATTTTACCAAAATTTTTAGCATGATAACAGAGTGCTGGATTTTAATTGTTCTTAGCAATTGTTGTTTTAATTTTTTAATAATTATTTGGAACTATATTTTTCCCTTCCATTTTTTCAGAATAACATAATGATATATCTATAAAAATTACAACCCTGTCCAGAAAGAGCAGGATTACATATTAAGAGAAAGTTTTACTTTTCAAAATACTGTGAGCTTGTAAAACCAGTAGTAAAAATAGCCAGCAAGCATGAAACCAGAAAGGTCACGTAACTGACTGGTTTCAGATGTTGTTAGTAATTCGCTACCTAAAATGCTCTAGCTACTCTGGATAGAGAGGTATACTTTCTTTATAGAATAATGCTCTTGTATTAGCATAATATTGATAAAGGCATTAGTCAAAAATATTTTCTACTTGAAATATTTTATTATAGTCTTAAGGTTTTGAAGTTACGGTGGCATTAAAATGAACAGCCTGGAATTGTGTTATGAGAAACTACACTTTTTTGAAAGGCTAAAGCTTACTTACATTTTGCATAAAGTATAAACACTGATGGAAAACTCGAGGGTGTTTTATTAAAGGGGCTTTTCTTCTTATGGTATTTATTAGGGTCTGCATAAAGTCTCTTCAAAAACACAATCTAGCCTTTGAGTTCCATCTCTAGAGTTTTGAATAGCAATTATTCAGCAAAATAATGCTTGATCTTAGTCAAAAGACATGTATAGCAAAACACACTCGCTAATTAAGACATGACCCCCCTCATGGCTTATTTAAACTGTGAACGCTGACAGGGCTACTGAGCTGTAATCTACAATGGAAAATATCGAAGCGCTTCTCATTCTTTGACTGCAGCAAAGGGATGAGGAAAAAACGACCCTACCCTAAACCCAGAATATTTTCTCTCTAAAAATGCACCTTCTGAAAATCAGGCTGTTATTCTCTGGGGTTTTCTATTTTTCTATTTAAAAAGACTAGGAGCTTGAAGCCTAGCAGCAGTATCTTCATTTGGATGTGTGGTATGAAGTTTCAGTAAATGGCTACAGTGCAAAGTTTTGGGGGTATATTTGTATCCATTGTGAACTGCAGTACTCCCTGATGACCCAGTATAGTTGACCTCTTGCTGACCCTGTTTCCCAGAGCAGCAGGACTAGAGAGCAAGTTCAATTACAGTCCCTGCCTGTCAATGGCAAGGTAAACATGAACATGCTTAAGTGAAAGATATCCAAGTCGGTTATTTGCAGAGTGTAAAAATAAAATTAAACAAACTTTAATGACTAGTAAAAAAACCTAGTATAAGTATAACCGTAACAGTTTCACTGCAGTTGATAAACATTTGTTTTGTCCTAAATACAACATATATATATATATATATATATATATATATATATATATATATATATATATATATATATATATATATATATATATATATATATATATTTTTTAAGAAAAGTCCCCAATATATTGTGCACAATGTTATACTGGATAACTGAATTGGTAAAATTATTCCTGCTGAAGTTTCCATTACTGGTTTGTTTTTGTGTATTTTTATTTACAAGGGAAACATTTATTGATTTTTCTTTCATCAGCCAGCTGAGATGCAATACCATGTAAGCAAAAAAAAAAAAACATGCTTGCTTATATTCACACTGTAACAGACGAGGCCAAGGAAGTTTTTGACAAGTATGTAAGCTGCACTGACAAAGTTATGGAAACAACCAATGATTTACAGCAAGACTGGTGCTTTTTTATGCACTAGGCTGTGGTTGAGTAATGATACATATACTAGTTGAAGTGTCAGAAAGAAATCTGATTTTATGCCTGTTTCCTTAGGTGTTCCTCGGGGGTCAGTTCTTGGACCTCTTATTTTCTATTTTTATCAATGAAATACCTACTGTCTGCAAAAAAAAAGTTCTGTACATATGCATGTGGATGACACTGTGGTTTATTACAGTGCTGACAATGTCCAGGATTTAACTAAGACACTACAGAATGATTTTTTTGAACTTCAAGATTGGTTTGATAAAAATGGTTTGATTTTAAATGAAAAAAGACAAATATCATGTTATCTGGTTCAGAGTGAAAATGATACAAAACAATAATTCCAATTGTATTATTGTTACTTGTAATAATACACCTTTGGAGAGAGTTGATACCTAATACTTAGGTGTCAATATCGATACAACTGTTAAATTTGAAAAACACATTTAATAAATATGTAGTAAAACTGTGAGAAAACTTGGATTGTTGTATGGCCAGCATCATTGCTTACGTTTTACATCAAGGTTAAAATTAGCTAAGCAACTGTTGTTTCTTACTCTGGACTATAATGATGTGATTTACATGACTGCTAGTAAGGAGTCGCTGAAGAAGATTGATACAATGTTTAACAGGGTTTGTGATTTGTTCTTCAGTGTACTCCTTTAGAACATCACTGTGCCTTGTATTCTGGGGTAAACTTGTTGTCACCTGGTAATAGAAGATACTTTCACTGGAATCAGATTCTTTTTAAAGGGGCATTTAACAAACTGCCTGTTTGAGTAATCTATTCCAGGAGTTTACCTGTGATAACAGCTTATGAAATGTTTGTGGCACCAAATATTTTAAAATACCGATGGTAAAAAGTGCTACTGGAAAGAAATCTTTTGCTGCAGTTTCAGACTGGAATGCATTGCCAGTGGGACTTACTGTAGCTCAGAGATTTCCCACCGTCAATTAAAAAATGTGTTGTTTCATTATCTGAAGAAGATGTTGTGTATAGTTTTAAACATGTATTCTGTGTGTTTTTATGTGTGTAATTTGCTGCTGTTGGATGCCTTTGTAAACCAGCTAATTATAGCTCTGTGACAAAGTGGTTTGCAGTGTACAGGTGCAGGAGTGATGTGATGTGTAATTAGCAGACAGAGATTTGTAATCCAGTTGGAAAAGTATTTTATTTTCTTAATAATCCAGATCTGGTGACCAAATAATGATCCCCGGCAATACACAACAATGTGTAGTGCACAGGGTAAATAATAACGGTATTGCAGTCCCAAATAATGTAACACCTCCCTTTCTGTGCCAATATTCTCTTTTTTCCATTAAACCTAAAATATGACACCAGGTGTGTTATTCTGTTTATTATTTAGTAAACTTAACACTGTTACTTTGATTATTAAGTGGCTTACTTAATATAGAAATCAAGGAGTTAACAACAAATAAACAATTTATTTGTCTGTGTGTGTTTTGGTTCAGAGCAGAAAGTCACAGGTTTACACTCAGTTTCATTCAGTGAGACATGCACTGATATCCCCAGTAAGCCTTATCATTGAAAGAGCAATTACATTAAGAGTTTCACTTGTTTAGACTGTTAACAACTTGCAGCTGCCCCTGATAATTATTTCTTAATTTTATTTAGAACTTTATAGCAAAACTGCCCTTTTAATAATTCTAAAATAAAACTAAACAAAAAAGACACTTATTAGAATCAGTCTATGTAACCTATACTTTACACAACAACACAAAACGTTTGCAAATAATCATATAACTTTTAAATAAAATCAGTTCAATCTCTGTAATTTCACTAAGTCCAGATTTATACTTCTTCCAGTGTAGAACGCAGTTAATTCACAGTCACAACAGTCCATGAGTTAATTTCTCTGGTTTATTTAGTTACCCAACTCCTTAAGCTGTGGCTCCTGGACTTCCCTGCTGGCTGACTGTCTCTGGAACCTTCCTAGCTTCCTTTTGGGGTGCTTGATAAACTTCAGCTGAGTTTGGCGGGTTTCATTGGTCTCTGTGACTGGCTCTCCTGCACTGCACTGCACTGCTTGTCTGCTGAATCAGGAAGAGAGAATGCACCCACACACACAGTTCTTTTGTGCTGTCCTTACAAAGGTACCACCAAATGTTCCTGTCAGGACACTGCACTCTGATTGGTTATCATATTATTGTTAATAAAACAATGAATAATCCTCTCCCAACACATAAACCCTAAACCTAAGATCAGTATCTTATACTGCAGCCATTACACATCTAAAGTAGTTCAAGTTTGGCAGTGAATAAGCGTTTTTGTTACTTAAAAAAAAGTGCCCGGAGGTGCTGACTTCCTCAGTTGTCCTGACACGAACATTTTGTGGGGCCTTTGTAGGCACTACGTAGTGCTTGTTGTGGGTGATACAGTTTATTACGTGACAATAGTGCAGTGCTGTTCCAGGTTTTGTACTGGTCTTTGGCGACAGTGTCACAGGTAGGGTGACCTGAGATAACCTAGCTAGTGTACCTATGTAGCTGACGACTACGCCATATTGTTTTTGGTAAGGCAAGGACCTTAGTAACCGAATAGTTATTTTGTTCCCCCGTGTAGGTTCTTTATTCCCCGGGGTCCCACACACACACAATGGAGCGACGTCTGGTAAAACAATTTTTATTGTTCTCAACAGGGTAAAAAAAGTACTAAAACCAAACCACACAAAAATACAAAAAAAGGTAAGTTAAATTCCAAAAGGGAGTGCCAAAAAAAGAACAAAAGAAAATTCCACACACTAGGCAGTCCCCTCCTGTTGGACACGGTCTCAAAAAAAAAACTATTCATGTACCATGGACAATTACTGTTTGACAAACAAACAAAGAAGAAAAGAAATAGTCCAGGGGGGGGTAGACCCCGCCCTCCCAAGGTTTCCCCCGACTCGCTCGGTCCACCGCTGTTGCCTCCCACCGATGCAGGAGCCACCGCCCCCTACTGGATCTCGCCACTGCAAATCGGCTGCCGCCTCCAAAGGACCTGAGACAGGAGAGCGGGGCAAAGAAAAGGGCCGTCAGGAACTGACACACAGGTAAGTAAACTACACCTTCCACCCAAAGGTTCTGTTCACTTCCCTTTGACTGGTCTCTAACTCCCCGTTTCTCTCCTCTCTCTCTCGCCACACTCCCTGGACCTCGCCCAGATTCCGTCTGCCACCACCGGACCCGACCTGGAAGCTGGACTCCAAATCTAAAGGCAAGGTAGGTGAACCACTGGAGGCAATATAGACAAAACAATCAGCATGGAACTTGACTATTACAGTAATTATCCTTTCCTCTCTTCCAGAAATCAAGAAAAAAAATGATTCACCCCCTATCAACGGGGGGCCCAAACGTCCGTGATTAAGCACAGGGACCCCGAGCAGTTACACCCGCCCCTTGCTCCACCAAGGAGAACAAACAAAAACAAGCGTCCAAAAATAAATCCCTATTTGTTATAAATCCAAAAGAAATGTTATAAATCCTTAAATGATAAAATGATTGTCACCCACCAATGATAGTATACTGTAGCCAGAAAGAAGAAAAAACACAACAAAACCAGTCGAAAGAAATACAGCCAACCTCCTTATATTGTGCCAACCCAACAAAAGAAACAAGAAAAAAACTCCAAACCCATTCCTGGATATTGTCCCAGTGCTAGTCTGTCCCCACAACAAAGTTCTTGTTGCCAAATGATCATTTTCCCAAGGTATTCCAAACAATAAATCTTCTACAGTATATTTCCCCAAGGCTGCGCGCCCTGCCTGCACACACTCCTCCCGGTCCTTCCTGTCTTCTATGTTCCCCTCCTCCTGCGCTCAAATCCAACCTCTTATATAGTCCTGCCTGGACCGCCATTGGCTGTGGCGCAAACCAGGCGGGACTTCCAGTTGCTGGGGAGAACATGCTCTACCCCACAGTCAGCCACAACCACATAAAATCAACTGGGGGTTGAGATAAGCAGATTCCAGTAAAAAATAAAAAACAGTACACAAAAAACCCTTTAAAATTTGTCACTTGTGACAACAGCTCTGGAACGTGTTAGTCATGTACTAATACAACAAGCAACAATTGTAGACAAAACAAAACAAACACTCACGATACGTTGTCACAATACTGCACAGGTCCTTATTTTCTCGTAACCAAAGCGAAGGAACAGATTGCGTCTCTCCGTCCCCTTTTATGCCATCACACATGGCCCCTCAATCTGCGACTGCCACATTGTTTCCCTTCTGGGTCGATGCGTTAATGCGCAGTGCCTACAAAGGCCCCACGAAATGGTCCTGCCAGGACAACTGAGGAAGTCAGCACCTCCGGGCACTTTTTTTTAAAGTAACAAAAACACTTATTCACTGCCAAACATCAACTACTTTAGTTGTGTAATGGCTGCAGTATAAGATACTGACCTTAGGTTTAGGGTTTCGGTGTTGGGAGAGGATTAGACATTGTTTTATTTATGATAACCAATCAGAGTGCAGTGTCCTGACAGGAACTTTTGGTGGTACCTTTGTAAGGACAGCAGATAATGCAGAGGAGTTCCGCCCCCTTTCTAGCTGGCCAACTTCCTTTGAACCCTGGGAAAGTTCTGTCGGGCCAACCCATCCAAGGTACTCTGTTCTCGCTACTTAGCGCCCTCACAGGTCGGGAGGGAGATTTACCACCAAGAATCACTCTATTTCTGTCACAAGCTCATATGCCCCTTTTCCAATAAATTTTAAGTTACAGAACCCCCCTACAGTGCTTACTCATTACTTTACCTTTGCTGTATCCCGTGTTGTCCGTATTGCAGCTATTTATTTTTCAACATAATCCCTATTGTTTTTATATTTGTATTCATACATCAGACCTACTGTAAATCAACTAGAGAATTACTTTTTTCAAATTTACTCAGGAGTGTTTGCCAAGAGAAAGAGATTTTATTTTTCTAAACATCACAGAGAATCCAGATCATGCTCCCTCCTGCAGACAAATTATTTTTCTACTGCCAAATGCTCCTGAGTAAATGTTGAGAAATATATTCCCTGGTTGATTTATGATCCATGACGTGATTACAAATTTCAAAAGGGTCAATATGTTTAAAAACATAAAGTTGCAATACGGACAACATGGGCCATAAAATGTAGAATCTTTGGTTTAACAAGCTTTACACCACTTCAATCATTAGGCACCTAAGAGAACTGTAATGACTCTATCACTGAAATAGCAACATAACAATATTTTTGTAATAATATTAATCTTTGTTTTCTTTAAGCCTTCGTGGTCAGCAATTTGATTCAGATGTAGCAGTGGACTACAACCAGTAAAACGACTATATATTTAGAATTGGCATCCTATCCCAGTCGGTCTATTTGGTGTCATAAATTTCCATTTGAATCAAAGACAAACAGTAATACTTTAAAGCTGAAGTGATTTATATTTATTAGTCACTGAATGCATGTTTGTCTTGGTTTTAAAAAACTAAGGCTTATCAAGTATTTCAGTATTGGATTTTTTGAATTTATGAAAAACCTGAATTTATAAGGGATTGAGATGGATATAAAAGGGGCTGTTTGTTAAGTAGACGTCAACTGGGTAGAAGCAAAGATTGATCCTATTGTTACTTAGTCTTGATAGTTAGTCTCAATAGACTGTATCCTAAACAATTACTGCAACTAGGATTGTGACCTCTCTACCACATTTGTATATGTAGAAATGATAAGGTTCAGCTGTGTCCTGCAGTCTTCTCCAGAATTCTACCCTATGCATTTTATTCATCCATCCGTGATGGGTTTTTTTTTGCTTTGCTATCTGAAGCCCTTGTGTGATGTTAAATACTTGGTTAGTTATTCTCCTACCCCCCAGATCTCATTCTGAAGCACTGTAATTACACTTTCTCCTTTTGCTGCCCTGTCTGTTCTCCCATAAAATTATTTTTAGAGCACCATTCCGATATTGCTTCCAACAGAAATACTTATCTAAAGGCTCTATTCACTTGCATTCGGGTATCGGCAAGTGGCTATGCATCTTGCACTGCTCTGGGGCTGTTTCATTTCCCAGCACCTGATTAAATAGCTTTGTCAAGGTCACAGCCAGTTGTCTCCTGTCATTCCAGGTACTTCTTATGATTGCTATTACAGGCAATAGAGGCTTGTCATTATTTCTGCTTCAAACATGATACATTTTGTAGATTATTCTTTCCAGAAGAAGTTTGTGTGATTCATTTACTACGGGCAGCTTCATGAGCCAGCTACCCAATGTTTTGATAAACTATACAGAATAAAGTGTGACCTGCATATGACTGCCTCCACTATCTCTGTCACCAGGGATGTCATAATAAGGATAATAAGAAAGCCCTTATGTGATAGAGAGAGAAAGGGTCAATGCTGTAAATCTCCCTCCCAACCAGAAAGGGCGCTATGTAAGGGGGAAGGTATGCTGCCTTCTAGATCTGCCACCTTGTTGGTAGGAGGAAACCGGAAGGTAACCATATTAGGAGGGGCGCGTAGTTGCAAGTACTCAGGACGACTCCATTGCAATCAGCTGCGGGGCAGCCCTCTATTGGAGAAACCATGGCGACGCAGCTGATTGCAGGGAGGAGTTTTCTGGGTACAAAGGGGAAGCAGCTACCTCAGTACCTCCCCTTGCGCTGAGAAAATAATTGACCAGTCGGAGATGGTGTATGTTTGCTTTGTTACGTGTTTGTTTTTGTGTTTTCGTAGAGGAGCAGGAGGACGGGAGGCTGTCGCTACAGAGCTAGCATTAACCCCAGAGCACGCCCCTCATCGCACAGCACAACACAGCACAGCGCATGCACCACGGTCCCCTTTGAAAAGAGCACAGTTTTGTGCATGGAGGATTGTGGTTAAGGAGTGTCTTTTTCTTTGTCATTTTTGAACCTGGACCCTGTTTTGTTTTGCCCCGATACCATCGCTGGTAGTGGGTGTATTATTTTCCAGTTTGGATTATTTTTGTGAATATTTCTGTTTTGTGGATTATTAAAGTATTTTGTTTTGGGAGAATTCGTTTGGACATTGTCAATCTTTTGCACCGCATCACTCATCCTGTCACACCATAATATGTGAGTCTCTTGTGCTATAACCATATAAAACTGACCACTATGGCTGAAGTAAAGGAAGCAAGAGTACCCTCAAGCAACCATGTAACCATGTAACCTATGAAAAAGACCTAGGAGTTTATGTATGACTCAGAAATGTCATCATCTAGACAATGTGGGAAAGTTATAAAAAAAGGCCAACAAGATGCTGAATTTAAATCAATTTAAATCAAGGGAAGTAATGTTAAGTAATGTTAAAACTTTACAATGCATTATTAAGATCTCATCTAGAACATTGTGTTCAGTTCTAGTCATCTCGCTACAAAAAGGATATTGCTATTACAATAAGGATAGTGCAAAGAAGAGCGACCAGAATTATTCCAGGTTTAAAAGGCATGTCGTATGCAGACAGGCTAAAATAGTTGAATCTATTCAGTCTTGAACAAAGAAGACTACGTGGCGATCTGATTCAAGCATTGAGAATTCTAAAAGGTATTGACAATGTCAACCCAAGGGACTCTTTCAATCTGAAAAAAGAAACAAAGACCAGGGGTCACAAATGGAGATTAGATAAAAGGACATTCAGAACAGAAAATAGGCGGCACTGGAACCAACTCCCCAATAATGTTGAAGCTGACACCCTGGGATCCTTCAAGAAGATGACTGATGAGATTCTGGGATCAATAAGCTACTAACAACCAAACAAGCAAGATGGGCCGAATGGCCTCCTCTCGTTTGTAAACTTTCTTATGCTATTCTTATGTTCTTATTATAAAACTTCCAATTTTTTCAACATACTCCTGAAGGCCATCCACCACCAGAACTATCAAGGTCAGCGGTGTTGCTGGAGTCTGAAATAAAATTCCCTGTCTTTAACACCTGTTTATTTTTCAAATAGTCTTATCCCATAACTCCCTATCTCACATCAAAGAAAACTTTAGTTAGACCTTGCTAGACTGGGCAGTTCATTATCTATCCTTCCCAGCATTTTATAGCCAATTACGAACTTCCTCCCTTTCCGTTCTTCTCACTTCCTGTCTTATCATTTATCACTGTGCCTAATCTCACACTTGCAGGAAGTGAGTGTGTAAACACAGGTCTGCAGGAGGCAGCGAACCTTGGATAAGTTTGTTTCACTAATTTAAGAAGCTCTTCCTGCCTGAGGCCAATTTGGGAACAAATTATAGCTCCTGGAAAACTTCATATAAACTTTAATAGAACAAATACAAAATAAAAAATTGTAAGGTTACCATCATTTTTTTATTAGCACACTAGCCAAAAAATGGTTTTAAAATCTGTCTTTATCAGAGCTAGCAATTACCACTGGTGCCTCTTTTCTCTAAGATTCAGTATAGAATACCGACGCCACTTGGTAAGTATTTGTATTGGAGAACAAACTGGGAAATCAAGGACCACTGTGTCATACCTTTAAGAAATGGCACTTGACCAAGAAGACAGCTGATCGGTCTACGTGTAGTGATGTCTGCCAAGGATTGCGAAAAGGCATAAATGAATACCCACAACAGTCCAAACATTGTATACAGATAGTGAGCAAGCTGTATCGAGCAGAACAGATTGATTTTCTGCAACACATTCTTCTAATTAAAGTAGCAAAACTTGTTTTGTATTTTAGACCTGATAAAACTGCTGCAAAAGCTAAATAAATCTGGCCTGGTACATTTAGCTAAAGGTCAATTTGGGACAATGAGTCCTCTTCCCAGATCTTTCATTTATAATTTTATTTATGACTGTTTTTAGGAATAAAAAAATAGTTACCAGTAATGTGCTTACATTTTTAGAAAAAAGGTTGTTAACATAGAATACAGTATAATACAATAAATTAGGTTAAGTAATAAAATGATGGGGAAAAAATTTCACACAAACACATTTTCCAGTGTTACATATCTACTTCTGTTCAAGGTGATCACATTTAGACTGAGGCCCTATTCACAAATCATTTACTTCTTATTTGAAGTTTGTTTGGTCTGTTCTGATAATGTTTAATATTCACAAAACTTTTACTGACTAATGTTTTCTTTTCTTTCACAACATTCCTGAATGTAATATTCCATTAATATTATAACAAGGCAAAACAATAATGCACGCATGGTGACGGGGTACACCCTGCTCCTGTATTATTTGAATGTTTTGTAGGATTATTATTATTATTATTATTATTATTATTATTATTATTATTATTATTATTATTATTATATTTAGGACGGTGGGAAAGCCATGTTTTTATTGTTTGTTTTTAATTTAAAAACCTGTGAGAATGTGACTGGAGCCTCAACAAGGTAATTGTTTTATTGATAATTAATTAAGGCTCCAGCCACAGCTTAAAAGAACCCGCTCCAGGCTAATCGGGGCATTTTCCTTTGAGCCAGAGACGGGAGTACCATAGAGCGAGAGAATACACCCGAAGCAACTGCTACCGCTGAACCACACGGTATTTGTTTGTTAGTTTATTTTGTTCATCGAGCCCTTTTGTTTTGTGTAAGTGTTTTGTTTATTATTTGATTTATTATTAAAAGCCGAGCGCAAACGCGTCTCATTCCCGTACCCACCTTTGCTACCTTTGTTTTTGTGTTGCTCCTTCCTGGTCCATTGTGCCTATATTTAACACCAGGGGGAGCGTCCTGCACAAGTTGCATCATATTCTGATAAGGGTACAGTTAGGTATTCCAACAGTAACAATCAGCAGTAGAGTAGAGAGGTAGAGCAAGCTGTGAAAAAAGCAAGGGTGTCATCATCTCCAGGGCCTTATGGAGTTCTGTACAGAGTGTACAAGAGTGCTTCTGCAGTTCTACGAATCCTGTGGAAATTGATGAAAGTGACATGGGAAAAACAGGTTGTACCAAGAGCATGCCGTCGAGCAGGTGGAATCTTTATACCAAAAGAAAAAGATTCTACAAGCATCAGTCAGTTGCGCCCTATTTCCCCATTAAATGTAGAAGGCAAGATTGTCTTCAGCATTATTGCTCAGAGATTGTCAACTTACCTATTAAAGAACTGCTTCATTGACACTTCAGTACAAAAAACAGGCATTCAGGAGCTCCATGTGACATTCCTGGATTTTGCTAATGCATATGGTTCAGTGCCACATTAACTTCTTTAGGCAGCATTTGATTTTTTCAGTGTACCAATGACAATAACACATTTAGTGAAAGCCTACTTTGGAGATTTGCAATTTAGTTTTTCAACTTCATAATTCAGCACTACATGGCAATGCCTAGAAGTTGGAATAATGGCAGGATTCACCATTTCTCCACTGGCTTTTACCATGGCAATGGAAGTAATTATTTGGGCATGAAATGGGTAGTGGGAGGAGAGCGCTTGGCTTCTGGAATGCAACTACCACCAATTCGAGCATACATGGATGACATGACAACCATGACTACAACAGTAGCCTGCACTAATTGGTTATTGGGCAAATTAACCAATAACATCAAATGAGCACGAATGCAATTCAAGCCCACTAAATCAAGGAGCATCTCTATAAATACAGGTAAAGTAGTAGATAAAAGGTTCTACATTAATGGTGAGGCAATACCAACAGTGTCTGAGAGGCCAGTGAAAAGTCTTGGGAGACGGTAAGATGGGAATCTAAAGGACACAGTTTGTGTGGGAGAAGTTAGACAACAAGCAGTGGAAGGGTTGAAGAGCATAGACAGCAGCGCTTCACCGGGCAAACTGAAACTCTGGTGCTTTCAGTTTGGTCTACTGCCAAGGCTGCTGTGGCCACTGACTGTGTATTATTATTATTATTTGTTTATTTAGCAGACGCCTTTATCCAAGGCGACTTACAGAGACTAGGGTGTGTGAACTATACATCAGCTGCAGTCACTTACAATTATGTCTCACCTGAAAGACGGAGCACAAGGAGGTGAAGTGACTTGCTCAGGGTCACACTGTGAGTCAGTGGCTGAGGTGGGATTTGAACCGGGGACCTCCTGGTTACAAGCGCTTTTCTTTAACCTCTGGACCACACAGCCTCCTATGAGGTTTCTTTGACAACAGTAGAGAAGCAGGAAGCTTTAATCAGTTCACACATCAGGAAATGGTTGGGAGTTCCACGCTGCCTCAGCAGAGTAGGACTTTATGGTAAAGGAATACTGCAGCTACCTCCGCTCTAACCGAGGAGTTTAAGTGCACCAAGGTCCGACTGGAAATTACATAAGTAGAGTCACACGATAAATGCGTAAGGGAGGCAGCACCTGTGTTGAAAACTAGAAGAAAGTGGGCGGCAAAGAAAGCCGTGGAGTCGGTGATATCATGGGGCAAGTTCAGCATGGAAGAGAGGGTCTTGGTCTTAGTTCATCTCCTCCTACATGGCAAAAGCAAGAGGAGAGGATGAGGTTTGTAAAGGTTGTTTCCCAGGCCAAGCAGGGAGAATGAATGAGATGGGAGAGTGTGGAACAACGCAAGATCGGCTGGCAAGATCTATGGACAATGGAACAGAGCAGGATCAGTTCATTACCTGCAACATTAAAGCACATTTTGACAGGATGTAAAGTGGGTCTTAGCCAAGGACGATTTACTTGGTGCCATGATCCGCATCAAAGCATTACTCACAAAAGACAACAATCCTCCGTCCAAGAGAGCAACCATCAAGAAAAGGTGTTAAAACCAAGCCTCACCCAGGACAACTAGAAGCTGCTTGAGACTGGAAAATGCTGTCAGATGTTGGTCAATGGCTTATTTTTCCACCTGAGATTGCCACCACTATTCTTCGACCATATATTAGCTTGTGGTCTGGATCAGCATGCCTTGTTCACCTGGTAGAGTTAACAGTGCCATGGGAGGATGCTGTGGAGGAGGCGTATGAGAGGAAGAAACTGCTGTATGCTCAACTAGCTGCTGAAGCGGAACAGCAAGGATGGAGAGTCTGGGTTTACCCAGTGGAGGTGGGTTGTCAAGGATTTGTGGCATACTCTACAACCTGGTTTCTCAGAGACATTGGGTTCAGTGGCCAAGAGTTGCATCACACAGTGAAGAACTTATCTGAAGCAGCAGAAAGGAGAAGCAACTGGCTGTGGTTGAGACGGAAAGATTCTGGCTGGGGATCTCAAGCACAATAGAAAAAAGCAACGCTGATATACAGGTAAGTAAGCTGGGCTGAGTTGAGTGGGGGACTGAGGCGGGTGATGCTGGGACACCAGAATCACTGTCGAGCCCTCTTGTGGGATAGTCGACGAAACACCGAGGATGGAAGGTTCCCACTTGAAGACACCAGTGATGTACCCTATTTAGCTCAATCCAGACGGTTGTCATGGTGATGCGCTGGGGAGACCGCACTGTGGTTGATCCCCAGAGCCAGCATCGCAGCCGTTGTGTGTGCTAATGTGCTGGGGAGGCCAAATGAGCTGATCTCTGGAACCAGCATTACACTTAAGCCATCAACACCAGGCAGAAGGATATCTACATCATCAGATGGAAAGAAACGCAAACGGATGGAGACACAGATGGATCACATTAGTTTACTGTAAGGCTATGTCTTAGTTGGGGCTTATCTTGGCGAGAGCCGAGTTCAAATCAGCATGAAGTTTTAACATCTGCTCTCATGTAATTTAAATCAATCAGTTATTACTTTACTATTGTTGCCTCACTTGTTTTTGTAGATTTATTTTTACAAATATGAAACCATGTTATTGTAATACCTTTGAACTTATTTTTCTTTATCTTATTTTTGGACTGTCTTCTGATAAAATCATTTTTATGTTATTTTAATTATATAGACTACCATGCATCACAAAAATGCAAGTATAAGTACATATTCATTTTTAAGTTAGTAATTTGGACACTTATTTACTGCAATGATTTTTGATATGGGTAAGATACTTGAACAATTCCTACAGCAAATTGTTCTGAAAATAAATGCTTATTTGAAGCACTTAAATTTAAGTGGAGTCAGACAAGGTTAGTTTTTTGTACTGCTTTTTACTTTAATAGGTGCTTATATGAGTTTTCATGAAGTTTCAAAATATATGTTTGGGAATTAAAGGAATCGCAGGGCTTTATTTCATTAAATGTGCTTTTGAAAAAAAGTAGGACTATAAATTAGAAATAAAATACAACGTACATTAAAGCAAATTATGAAGGAAAATATTTTTCGAGATCAAGGATGCAGCAAAATCGAATCCATTATAAAAGACTCTTAAACGGAAATATGTACAATATTTCAAATATTTGTTATTGTCAGTCTGCTGTTTTGCATCCCTTTTTCATAGAACTATGTAGACAAGAATATTAATTGCATATGTTTTCCATTTAGGTTTAATTGAATTAAAATGATGTCCACTGATCACTACTTACAATTTTTGTGACTGGGATAAAACCTTTGCAACTGGTTAATCAAGGTCTTTGCCATTTTCATTGTTTTCGTAAAAGTACCAAGAAATTCAGAATGATAATTTAAGAACTGAATTTATTTTACTAGCTGGGCAATATCCCCCTAAAACCATGGGGCTGTCATCGTACTCATGTTGCTGTCATATACATCTTGTCACAGACGGTTCTGGCATGTCCCTTTTGTGCTATAAGTCATTAGATCCTTTTGCATGGAAGGCCTCTTTTGCAAGGGTGTGCGGTTCTTTGATGGACCCAGATTCAGTTAAAATGCGTTTGCCCATTGATGATGGGAATGAGACTGTAGAGATGAGGGCCCAGCTAACAAGATTTAAGTTTTTGCAAGTATCAAGTAAAGGCCCTGGTTGCCCACACCTCTGATGTAAAACGCTGGATGCACAGGCCTGTCGTGGTCTGAGCTGAGTCTGGCGCGGACTTCGAATCCTGTTGGAAACGTGCTTATTTTTAACGAACCTGTAATGATTGAAATAATATGATATACTCTTTGTCAATAATTATAGTAATACTGTATATGCTCCTTTCAAATAGATCTGTATACGCAGTAGAAAACAATGGATAGCTGTTGTGTGCAGTCTGTGAAAGCACCTGCTGGAAGGAGTCAAACCTGGCAGGCTCTTATCAGAAGAAGACCTTGTTAGCGCATTCCAGTTTTATGAGAAAAGACAGCCAATTTCTTTTGTTTCTTTACTTTCATTACTTTCGGATAACAGAAGGTAGGAGTTTATATTAAAATAAACATTTTTAGAAAATGCTTACGGTAGTGTCTCATATTAATCAACACCAAAAATTGGCCGAAGGCTAGGATGTCTTAACACCTGCTTCAACTGGATTTTTTATGAAAAGAAAAAAAGGGGTCAGGTTTAACTCAGTCAAAATAACATTATTGCATTCATGATCGCCTGTAAATGTAAATAACTGGACCTTACACTAAAAGCTTAAAAAGATTTCATAACAGATTAATGGAGTAAAATAATATTACCATTTCTAGGAGAAACTGTTATATTGAAGTAACTGAATTAGAAATACATGTTATAAAATCATTTAAAGTTAAACTGTTGTACAAATAACATTATTATTGTTGAAAGAACATATTACATTTAAAAACAAAACTGACACTGTCAGAATATTGTAATAATTGTACTGTGTTTTAAAGAATATAAAACCAGTATAAATAATATTGCAGCAAATTATGAACAGGTTACAATGATTTGAACTAAAAACTAAGAACTAAGATGATTTGAACTGAACAAGTGTTAATGTTAGAAAAAAAAGCTTGTCTATGTGCCTTTGTTATTAGTGCACATACACTCTTGGGAGCAGGTCAGACTTAAAGATAGGGTTTTCCCTATCTTTACAGTAATAAAGACTATCACGCGTGGAAGCCTGTAACCTTGAAAGAAGCAGGCACCTGGGGGAACTAAACACAGAGGCTAGGTATTGAAAATTAAAAAAATAAATAAAAAAAGTTATGTTATACTGTGAGAGAAAGACAATTTTTGGTGGTAAATCTCCCTCCCTACCTGTGAGGGCACTAAGTAATGGGAATAGAGTACCCTGGACTACTTGGCCTGACACTTTGTTCCGAGGGTTAAAAGGAAGTCGGTCATTTAGAAAAGGGGCCGAGCTTTGGTACACTAACTCATTGACCCGGAAGGGAAATGATGTGGCAGCCGCGGGTTGGAGGAGTGGCTGCAATCATTTGCCAAGGGGTCATGAGTGATGGTATAAGTAGAGGTCGAAGCGACGTAATCTGTTCCTTCGTTTTTGTTGTTGGTAAAAGAACCCAGACGGACCTGTATTGTGAATATACATATCGTGAGTGTTTGTTTGTTTTGTCTATTTGTTGCTTGTTATTATTAGACAGCGAACATGTTCCAGAGCTGTCGCCAGAGGGCAGCACAAACCCAGAACAGCACTGCACTCGTATCACCATAAACTTTGTTTGTACCACAATCACTAATTCACGCACTAACGGACTTGTGTATGTGTTTTGTGTTTAATGTGGGGGTACAATAAATGGGACTATTATTTCAGGACCAACACGGGGATTATAAAGTAAGTATACACGCCGCTGTATTACTTACCAGCTTTATTGTTTATTGTTTGTTTTGCCGTCAGGCACTGGACAGAAACCAAATAAAACAAACCTTTGCACCTGGATTATAATTGTCTGCCTGTTCATTGATCACCTGCATCTGCACACTATTAACCACTTTGCCACACGTGGTGTCAGAACATGGGATTATGGATCACGCATCACTTTCAGTGCTGCTGGAGGCGCTGGACAGCAGACAGGAGGCTGCAGAGAGATGGAGAGAGGAGCAGTACATGGTGTTGGTTAAGAAGGTCGGTCTGGCGATCCAGACCACAGTACCAACGGCACCCGTGATGATGGCCCCAAAGGCGAGGGCACTGAATGTACTGGGCGAGCCAGCTGGGATCCTGCCTGATCGGGGAGGCTCAGGCAGCGTATCAGGCCATGACGGACACCGAAGCCGTCGACTACAACCTGGTAAAGTGCGCCATCCTACGCTGGCTCAACATCACGGAGGAAACGCACAGGGTACGATTCCGAGAGTACCAACGATTCCCAGAGACATGCCCCAGGGTGGTTGTGCAGCAGTTGTATAACCACATGGTGCACTGGCTAAGCCCCGCCCAGAAAACGGGTCTGCAAATGGGCGAAGCCATTGCAGTGGAGCAATTCTGCCATGTGGTTGGCGCCGAAACCCAGGTGTGGATACGGTGCCATAACCCCGCCACCCTGCAATAAAACTGGCTGAGGATTTTGAGGACTCCCTGGTCTCAGCTCACACTAACCTGTCCACAGCTCCCGTCCACTGGAGCAGCTGTACACCACCTCCTCTCTCTGCTCCACCCACAACACCGGGACCGAGACCTCCTAGATCTCCGGCCTCAATGGGCAACCTTGCCTCCTGTTCATTGTTTATTGTTTGTTTTGCTGTCAGGCACTGGATAGAAACCAAATAAAACAAACCTTTACATCTGGATTATAATTGTCTTTCATTGATCGCCTGCACCTGCACACTATTAGTCACTTTGCCACATATACCTATTTGATTTTATTGCAACTAAGCAGAGAGGTTTTAAAAAAGTATTTTGACCTAATAAGAAACAGAATATTTAAACTGGTTTTGCTTGTTTAAGGCTCTACTGTAATACAAATAGACTGTAAAAGCAGGAGCAAGCATTTAATTTAATCAGTTTAAGAATTATTTCAGTTTCTTTCTCCAACAAAACAAAAAATCTTTTAGACATTACAATATCCATTAAATTAAAAGAATATAAATGTTTAGTTTATATAAAGGTTTTACTGCAATAAAATACAGGAACTGTTAGGTTGGAATATTAGACAATTAGAAGCGAGCATTTCATAAACTAGAAAAGTCCCCAGTATCAGTTTGTATCAAATAAGTAGCGACATTCTTTGAGATGATGTTTAAGAGCCAAAAAAGACTTCATGCAGTGAATTTGGAGAAGTGCTTACAGTGGAGTTTCATATTAATCAAAACAATAGTCTTGGTAAGAAAACAGGGTGTCTTAAAAGGTGCTTGTGCAGGCAACTTTTAGAAAAAAATATCAGGCTCAGTCAGAGAATGGCACAGTTAAATAAGGCTTGTATACTTAACATGTTCATTATAGCTTAAATTTAAATGAAAATAACAGAACTTACCACTGTATGCTTATTCAAAGGCTTGTGATAAACCCCTACAGTCTTTGTCCCATACTTAACATACCTGTATATGAAAGTGAACTAATCTGAAAAGTTGATGAGATATGCTGCTCAGAGGGAATATATTGTAGACCCAGGTTAATATAATCACACAGAAAGATGATGTTATATGTAAAACAACATCTCTTTTACTACACATATAAACTTGTATTCCATTGTATTATAGCAAGGATTCTGTGAACTCTGGTTCACCAGACTATGTATGAGCTATGAAATCATGTTTCTACATTTTTTGGCAAGAAGTTATATCCAATCAGTTTTAAAAAGAAGTTGACCTGATCCTTCTAGAATGTATCATTAACTCAAAGACAAGAACTGTCAAGGCCGAGTTTAATTGGGACTCCTGATGTATTCAAGGGAGGGAAAATCTGATTGCTGTTTGGTCATATTTAGAAGTCTCTGCCTTTTGAAGACAGTTCTTATTTTTCATATATCCTACACTACACTTCCATATACTAGAAGGTAAGCATATATTTGAATTTAATATCTATTTTATATTGCTATAAGTTATAGAAATTATGTATTAGTTTTAAAAGAGTGATATATTGAATGCTCTAGAATTTAGCGGTTTGTGTTTTTAGCTTTTTGTATGACTAGCCTAAGGACTAAGCATATGATAACTATATTTGTATTACTGTATTGAAGTATTAATGCTGTTATACTTGTAAAGTCACTGGAGACGCCTAGATTGCTTGTCAGCTGGGATTCATTATTTAGTCCATTATTAAGCATTTAATAAATCGAAAGGTTACTAACAATACTCTGATTTGTTAAAACTTTAAATTAAATGAGTCTGTGTGATTTTATTGATTGTTTAAAAGTCACCTGGATACGTTGCAAACCCAGTGCACGAACGATTCACTTACAAGATTCCGAAACATCTTTATGTCCTCCTGAACATCTCCCCTGAGTTTAAGTGTGTGCTTAGAGTATATATATATATATATATATATATATATATATATATATATATATATATATATATATATATATATAAAGAGTATGTGGCAACTTCATTTTAAAACCTACAATCACAGTGCATGCACCCCTTTGGGAAACTGTTACAGACACAGAAATGCCAGTCTCAGTTCTCCTCATGACAGATTTTTCTACCAAATGTGTGAGGTAGTTATGTTTCCTGTTTAAATACATTAGTGGGTCTCGCAGTATAGGGTGAAATAGGAGTAAGCTAAACATAAGATAAGAAAGCCATTTTATAAAAGTGCATTTATTTTTAGTCTTGACTTGAAAACTGTAATGGTTCCAGCTTCCCTGACAAACAAAGGCAGAGAATTTCATAATTTAGGAGCTCTACAAGAAAAAGCCCTACCTCCGTGTTTCTTTTGTTGACCCTAGGAATAACCAGCAGCCCCACATTCTGTGATCGCAGAGTGCGGTTTGGAAGATACAGGGTCAGTAACGCCTGCAAATAACTAGGTGCTAATCCATTCAGGCTTCTAATTTAACAGCAAAATCTTAAAATCAATTCTATACTGCACAGGGAGCCAGTGTAAAGAGGCCAAACCAGGGGTAATATGTTCACTTTTCCTGGTTTTAGTCAGAATTCTAGTGGCGGTTTTCTGAACAAGCTGCAAGTGGGATACCACATGTTTTGGGATACCAGAAAAAGGTGCAATACAATAATCAATAATTAAACAAATACAATAATTAAACAAAGGCATACATTAGTCTCTCCGCATCACATATGGAAATACTTGATCTTAGTTTGGCTATATTTCTCAAATGATATAAAGATACTTTAGCAACTTCCCTAGTCTCAAATGATAGATCAGGATCAAAGATGACCCCCAAACTCTTAATTTCTAGTTTAAGTTTTGATGAGAGACTGTAAGGATCAAGCTCATGTAATCCCACAACTGGCAAGCTAAATTAGTGATATGGATATTTGTTTAAAGTTTATTTTAGTTTTTGAAATGAGAAATGTTGGGGGACTGGTTAATTCTCTGTTCCTTGAGGTTAATAGCAGTCTTGCATGTGTTGCAATGACTTGACACATTCTTGGCTGCTTAAATCCACAAGAACACAGGCATGAGTTGAACCAGAGACTGCCTCAAAGTAACAAAGAGGAAAGCTGTTGGAATATAAACACTGAGATGGGAACAGACTGCACACCACCTGCCAAAACATTTTGTAGTTTACACCTCTACGTGTTTGGACAGCAATAATATTATTAATAACTTGGAATCATAAAAGGAGAGAGACTATTTAATATGTCTATATTAGTAAATAAATACAAAAATCTCCACAATTATTGTAACAGTTACATATACCAGGCCAGAAAGAATTTACCACCTTCACCAATTTTTTTTCTAAAAATAAAACAAAAAGTTAATGTCACAAAGCTTCTAAAAATACCACAGTAAGTTAAATTAGAAGCACCAGCATTCACCTTAGCAGTTTGCTTTTGACTTCAGAAAAAAAAAAAACATGCAAATTTAGCATGGTGGTAAATTCTTTGGGAATATGTTTTAACATGTCTTTTAGTTAGTTAGCTTATCTTTCCATATATTGAAATTGCTATTACAGATACAAATCAGAGCTTTAATCAACAACAAATTTCAACAGAGGAAGGATATCCTTTGAATGTGGCATTGTCTTTAAAGGCATGTAGGTACTTTTGAAGAATGAGTCAGAAATTCAGCAATGCCTCCAAACATTTCCAGACCCAAATACAGTTCCAAGAAGTTTGCATTATTTCCTGCTCTGTATTGTTTTTTTGTTTGTATAATATTTGTACTAATACTGCAGTAGATGACAGGTGGCTTCTGTAAAATCCAGAGATGAGAGAATTGAATGGATTTCGAACTGTGATAATCCACACTGGATGAAAAGAACTGTTTACAATTGTTGCAGTTCTGCAAACTCCTTTCAGAAGGTTTCAAAATGAAGTAAATAGCCTAAATGTTTATGTGCAGTCCAGACACTATATTTATATTCTGTTAGTGCATTGGTTTGGGGTACATCGATAGAAAGTGAAGAGGTGTATGATTGGCAGCAGGTCAAGATGGGGTGGAGCTGTGGAGCAGATAATAAGGCAGCACAGCACAGAGAGACGTGGCTTTAGAAGGACTGTACTGGACTGAACCTAATTTCATGTCCGTCACTGCCACAGGGAGAGAGCCTCTGCCTCTGTCCACTGCTCCTCTGGTGTATGTTCATCAGCCTCCTGTATTGCAAAGTTTGGGCCAAACTACCCAATTTTAACAACACTTTTAGTAAAGCACTGGTTGTTTTAACAAGCAAATGAAGTGCAATTTTCACTTGGAATCAATTAAGAAATATTCAGTGACCCTGTCCATCATAACTGGATCTGAATAACTTTTTCATATGCTTTGGACTAGTCTTTTAAGGAGTTTTTGTATTATTGAGTTGAAAGGCATGTAGAATATTAACAGGCTAGCATTTTGCTGTACCTCAGAAAGTAAAATAGATTTACCCATTATCCAGAGAACAACCTCACCTTTCCACCTGTGTGGAACACTTCACGTAAACAGACCTACTGTATTCTATTTTTCTTTTAATTATTTGATCCCTGTTTTTCTCAACAGTTAAGAACATCCAAATATATTCCCTCACCACAACAGCTCAGGAGAACGGAAGGTCAGGCTGCCCTCTGATCTCACCGCCAACCCGATTGCTTATTTACAGCCAGGAGTTTGAGAGAAGATGATGTCCACTTGTGCTCCTGCCAGAGCCAATATGACGCTCTCTGTGGAATCCTTACCAAAGATCAATAACTCACACTGTATACCACATTGTGAGGGTCGTGCTTTTACCAAAAGAGCCACTCATAGAAAGAGATACATTCCAAGCTGAACCAGTGCACACACATACCAAGGGTCTATATTTATCTAGATTGAAAAATTGGATATAAAAAAAATCAACAGTTTATCAGATTATATCCAAAAACAATCTGAATGCAATCTATAGGATAGGCGTATGTATTTATGAGACAATTTTGGAGAAGATTGGTAAAAATTCAAGGCAGTTATCATGTTTCTTGTGCAGAGCGTGCCAGACAGACACACAGACAAATAAGATCAGTGCATTTATGTTAAGAGTAGCCTACATTGAATACATATTCATACATATAATACATATATTTAAAGAAGTTCACTTTTTCAGAATGCTCTCTTGATCAATTTTATTCTTGAATATTTCAAATTACAGATGTTAAGTTTTACTGACCTCTTATTGATGACTATTATGATATGTAATAAACTCCCCAGAGAAAATCACAGCGGCCCTTCAGTAGCCTCAAGGCCACCAAACTGTTTCAAATGTAGCGCCAATGCAGGTTTAAAATACAGCTTGAATGAAAATTAGAAATGTCTACTGTACGGTACTACTATAATTGAAAAAACATGACTAGAGAACTTGTATTTTCATCCGTTTTGAAAGAGCCTACTGGTGCTAAATTATCAAACCCCGCCCTAATCAAGCCCCCCCACCCGCTCTTTAATGAGTTTTTAGTGCTTTGTGCTACAGTAAATATTTTAAACAAAATGTACCCCATATCAAATTACACCCATATTTGTAATGATGCTTACCTGCTTCAAATTTTGTAAAAAGGAAATAATGTGCCATCCCTCTCATCCCTGGCAAGACTCATAGCAAGATCTAAAGTCATTCTTCACGCATTTCATCACAGAAAAGCCTCTTTTTATGTCTGCTAGCACCAGAGCTCACTGCCCCCCCCCCCCCCAAAGACGGGACCCCCGGCTTCCGCAAACCTCACCGTGAAGAGAAAGACCGCTTGCTGCACACATGAATATAAGCTGGAAACATTTAGACAAGACGAAGTAAAGTAGGACGACTATGGACTGGAGGCTATCTGCGCTGTGGAGAGAAAAAAAAACATTTTCTTTAACTTTTTAATGGGGGAAAACCTCTGGTGGTCCTGGCAGAGAGGGCACCCCCACTCCAGGTAAGTTAACAATTGATTGCTGGGCTGTGGCAATGTCTGAGGCGGATGATCTGATATAAGTTTCTACTGCTGATGAATACCAACACCCCAGGCTCTTGATGAGGTGTTGGTTCACTCCTGCGCTTGCTGCTGAAGTAGCTGCTCTTATCCGGAAGGAGTGCGGTGTATAGAACTGAGGCGGCACGGTGGCTCTTACAGTGAGAGCCGATAGATGGGAGGAGAACCAATGTCTTGTAATAATTGTTCTGGATATGTCTGTGAATAGTGGGTCTGTTGGGAGAGCATAGTTCCTGGTGGCGAGGTATTTGGATATAGATGAAAACAGGCACAAAGGAGAGTCGATTTTTGATAGCTGGATGAACTGCCTTTGCCGTAGCTGTCAGTCTTAGAAACTCTGAGATGTAGGATGAAGTGTTTGCCGGGAACTAGAGACAGGTTGAAGTGGCGTAGACCCAGGGTTGGAAAGCTGCTTTTTGATGGTACTGTAAACTCTGCACATCTCATAAAGCCGAAGAAAGCTATGAGACATAAGGTCACCATGGTGAGGTCGTTGCCTGGACTGAAGCACCCATTTCGCAATGTATTGATGATTTTGGAAAGAATGTCTTGGGTTATCAGCTGTCTCGTTGGGGAGGCTGAAGGCAAGCTCTTTTTGATCCTTCTAAGAGTTAGGCAGACAGCAGATAGCAGAGGACGGGATGGTATAGCCCTAATACGGTACCCGTACTGGATGCCAGAGATATAAGACCGAATAGATGATGGTGCCAGTTTGAGAATGTCACGGAGATAAGCAATGCCAGCAGGAAAACTTGATTGAATGTATATGGTGAAAGCCGATTCTGGGAGCAGAATATGGAGAAGGCAGTCCATGCAGAGGCGTAGGTAGCTCTGGTGAATGCAGCCAGCGCTGCAGCCATGTATTGGTAAGCTGACTGGAGCAAGTTAGATGGCTGAAGGTAGGGACCTGCAGAGGTATAGGGTCTGCTGCTGGGACCAGGTGGTGGAACTTGCGGATCTGTTGCTGTAGCTGAAGTTAGGTTGAAGGCTGGTGCTGTTTCTGCTGTGACGGTAGATGAGGCAGGAATGCTGGTTGAGTGTAGGAAGGAGTTGAACCGGGCTTCCGTGGCATCCAAACGGTTGTTAATTGTTGCAATGCTGTCTGTAAATGGCTGCATAAATTCTTTAATCTCCTTAAATATCTCTTGATGATTGATGCAGTGCTGGCCAGAGTTGATGGCTGAGTTTGCAGGTTGAAATTGGAGTCAGTTGTGTTGCTCTGCTGATATCTTGTATTCCTGCTATGTGAAGCTCTGTTGGAAGGTGCTGCTCATGTTAATTCTACTGATGGGCAGAGTAGCTGGCAAGCTGGCCTCTGGGAGTGGTGTGGCGGTGCTTAGCAGGTGGAAAGATATGCTCTGCATCCTGGATGTTGCAGAGCATCAAGAATAAAGTGTTACGGTAGGTGTTGGGGGGATTTAGGCCCCAGAGTCGGAGAGTGCTTTCAGCATCCTTGCAAACGGCCAGTCTTTGAAAATCAGCTGTTTTTTCCCTGGAACTGGTGCTTGCCTGAGGCTCTTCCGCTTTGGGCGGGAGGACGCAGAGTCATGTCTTGGTGGTGAAGGCAGAGGATATGATACGAGCCTGGGAACAATGTTAATCGTAGGAGATAGCTGCCCAGGCTGTATGTCCTCGGATTCGATTGATGATATATCAGAATCCATTGTGGTAATTTCTTCAGAGATGTTATTCTGGTAGGAGATGTTATTTTTACTTATTTATTATAAATAGCTCAGCCGATCAAGCGAGTGTTTAGGAAAAAACAAACAAACGCAGACATAGACCGGAATTAGAATATAGGGGAATATAGACTGACAGATAAAATAGCCAAAGAGAAGCTCCCGCTCTGCCCACCCAGGACTGACGAATCGGCGGGGCGCAGCTTAGGAGTCAGGTTTCAAGATGGAGCTCAGGAGCGGAGGCAGAACCTTGCTACCCAGAACTATGCACGTCTGGTTTCATCCGGACTACGCGGGAGGACTGGATTAAGACAGGATTGAGGTAGGAAATTGAGATTGTAGTGAGAGAGGGGCCCTCTCCGACACCCCCCCGAATTTTTGCCTGAAGGCTGACATTAAAATTAAAACGATCATAGGGGTTGATTTCATCAACCTATGCAGCATATAAACCAAAGCTAGGTATTTGCAGCATTTCACAGTACTTGGAGATCACCCTGGATTATATCAACCACCTATTTGTGGTTATCTTTACCCTTACAAATAAGCGGTTGATGCAATCCAAGTGTACTGCAAATAACAGCTGTGGTTAGCGTCTGCTAAGAAATAAATAATGCTAAGAAATACTGATGGGTATAGATTCATCAAACCAACCCCTAAGTCAAGAAATCATAACTTTTGTTTATTGCCTTTAATGCAACTGCATTTTACTGTTACAACATTTACAAAATGGAGCATTTGAATGCTGTTCATTGCAAATACAGTAGTTGTTACTGAGGATCAACGTGATCATAACATATATCTAATTAGTTGAATTATAATATGTTTTGTGTTTTACTTTGAGCTATCGATTCATACCATAAATATCTTTAGACAGAGCACCTACTTTATGTGCCCAGGATTCACAATTAGACCTTATCAAGTAAAGCAAGATGAAGCTGCTTGGTAATTATTCGTTCCCTTCACCACCAAAGGAAACATGTCTATTTCTAGAATCTGATACTGAAAATGCCTCCTGCTTTCTTTTATGAAGACTCCTTTTTTTATGGTAAAGACCAAAAAGTGTATTATTACACAAGCCCAGATTCTACACTATATCAGTACAATTAGTATCTATTTACCTCATTATAGTTTGGATTTAACAGAATGATCTTCTTTTTTGAACGAATGTTGGAAATCTAGATTAAGGAAAGATTTTAACATGCATGTCCTATGAACTGCACTAACTATGTCTCAGAGTAAGAAAACTGCATGTTTTATTTTATCGGAACATGAAAGAGGTTGTTGGAAGTAATGCCTTGTCGAATTGAAAGGCAAGTAAACTAGTTTGTACACTTTGTATATAGTACAGACAATCGAAATAGACGTTATTTTACAATTCTCAATCCTATTTTATTTTTATTTGTTAATATCTCACTCTTTTGTATATTTTTTTTATCTTGGCTTTAATGCTCCTGGGTCTTGTCATCTTTTTGTTCCAATCAAATACCTAAACAAGGTGATATGCGGTGTTTGTATGTGGTAAGCATGTTAACTTTTTTTCCCACCCAAAGAAAAATAAAATTGAAACACCCATCACAACAATACAGGGCACGGTCACCACGGGCAGCCAGAATTCGACACTGTTTCTACTTGACAAGTCTGCCGGGTGTTGAACTTTTGAGACTTTCATTTTCATCGCCTTGGGTACTCAAAAAGAGGTAGCCCATTTACAAAGAAGTGTGTGCTCCATAACAGTGCTCCTTTTTGTTTTCTGTCCATACAACATATTTTATGTATTCTAAACCTGTGTCCCGCCAACACCCCACCTCCCCAACCGAGGGGTTAAAATTGAAAACGTTCTGGATTGACTGGTCCTTCATCACTACTGTACAGCCTAGAAAAGAAACAAACTGTGAAGTTTCGAATGTGCGTGACATGCAAGGGGAGGGGCTATGTTCATATTCAACAGCTGCGTGATGAAGTTAGGCACACGCACTGTTTGAGAGTTAGTCAGAGGTGCATCTGAGTTGAGTGAACGTGTTGGTGTTTCCTGGATAAGCCTGTAATTAAAACACGAGTTAATTCAATACTAGAATTGTGTCAGTTATTTGTAGACGAACTAGATACGCTGGAGGGATCTAATACAAACATTGCCTGATCCAGTAACTGTAAGGCTTGAAAGTCAAAGGTCTGCAATAATTAGGTCTAATTGTGGACATCCCCAAAGAGTAAGAGGGTCGGTCCCTCTTCCTGGAAGCCAAGTATTCATTGACTCCCATTGTTTCTGAAGTGCATATGTACACATCGTTGATGTCATTTACAAGTACTATAGCTCTATGGACAGCCGTGATTCCATGCGCTTTGTTGCGTGGAATGCAACACCATGTTCTGTATGCTTTGAAATCTGCTAGTTGACGTTATTTCTGTTGACAGTTTTCCTGCTGCTGAGGTCCTGATAACACAGCAGGAAATTCAGCTATGTTTTAGCCACATTACACACATCTGGCCACCGCAGTCACACCACTTTTTTTTTTCTTTTAAAGGAAACAAATGCCTGAAGTTAGACACAAGGATGTTGTTTTAGAGGCTCATATATACGAGTTATTTCTTATTGGTTTTCTAACATTCTGATACTTCAGTACAAGTGTAATAAATGATCTGCTAAATACTAAATATATGTATACAATAATAATAATAATAATAATAATAATAATAATAATAATAATAATAATAATAATAATAATAATAAACATGCGTCAATGTAAAGTCTCCAGGACAATTTGATAAACACAATACAATCAGAGAATTTAAGATTTAATAATTACTGCATGAAGATATTATTATGTAGAGGTAAAGGGGAGCGATTGTAACTTTTGGTTTTTGTTTTCTGGGTTTTCCGGAACATATGTGTGAACATTAAATGGCTTAGTGTAATCTACTGGTCAGTGTAATTAAAACGAAGAGTTTGAAGAAAAAACAAGAGAATAACAATGTTAAAGAATTGAGTAAAAGATTAATAAACGGACTGATCTAAGCATATAGTCTAATATATTTACCATAATTTACTATATGTGAGAACTCCTTTAAAATGGGTGTATGTGTGTGCTTGGTTAACAAACCACTTGTAACTGTTATAAACATTGTCCTTGTTTTTTTCAATACGACATAACCATAAACTTTGACTACATTCAGCCGGCATAAACTTTACTTTCTGTCTGGCTGAGCTCCCAATACCCCTCTGCTGGTGAGAGCTGGTCTCTCGCTTTCTTTGAGAGCCCAGTGACGTCAGAGCTCCCTGGCAGCCAGTAAGTCAGACCAGAGAGTGGAGCTGCTAGAAAGAGACACAAGTAGTGAGAGAGACAGGGAGAGTTCGTGTAAGGTACCCGGCGAGCAACTGCAAAGGGGGTGGGATATTTTTGTTAGTATCCCAAAGAGATTTTTTTTTTTTTTAGTATCCCAAAGAGAAGGAGACTATCGTTCACCTTACCCCGGGACTAGGGGAAAATAAACAACTCTTACACGCCAACAATGGATAGAGTTATAACTTATTTCGTTGCTGCCGTCAGTATTTTGGTCTCAGTTAGAGGACAAGTATATAAAGGTAAGATAAAGTTTTATATTATTTTATATGTTGTTAATTACTCTACTACGAAACAACGTTACAGTATTGGGTTCAACCTGCATGTACTGGATGCAAAAATGACAGATCTGACAGTTTGTGTATTATGGAGGCATCCCAAAAGGTACATCCCACTCCCATCTACTAAAGTTTATTTGAAAAGATTGCTAGATGGTGATCACCAGTTTCTAGTTAACGGTTTTCAATTAAGGTGACTGGGCTGTCTGGGTTTGTGAGGAGCGTGTTTTTTTCGGGGGGGTTGTTTACATGCTCCAAATAGTTACGATATTTTACAAGTAGGTGGTTGACACATTGCGTTCGATATAAAACGAGACCCAAATCAGATTAAATTCCTTCATTGTTGTCAACTTCCCAAAGTTTTTTTTAAAGCGAAAACATGACTTGGAACTTGGATTGAAGTAATATTTTCCACGACACTCTTAATTTACATGCATGCTAGCTGGAAAAGAAGAAAAAAGTTGACGGCGACCCTGCATTCTCATATTATTAGTAGCCTATTATTTAGACATTTTGAGCGTTTCAGCTTTATGTAGGTCTAATTTTTTTGGGTTGAAGCAATGGTCTGGTACAGTAAAGAGAAAATTAACTAAACTTATTTTTGAAAATAAACAATTAGTTGTTGAAGGCTATTTTTATGTTTAGTAGGCGCTTCACCCGGAGTGTTGGGAGATTTATAACGGTATACGCAAGAGACTATTATAACTTCCTGTGTTAAACAAACTGTCCCAAAGTGTTTGGTAATACTATGCAACGTTTAACTTGAACGTTTAAAAGAACGCAGCTGAAATCTGCTTCATATTAGGCTGTCACATACCACAGCACTGATTGCAACTTTTTATATCTGAACGGGCGCCGATTCAATTACCTTTGTACACACAGCGAGAACGCTAAATGCGATATTAAAAACAATATCAGCTGGCTAAGGATCAAGTCCTGAATGCTAATGTATTGTGACTGTATTGCTTGCAGTTGTAATGGCTTTGGTTTGGCTCTTACAAGCTTTGGATATAATATACATTTCTTAACCGACTTTGGGTGTGAATATTGTTGTAATAAAAAGTTTGCCAGCTAGCAAAACAGTTCATAATTTAGACAATGAATGTCTGCCACTTTTTAATACATTCGTAAATTGATGTTTTTATAGTACAGTAGCCTACTTTAATAATAATAATAATAATAATAATAATAATAATAATAATAATAATAATAATAATAATAAAAACGGATGTTTCAGCTAAGTACTGGTATTTTATTATTAGCATGGAAATGGTGTGTACAAAACCTTGGATTACATGGTCTGCTGCACACGTTTTTAGTCTAAGCTACAAGATCTTTTAATGCCTCTGCCTTTGCTAATAACAGCATTTCTATGAATGCACTGAGGTCTTCATCTGAATTACCGTCTTTCGTACAACAGCCTTTTATTATAGAATGAGAAGAATGCTATACTGTCACAATGGCAAATCTGTGCGTCTCTTATCTTGATGGATTCATCTTCTCAAACTTGAAAAAAGAAGCGCAGCTATTTAAGTTGGAAAAAGTCATTTTGTATATACTGACACTTTTTAACTGTAGACTTAAATGTATTTGATGCGTAATGGAGCATAATGGCAAAGCGTTTTAATGAAATATGTAATCATCGATTTGTTTTTAATAGCACAGGTGAATTTGATAAAACTAGAACCAAACTACTTAATGCTATTTTACAAAAGTAAATATTCACTTCACTTTTAGCCTATACACCATATTTACTATTACAATTGCTCCTAATAGCGATATATTTTTATTTACATTTAAAACCTGGAATTTGGAGTACATTAAAAATACCGTAATTTTAAGATAAATTGAACTTAATATCTACTATTTGTAGATCAATAGTATTTTACACTAGTATTGAACAACTTTGCCGTAATTAAAAATAAATAAATAAATAAACTGAAAAAACATGTCAATATTAAGTTACATTTACTGTAAAAATACAGTATTTATTTTTACAGTGTAGTCTGTTTATCAAATATATAGATACAAGTTAACTCGTACTTTAATAAAAGGGGAGCATTATTACAATAGCCTATATTTAGTTTTCTACTGCACAAATGAATAGTTTTGCTAAGTAGTTAATGGCTTTCTTCATTATACAGCACAAGGAAATGTTTTCTAAAGGTGGTACTTGGAATCAGACAGCCGGTGCTGCCGATCACTCAGTGTAGCTATACCTGAATGAAAGAAACAAAAGCTTATATGGAGAGAACAGGTAAAAGACGCTAAAATACAGCTCACATTGTATATAGACTGGTTTTACTCCAGACTGAGTGGAGCTTTTTAGCACATGAAACCCCAATGTGCCCAAGGTCACATAAAAAATGTTAAATTCAGTACTAAAGGGGGTCATTTTCTGCTGTTGGGCCAACCAATGGATTTTATCTGAAGAGATGCATATATATATATATATATATATATATATATATATATATATATATATATATATATATATATATATATATATATATATATAATAAGCACATGCATAGTACATATTTTGCCTTAGGTTACACCACACATTGCAAACCAACACACTATCGGTGGCAGTAATTACTACAATATTAATTCAGTTTAATAATAATATATTACATTTTTTATTGATGCAAAATGACACACTATTTGGGTGTTTACGAGCAGTTACAATAATACATACAATATTATCCAGTCAGCTGTTGAAGTTTTAAACTGAGTAAGGACCTAGCTGCAGTAAGTGTATATAAGGTTGTCTACACAAGGTTAATTAATGTTTCTAAACCTGGGTCGTGTTGCTTTTTCACAATGTTTTTGTTCATATCTTTCATAACAGTAAACAGGACAGGTTTACACAGTTAAACTATTTCATTAACTGTCTGTAAAGTTACCATGTTTCTAACCTCTGTGCTTCTATATGTTGTTTATGATAGTGACCCTGGTGGTGGCAGTATCGTATATATGAAAGATCACACAGAAAACACATGCACTAAACAAACGTGTTGCCATACATTTAATGCAAACGAACGTTTGTAAACAAATAAACTGCTTTAAACACAATGTAAACGGAAGTTTTCTTTCCTTGTCAACCATAAATTTTAAATAGGTTTAAAATAACCTATGGTTATTTAAGTATAATGTACACTTTTCAAATGTATTTTTAATTAAATAAGCGCTAACATATTGGTGCGAAATTGAATACACACATCTCCATTACACTGCCCCTTTTTCTATATTGAACTATATTAAATTTTGCATTACACATGCAAAGTAAATGCAGTCAATTCAGCGTAGTTAAGTGAGCTGTCAACTAATCTGGTCAAAGAATACACTCTGGTACCCAGGTGAGAAACAAATTAGTCCCTGCTGATACTGACTATTTTAGCAGATTTGGTAAATTTCACAGTGCTAAATTCTCCAAATGTAATTTAAAAAGAAGTTCCCTGTTGATCGATATGTTCCAAAGTAAAGTATAACTGAATAAAATACTGTGAATTTCAATTCTAGTCCTGATTTCAAAAGGATCCAAGCTCCCTTTAATGTTCTCCTATGCTTGAAAATCAAGTCTTTTCGCTTTAAACTGTTCATCGTTTTGGGTTGCAGATAAGGTTTATCCGAACAATAGTTATGCAAATATTAAGCTCTGCATCGTAGAAATTGCTAAGTTGAATTGTAATGTTTGTGTTGAAAACCGTCTTGCTTTCCAAAGCAGTTTCAGTACCTGACTTGAGGTCCCGCGTGTGTATGTGTGTGTATGTGTGTGTGTGTGTATATATATATATATATACAGTATATATATAATATATCATTTTTTTATTTCTATTTTTTACATCCTGCAGTGATTGACCCCACGTTGTCCCTCATATAACTTCATCCTTCACATATACTCTACAAAGTTTTTTCTTTCTTTTGTTAAAATCCACGTCCTTTAGCCTACAGGGGGAAAAAAAGGTACAGTGAGTAGCTGCATAGCGCTAACCTGCCTATTTATGAGCACTCCCACAGTATTTTACATGTTTTAGGAATCAGTGGGCTATATTATTATAATCAGAGCTTGGTGTTATTATGCAAGCAGCCTAGCAGGAGTTCTTGAAGTACAAAATTTGATGGGTGGCAGCTCTTGTGTTTGACTCAGTGGAGACTGAAATTAAAGTGGTCTAATTTAAAGTGCAGCTATGGCTTATAACAAAAGCAAGTCAATAATGATAGATCACTCCTCAGAACTGGAAGTTAGGAATTAGATATATCAAAAAGTGTCTGTTTTTCTATTTCTTTTACGCCTGTAGCAACTGGGTATGATGTATGAAGTCATTACGTCAAACACAAACTGGAATTGATTCTTGCTAATGCATTAAGTATAAGGACATTTAAAAAAAGTTTTTTGAAGTCTACATGACTTTGAAAAGAATGACTACTTGCTGGGGCTCAGATAATAGCTACTTGAAGTGTTGATGTGATTTTTGTAAAATACTAAAACTGTGTATAGTTCTACACTAAATTAACCTACAGGGGATAAACAAAACTGACAGATTAATTAAAAACAAACAAAAAAAAAAAACAAGAAATAGCAAGCAAACTGCAGTGCGATGCCAAACATTTATACAGCTGTAGTCTTATGTTGCCTTATCATCTGTTTGAGTGCCCTTGCAACTTGGGAAATCATATTGCCCCAGGAAAATGTGAAGTTGGCAAGCATCCTGTTGCTCCTTAGACCCTGTTTCCAACTAACAGATTCACAGATGGAACACACAACAGGTCTTGGTTATTGATAGTAAAATCGACACTGGCTTTAAACACAAACAAACAAAAAAAACATGCATGTACATTTTAAAACCAACTGAACTTGCCACAGAAAGAATTTTATAGTGAATGTTTCAAAACGTTACATGTTACTGGAAGTTTACAGAAAAACACACCACCTTTCCGGCTGTTGACTTTAAAGTGAGGGAAGAAAAGCATTTTAGGTGAATTTAAATCAAGGCATTAAGTGGACATGGGTCACACTTTTCAATAATGTGTTAATTTCTTTAATGTGCACATGTATATGTAAAATGCTGTTTTTCCACCTAAAAGTTGATTGGGCAATTAGTGTGGTTAATAATTAGGCATTAGATCCTGTAAAAAAGATACTAAAAGGAAATGGTTCTTTAGTGAGTGAAAGTCCAAGCACGGTGGAGGACAAGCACAGATAACAAGCAATGCATTATCAAAAAGGGCGATGAGGGAAAGGATAAAGGGGAGCAAAGAGGAGCGGTATGCTGGGCAGCTGGTAGTTTGATATTGTCACAATTTGAAAGCAACTACTAAAAACATAGGGGCAGCAGTGTGGAGTAGTGGTTAGGGCTCTGAACTGTTGACCGGAGGGTCGTGGGTTCAATCCCAGGTAGGGGACACTGCTGCTGTACCCTTGAGCAAGGTACTTTACCTAGATAGCTGTATAAATGGGTAACTGTATGTAAAAAAAAATAATAATAACGTGATATCTTATAACAATTGCAAGTCTGCTAAGAAATAAATAATAATAATAATAATAACATAAACATCAACATCTTGAATGCATTGTGTTTATAGAGATTGCATTTGTTGTAGGGGACAGTATGAAAATTTAAGCGTTAAAAAAATATTACTAATTGATGCTCTCAGGGCTTTCATTGTTTCAAATAATGAAATTATAAGACGCAAACCACTTAAATAGAACAAAGTCATGCTGACAAGCACAGTGCAGCTAGCAACCACAATAAAAGAAACCGTCCCTCAATGTCGTCTTGATTTGGGACTGACATGAATGTTTCCTCACATTATGGAAATGTGCTGTCTGTATCATCGCAACGGAGTAAAACCAGGCAGCTAATTAATTTTGCCCGATGTATGATTTTTTCCATGCTCAGGTTGGAAGCAGGTGGGTCTTGTTCCCATGTGTATGACCACAGGCACATTTCTCCATTAATGTCACACTACATCTGTGCGCGTTAGTGTCATTGCCACTTGTCAGTCAATGATGCATTAGTGACTGCTTTTGTTCGATTCATTTGCATTGCTTTTCTTGTCTGTGGGATCTGACAGTAAAAGGACCACAAGCAACCTCTTTTTTTCAGTGTGAAAGCTGCACTTTGACCTCGAATTCCCCCCCCACCCCATGACAGACCGTTGCCCTTCCTAATAGAAGTAGGACTTCATGATGCTGAATTGAAAGTAACATTAGGAACAGTGATGTATTGCATGGACAAGCACAGCGTTTACATAGAGCTTTATAACCTGATGAGAGCAGCAAACAGATACTTTTTTGGGTTTATAGCTGGTAACCGATGATATCCCACATTCATTTTGGTGATTTATTTATCTCTACAGGTCCTGAAGAGGTTATAACTATTTTTTTGTGTGATTTTGAGTGTTTAATTGTCTAATTATTCTGGTGTCCTTATGATTTAATCAGTCTAGCTATTTATTGCAAAACAAGCAAATCTGAGTGCACTGAGATTAGATTCTAATAGGAATGTAGTTTCTGTACTTCAAGCTCTCATCTTCATTACATGTCCTTGGCATTGAGGGATTGAGCTCTGACACATTGCCTGAAGAAGAAAGGTCCCGAGTTTATGATGCCAATTTATAACTTTAAATTGCTCTATCAGCGTTTGAAATGAAATTTAGTGCCTCACCTAACATTCAAGTTATTAGCGCTTCAAACACACATTTTAATTAACATACTAGCATTGGGATACCTTTGATAATCTCACAAGGAAGAAAGGAGTTGTAGTGTGCAATCTTGTTAGGATTTCCTTATCGGTTCATTTAGCATAGTTAAGCTTTATGTTGTAGTGTTGCTTTATCTGCTCAGAATAATTCCTGAGGGAAGCAAAGGCATATTTAGGACCTAGTTATGAGAAAAACCTAGAGAAGTGCTAGGATTTGGGGATACAGTGCAGGTTATATACTATAAGTGAAGCATACATTTTTTTTTGTATTTCTCTATGTTCTGTAATTCCTGTTTGAAGATGTCAAAATAAATAAACACTGTTGTCTAAAATACAGACATTTGCTTTCCCTTGGAAATGCTAAATTTAGTCTTCAAAATGGCAAATACAGATTGCAATTAGTTGTCCGGTATAGTCACTTTCTTAAACCATTTCCTGAGGTGGGACGCCAATCTGCCATTGCTTCCCACTGGACGTGTACATGCTGGGTTTAGTCTGGAGTGAATGGAGCCTTAATTAGGGTGTGCTTCACCCTAGAGTAAACTTGATTGCATTAGTTTTCCGAGCAGTGGGTGGTCAGACTTAAGTTGATCATTACTGTTGCCTTGCCCATCGGGAAATGAAGAAAACCGTAATCCACTGATAGTGTGCGTGCACTAATCTGTTCTCCAGAAGACACTTGTCAAATCATTTACAAGTTCTTAAAACTGAAATGAAAAACCTTGTCCAACCTGGTAAAAATGATCGGCTACTATATGCTTCAAGTATAGTCATGCATGCTGGGCATTCAAACAAGCACTGGTTTCTTGGTGATATTTCTTGTTTTTCTTTACTAGTTACAACAGCAGTGTTTCTTGAAAGCGAATTTATGGTATACCCAAAAAAGAACATCGCTCTTTCAGAAATTATTATACCCCAATTGATTCTTCTCACATGTATTCATTAAAAAGTTCACAACACCTTAAGTACTACGATAAATCACTGTGTCTCTTTTAATTAGCCAATCGTAACAGGCAACTGTTACATTTTGAGAAAGTTACAATCTTGGGATTTTTGTCTTTATTTATTTCTTCACCTTGCTCCAGGTTTAAGTAATTAAAAAGAGGCACAGTAATGTGCTTTAGAAGTATTGTGGACATTTTGTTGGGAAATGGAAGCTTGGTACCCTCCAAAGCAGTGTCTAGATTTTCAACACTGTTCATTTGCGTAGGAAAGCCACCGTTTCACAGAAAGAACAGTTCAAGCACAGTATAGGGCCATTCAAAAAATCACCCAAAGATATTTTTGGATAGAAGTTGACGAGATCTTGTGGCAGGGTGCCCGCCCCTGTGCACAGTTTTTGTGTTTTATGTTATATGTGGTGTATATGTATTGGTGCACGGGGTATAATGGGGGCTATGTAGCACGAATGATTTAAAATGTATAGTTGTATTTAGGGCTGCAACGAAGCGATACATTTTGACCTTCGAAGGTTCGGAACACATTACCGAAGGAAGGTTTGAACCTTCAATGGTCCTCATTTGCATAGTTTATTGGTGAAGTCACCATAGCTACTTGTTTATATTTGATTGAAAATCCTATTATTTTACAGGTAATTCATATAAAGGGAATAAAACATTCACATGTACAGTGCTTTGCATAAGTATTCACCCCACTTGGACTTCTCCACATTTTGTAGTGTTACAACCTGGAATTAAAATGGATTTAATTAGGATTTTTTGTCACTGATTGTGACAGCGTGGCTGGGCAGTGACGTCATGGCAGAAGCAGGAAGGTAAACACACACCAGGCAAGTACTGCAGTTAATGGCGGTGCTGTTTTTATTCAGCAAAAATAAATCAAATATTTTAACAAAAAGAAACTGTGCTCACAGAGCAAAAATAAAAGGTTTAAACAGAAACAAAATCACGAACACAAAATATAAACAAAACCCAGTTCAGGCTGAGCATAATAATAATCAAATACAAAATAACACAAGGGCGGAGGGAGAAACCCCGTTCTAAAATAAACAAACCCTGTACAGGGCTGCTCGCCCAGTTACATATACCCCCCCTTGTGCGATGCACACATGGCCCCAACAGCCACCTCCCCCCTCAGGCCCAAAGTCCCGGAAGAGGAGGAAGCAAGGTATTTCTGGGGGTGGCCATGGTGGAATGTCCTCCACCCCAACTTCTTTGTGGCCAACAGCTCCTCTTCCGGGCTTCAGCCACGTAATCTCCTGCCGCTAAAGTGTGGCTGGGGGAGCTGGTCTCCTGACCCCCCCCCCCAATTCTTCATGGCCGGCAGCTCCCCTTCATGGGGCTCCAGCCACAGTATTTCCTGCAGCGAAACTGCTGCGGGAGGAGCTTGTCTCCTGACCTCCCCCCTCCTCTTCATGGCCATCAGCTCCCCTCCGTGGGGCTCTGGCCACAGTGTTTCTTGCCGCGAAAATGCGGCTGGGGGAGCTGGTCTCCTGACCCCCCCCCCTTTCTTCATGGCCAGCAGCTCCCCTTCATGGGGCTCCGGCCACAGTGTAGCGACCCCAGGTGAAGCAGAGCCCTCGACGACCCCAGCGGCGGACCCTCGGGAGGCGACGGCGGCAGCGGCGGACCCTCGGGAGGCGACGGCGGCAGCGACGGACCCTCGGGAGGCGACGGCGGCAGCGGCGGACCCTCGGGAGGTGACGGCGGCAGCGGCGGACCCTCGGGAGGCGACGGCAGCGGCGGACCTTCGGGAGGCGACGGCGGCAGCGGCGGACCCTCGGGAGGCGACGGCAGCGGGCGGACCTCGGGAGGTGACGGCGGCAGAGGCGGACCCTCGGGAGGCGACGGCAGCAGCGGACCCTCGGGAGGTGACGGCGGCAGTGGCGGACCCTCGGGAGGTGACGGCGGCAGCGGCGGACCCTCGGGAGGCGACGGCAGCAGCGGCGGACCATCGGGAGGGGAGCCCCTGGCCATGGAGGCAGCAGCGGGAGCTCCATTTCTCCCTCGTACCCTGTAACTGGGGCGGAGCAGCAGGCAGCCCCATGCGATGCGGAGCAGCAGGCAGCCCCAGGCGATGGCGAACTGGCATCCCCAGGCGATGCATGACAGGGCGGCAGCGGTCCCTCAGGAGGCGACGGCAGCAGTGGACCCTCGGGAGGCGATTGCAGGAGGGGAGCCAGGACCAGTGGTGGTGCTGGGGTTGGCCCTCTTCTCAGCCGCTGCGACCCGGCGATTTTTCCCCTTGCTCTGCTCAGCAGCTTATGCAAGAGCGGCTGCGGACCGCCAGCCTCCTGTTCCGGTCCATCCTGTCGTGAAGGGAGAGGCAGCTCCTGCTCCTCTCCCTCGGGTGGTGGTGGAAGCAGAGGCAGCTCCTGCTGCTCTGCTCCTGGCGAAGGTGGCAGGGGCGCCTCCCCTTCTGGCTGCGGGCGGCAGGGCGCCTCCCCTTCTGGCTGCGAAGGCGGCAGGGACGCCTCCCCTTTTGGCTGCAGCAGGGAAACCAGCAGGCATGCTCCCTCTGCTGGTGGCGGCGATGGAGGCGGAACCAGCAGGCATGCTCCCTCTGCTGGTGGCGGTGGGAGCGACCTGCAGTCCTCCCACGGTGATGGAGGTCGAACCAGCAGGTACTCTTCCTCTGCTAGCGGAGGTGGGAGCGGCAAGTCGTCCTCCCACGGAGGTGGTGGCGGAACCAGCAGGAACTCACTCTCTGCTGGCGGAGGTGGGACCAGCAGGTACTCTCCCTCTGCTGGCAGAGGTGGGAGCTACACAGTCCTCCCATGGTAGTGGAGGTGGAACCAGCAGGAACTTTCCCTCTGCTAGCGGAGGTGGGAGCGAGATACAGACCTCCCACGGAGGTGGAGGTGGAACCAGCAGGTATTCTCCCTCTGCTGGCGGGTACCTGGGTTGTGGACATTCGGGCTCCCACTCCAGGTCCATGCCCCCTCTCTGCCTCCTTCTCCTCACCTTCTTTTCTCCCTTGGCCTGTGGAGGTGATGGGGTCTGCTGCTCCAGCAGCCAAAACCACCCTGACGCACAGGACACCATCCCCATTGTGTAGGCTTCCCAGAAGCAGGGGTCTTCATAGGGGCAGTCCTCCTGGTCATGCCCAAACTCCCTGCAGATGACACACAGTGGGGCCCCTTCAGCTCTCCACTGCTCCTGTTCCGTGTCCCAGTATGGGGGTCCCAGTTGGGTAGGGTCCCGTGACCACCATCTCCTCCCACCTCTCTCCTGCTGCTGCTTCTGTTGTTGCAGCCCTCTGCAGCTCTTCCTCCTTCCCATCCTCCTTCCTCACTCTCCTTTTCTCCACACGCAATAGTAAAAAACGAAAAAAAAACGAAAAACTGCAGTACCCCTCTTCTGCCTGAGTCTAGGAGGCGCTGGTGATCCCACAGTGGACACCACGTGTGACAGGGTGGCTGGGCGGTGACGTCACGGCAGAAGCAGGAAGGTAAACACACACCAGGCAAGTACTGCAGTTAAAGGCGGTGCCGTTTTTTATTCAGCAAAAATAAATCAAATATTTTAACAAAAAGAAACTGTGCTCACAGAGCAAAAATAAAAGGTTTAAACAGAAACAAAATCACAAACACAAAATATAAACAAAACCCAGGTTAGGCTGAGCAATTGCCTTCACTGTTCCTAGAGTTTTTAATTTAGTTTCATTTTTGCTCACGTTCTCTCTCTCCGCTCTCGTTCCTCCTCTTAAATACCCACCCCGAGCTGGAGAGCTGCAGGCTTTTTATACAGGTGACCATCTCCCGATTAGCAACAAAATATGCGGCGCTTCACCATCATATAAATACACTAGCTAAATGATAATACAACAATAATAATAATAATAATAATAATAATAATAATAATAATAATAATAATCATCAAATACAAAATAACACAGGGGCGGAGGGGGAAACCCGTTCTAAAATAAACAAACCCTGTACAGGGCTGCTCGCCCTGTTACGCTGATCTACACAAAATAGTCCATAATGTCGATGTGGGGGAAAAAATCTACATATTTTTCAAAATTATTTACAAATAAAAAACTGAAAAGTCTTGATTGTATAAGTATTCACCCCCTTTGCTGTTACACTCCTAAATAGCTCTGGTGCAATCAATTGCCTTCAGAAGTCACATAATTAGTTGAATGCAGTCCACCTGTGTGCAATTAAAGTGTCACATGATCTCAGATTAAATACACCTGTTTCTGGAAGGCCCCAGAGTTTGTTAGAGAGCATATCTAAACAAACAGCATCATGAAGACCAAGGAGCTATTAAAACAAGTCTGGGATAAAGTTCTGGAGAAGCACCAATCAGGGTTGGGTTATAAAAAAATATCCCAAACTTTGAACATCCCCCGGAGCACCGTTAAATCCATTATTAAAAAATGGAAAGAATATGGCACAACCACGACTCTGCCTAGAGAAGGCCGTCCACCAAAACTGACCAGGTAAGGAGGGCATTAGTCAGAGAAGCAACCAAGAGGCCAATGGTAACTCTGAAGGAGCTGGAGAGATCCATAGCTGAGATGGGAGAAACCGTCCATGGGACAACTATAACCCGGACGCTCCACAAAGCTGGGCATTATGGAAGAGTGGCGAGAAGAAAGCCGTTGCTGTAAAAAACCCAGATCAAATCCTGTTTGGATTTTGCCAAAAGGCATGTGGGAGACACAGCAAACATGTGGCAAAAGGTTCTCTGGTCTGATGAGACCAAAATTGAACTTTTTGGCCTTAGCGCAAAACGCTACGTGTGGCGCAAAGCCAACACTGCTCATCACTCTGAGAACACCATCCCCACGGTGAAGCGTGGTGGTGGCAGCATCATGTTATGGGGATGCTTTTCATCAGCAGGGACTGGGAAACTGGTCAGGATTGAGGGCAAGATGGATGGAGCCAAATACAGGGAAATTCTAGAGGAAAACCTGTTTCAGTCTGCAAGAGACCTGGGACTGGGGTTGAGGTTCACCTTCCAGCAGGACAATGACCCTAAACACACAACCAACGCTACACTGGAGTGGTTTAAATACAAGAACCTGAATGTCTTAGAATGGCCCAGTCAAAGCCCAGACCTCAATCCGATTGAGAATCTGTGGCAAGACTTGAAAATTGCTGTTCACCAGCGGTCCCCATCCAACTTGACAGAGCTTGAGCAATTTTGCCAAGAAGAATGGGCACAAATTGCAGGATCCAGATGTGCAAAGCTGGTAGAGACTTACCCAAAAAGACTCACAGCTGTAATTGTTGCCAAAGGTGCTTCTACCAAGTATTGACTCAGGGGGGCGAATACTTATGCAACCAACAAATTTTTTTTTTTGTTTTGTTTAATTAACTTTTGTGTCACAATAAAATATATTTTGCACCTTCAAAGTGTTATGTATGTTGTGTAAATCAAATGGTAAAAATCCCAATTAAATCCATTTTAATTCCAGGTTGTAACACTACAAAATGTGGAAAAGTCCAAGGGGGGTGAATACTTATGCAAGGCACTGTAGTTTATAAATACGTTATATAGAACAGTAATCATGTTTTTATAATTTAAATAAAAATACACGTTGTTTATTTACACGTAACTGAGTCTGCTTGCGATATATACAGTAAGCTTGCATTGCATGAGCACCAACTGCAGCGTACAAAGCCGTTTTGTTTTGTGTGCAGTGTTTTGTTTTGATCAATTGTTGTATTTGTTTATTGATTAAAATGCGCAAGCAGCACGTTCGTTTCACTCGCTGTGCTGTGTGCTTCTTCTGGGTCTGACGTCACCACACACGCCAGCCTGTCAAGAATCAAGCAAACATTTTGGTATCGGCGGATTTTGGATTTTTAGCAGATTTTTGCAGGCTAAAGTACCACATACTCCTAACCAAAAGTTTGCCAAGATTATTTTTTGTGTTTTCTGTCAGTTTGTAGTTTTTAAAACACACCTAATTGAGGTTTTGGTAGTTTCAAATGTGTCACTGTAACAAAGAAATCTAAGTTCCACACCAAGTTCATAACCCCTCAGCTCCAAGCTAGTGCCACAGGAAGCTCACCCTGTCACTTTCTACTCTAGATCTAACCCCAGACAATGTAAAATTGAAGAATAACGCGTCTGGTTAGGACTATGTGATACTTTAGCCTCACCAAACTGGCCATAAGCAATGCTTGAATGCATGACAAGTGCAATTTCAAAAATCCCAAATCTGCGGATACTAAAATGTTTTGCTTGATTCTTGTAGATCTCATCAACATGTATCCAAACATTTCTTTGGGTGATTTTTTGGAGCACCCCCACATGAGTTATTTTGGCCTAAACTTGGTAGAAATACCAAAAATACAAATTTCAGAGGGGGTTAATGACCAGTGGGGGGGACTTGAAACCAAACGTGTTTCACAAGATTTGGAAGAGTGGTCCCTAAGTTTCTTACAGCAATACTAACATTTTAGGACCCTGTGGCGGAGTGTCCCGCCCCATTATTATTATTTGTATTATTGTTTGCGGCGCGGATAACAGCGCCGCGTATTTATTATTATTTATATTTAAAAACCTCGTGAGGATGCATGACTGATCAGCTACTGATTATTTAACTAGCTGACAGTCATGCATCCTTACCAAACGCGTGCAGACTGTGGCCGAGGGGTAATAAGATAATTAACAGCTAGTTAACCCCTCGGCCAGAGTATAAGAACCTGCAGCTGTCTGTTCTGCATTGGTTGAGTGTACAGAGGAGAGTACAGAGAGCGAGAGCGAGAGCGAGAGCGAGAGCGAGGAAACAACATTTAAAAACGACTGCTAAACAGTCTTTGTTTATTCGTTTGGCCCTTGTGCCTTTTTGTTTTGTGTTTTGTTTAAATCTTTTGTTTTTGTTTAATTATTAATAAATACGCTGAATGCCATAGCATTCAGCTTCACCCGCCCATCCACTGTTTTGGTGTCAGTTACTTCCTGGTCCGTGACGTCATCAATTCACCACTGCGAGCCAGACTGCCACAGACCCACATTCCCTACAGGAGGGGTCTCCAACCCTGATCCTGGAGAGCTACTGGAGCTTCTGGTTTTCATGTCAACCAATCTTTCAGTTACTTAATTGAACCAATTATTGGCTTAATTATTCAAGATTAACAGATGTTCCAGATCTTTAGCCGCTGATGACCTAAAGACACCTATAAAACCTGCTGGATAGGGGCCCTCCAGGACCTGGGTTGGAGACCCCTGCCCCACAGGGTAAAGGGTTGGGCTGAAGTTTGAATACAACTCGTCACTTACCCCTTGTCTGGCAACTTACCAAAGTGAGTTAGGTGCTCCTGGTATTTTTTTCTCTCCAGCCCTATTCATTATGAGTCGAACGAGGTGTTACATGTGATGGTGGCGTCTAAGTTGAGCCCAGGGTGATTTTTCTGGTCAGGGTCACTTTTTCACTTTTAGGTTGACCATTGCCAAGTCACAGCTTGAAGGGGAAATTAAAAAATAAAAAAGAAAAAGATTATCATTTCTGAACTCAGCGGGCCCAAAAACCCCCAGGTGAATTTTTCTAGCAGAATCTGAGACGGTCGGACAACGGCTCTGGTTGAGTTGGTATGGACTGACCCTATATTTATTGCCCGTCATTGTTTCATAGAAATATATTGATACACTTTGGAAAGTAAAATTAAAAAGGGTGATGTACAGGCAGCAGAAAAAACATACTACTCTACAGCTGGCAAGTTTTAAAGGCACAACAATACTGAATTACAATTGAGTGAGCATTTAGGTGTGACTTGTTAACCATGCCAGACAGTGGCTAGTATGGGTTAATTTTTATTTAGGAAAATACGTTGTTGGAGGTGGCTAGTGCAGTATTATTTATCAGGCCTAGGTCTTGTATACATTTTTTGTATACATTTTTTTTTCATATTGTATACATTTTTTTTTCATATTAAACATTTTATAAAAACTGTATTTACCTGTTTGATTCCATTGAATTAAAAAAAAAATACTTCTGAGGATAAAACTGGATAAGTGTACTATTATGATACAACAGGTGCTGAGTTGCAAGAGCAGTCTTAAAAGGATAAATATATGAACCTGTCATCAGCACTGAGTATTAATTAATATTGTCTTAGTAGTGCATAAACGGTTTGTTCTTAATCCTGCAGCTGCTCCACTATTAGAGCACATGGCAGCTAGACATACGTTATTAACAAGACAAGATAAATACAAAACAATAACTAAAGACCAATGATACAGCTTTCTTGATCACATACCCGTCACAAACCCCGTAATCAATTAGATATGCATTAAAATTGTGTTCCAGATTTGGGAACCATATATTAGACTGACAACAAACCTGTTATATCTAAGTAGCTGGCTTTAAACCTGATTAATCTGACATCGCTTTTAGCAGTGCAGAATGAAAAAATAAATAAACACTGTGAGCAAAATATAGCTATTCGAATTATTTGAGAAAAACAATGTTTTTTCTAGAGGCTGGATCTAATAACTATTTAGTGCACCAGAGAGAATTATTCAGAATTTGAATAAATCACTTATAAAGGAAAATGCAAAAAATCCTTATCTAAAACAGGGATATCCCTGTTTTGCGTTAATATTCAAAATCTGTAAAAATAATATATATGGGTAGGTAAGAGTTTGGTTTTATGGCAAAAAAAAATTAAAATAGAAAAGCATTCGTGTAACATCCATATGCCTTATAAAAGTTTACCTGGGTATATTTGCACTGTAATTTTGCAGTTTTACCATTCTTTTCCTATGTTTATACTATGCATTTACCATAGTTTATCATGGCTTGCCATGTTTTGTAAACCGAGATAGAGCCTCATGCTTCACCATGGGCAGTTCACTATAATGAAAAGTTTTAGCATACCTCTGGCATACCTTTACTGTGCTTACCTATGCTTTTAATATTCTTTATTACACTTTGCTATGCTTTTACTATGGTAAACTTTTATAAGGGTTAGTTTATCACCCCAAGCTGTGCTTTAAAAAAATATTGACACATTCTTATGTGGGGAACTATTTTTTAGAATACCCTGAAGTAGACTTAATTTGCTTGCACCCTTAACCTTTCAGACTCTGATTGATGATACGTTATAAATGGTCCATAGTTTTATATGGGAAAACAGTGTGAGATGCCAGAAATGGCTGGAATCCTCAAGTGGATTTTTCAACATTGTATGCTGTCAAAAGTACATAAAGTTGGAACTAGCAAGATGAAATTGAACCTTTAAAGGAGAAAGGGTGCCAAGGGTTAAAGGGGGGGGGGGGCAAATATTTGACATGAGTGCTATTCTGTGTTGTGAAAGGAAGTGAACTGGTTTCTTACATACTAGTGTTACATTATAGACCAAAAATACACAGCTGCAGCAGTTTCACACACATAAGAAAAACTTGGTACCTGCCATGAAAAATGTATGTCTCAGACTCCTGTTCCTAGAAACTACACAAGCCTTCAGAGAGACCATCATATAAAACGAAGGAGACTGCTGGTGATGCTTCAGTGTGAGAGGTATAACGGCCAGGATAGCAATACTTAGAAAGTGTCTAAAGAGCCAGAAGCAGGAGAATGTAATCAAAAGCTTGTTTATCAGAGTCTACACGCAATAACTGCTAAGAGGGACTCGGGACTTAATTACAACAACAGCATAAATATCTCAATGGGTAAACCCTCAGTGAGAAATCAGTGTATATCCAAGACTGTTAAAGTAAAATGTGCTGTACAAGAACCGAGGTACTGTTTCAGCAAGAAAAAATGCATATTCATTAATGTTAAAAGATTGAGTTTAAATACCACAACCCTTAACTTGTAACACACAGATGTGTTCAATTATATTTAAGAGAACAAATATGAATATGCTACACTATGCATAGTATTACAAACATTGTTATTTATTTATTTATTGATTTATTTATTTTGCTTCAGCTGAAGATATATAATACTGAAAAATAATTGTGAGCTGTGTCTCCCAGTTCAAGTTCTCAGAAATCTTCACTAAACTTCACAGTGACTCATCCAGGCAGGAATGTGTTACAGTCACCTCTTTCATGAACAGTGCCTTCCTTTGCCTGTTACTTGTTCAGAAGGCAGCTGTGTGTGTTGTCAGGTTGGCAGTTCTCATCACCTCTTTAGGGATGCTGCCAAATGCTACTCTGCATACCTTGTGATACAGGGCAGTGCACAGGAAAGATGACAATTAGCCAACCTTGTAACTTTTTCTTAACATTCGTGCCATATTATATATATCACATCTAGGGATGCTTACTGGCACAGGCTGAGATACAGCCCCAGGCCTCACCATAGGCAGTGCACTATAATGTAGAGACCTGCAAGGCAGCTGCTAGCCATGGTGTTGGCGCTAATGTATATGCCAACATTTGTGAGGTTTTTCATTACCTGGTATACAGCCATTCACTCCATATTGAGGTAATAGGTACTCAAACTCTCTGTTCTCCCTAGACCATTGTGTTGGTCTTAAAATTCACTGCATCTCAAGTCTGACTCGGATCATAGCTTGGCAAGCTGAGATCCAAGTTATCTGGTGTTTTTTTTATTTTTATAGATGTAGGACTGTAAAGCGCTTTGGGACACTCCATGGCAGTGGCACTGTATAAATAACCTGCATTGGTATCAGTATTACAATTGAATCTAATGCTTAGGATCAGCATATAGTAGGGCAGTAGCATTTAGATTCAGGGGTAATTATTTTATGACTGAAGGGTCTTTTTTTGAAACATTGATCCACGGAGTGGGAAAAGTACTTCATGCTCACATTGCACACATTACATTTCCAAGGTTAAGTTCAGAACAAGTTTAAGCATCAGGAATATAACATTTATTTTCTCTAGCTAACCTTAGCTTAATATTTTTTTTTCATTTTGCAATGCAAGAGCTCTGAAATCCCGTGGTGATTGCATTTAAACCTTGGCTGGCAATATTGTGTGGGATTGGAGTTTTGAAACGCAGCACAGCAAATAATGAAGGCATATGTTTACCTATAATTCTTCTTACCTTGGGAGATGGATTAAATTGGAACAGTTTGGTTGTTGTCAAATTCTTAACGGTTGCTTTCAAGCATGAACAGTCCCTAAGCTTTTGGAGGATTTACTTAGCATTATGAATAGGGAGGTCTTTACTGCTAATAGGACTGAGATGGCAGGCTTAAGCCATGGGCTGCTTTATAGCCTTTTTTAGTCACTTGAGGAGATACAATCAAACAATCAGAATCATTGCAGTCTCCATCACTGTTCGGAGAGTTGCACGCAGACCAGTGAATAAATAATTTAGGGCTGTATAAACGCCTTGATGCTGGAACGTGACAAATATTTAACAGCCATGCTCACAGAAGCTGGAGTACTGGGAGATATTTCAGCATTTTCAAATCAGCCAGAGCTCTGGGGAATGTTTAGCTCTTAGAAATAATTTCCCAAATTAGTTGTCCAATTGTGCAAAGGTTTTCAGCAAAGTGCTTCATTTTAAAATCTAAGATAGTCATCACACATGTTCTTAACATATTCTAATGTGGGGAGGTTATGCGGTATACCTTGGAAACCATATGTTCCTGCCTAATCTTTTTTTAAGCTGTTGCAGATAAAGCATTTTTTTTTAAATCCTGTTCTTAAAATCTTGTGTCTTTTCAAAAACGCTTGTTCTCAGTGTTTTCTCCCAGCTATCATGCACTCGACACTCACGTTTCAGAGGTCTTTTCCTAATTTGTGGCTGAAATTGGATCTCTGAGGTGCAGACTAATAAAAGGATAAGCAAGATGCCAGGAAATAGCTTGTGGCTTCCATCTTCACCCATTTGTTAACACTGATAACTATGTATTGTCAAGTTTCTATAAACAGCTAAAGTTGCTTGCAGTTACTAGAGAGCAAGAGTTCGCTACATCAAAATATACTGTTCTACACTGTTATACAAGAAGGAACGCAAAACAAGTGTGCATATTTGATACAACTTCATCTTTGTGTTTTTTAGCCATTTGGAAACCTTACTACAGACTGAGCAAAACTCTGTATAGCAGCTATGGGCTGTTGTTTGTGTAACAGTTTAGTTCCAGTCAGGGAATCGGATAAGAATCAATTCATCAAACACTCTTATTTTCTTCAGTGGTCAATTTGTTAAACATAAGATATTATTTCTGAATTCTGGTTTATACAGTGGCTGTTGGAATACAGATATTTTATGTTGTGTTTTTTTTTTTTAATGTGTATCTTCATTCAACTGCACATTTTGAAATCTCTGATTTATTAACTTGCTTACTTGAATTGGAAACTCTGTTGTGTTTCTGAAATGAGAATCCACCCACTAATCACATATGTAATCAAACTGTTCTTTTAAATAGCCCTCTCGTCTACACCTCCCACTGGCATTAGTTTTCATTCAATCAATATCCATTACATAATAGTTCGGCCAGCGTATAGGACGGCTACCAATGGGCCAAATGATATTATGTTTCGTTATGGGCCTGGTCGTTTGTCAAATGCAATAAAGACTTGATCATTTTAAATCTTTTGTGGATGTCTCCTTTCTGAAATGAAGAGACAAGACAGACTTAGCTTATTGAGACAGAACAGGCATAGCTTAAATGGCCTTGTAGTTTCATAAGGTTTATTTCTACAACTGGAATTGATTAATTTTCTACAGTAAAATTACCAGTCAGACTAGCGGCTTTGCTATGGGTCTCATCAGAGCTGCTGAACAGTTTGTGCACAGACAGAGCACATATGAGAATAGCAGCCAGTTATGTGATTTACTCTATACTGGAAGTCTCTGCTGTGGAAAACATAGCCAAACTGAAGGAGATGTGTTTGGAGTCACTGTGGAAATGTTTTCGATGATATCCCAACTTTTTTCCCCTCCACCTTTAAGATAATCCCCGCTTCCTTTTCTTTTGTAATATGAAACAGTTTTCCCCTGGAAAATAATATTGAAAGACTTCCTTATCTTTTAATACAAATACAGTACATTTATTAATTAAGGATTTGCTGAATTAATTAAAAATATTGTAATATTAGTTCCAAAGTTTCTGTAATTTTTATAAATGTTCTATAATTCATTTTTTAGAAGTGTGATTTGAAATAAACGGCTCTATAACAGAATATAAATGAGCTAGTTTCCTCTTTTGCACTTTTTTTTCCTGATTTTGTTTTTTTTTATATATCACTGATGCTCCTAATCATATGGTGTGATGCTGCAGAGACTAATCCTGGGGTTTAAACAAATGATTGCCTATTATATGTGGGTCTTAGGAACTGCTGCACTAGAAAACTGATGGATTAATGAAACACTGCCACTGCTAATTGCTGACACGGGCGTTTAGGGCAAGAGAGACCATTATGAGAATCTAAAAAAACAAAACAATACAAAACAAAAAAAAAAAAATGGTTTGATGGTTTCTGTGTGGAGTGCATTAATCAGTCACCTCAGAAGCCGATTGCAGTTTCCCGCTCTGATTGCTTAGTGGAGTTGCACTTTATCAGCCCGTCATAAATAAAATGAGCAATTTGTATGTAACTAGAAGATTACATTGATTCTGACAAATAATCTGCAAATGGTTGCAGCTTGGCCTTGGCAGAAGGATAGAGGCACTCTGATAACATCCTTTGTGTTCTTGCTGATGCTAAACAATAGCCTCAATTAGATCAGAGTGAAAGTAGCAAATCTTATTATTTCAATTGCTCTTTATAGATAGCTCGGTGCACATAAACCAGGGGTGCAAATCATTTTGAAAATTACAGTAAATATTTTAAACAAAATGCACATCCATATTTGTAATCATGTTTACCTGCTTTGTATTTTGTAAAAAAGAAATTCTGCCACATCTCTCTCATCCATGGCAAGACTCATAGCAGCCTGTAATATTAATTTCTTTCTTAGAAAAAAAAATATTCGTAAACAAACATGTACTTGAGATGGTACTTTAGATATTGTATTATTATTATTATTATTATTATTATTATTATTATTATTATTATTATTATTATTATTATTATTATATATATACACAGTGTATATATATATATATACACAGTATATATATATATACAGTGCCGTAAAAAAGGTATTTGCCCCCTGTCTGATTTTCTCCATTTTTGCACATTTTTCACATTGTATTTGGTCAGATTTTTTTATGGGTTGTAGTAGTATTTAGAGAGAGTCTGAGAGAAAAAATGACACCAAAGTTTGGTGCTTCTTTCATTTGTTTGGTGTGCAAGGTAATCAAACATGCAATATTCAGGTGTGAAAAAGTTATTTCCCCCCCCTAGTTAACTCAACCCAATTTAAGGGATAATTAGGGTCAGCTGTTTGAGTACTTTGGTTAACAACCAGGTCTGATTTGGGCCAGCCCTGCCCAATATAAATCTGACTAACTTTGGCCCTTACCATCAGAGTGAAGTTGTCAGCACACAGGTTCTAGAGTCACATCATGCCACGAACAAAAGAAATTCCTGAAGACCCCCGGAAAAAAGTGGTTGATGCCTATCAGTCTGGAAAGGGTTACAAAGCCATTTCTAAGGCTCTGGGGCTCCACCGAACCACAGTCAGAGCCATATTGTCCAAATGGAGAAAGTTTGGGACAGCAGTGAATCTTCCCAGGAGTGGCCGTCCTGCCAAAATCTCTCCAAGAGCAAGGCATAAAATCGTCCAGGAAGTCACAAAGAACCCTAGAACAACATCCAGGGATCTGCAGGCCTCTCTCGCCTCAGCTAAGGTCAGTGTTCATGACTCCACCATCAGAAAGACGATGGGCAAAAATGGGGTTCATGGCAGAGTAGCAAGGCGGAAACCATTGCTCACTAAGAAAAACATAAATGCTCGTCTCAAGTTTGCCATAAAGCACCTGGATGATCCTCAAGAGTTCTGGAACAATGTTCTATGGACAGATGAGTCAAAAGTGGAACTTTTTGGCCGACATGGGCCCTGTTATGTCTGGCGAAAACCAAACACTGCATTTCACAGTAAGAACCTCATAACAACGGTTAAGCATGGTGGTGGTAGTGTCATGGTTTGGGGATGCTTTGCTGCATCATGACCTGGACACCTTGCCATCATTGAAGGAACCATGAATTCTGCTCTTTATCAGAGAATTCAAGAATAGGAGAATATGAGGCCATCCATCCCTGAGCTGAATCTGAAACGCAGCTGGGTCATGTAGCAAGACAATGATCGAAACACACAAGCAAGTCTACATCAGAATGGTTGAAGAACAAGAAATTTAAAGTTTTGGAATGGCCCAGTCAAAGTCCAGACCTAAACCCCATTGAGATGTTGCAGGACCTGCAACAAGCAATTCATGCTCGAAAACCCACAAATGTCACTGAGTTGAAGCAGTTCTGCATGGAGGAGTGAGCCAAAATTCCTCCACGGCGCTGTGAGAGACTAATCAATAACTACAGGAAGCGTTTGGTTGCAGTTATTGCTGCTGAAGGTGGCGTAACCAGTTATTGAGTATAAGGGGGCGATTACTTTTTCACACGGAGGCATTGGGTGTTGCATAATTTTCTTTCTTTAATAAATAAATGAAATATGTATCACATTTTTGTGTTATTTGTTCACTCAGGGTCCCTTTTATCTAATATTAAGTTTTGGTTGAAGATCTGATAACATTCAGTGTCAAAAATATGCAAAAATGCAGAAAATCAGACGGGGTAGGTAAATACTTTTTCATGGCACTTTATATATAATCGCTTAACACCAAAATTGCTATATTAAGAAACCTAAGACAGAAGACCCGAGTAGCCCAACGTTCAACATTAACAAAACAATAGCTCATTAATTCAGCTACACTGAATTTTATTTATGGATTAGATTTACATTAGCTGCAACAACTGATTTGGTTTTAACATAAATCTATGATTATATGCATCTAACCAAAATCAACAAAATGTGTTTATAAACTAGGTAATCTTAACTTTCGCGGTAAAACGAAGTGGCTTGCGAGCACCAAACATTATTTTACAATGTATTGTTGTTTGTTAAGTCTACTCTGGTGCCCACATACCTTTTTGACTGAACAAAGATTCAATTGAGAACTGTGTAAAAGTGCATTGCAACATGTTTGCTACCACTTTCCCACACGACACAACCTTCTCTCCTGTGTGGGTGGGTCATCTGGATAGTCCAGACCTAATCAGAAACGATCATCATCTATGGTTGCTAAGGAATATATATATATATATATATATATATATATATATATATATATATATATATATATATATATATATATATATATGGTTAAGCAATTGTTTCAATTGCTAAAAATGGCTTAGAAATAGAAAATATGTATATATATATATATAATAAATAATAGTACCCCAATAGTCTATACTTCAGCCTCGATGGTTCAAATTGTTAAATAAACAAAACACTGTACCTCAATGAACTACCATAAAAATACCAATGAGCTCAAATATTTACCTGGTTTTTTTTTTTAGCGCCGCTTGGTTTTATTGTCATATATTTACACAGTACTATCCTGAAATGTAACACAAAACAAAGAGGCTTTTTTTCTGCACAATGTGAAAACAAGGCTTTATTTCAGTATAGCTGCATAGTTAAAGGGTTGCAGTGTTAAAAATAAATGCATTTAATGTGTCTGTACTGTGGCAATACTGTTTCAACATCAAACACATGTTGTTTCAATATAATCCCAGATGTTTTGATATTCACATATCATGGGTCATAAATCAGCTGGTGAATAAAACCAAGAACGTTTCTTAGCTTTCACTTAGCTTTGTTCGCCAGGAAAAGGGTTTATCTGGATGTATCCTGGTCATCCTCACCTACAACATGATGCTGGATTTTTGTTTCCACAAGAGCCATTGCTTTCAATGGTAGCATCCACATTGTTTCAGGAGGGAGCGTGATCTAGATGCTACAGTGTAAGACAAACCTTTTTTTCTTGTGAGTGAAAGCATTCGTGGTTGTATTCCTCAGTTGATTTTTGAATAAATAGAAAAATATATTGCTGTGATATGGATACACTCTTGTAGACACTGCAGGAGGTTTTGTAACCCTGCTAATTTACTCTGTTGAGTAAAAGCAAACTAGGTAAAATGAAATCACTCATTTGAACAGTTACTGTATATGAGCTTGCAAAATGAATTCTCCTTTGAGCACCTCCTACACCAAGAGTCATTATTGACTGAAGGCATTTTTCATTGCACTTCTGGTGGAGTTACAGACCGCTGGACAACAAGAAGACATACCTTTTTCTTCAAGTCTCTGCTCAGTTGTAGCATAACGGTTACAACAGGGTCATTCCTTATGAAATCAATAAAAAATGGCAATTTTTCACTTGACGTCCTCTGACTTTTGCACATATTATTGTCTTTGGAAGAAATGGTTAGAATGTGAATTGTAGGCCTGAGTGACCTTCCATTCATGAGATATTGGTCATCATTGGACCCACCCTAACTTTACATGGTCATAACGTCCTCCATGATTGACAGTGAAAGCTGGGGGTGCCGTTTTAAAGCTCTCAAATAGGACTATCTATTCATTATATCAAAATTGATGTGAAATATAAGATTAAAAAAAATTGTGTGAATCTGTGACCTTTTACCTCACCCAGGTCAAAATCATGTAACCTTGGATTTTTGTCAGTTTTTGATAGACTGTAGCCTAGACCTTTATCTACATTTCCTGCAAGTTTTATTTTGTGCCTGCCATTGGTTGAGACACAGCACAGAGTTGAATGCAGTGTCAGGTGAATCAGGTGAAGTGAAGCGATTACACACCTAATACAATTAAACAAAAACATTTCGAGTGTTCTCTCCTTTCCTGTTAAATTGAAACTGCAGTGAACTGGTGCAGCTGTAACAGCGGTATCGGTGCTATGCTTCAGTGCGGGAGGTCCCGGGTTCACGTCCCACCTCCGCCTGTGAGAAGCCCCTGCCTGCGGGAACCAAAGTTCGCTACATTGGTGTCAGTAGTGGGATGCAGGTACCCCAGCCGTGCACTTGGAAGCCTGTAGCCTGGTAAGCAAGTCCGAAGGCGGACTTGAGGCTGGCAGGGGAGAGTGTAGCATGCACGGGGGTAGGGTTCAAGGCTGGTAGGTGACGCAATACGAAAAGACATAAGCCCGATATACGCTCCTGCAAGGGAGCTGGCTCTTTTGTACAGCAGTATCGGCACTATGCTTTAGTCGCCCTGTGTGATGCGCCTGCCTGTGGGAACTAAGGTTCGCTACAATATTAATGAATTAACCAAGGTGCCCTATTAACACAATTGGATAAAACAAACAAATACAGGTGAATTAAATATAAATCAATACTGAATTGTGCATGTTAATTTTGTCCCCACCAGTGGTACTCCTGTAAGCGCATGTTTGGTATTTTAAGTGATGCTTCTCCAGGAGCGGTAATTACCACTGTTCAAATCTAATGAATCGCTGAGCCTGGAAAAGAAAATGTATTGTTAGAAGTGGTGGAAATGTAGATATTTCATTTTCAGGTCTCTGTCCTTATATTTCTGCATGCAACACAATTTACCACTCACCTATGCTTAAGTTGCCCTTCGTAGCCACTCTGTCAAAGCTTTTGATGCTGGCCATCTCCTTGTCTCTCAGGATGTATGTCCTTCCTGTTGCAGTTGTTGGCTCCACTGATGTCAGCACATCCCCCATGTCTACAATAAATTGATCTGGATGGCATGGGAAACAGAATGATCGTGCCGGTCCATTCGGGTGCAGGAAGTTAATTTCAGCTTCCTGTTTCTTCTGATCAGCAGACACCACCAGCCCGAGCCACCAGTCACTGTCATACTGAACAGTAACATATCATTTCACTTGGTCAAATGGTAGGACAACCTCGTCGACTGTGATTGAGTCTTCTCTTTGTTTTGTTGACTGGGAGAAAGTACAAGGACTTTTGCTTTGGAAACTGGTTGAAAGAAGTGGATATGCCGTGTGTCAGGCACAGTTCTTATCTTGAGGAATTGTTGCTCCAGAAAATCTTGCTCAGCTTGCCATTGTGCTATCGTGCAGTATTCTACTTCAAGAGCAGAAATGTTGTATTTTGCAAACCTGTACAATTGGTGTGGAGTCTGGATCTGGACATGGTATGGATGCTGCAAACTGTCTTTTGTTGCAGTTTGTTTAATGGTTCCTCCTACACCATCATAGGGTCCTTTGCCATGAGATGTTGCAATGAAGTTCCACTCTGCTTCCACACCAAAATCTTCCAAGTGCTAGCAAATGTTGAGGACATTTTTACAGTTCTTATATTGCCCTGCACACCCATCAGAGAAGTAATAGATTTTTCTTGGTCACCTTTTTGTTTTCCAAGAACCTCAAAAGATGCTTTTGAAAGAGATAAACAGCGACTGTGTCATGAGTCATGCATTCTGATATTGCAACACATGAGATGTGCTGAGAATTCCCATCTTTGTCTCACCAACAGCAAACAAAAGAATGTATGGTTGCCTGAGAGTTGTTCCAATGGTGTGATTGTGCTTCATCTTGCATGATGAAAGTGAAGTTTTCCACAAAATCACCAACTAGGAATTCATTTTCATGAAGGAGGTCATCCTTCAGCTGTTGATAATATGCAGTCTGCATCTTTGCGATAAAATCATGTCGACGAAGACGTTGGAGATGGCTTGTGAAAGTCTATATGAACTGATCAACAGGTTGTAGTCCACTTCTGATACCACTGCATCCACCAGGCTATCTTGAAAGTATTTGTAGATGACTCTTGAAATCTTCAAGTGATGGACAATTTTCACAATTTCCTAAGTGGCAATCGACGTTAGGTGGGGAACGTGTGAGATAAGATAGGATAAGCAATGCCAATAGTGATTCAAAGGCACTTCTGTACTGGCACAATTTTACCATTTGAGCAATCTCCTCTGTTAGCATTCTTCCCCCAGTTTTTGGATTTGGATCCGATAGGCAAGTCATGTGGTAGGTAGCACCAAACTCAGCAGCAGTCCTCCGTATAGACCAAGACATTGGGGCAGCTGTCAAAATATGAACTTGCTCACTTCGACTGATATTTGAATTCAGTTTTTCCTTCAGCTGGGTCATCATCTCTTGATATGCCTGAGCCTGCTCATTGATTGTTTCACGATCTTCCACTTATGTTTGTGGGAAAACCTTTCTTAGCTTTCTCTTAATTGCTTCTCAGACCTTCTTTACCTTCTGAGCTGCATGTACCTTTTGTGACAATTTCCTTCTCTTCAGTGGAGATTCTTGTATTGCTTCCAATCACATGTTCAATTTCGTTGCTTTCAGGTTGTTTGTCTTGAACAGCATGAGGGCTGGATTCTCTGGAACTCGACTCCTTGGGGTCACTTTGTGTTGAAGATGATGTTTGGTCTTGGTCAGGAGGACTAGCTAGCAACTTCATACAAAGTTAACATAACTTCTGGCCATACACAAAGTTCAGCTTCTGGTGGTCCTTGATCTGTTTATTTTATTTTATTTATTTATTTTTTTAAATTTAGTCGTTGCCAATTATTTTTATTATTTTCTCCCAATTTGGAATGGCCAATTATTTTAGGCTCAGCTCACCGCTACCACCCCTGCGCTAACACGGGAGGGCGAAGACGAACACTGCAGCTGTCCTGCAGGCGTGTGCTGTTAGCCCACTGCTTTTTTTCACACTGTGGACTCACCATGCAGCCACCCAAGAGCTACAGCGTCGGAGGACAACGCAGCTCTCAGGCAGCTTACAGGCAAGCCCGCAGGCGCCTGGCCAGACTACAGGGGCCGCTGGTGCGCAGTGAGCCGAGGACACCCTGGCTGACCTAACCCTCCCTCCCCCCGGGCGGCGCTCGGCCAATTGAGCACCACCCCCTGGAAGCTCCCGTCCTCGGTCGGCAAAGGAATAGCCTAGACTCGAACTCGCGACGTCCAGACTATAAGGCACACACGGAGCGCCTTTAGTGGATGCGCCACTCGGGAGTCCCTCGACCAGGATTTGACACCCCTGGCTTATAGGCTAAAAATCACACAATACTTGCAGCTATAGTGTGTGCACTACATTCCGCCTTAGATTCACCTATATTCACCCAGAGATTGTACTTTTTGGAATAGCATGTTTTCAGTTCAGCAGGGTCTGACCCCTGTAAATGAGTTTAAAATCTGTACTGCTCATACAAACAAGCCTGACTCTCTTGCACTATTACATGTAGTATGATACTTGTTTCCAGAGAGTGTGGTCATTGGGTTGTGCATGGCTTCCTTATCACAACATTGATTGGTGTCTGCGATTGCATAGGTTAAGGGGGGAGCACTCCACACGGATCGCCTTTACTGGATGGGCCACTCGGGAGCCCTATTGATCTGCTTCTTTGTTAAGGTACGACCTTTAGTGCATCACACTCCATGACGCTTTGCAAATGGGCCACATCATGCTTTGATGTCTTTAACGCCAAGAAAGTCAATGGAAGTACTTGCCACTTATGCAACAAATTGTCTTCAGTAACAAATAGACTGCAAAACTGTAAGAATTTTAGCTACACACATTTAATGTCAAGAATGTTAATGTTAATGATAAGTATAATATATAAATGTTTTTTGGAAGAGTACCAGGTTTAAGGACACTGACAACTAAGGTTAGTTCAGTTATAGTTGTTTTTCTTGTTTTTCACTTTATAAAGGGCTACACTTTAGTCACATGTGTTAATAGGACAAATTGGTTAATTAATTAACATGAATCTGTTACGGCTGCACCCGTTCACTGCAGCTTCAATTTAACAGGTGAGAATACTCGATTCCATCTAAGTATTTTTGTTTAATTGTCACTTAGAAGATTCACCTGCATTCAACTCTGTGCTGTGTCTCAACCAATGGCAGGCACAAAATGAAACTTGCAGTAGATAAGGGTCTAGGCTACAATCTATCAAACACTGACAAAAATCCAAGGTTACACGATTTGACCTGGGTGAGGTCAAAGGTCACAGAATCACACAACTTTTTTTTTTTATCTTACATTTCACAGAATGAGAAGATAGTGCTATTCCAGAGCTTTAAAACGACACCAAAACTACCTCTCTGTGTCAATTATGGAGGAATTTATGACCATGGAAAGGTTGGGTGGGGGGGCCAAAATGGGTCAACTTTGATGAGCAGTATCATGAACTGGATATCACTCAGGCATAAAATTTACTGTAACCACTTCTCCCAAAGGGAAATTTTTATCCAAATCAAAGGAGGTTGAGGTTTTTGGTGATTGAATTGATATGGAATGACCCAACAGTCTTCAAGGCAACAACTTTATTAAAGTCTGGCAATGTATGCATCAGGGGTTAGACCTTTTAATATTCATCTTTTTAAAGGCAGTAGTCTTCTGTGGCCCTCTTTCACCTGCTTGAGGCTAATGCTGACCTTCTCACAGCTGAGCAGAGGGATTATAATTCCTCAAACATAGTGATATGGTGACCTCGGTTCTTTTCTATTTTCCTCAGGAAAGCAAAGGTGTCAGAAGTGACCTTTTCTGGTTACAGCGCCTATTGTACTGTATATCGTTGCCAGACGTGTTTTGTTAAAGGCAATGAAATTTCAAGGTGAAGGGGTTACTTTAAGGGCACTGACCATAGCCCTAGTCAGTTTGGATATTTCATACAGTGGAAGACTGCCCGTAAAACAATCAAACATGCATTTAACATCAATATTATTTATAAACAGCCTGAGCGGTCAGGTATAGTATTTGCATTAAAAATGTACAGGAGGTAGAGGGGGGAGGTCACTATGGACAGGTAGTGCTTTTTAAAAGAGATCTTTCAAGTGTAAGCAAATAGAAACATGCCTTTTGAAGAAGTGGATCTCTTCTGGGTTATTGCCCTAGTTGGATGAGGTCACCTCTTCAATGATATCCACTACCTACAATTATGCGTGAAGTATGGATTTGTGTTTTGTGTAGACTCCATGGTGAGGTGGCCTTGAAGCATAATTGAAGTCCATGTTGTTGTAAGTAAACAACATGGGATCCTACAGCTTTAACACTGCATTGTAGCTCATACTCTACACAGGGTGTTTGACAGTCACTTAAACCCACCCAGAAAACAGAACTGTTTAGTACGGTTTAGCACCCCCGACCCCCTCTTAAATTTGTCAGTTCCGCAGTATTGGGGCGTTAACTTGTTTAAGTTTTCTCTTTTGTTAATTTAGCTTATCGTTTGTTTTGTTTTTTGGTAGATTCTAAAAAGGAATATGCACACAAGTCAATTAAATCTCTTTTATTTACATTTTTTCATCTTCCAAATGTGTTAGTGTTCTAACTCTGTGTAATTGGAAAATGCACAGGGATTTGCCTCCCATAGGAAGGTGTTTGAAGGTACACACATTTCAGCCTGGAATGAGTTATCTTGGCAGGGTTACTAATGCTATACCCCTGCTGTATAATAAAGCATGTCAGTCATGACAAGTGGACATTTTAATTAGCTTTACTGCCCAGCTTTATAATAAATGTATGTACACAGAATTGTAAATAGCTAGACATCAGCAAAAACACTTCCATTTTAATATCCAGCAATAATACGTCAAAGGGTTAAGATGTGTCACCCATCTGTCTCAAAAGGCAGGAACTCAAATTCCCTCTTTAAAACAGAAGTGTAAAAGAGCTTGGTCAGGCTAAAAGTAATGAAGGACTATCAAATGCTTGTTTTTTTGCAATTTTTCCTCTGCTGGGTTGAGTAAGGCTTGCATGAAGCAGGTCAGGATTAGGCTCTCACGATTTAGTCTAGCTAGTATTTAGTATTATCTAGTGTCAAGGAAAGCAATTTAAAAATTCTCATTTAATGATTATGAAAAGCTGCACACAGATTTAAGTTTATCATGAATATTCTTAAAGGTTCAAGTTATTTAAAGATTAAGCTGAATACAGAATTCTTCTGATATTCACCTCATATATCTGCTGACACATGCTACTGATCTGCTACAATGGTATGCAATCAGATTTGATCCTCTTAAAGGGAAAGCTGACATTACACTCTATTCTACTTTGATTCTTGCAAATTTTGACCATAGTCTGGAAACTGGTTGCACCATCCGTGGCATTAACCTCCACTGCTGGACACAGCAATAGGTCCTCAGCAGACACACCAGCACAGGGCAGTGAGAGTTTCAAGGATGTGACTGCTAATTCAATAACAGAACAAACTTTTACATTTCTGGTATCTTTAAGTTTTATTTTTGTATTTGGTTTGCAGTTGTTAGGACACACCCAAATAACAGATGAAAATAAGCATCTTATTTATGCACTTGTTCATCCTTCAGTCTGAAAGAGATATTGGACAAGAGGATAGCTCCTTCCCTTATAAAAGTTGTAAAGCCCAAAGGTATAGTAAAGCTAAAGAACTATCAAGGTATGAAAAGCATGTTAATAAACATGGCAAACCAAGGTAAACTGGTAAATGCATAATATAACCATGGGAAAAGCATGGTAAAACTGCAAAAATACTGTGGTAAAATACTGTGATAAACACTGTTGAAAAAGCAAATGCAATTTAGCTGACAAGGGGGTTAAAATTTGCTGACTCTTCAGAGAGACACCGGTTACATCTATGGGTTTGGATATAAAATCTACAAGATTTCTTGTAGCGTTGGTATCTGGATTAGAGTGCAATTATTTTCACAATTAAGTTATCCTGTATACCCATTATTCTTCAGATGAAAAGCGATAAAATCCAAGTGAACATCTATTTGCATTATTCACTTGCAGGATAGCATTATCTTTTCTTAGGCTTAATCATGATAAACTGTGCTATTTCCATTTAGACAACCTGCTAAATGTAAAAAATATGGTTAATCAGGGACAGCAAACCAAGAAAAACACTATCTCAATCGACCAGAATGTGAATAATGCTGGTTTTATTCCAAAACGGTGTGCTCGACATTGTGAAATGACTAAAATGTTTAGTTTAGTTATAGACATTTTTTCGATTACCATACAAATAATAAAGGACCTGGAATCTTTTTCTACTATCTTGTAAATCAATGAATAACTGTAATGATGTAATTTGCCTTCACTATTTCTACACATTCAACTAACTCTGATAATAACATACATCTTTCAGTGTTCTTATTGACCTGATTTTAAAAAATGTGTCCACTGACATATGATTATAAGTTTAAGGGCATGTTCTGGAAGCTGAAGCCTGAGCCCACCAAATTATCCAGGACTTATTTGGATGGTATCTTAAGGCATTAAAAATGTATTCACCTGGAGGTCACTCATTAGTTTGCAATTTGAAGCACAAAGTGAGTGTCATATAAAAAAAAATGTTTTTATTCTGTCCACCACTTCGTACAGTGATGGCATCCCATGGTAGAGAGTATTGTGCTGGGAACCCCAGATTGTTCGTCCCTGGGCATGTGTTTATACTTTTAAGACTTGCATTGCTTTACAAATTGAAAGGAGCAGCTCATAGGGAAATAATAACTGCTGTCATAGTGTTATCCTTAAACCTGAAAAGATTTTGGCACAGCTAGAGCTGAGTTACTGTAACACTCCCGAAAACATGTACAATAAATCAGAGAAGTTCAAAACAGTCTTGTGCTTGTTTGGAATTCCTGTCCCTAGGCACTGTTAGTGTTTCACATGGGTTGTCGTTTTGCAGCGAGTGTAGATCCTCATTGTCGGCGTTTGGAAGGCCACCAGTCTGATCGCATTGATACGGCTGTTTTTTTTTTCCCAGTGACAAGAGCCAGATTGCAGAGAAGTCCATAAATTGACAGTTTAGGACAGACATTCAATTGCCTGAGGCAGGTAGAGACATGTTCCTGCTCTGTTCTGGTGACTTAGGACAATCTGCCCTCCTGAGGTTCCCTGTACTTTCTGGTGACAGATTGAGGGAGACAAGGAGCACATGGGTAGGCAAACACCTCACCCAGGCACTCGGTGCCATTTAACAGCTTCCCCACGCTGCTGACATTTCCATTTCTCTTCCCCACCCCACTCGTCACATTATGTTTGCATCCTCTTCCACAGATGACAAAGTGATGCGAACTGACAAGATGCACTGGAAATAACCAGTGGAGTTTGTTTGTTTTTTTATATATATAAAATTGTGCTATTTAACTAAACTATAATGCTGGATTACCAACAAAAATTATATTTTATGCTAGGAAGGAGAGAAAGAAACGAAATGCCCAAAGAAGCCAACAGATAAAATGTTGCTCTGTTCAGAACAATTTTTTTTTATCATACCTCAAATGCAAAGTAAATACCTCACTTATATTCAAAAAGCTTAATGGTAGTACCTGTGTGTTTTTTTATTTATTTATTTGTTTATTTTTTATTAAGATGATATGTACAGCAACTGTGCCAGAAGGAAGTATCAGATTCTCCTTTAACCTGGAAACCTGGTGCACGTCAGTTCTTGAACTTAAAAAAAGCAGCATTTTTGTTTTGATGTTAATGATTCATAGCTATATATAAAAAACATCTTTACTGTGCTCATTCAGTATGTTTGGTAAACATGTGTCAGAAATTTCCATTTATGAAGGGGGTTTCATTGCAGCTGTTAGATGGTTGTAGACATAAAGTAATCAGTCCTGAGTTGTAACGGCCTGCGGAGACGACCTTAATGGTAATTATTATCAGATGTCTGCGTTACCATATTGATGTTTTTCTCATTGAAAATGTAAAGGGCTCCATATGACAGACGATCTTACTGTTCAAAGTAAGGAGTTTCTGCTGTTGTTAACGTGCCCCTAGTATCTTCTCTGCAGCATAAACTCAGTAAGCTTATCCATTATATGAGTGAACTAGGCCGCCTGTGACATCTGGAACACCACAGGATGTGTGTGCTGGTATCAATTATACACTTCAGTCAGAAGAAAAACATGGCAGCCTTCTCCCATTCAATTTAGCTGCGAAATACCTTCAGCATGCAGACATGGAAATCTCTAAAGCATACCAGGTGAAACAGTTCAACACTGTTAACTGTTTTGGTTCCCAGTCTGTAGTTTTTTTCTTTTTATGCTGCACTATGCATCACACTATCAGTCAGAGTACAGTCGCCAGATTGAAACAAAAAGATATGAACAAAAAGTATATTTTTATAATTCCTTATGAATGTAACAAACTTTGAAGATAGGACACTAGCTTACTGAGATTCAGGCTGCTGGTGTATTTGGGATGCTGGCTGACTGTGGATGTTTGGTATAACTTTCCAGTCTACTGGCATGCTACAGTTTCTTCTGGCTGGCTAGAATTGTGGCTGAAAGACTGGGGATGCTGTCTTCTGGCTTTTCGGAATACTGGCTTCATCCACGTCTGAAAAAAATGAAATGCAATTTGCAATTTGAATAGCTAACCTACACTATATTTATTTAATACTGTAAATCCATAAATATTTGCAAGCCTTTTATTATGCGTTTTTTTGCATATGAAAACAAAAAACACAAACATTTTTGTCACGAATATCAAATACCACTAACAATACTTCGCCAACATTTGTGGTGCAAAATTGATTTTAAGGGTGTGATTCACCAAATATTTTGGCCACAAATATTCATGGCTTTACAGCATACAACACATTTGAGTATTTAAATAAATAAACATTTTTTAAATTAAGGCATATATACTGAACACCCCCAGTCATATGTAATGTAATGCATGTACTGAATTTACAAGCACGTTTTATGGATCAGTAACTTCAGTTTTATCCCCAGTACACCAATACAATACCACAGAATTTTCTGTGTAATAATTTTTGAAAGCAGTATCAAATAAAATAATACTCTACTAACAGATATCTATGAAACTTAAAACTTACTGGGTTCCTTTGGGTGTCCCATTTCTTAACCTGCTGTGAAGGGTACTGCAGTAGTAAATCACTTCATTTTCTAGAGTTGCAATGCCAATGCTTCTCTTGTGGGTAAGCTGTGTTGAAAAACAGTGTTTGTTTTAACTTTTCAGAAATTATTATTTTAGTTCTTGCATATTATGAATTAATTTATTATACTGTAGCTTACTGTAGCTTAATGTAGCACCGCAGTGTAAAATGATCAAAAAGCTAATTAAAAGTAACATAGTTCACCCTGTTTTATATTGCTGAGCGAGAGGATACTAGAAGTAAAAGATGCAGCGGGAAAGAAAAACAAATCTGGGATCTGATACACCAGTTAAAAGCATTTCTGGCAGAATGTTAATTGTTTTTAATAGATAATTAATTTGGAAATCGTCACTACGCACAGGCACAATGGCACTGAGAATCAAGTGAACTCGTCGCCTCCGACTGTTTTATCCCGACCGTGTTTTCCACCAGAGAATCAAAGACCTGTTTTCCGACAGGTGGAAAGGGTGAAATTAACATCGAAGTGGCGGAGAAATGAACCTGTATTTAAATGGAAACCCATATGGTAATGACGCAAATGAAAGTTTTTACATCATTCCAGGATGTCAAAGATTGCACAGATGGGAATGAAAGGTAAAATAGGCGGAGTAAACTGAACAGACGTGGTGGATAAGGAGAAAGATAGATGAACAGCGTGCGTAATAGAAGAAATAAATGAAGCCGGTGCATCAGAACAGAAAGAAAACCAAGACAAAATAGCAGAGTCAGAAAGCATCAAAAGTGCATGGTTCACTGTTCAAATACAAACTACAGAACGCTTTCTTAGACACAATTACGTTACGCTTTCGGAACGCTTCATTTTTCACCTTTGGATGTTATATGTGTATGATAACAATGTGTATTATTTTGATACACTTATTTTATTATTATTTTAAAACACTGTATTTATATGTACACACTTAACTGTTCACGTTTTTGTTATTACAGTGATGGAGTTACAGGCTACATCACCATTGGTATAGTCATACATCGATCACAACACCCATTTTGTTTCTTTTTATTGCACTTTGCTGGTTGAATTAGGTTCCCACCTCATATATGACACTTTCAAACAGACGGCAGCATTTTGGATAGGAAAACACTCAGTCCGAAGGCACCAAACCTTTTGATTCCAGCACGGGAGTCCTGCTAATTAGGTAACGCCTTTATCTGAATCACAGTCCTGGAAACAGGGTTTTCCGACTGTTCTTCTCCTTTCCGACCAGTTTTGATTCTTGTTTGGATGACGAAAAACAGTTGGAAAGTGAATCTCTGCCGAAAATGACCTCTCCGACTGTTGGAAACGCTTTGATTCTTGGACCCAATGTGTGTAATAGTTGCTACACCTATGCAGGGGTGTGCAATTTTTGAAAAAAAAAACTTGTTGTGGACAGGGACAAAATGCTAGAAAAATCTACTTATCCTTCTTAAAAATCTACTTAAGAACATAAGAACATAAGAAAGTTTACAAACGAGAGGAGGCCATTCGGCCCATCTTGCTCGTTTGGTTGTTAGTAGCTTATTGATCCCAGAATCTCATCAAGCAGCTTCTTGGAGGATCCCAGGGTGTCAGCTTCAACATTTACTGGGGAGTTGGTTCCAGACTCTCACAATTCTCTGTGTAAAAAAGTGCCTCCTATTTTCTGTTCTGAATGCCCCTTTATCTAATCTCCATTTGTGATCCCTGGTCCTTGTTTCTTTTTTCAGGTCGAAAAAGTCCCCTGGGTCGACATTGTCTATACCTTTTAGAATTTTGAATGCTTGACTCAGATCGCCGCGTAGTCTTCTTTGTTCAAGACTGAATAGATTCAATTCTTTTAGCCTGTCTGCATATGACATGCCTTTTAAACCAGGAATAATTCTGGTTGCTCGTCTATGCACTCTTTCTAGAGCAGCAATATCCTTTTTGTAGTGAGGTGACCAGAACTGAACACAATATTCTAGATGAGGTCTTATTAATGCATTGTAAAGTTTTAACATTACTTCCATTGATTTAAATTCATTTTGAGGTTTCTCCTCTAATCAGTACTTTCTGTTTTCTACATGTTAACCACTCCCTAATCCATGTGCATGCATTCCCTTGAATCCCAACTGCGTAACCACAGTTCAGTAACCACTGAACTCAGGCCATCATTACATGCCGATCGTGAGGTTTTGTGTGACAACATGGAAGCTGTGTTTTTGTTTATGCTTTTGGAAGGAAGTACTGTACGTGATCGATCGAGAGCTCGTCAAGCACAGCTATGCTCTTTTCTGCAAAACCAGTGGAGATGCCGTTTTGCTTTTTCTGCACTGCTAAATACAGTGGTGACGATCTGCAGTACCATGATGGTAGATCGAAACATTTGGGCGATCTTCCGACCAGAAGGCTGGTGGGAACGACTTGAGTGGTTTCCAAATGACTGGATTAAAAATGTACGCATGTCTAAGGAGTCTTATATGCGTCTTTGTCATTTACTGAGACATTTCCTGGAGGGCACTGTGGATTTTGGGGATACGAATTGTCCCATATTGTTTTATTTAAGTTGTAATACCAAAAATACAATTTTTTTTTTCTTACAATAAAATATTATACAACTGTACTTTTTAAAATAAAAAGTGTATTGTATGTATGCACTATTTACCATTGTTATGAATTTACATGGAAATGTCTGATAAATAATGATATCATTAGTTACGCAGAAATCCACTGAGCACCAACTGCAGTTGTGTTAGTGCGGTTGAAATACACACACACAGTTTGTGCGCATTAACTAACCGAACTGAATTAATAACCACACTCGATACTTTTTAGTGCGGTTGTCGCTGCCCTTTGTAAACAAACTGTGTGTGTATACAAACCTTAAGAGCAAAAGGTGAACTCACAACCGCATTTAGCCTGTGTGTGTACATAGCCTTTGTAACCAATAGAAGGTCATCTTCTTCCACATCTAGCCAATTAGAAGTGATAGGAGTGGGACTTCCTCAATTCAGTTTTCAGAAACTTGCGTGACTCACTATAAATATACCCGGAGTGTCTTTCTAGCAACAGAATGAACATAGGAAAATAAATAAATAAAAACTACTTGTCCAATGGGCAAATTATAACTGCAAAACTTTGTTGTTGTCCCTCACTCAAATCTTGTTTTCGGGCCGATACCAATTGCATACCCCTGCTAGGTCAGTAATGTACTTGTTAATAGATTATGATATGTAAATGGAGGCACATATGAATTCTCTTGACTTGGTTTGTCATGCATCTGGCAGTTTTGGGGACTTCACTGGCATTTAGTAGAAGGAAACAATCCTTTTTTATTCTCACTCAAACTGGGAAACATGTCACAAACGGTGTTGTCTTGTGTTTGCACAACAAGCTTTCACCTTTGCACTAGTGCAGATATAACCTGTCAACTCACATTTAGAGAAGCATTGAACATCTATTTGTGTTTGTGAAATGTTAAAAGTGTAAATTGTTATATTGTAACGCACTCCCCTATTGTCAGTTCCTGCTAACTGGAGCAAGATATGCCATGCCATGCCAATGCCTGGAGAGAGAAAAAAAAGAAAAATCATTTGCATATTATTCTAATACCAGCAATGACTGCCCAGAAATTACTCGGCATGATAGCATAATGAATGCAATGCCTTGTAGCTTTCCACATAAACCCGCATGCCACTGTTATAAATTATTCATAGTAGCCTAAAGGCAATAAATCAGCGAGGCAAGAACTAAAAAAATTAGCAACCAATTACTGTTTATTTATGGTGATCGGCTTTTTTTTCTCAAACTGACAAAACCTAAATCAACAGAGTGGACTTGTAGCTAAAGTATTACCTGGGTAGCTTATCAGGTCAAATTACTACATGAAGTAAGATAACAGAGAGGGTATCGTCTCTGACCCACTTATTTAATTGTAGCAGTCACTGGAGTGATTGTCAAAAAATATACAAGGCAATTGCATACAGTAATGATATTGTGTAACCTGAATGCCTTGTCTCAACACTCTGGTCTCCCGTGTACAAGAACTCAATTGCAATTGGAGCCAGTGCTATGGGACCTGGAATCAACTCCTTCATCCCTTCCACCCATCGCGGCCCATTGAAGTTTGCCATGGGGAAATGCTGCTTAGTGGCAAGGAAACAATTGCCAGATAACATTTTGAACTCTTTTTGCAGTAGATCTTGACTATGATCAAAGAGGTGTGTGTGTATACACAGTGATGACGTGACCCCAAGGTGCAGTAGGTCTTGTAGTAAACCACAGATAGGAGACTCGAGTTGCCGTTCAACAACACACTTCTTGTTCTTTATTTATTTATTTTAATTCACTATAACAAAACAAACAAACAAACAAAACAAAAAGCCTAACTCCGGCAAGGAGCTCTAACTTAACTTTTTTATAAGGAAGCCCTGTCTAACCACAGGACAGCTAGCTGTTTACCTGTAACAAAAAAAAACAAATATTAAACTTAATTTCGTCAACAACGCATTTTGTTATCTTTTGTGTGTGTGGTTTTTTTTTCTCTCCAGATCCACACACATGTGCCCTTCTTCCATACATCTCACTCAGACAGGTTGAACATCTCCCTTTTTAAAGGGCTTGTAATTACCTGATTTAAGTCCAGCTGCTAACAATAAATCAATTAACTGGGCCATCAAGCCAAACCCTGTGGCCTTCTGGGCAATGTAGTTTCTTCCTGACTCCCTTGTAGTAAGGCCAAGACCTCTAGTGGTTGTACAGTGCAGTCACAGGGCATAAAACTCTTTCCATCCTCAAGCTTATAGAGTGCCCTTGAATAACTTTATTACAGTATATATATATATATATATATATATATATATATATATATATATATATATATATATATATATATATATAAATTTCAAAATGTTCACCTTTTGTTGCCTTATAGCCTGGAATTAAAATGCATTAAAATATTTTTTTTTCCATTTATCTACACGTCCTACCCCACAACTTCCAAGTGAAAAAAATATTCTTGAAGTTTGTAGAAAATTAAAAATAAAAACTGAAACAGCTTGGTTGGATAAATGTCCACCCCCCTTGTAATAGCAATCCTAAATTAGCTCAGGTGTAACCAATCGCCTTCAAAATCACACACCAAGCTAAGTGGCCTCCACCTGTGTTGAATTGTAGTGATTCACATGATTTCAGGATAAATTCAGCAGTTCCTGTAGGTTCCCTCTGCTGGGTAGTGCATTTCAAAGCAAAGACAACCTTGAGCACCAAGAAGCTTTCAAAAGAACTCCGGGACAAAGTTATTGAAAGGCACAGATCAGGGGATGGGTATAAAAAAAATATCAAAGGCCATGAATATCCCTTGGATCACGGTCAAGACAATTATTAAGAAGTGGAAGGTGTATGGCACCACCAAGACCTTGCCTAGATCAGACCGTCCCTCCAAACTGGATGACCGAGCAAGAAGGAGACTGATCAGAGAGGCTACCAAGAGGCTCTAGATAAGTGGAAAAATATCCTCATTTCAATGCATGCAACTCTGAGGCACTGACGCAACAAAATGTGAAAAAAAGTTCAAGGGGGGTGTAGACTTTTTATAGGCACGAGAGAGAGAGAAGTAAAAGGCATTTAATTTGATAGGAGTGGGAGTAGGGGTTGGCCCAGAGTAATCTGTAATTTGAACCTCTGTCCAACAGTCCCAGCTGTGCCTTGTAGAAAGTAAGTCGGTGTATGTTGCAAAACAGGGCAGGGCATGTACTGTAGGCTGTGTAATGTGCACAGACAGAAATGGTTCAGATTACTTTTGCCTAAAGTGTGTAAAGATTTTAATATTTTTAAATATTGAACATACATGACATAATGATGAAATATATGGTGGCTTTTACCATTGTAAATCTCATGTAAAACTTCTAAAATAAATTTCTTATGCACCAGCGTATTTGGATGTTTGGTGACAAACAGCAATCTAACTGCCAAAGTCTCTTGGCTTACATAGAATTATCCTGTCATAAAATGTATTTGAAATATGGCATATGTTTCATGTAATTCCTTGTCAATCAGGCCATTTTAAAATGTATTAAAGATTATGGCATGTAGTGTCGCCATTACAGTAGAGGACTGACCCCTTTCTCCTTAGCTGCTAGCCATGTCCAAGCCTGGTATTTTTTACTTTGTTAATTTGTTAATTTCCCCCTCCCTTGCTGTTAGCAAATAATGACATGCGCACCAGCTAAATGTCTTAACAGATCTACAGGCAAAGCTTGTAGTTGACTTGGGTACAACTGACTTTAAAAAATATTTGATGGGACATTGCTCCAGTCCGCGAATAGCTGTCAGTTTGGATTTATTACATCTGCCCCTATTACAGAGACACGCAGTCTGGTCCTTAGGGATCGTATCTCTGGGTGTACATGCCAAAAGCTATTGTAGTGTCACAGTCAATCAATTATCAGCCTTGACACTTAGAAAATAAGGGTACATCTCCATGATTAATTAGAGGAAACCTTGATTCTAACTCATTTCCTGCAATGTAAATGAAAATGGTTATTTATTGAATTTGATTTAAAGGACAAACAAAGGTTGGATATGCACAGGGACAACTACCACATTGTAAGAGAAGAGAGCATACAATTGTGGGGCTTAATAAAAAAAAATTGTTGCGTGACGGGGTGGGTCTATTCATTTATGAATGTGACAGCGAAGCCGTATGTTTTTGTTATTGTTTTCATTTTAAATGTGTTCTGGCAGAGGCGAGGTCGGCAGCCAGTAGTATTGGAAAAACCTTGTGGTAATGTGTGGCTGTCAGCTAGTGCGCTGTTAAACTAGTCGGCAGTCACACGTAATTAATAAACTCGTGCAGATTGTGGCCGAGGGGTAATAGAATAATTACTAGCTAGTTAAACCCCTCGGCCACGGTATATAAACCTGCAACGCTCTCAGTTCATGGTGGGTGTACAGAGTAGAGTACGGGAGAGCGAGAGGAGAAAAGAGAAAAGAAAAGTTAAAAATTATACAGGGTCAGTGACAGCATCTGCCCAGCCTGACCTGTGTGTATTGTGTTTGTGATTTGTTTTTGTTTATCTTTTTATTTTGCTCTGTGAGCAGTGTGTTTTTTTTTTGTTAAACCTTTTATTTTGTGTTATTATTTAAATAAACGGCGCACGCTGCGCCTTTTGCCCTGCAGTACTGCGTTTTGTTTTCTTCTTGCATCTGGCCTGACGTCACCACTCAGCCATCCCTGTCACACACCCCTTCACCATAACTCTGGGCTTTACTGTGCTTTCACTATGCTTTTACTGTAGTAAACTTGTATAAGAGACATTTTACTACCACAATGTAAAAGGAGGCAATATGGCCTTGTGGTGAAAAAAAAACAAAAAAACCCTAAAGGCTAAGAGCTCAGCTGTAGACTCAACCTGTGACCTTGTGCTGTATTGTCTTGACCTCCCGGTGTCTCAGTATCAAGCACTAAATTATGCAGGCAGGATTTTCTTTTTTTTTTTTTTTTTTAATAGGCAAATTTATGAAGGTTACTCCTTTTTAATGAAGATAGTCTTGATCTTTGTGTGGTCATTTATTTACTGCTATCTAGAAGTCATTTAATTAATTAAAAATGTATTTAGATCGCAGTCTCATTTATATCCATTGAATGTTCGATGGTATGGATGTCATTTCAGCCATTAATATATTCAGAGGGGGTCATCTACATTCAGACTTTTCTGTTGCATTTGTTATCCTGCTTGCATTAATCACATTTCTATTGAGATGTGATTCAAGGTTAATTTTATTTAAGGTTCCGATTTATTTATCCAAACAGTGGCTGCATTTAGATTAACTACAGTTCAGATCAATTTTATTGACACCCGCAGTGCAAAGTCATGTTTTCAGAAAACAATAGCATAATCATATAAACTGGCAAGTAACCACTCAGAATAACAGTTTAACTGCTCACGCGACTAAGTTGCGTCATGTTAGTTTTATACTGTTACCGTTGTTTTATTCATTGGATAAAAAATATCTTTCCCTTTGCTTTTGCCCCCATCAGTATTTTTCAGTCTCATAATCCCTGATCGCCAATAAATTCACTGAAGCTCTGTGCATCTACTGGCCCGGTAATGTTATGAATACATTCATGGTTTTAGTTTCCTGAACTTTTCCACCGGTGTAGACAGATGTAATATTATACAGCACACTGTAGGTAATATCATTCTTAACAAAACAATCTATTAGTGTGCTTAAAATTAATTCGATTTTGATGTGCTTTTAAGAAAGGAAAAAAACATTCTCAAAAACAGATTTTCCAAAGAAAGCAATTTGCTTCCTTTTATTTGGAAAACAAATTTCGACAGTAAATAAGAGAAAGCTTTTCGAGTCAGGCCAATCCCCAACAGCCTGTCACCACAGATGGCTAAGTATTCATAAAAATCTTTACTCAGATGTATGTTTTGACTTTAATGTCATCTTGATTTACTTGCTGTAATCCTATGAAGTGCTCAAAATGAGCTTCTCCCAGTGTTTGGAATCCAGTATTACATGTATGAAAAAAAATTCAGTTGTGGGAATTGCTTGTAGTTCAGTCATACTATTTTGCATTGTATGGCCCCATACAGTAGTTGCAGAATACAGGTTGTTTTGGTGGATATGCATCAAGTGTGTTTTTTACTATGTGTATTGTATAGGTTATTTTTACAATGTGTTGGTACGCAATAGCTCTTCCGAAATCTTTATAACTGTGCTTGCTCATATTTTGCACTCATGTATATTTGGCATCCTTAGTGACTAAGGCTGTATTTTCTTCACAGATAATAATTTCTGTGAAATTTACCCATTGCCCTGTAATACATATATTTTTTTATCACTTAAAAATAAATACAGCAAACGTTTGCCTTATTGAGGCACTACCTGTTACACTGCATTTAGGAACCTGGCAGCCGGTTTAGTTTGCTTCCAGTAAATGATTGAACACACTGCGTAGAGCTGCGCGATTTCTTTAACACACCAGCTGCATCAATGATCGGAAATATTTCTGCTAAAGACGCTATGCCTGGTACTTTATTTATTGTTTTATTTAATTTAATTAATAATAATAATTTTATAATAATTCACTGATGGTGAACATAAAAAAATTAAATATTATACAATTTAGCATTTACTGTTTTTCAGGTAAGCATTTAAATATTTAGGAACATTTATTGTATAATTTTGAATTATTGTTTTATCATGATATATCTTGAAATACCTGTTTTTAGGCTGTGAAAAAAATACTGTCCAGTTAATAACCAGCATGTTTTACCTTTGGGACTCTCCTGTGAGCCAGCATGAGTACTGTGAAATTTCTGTACATATATATTTTTTGTTTTTATTTTGTAAATTCATACTTTTGGTGCCAGTTAAATGCAACACCAGTTAATAAATCACCTACAGTATATTGTGCTGGTAGCATAACATTGTTTTCTGATTCTAACAAAGACTTTCTGGATGGTCAGATATCAGCAGGAAACAGACTTGTAGTCAGAATGGGAGAGGTTCCTCCCATGGGAGCCTTTAATAACAACCAGAAATGACTGCAGAATGAATTCATCGGGACTGAACTGAGGTGCCCATTGGCAGCAATGTGTTGCGCGTTAGAAAGTCAGAGGGCATTTTAAAAAGAAAACAGGCATTGAGAACACAACAGAACACAATGGGCCTGTGCTTTTAGACTCAGTTTTGTCAAGATTCACCTTGTTTTGTTTTTAAGAAACTATCCCAGGGGAATACAGACTGTGCCAAAAATGAAAGGGCTTCTGAGTTCAAATACTTATTTAAAATGAATTTGAAAGCAAATATAAATATATGTAAAAAAATAACATGAAAGTGACCTTTATGTTGTTTATATGGTAGGTATTTGTTTTTTATAATATTTATAATTTGTTTTTTTTCCTGTTAATTAGTGTTGTTTCAAACACGAGAAAATGGTGTGTTTTCATACTTGGCATCTTACAGCAAAGCTCATAGAATCCACACTAAAAGCTTTGTTGGTCATTAAATAAATACTGTGCAAACCATTTGTTGTGGCCCTTTGCAGAGCCACTTATGTTCGGTATGAAGAGCAGTTCAGGAATCCCTGGCACTGCTAGTCTTTTTATATTCATCACACCAACTGCAGTCGCACAAAAGGGAGGGCTCAGAAACTTAACCAAGTGACCCTGGCCTGGCCCAGCCGTTTGCTGCGCTGCTTTTGAACTCTCAGCTGTGAAAAGGTTAATTTTCCAGGGTAATGTGAGTCACCAGGAAACCAAAGGCTAGGCCACAGGAGCTGTAGTTGGCTGGTATTTTAAATGTGATGAGTGGAACATAGGGTATCAATGACTGATACAGAACTGTTTAAATGGATGTCACAAACAGGCAACTGTATGAATGACGAGTGTGTGTTTAATGCAGGAGTACTAGACCATTAAAAGGAAAAAGCAATGTTAGTGCAAACATGTTTGTTTAAAATAAATCATATACAATATAAAAAGCTCACACCTAATAATTCCAATATTTTGAGCATTTTGTTTGCATATCTCAGTTATGACCGACCTGAAATAAACATGAATATGTACAGTCGGATTAAAGACTGAAGAATAAATGTGATGTACATCTAGAGTAGATGCAGAGATGAAAACATATTACCTTTGAAAAATATCCTACCATTTGAGTTTATATTGCAAACAGCAATGCCATGACATAACAATTGAGCAAATATGATTAGATAATGTAATATACTCCTAAAAAAATCCTTTGCACAACAATGTACTTTTCAGCTGTGTGGCACAAATGGTCAAATTGTGTTAATCCTTTCAAGACTGCAATGCAAAAACAGAAATATAGAAAACAGTATCTAAACAGATGACACTAATCTGTGATACATGGGCATCTAAATAAATGAAAGTGATATTGACATTTACTGTTCCAAAAAGGATTACCCGGCATTATGGTTGTCCTAAAGCAGTATTGATGTTTTTTTTTTTTTTTCCAGGGATCATTTTATCCTTTTAAAATAAACATGATGTCTAACTGACATTAAACTTTGTCAATTTGACAATTTACAAGACAGCTCTCAGAATGTAATGGCATTTCACCAAAAGCTGCTTTTCTTATATTTAAACCTGTTGGACCAGTCAGCAGGGTGTTACCCATGAATTTAACAAGAAGTGGGAATGTAGTGAAAGGAAGAAGGGCAGACAAACCTCTGCGAATTAGGATTAAATAAAGGCAATAGTAATTATAATAAACAGTTTGAGGCTGTGAACAATTAACAGGACACTTTTGCAACAATGTCTTTTTTCAAGTAGTAAAAATAATTTCTGTATTTTTTAAACTTATCAAAGCTAATTATACTTGGGTTGAACTTGACTTGCTGGTGTCCTCATGGATTTATGGTCTTCATGATGAGATGAAAAGCCGTAGTCTGCTTGCAGCAGGGGTGTCCAATCCTGGTCATGGAGGGCCAGTGTCCCTCCTGGTTTTGTTCTAACTGTATCCTAAATTAATTAATTGGACCAATTAAGCTTCTAATAAGTACGTAATTGGTCCAATTAAGTAATTTAGGGTACAGTTAGAACAATAACAAGGAGGGACACTCACACTTCACAACTTGGCTTTTTTATTTTTTTGTTTGATAATGTAGTCATTGCCAATTATTTTTATTATTTTCTCCCAATTTGGAATGGCCAATTATTTTTAGGCTGAGCTCACCGCTACCACCCCTGTGCTGACTCGGGAGGGCGAAGACAAACACTCTCTGTCCTCCGAAGCGTGTGCCATTAGCTGACCGCTTTTTTTCACACTGCGGACTCACCATGCAGCCACCCAAGCGCTACAGCATCGGAAGACAATGCAGCTCTCGGGCAGCTTACAGGCAAGCCTGCAGGTGCCTGGCCAGACTACAGGGGTCGCTGGTGCGCTGTGAGCCGAGGACACCCTGGCCGACCTAACCCTCCCTCCCGCCGGCGGCGCACACCAGTTGTGCGCCGCCCCGTGGGAGCTCCCGTCCTCGGTCGGCAAAGGAATAGCCTAGACTCGACGTCCAGATTATAGGGCACACACATGGAGCGCCTTTACTGGATGCGCAACTCGGGAGCCCCTCGTCCAGGATTTGACACCCCTGGCTTGTAGGCTAAAAATCACACAATACTTACAGCTATAGTGTGTTCACTACATTCAGCATTAGATTCGCCTATATTCACCCAGAGATTGTGCTTTTTGGAATACCATGTTTTCAGTTCAGCAGGGTCTGACCCCTGTAAATGAGTTTAAAATCTGTACTGCTCATACAAACAAGCCTGACTCTCTTGCGCTATTACATGTAGTATGATACTTGTTTCCAGAGAGTGTGGTCATTGGGTTGTGCACGGCTTCCTTATCACAACATTGCTTGGTGTCTGCGATTGCATAGGTTAAGGGGGAGGGATTGTGTAATTTGTAGTGAAGTGCCTTTACAGATTCTGACCTCTGTAGGTGAGAACAAGTTCAAATTGCTATAACTGCTTGTACAAACAGGCCTGTCTCTTTGTACAGGGGTTAAGATATTTTCTGTAGTCAACAGTTTTAGATTTTTTTATTTTCTTGACCTATTTGTCTTTTGGCCTGCCGTGAACCTATTGTGTCAAAATGCAACGTGTAATCTCAGAAGGTAATTTGGCACTGCTATTGTCTGTAGATTGTGTCCTTACTCTAGTAGTGATAAAACGGCCTCATCACAATCAGCACCTGCGAGGTGTGTTAATTGGGATTTAAATTCCTGCTGGCTACACCATTACTCCTGTCCTTTGAGGTATTAAGCTAGTCTGTATTTTAGACAGGGTCAGCTGCTTGGCAGAGGCGTGTGCTTTTGAAGTTTTGATGTGACGACTGTGCAGAGTGCTTTGAAATCCCACAGTGGGTTCACAGCTCAATTCAACCAGGATTGGCACAGAAGACCAGGTTCCACATTTGTATTTCCACATGTATGTTATTGACTTAGCCTCTTATTTTTTTTAAGCTACTACTTTATGCTCATTGAGTTTCCAGGAGTATTGAAGTGTAATCAATTCACATTTTAATCTTTTCCCTTGTTTAACACAAACCCATATCCACACATTGTTATAGGCAACACAAACGGTAGTATATTGTTTGAAAAACAGATTCTAAGCATGTAATAATAATATAATGAACTTTAAATGAAAGTGTTTTAAAAAAGGTAGAATAAGGGGAGACTAATGCAAGCATATTTGAAGTAGTTAACTGTCATATAGCATTGAACAAGTGAATTTGTTGAATGTAGCGGAAATGTGCTGTTTTTTCTTTTTTGGTTTCATCAGCTTTTGCATTTCGAAGTTGTGGGTGTTGTTCAAAAGAGAAAGAGGCGAGGAACAGACAGCCCTTGAGACTGTAGCTGTCTGCTTATCCCGAAACAGAAGGTTGAAAAGGTGATCTTTATATTCAGCTTCCTTTTATTTTAGGCATGGCACCCATGGTAGTACAGTAGCCTAGGGCAACCTAAATTGTAACGGGACATAAATAGATAATCTTTAAAGGTTACTATATATAATAGATGGGCTTCAGTGAGTTACAGGAAAATTGTTTTCCTGTAACTCACTAAAGAGGCCCATCTATTATGTTTTATAATACATGGATACCCTTGTGAAGATGAGGTTCAGCAGTACAGTTGTTGTTGTTTTGTTTTTTTTTTAAACGTAATGTTTCAGTATTGTACAGATGTTCTATGTTGTTGTCTGTTAGTGCTTCAGCTTTATTTGGATGATTGCCTTTATCTTGTTTTAATTTCCTGTTCCTCTCCAGTTTCTCTGAGATACCAATGTACCAGCTTTACATCATTTTTTATTTTTAACGTATTCTCATTTTGTTGATCATTAATGAACATGTCTGTTCTGGTGGGTGTTGTCGAGTGATTGAAAATGAGTAATTTTTTGTTTGAATTGAAAGTGATGGTCTCGAGGAGTCGAATGGGTCAAAGTTCAAATATATTTTCCTCAAACTATGGGGCGTGGCAAGGTGTCAAGGGAGTGTCCTTTTTTTTTTTTTTTGGAGAGGTTGGATGATTTGAAAAAAAATATTATATATTTTAAATGTATTATATTTAAAAATAACTAAAATAAAATAACGCAAAAAGCTTTTGTTTAACGTGCTAATGTTCCTTAGCAACTGCGATACGTCACACGTACGCTGCGTGTTTCCCCCCCTTCTCACCCCCCCAAGTAAACTTAAAAACAGTATCAGCAGCACGCTTACAGTGAGAAACAGCTTAAAATGAGAAACTGATTTGCGACAAAGGGAGAAAAACATACAACACAAAGCGAAGTGAGGGCAGCAGCGGAGGTTCCTGCAAAACACAGAAGCCGAAAATATAACGAAGCATATTTAAAACTGGGCTTTACATGGAGCAGGTCCAGCAGTGCACCTAGGCCTCAAATGTGCGGCGAAATACTGGCAAACCACAGTATGTGGCCAAGCAAGCTACGCCAGCATCTCGAAACACGAGAACCCTACCTTAGTATCTAAACCCGTAAAGTTTATTCACAGGAAGCGCAATGAGTTTTATTTCTTTTTATTTATTGCATTTATATAGCGCTTTTTATACAAAAGTATTGTAAAGCACTGTACAGTACATAGCAGAAAAAAAGAACAAACCACACTACATTTGTATAGCATGTCACACATACAACTGCCACAGTCAGACCATTTAAACAACAGTATACACATAATAATACAAAAGCAGCAATTTTGAAGTTACATTAAAACCCACTAAGATAAGAAAATTAACAGGACAAAAAAAAAAGATTTTAGCTGCTTCTATTTGTACTGTTTTTGAATTAATACTTCTGAAACTCATACTGCTCTATATTGATCAAATCGTTTCTACTTTTTTATTTTTTCGCTTGGAAGTTGTGGGGTAGGATGTGTAGATAAATGAAAAAAAACTATTTTAATGCATTTTAATTCCAGGCTATAAGGCAACAAAGATTTTGCACAGACAGATCACATTCTTGAGCAAAAGAAAAATGACGGGGCAGTTTCAACAAAGAAATGTCAATATTAATTAATAACCCTGGGGGTTACATTTTGCAGTCATTCATTATTTTGCTGTATTCACAAAGAGAACAACTGATGAAACATGTTCCTACTTACCATTTTTTTACTTGCCAAAGCTGGTTAAAATCACGTAGGTCTTACTGGTATTCTCTATCTCAGTGGTTCTCAAACTTTTTTTTGTTCGCGGACCACATGAAATTTTTTTTTTGGGATCTCAGCGGACCACACAATAAACAGTATAGCTTACTGAAAAATAAGCACATACAAAAATCATTATAATATTAAGAATAACCGCAGACTTACCTTTCTTAGCTTTAATATGATGGGTGGGCATGTTTCTGTAAGCAAAGTTATTTTAAGACTGGAGTTTTAAAGAACGGTTCTAGTTTACTTTTCATTAACACGAATTTACCAAGAGGAAAAAAACGGATTGATAATTACTGCAGAAATTGATTTATGTGAATTAATAATCTGTGATTATAATAACTTTTTTTTTAAAGTTTTTAAAAAAGTGACATTCCTTTCCTCACATTTGATCTTTTCGCAGGCATGACAGTAAACACTGGAATTACAAGAAGCAAAACCTCAGTTGAAAAAAATTAAATTAAAAGCAAGAGACACAAAGATTTAACAAGTCAACAATTTAATGAAATCGAAGAAAACAAAAATGCTTGGGCAGCTGGTGTTTTTTATTGATTTGATGAAACATGGTAATCGACTTAAAAACAATTTGTCTTGAAAATCTAAAAGTTCTGTTATGATAATTTATGCTTCAGTGAGTAATTCGGCTGGTCAAGAGTACTGAATTTTGTTACATTAACCTCCGTGCTGGTCTCAATCGCTCCGTCAATAGTGCTGACATAAACCGCAATGATAGTCTGTTAGTGACGCAAGCATTTAAAAATGCCAATAATATATTTTCTCCAGGTCAGTGGTAGTAATGCATGACTAGTGAACTTTGTCTTTGCCTCCTTTTCTGTATCTCTTCATTATCAACAAAAATACATGATTGGCATTTTTAAACGCTTGGTCACTAACAAGGCTAACATTGCTGGTTATGTCAGCTCTGTTTACGGGACGATTGAGACCAGCATTGAGGTTTCTGGTTATGTCAGCTCTGTTTACGGGACGATTGAGACCAGCATTGAGGTTTCATTCATTTTAAGTAATTACAATAAATGGAAACTTTGAAAACCTGTTTTAATGTTTACAACAAATATACTGCTTAGCTTCGTGCATCCAGCCCAACTACAGCCGTATGTTAATGGAACACAACACATGACCTGTCACGTGTTATCCCTTACTTTACAAGCTGCTGTGCTGAGTGCACGTGAGCGCAATACACAAAAACTCCCTAGTAACGAATACATTTAGACACTCAAAAAACTATTTATGACTGAGAGTTTAGACCTTTTTTTAAACTTGGCGTTGTTCTCCAGGTATGTATTTTCTTTCTGGTTCTGTAGCTGAGTTTTTAAGGTCTCAAATTTTGGGTTTGCAATGGGATCTATAAACTGTGCTGCCGCTTCCTTTCAGTAATTATGCAAGCTTTTCATGGACCACAGATTGAGAACCACTGCTGATCTCATTCAGTTAAACAAGGGCTGAAACCAGCATTACTCAGGGAGCAGTTTATTGACAAAATCCACTTCTGTTAGAAGAGTGATAATAAAAGCAGTCATTGTGTTCTCTTTCAGGTATATATAGAGAGAAAGGACATGATATTGTTCTGAGTGGTTAAATAGAAGCTTGACATTGAAATAATTATAATGGTAATGGAATGAATCTTGTGTGGGAACAGACAATGAGGGACACCATGGGGTTTGTTCAATTGATTTAAACAGCAGTGGCTCTCAATACAGCCACTGTTTAAATAGTAAATAGTAAATATTAAAAGGACCAAGGTTATGACATTGAAATTGTTTGTTTCTGCCTATAAAAATCGGTGAGATGACTCGTGAAATTATTGTGATTTCATTTTTTTCTGAATATTGATACACTTATTGTGTGTGTGTGGCACGTTAAACTGACACAGGAAGAAAAATTAGAATCAAAAGTTAAAGGTGGGGTGCAATATCATAAAAAAAGTCATTGCTGAGTGCAGCTAAACTTTTTATACATGTCCTGAAAGCTTCATTCACATTTGTTACTTATAAAGTGGGAAAAAAGGCAAATTTGTGGTTAGACCGTTTTCAAAAACCTTCGAGACCTCTACCCAGAAGAGCGCGCGTGCGTGACGTCACACCAGGACATTCACTGTTGTAAACAAATGCAATAGATGGAGGACAGACGTGAAAGTGATTTACTGATGTTTTAGCATCTTAAAAAAAAAAGCTTCTTTACATTTGCACTTACTTCTCTCTCTTCCGTGGTTTGTTGTAGTCTGTTGATAGTAGAGTAGCACATGACAGTTTTTCTTGTTGTGTCAGAGTTTCAGGTTTTAAATTTGAATTTGATTCTTGGCAGTATTTTCATGCCCGCGTTTAGTGGAAAGCTTGTGCCAAGCATCCTTATTCAGATGGTGAATTTATTTTGAAGAATATCGCTTGATTGTTGCATCCCTGCTGGAATTTAGTTATTAATCAAACAAGAGGTTAAATTATCAATTGTATGTTTAGTCTACGCCACCCTCAATAAAGGTGAGGGACCTCTAATCATCTCCCGCACAGGTATTTAACTGGGCAGAACATCAGTGACTGATAGGAAGTATACAAAACAACAAGGAGGCAGATTGCAAAAAAAATTGAGCGTTTTTGTACAGGTTCATGGTAAAAAACAAGACATAGACCCTGAAGTATTCTGAAAGTTTTAGTAATTTTTTTTTAATTTAATATGTTCAATAGTGATAGGATTTACTTGAGGTAACACCAGACTTTCAATTACAGTACAGTCAATTACACTGCGTCACACACATACAACTTAGCATCCTAATCCCTGGTCCTCCTCACAAACTTCACCCATTGCCGGCATCGTACCGGCTCTTTAGGAAAGTCGTGGAGAGATACCAATTGCCCTGCTGTGTTGGAGCAACCATGTATTACAGACCTATTTACCATGGTACCTCTCCCCTGGGTGCCTTGTGTTTTGGTGAGCGGTAATGCAGGAAAGCAGAGGGCAGGATGGCGAGCTTGTCCTGGTGTGATGTCACGCATAAATTAGCCGCAGCTTCGAGTGAGCTGGACTTTTCATACAGGCGTCAACTTCAGAGTTGTTTTTTATACACTTAACGTTAAAACCTATACATTAAAACTACACAGATACTTTTATTGACCTACCAATAGTATTATACAAGTGAATTCTGAAAAAAATGAAAAATCTTTGCACCCCACCATTTAAGATAAAAATAAGTTCACTGAATTCCAGTGGGCTGGCTGTCATGCTATGGTGTTCCACTTAAATTCATGTGGACATTTGCTTTATGAAAGTTATCTGTACAAATAGAAAAGTCATTTGAAAATAATTACAAACCAAAAGGTATTGAGATGTTGTACAGCATAAAATGTATACAGCAGGAGGGATTTAAAAACCTGCGACTAATATTCCTTTGCACTCAGTGATTATGATTTAAACTTTACACATAATGCTAACAGGATGAGCTATTATTATACCAGTGCAGTGTGGGATGTACAACATGCCTATTAATTAATTATTTTATTAAAACTTGTAACTGTACAAAAGGTAATTGTAGATAAAAATATTTTAAAAAATTCCATAAATCTTACCTGTTTTGCTTTTCCATCAGCTTTATAGGTCTCAAACTTGCAGTTTTGAAAGAAACACATTATAACAAACATGTATTTTCATTATAAAATGTGATATCTGGTACTACATTAGGTTAAAGAAAGATCCAATGCCTTGAAGAACCTCTGAACTCAGTATTTAGCCATGAGTCAGTCAGTTTGTCTTTTACCTCTGCTGATGATTTCATGAAAATGTTAATTCCTTATATTCGTCTTCTTTTTATATTCCGCACATCTAACAACTAGAGCATCTGATTGTTGGGTTTTACCTGATTTAACCCGATTTTCTCCCTGCCGAATGTTTTTTTTACACTGTTGGCAATGGAATAGCCTGGACTCGAACCAGCGACGTCCAGGCTATAGGGCGCATCCTGCACTCCACGAGGATCGCCTTTACCGGATGCGCCACTCTGGAGCCCCATTTCTCTCCCTTTTGATAGAGTATCTGAACTGAAGAAAAGCTGCGCTGGCACTTTAACACAGACATCTTATTCAGCATTCGTTTTATAACTAAATAAATATTAGGCCTATTATGTGGTTATCTTTCTTAATGTATTTACTTTTTTGAGCTACAGCTTTCTCTGGGAGACGAGACGCTTCAGCCCCGCTCCGGCAGCCGAACCTGGAGTGAGCCCATTCCCTCTTCCCCTCTCCCAACCTGCTCTCCTTTTCGCACTTGGTTTGCTTGTCTGTCGCTTCAAACTGAAGTCCTCACCGCCATTTAGCCAGGCTATTTATAGTTTAAAAACTGCTAATTTAAAATGATCCACAAGTGGGAATGCTACCTTTTTATTTATTTTTTAATATAAAAAATATAGATTTGATTACATGGTACTTTTATGCATGGTTAACTCACAGAGTTACACTTTTGCTTCACTATATGTGGATTAGAGAGGGGGAGTTTTTTTATTTTGTATTTTAGTCAGATATGTGTTGCGCCCCCCACCCCCTCCCCCGTTTATAACACTCTTCAGTTATAATGCTCATATTGTGTGTCCCCCAAGACCCGCGTTCTAGTGAGGGAGCACTGTATATATATATTTTGATTTTTCTAAATAATAGCAATATAGCTTTAAGGTTTTTGCTCTTTTGCACACTTTCCAGTTATTTGTTTTATGAGTGTGTGTTTAAGCCAGGAGCATTTAGATGTAACAGTTGATCGTTGTAAAACAGCATGGAGTAAAGTTGTTTAGTTTTCCCGTATGTTCTGTGTGGAATTATTCTCATCACTACAAAATAAAACTTGATTGGAACAGAGAAATGCCTCCATATACAGTATGTGTGAGAGGGAGAGGGAGAGAGATGGAGGGAGGGATTCTGTTTAATATAGAGGGAGGGAGGGAGGGAGGGAGGGGGATTCTGTTTAATACAGAGGGAGGAAGGAGGTACTGTTTAATATAGACGAGGATGGATACTGTTTAGTATATATATATATATATATATATATATATATATATATATATATATATATATATATATATATATATATTTTCTTTGTCTGTATATTTGAGTCGGTTATGAAATGTATGTGCTTTGGCAACACAATTCTTTTTATTGTCATGCCAATAAAGCCAATTTGAATTGAAATTGAATTGAGAGAGAGGGAGGGAGAGATGGATGTCATCAAAAGTCTGCATACCCCAATGTGTGGAAATGTACATGCGCTGGGGATTTAAACTGTTGATGACAACTTTGTTGTCAAAGCTTTGTGCTTAAGCATTTGTTTATTTCTTTCTAAATAAAACACGATTTCTATCCAAATATTTATTTGTTCTTTATTATCCTAATTTCACCTGATTTTTTTCATTAAATAATTCTACCCGATTTAAAAAAAAAAAGGTTTCACCTGAATTTGGAAAAAAATGTCACCCAAAAATCAGACGACCTACTAACAACCCATAAACATTTTCTGTCATGAAACGAATCGATCAATTGCAATCCATCCACTTGTCTGTAGTCATATTTCCTATTTAGCAAAATGGAGACTGAAATCAGGTGATTTAGAAAATGCAATGTCAAATTGTCAAGCGAATTGCTGAAAATACAGCAGTGGTCTATTTTAGCAACTCAATTGAATATTTGTTGACAACTTGAGTTTAGTGACACACAATTTGCGTTGCCAAGACAAAACTGCTTACAAAATTGCTTGTGTGTCTCCTGTGTTAGACTTGCACTTCCTTGATCACTGATCAAAGCATGTTACTGGTTGAAAGCATGTCAGTCAATAGAGGAAGCATGTGGTTGGTTATAAAAAGGGAAGACGGCCCTGAGGGGATGGGGACAGTTTTACTCTTCGGGTGACGTGACCGTGAATGAACAACACTAACTGAAAGCATAGCATGCAAACAGATGTTTCCTTTATCTAGTGTAGTTCCAGATATCATGTTTTAAAAGGAAAATGCATGTTCCCTTAAACTACCCATATAGTGAATAGATGTACATAATGTGGACATTTTCTAGAATGATTTTGTTAGCTACAATCACTTTCATTATATTACTCATGTAGTCAATGGATCATTCTGTTGTGTAGAAAGCTTAGTCAGACTTCTAGGTTCACTAGGCTAAGGCTTCAAGACTCAGAATCAGAATCTTTAAAATTATAAAAAAATCTTACTTTTTTAAATTTTTTTTGTACAACTCTGATTTATAGATGTCTGAAAAATGAACAGTTAAGACACTCAAGATGTATTGTTCTCCTTCTATGAAGCTTTAATTATTTTGTGGATTCATTGACTGGGAAGCCATTCAGCAAAGTGTGGAGGATATTTAGATATGTAATTGTGTGACTTTTTTTCTATTGAATTCATGTAATTGTGTTTGGAAGAATTAGAGCATAAAACTGTCTATCAAACCTTTCCAGAATCTCTTTTTTACTGTGGTAATACCTATTACCTACAACCCCTGTAGAGTTTTACTGGGCCCCAGCAGGACTACACGCAGCAGAGCAATTTTGTATGCCCAATTATTATCTGTATCCTCGGCTCACTGCTCGCAACCCCCCCGCCGACTCGGGAAACGGAGGCTGGAACACGCGTCCTCCGAAACGTGCTCCTGCCAAGCCGTCATTTTTCGCACTGCATATCCACAGCAATGCCACCAGACCTATAGTGCCGGAGGACAACACAGATCTGGCGGCTCCACTGCAGAACCACAGGCGCCCTATCGGCCACAGGGGTCGCTGATGCGCGGTGAGCCGTTGATTCCCCAGCCGACCTAAGCCCTCCCTACCCGGGCAGCGTTCTGCTAATTGTGCGCCGCCCCCTAGGAACTCCCGGTCACGGCCGGCTGTGACATAGCCTGGATTCGAACCTGCGATCTCCAGGCTATAGGGCACATCCTGCACTCCGTGCGGAGCGCCTTTACTGGATGCGCTACTCGGGAGCCCCCATAAGGGGCTACTTTTAAGCAGGTTCTTTGTTATCTACTATACATTTCCCCCTTGCACACTTGCATAGCCAAGAAGCTGTGCTAACGTTGGTTTGCATGAACGAGTAAAGTTTCTTAATGTACTGTATGCACACACATGCTTATGCAAACGCAGGAGATGATCTGAGATAATTATCATGTTATCATAAATATGCAGTGAATTTGAATTTCTATCCCTTAAGATTCTTAACACAATTTTTCAACATTTCGCCATCAGGTGGCACTATGTGCAATGCATAAATACCATAACCGTCTTTTGATATTTTGGAATCTTATCTACAGTATGCATGGCATGAAAAGCTGAAGAGCTTTAAAAGGACAATTCCTTATTTCTTAATGTTAGCAATTACACCAATTCAGGCATTACCAGGCACTGAAGTCTTTTTCATATTTTTTCTTATTATATTTATTCTTCTGTTTTGTACTAATTTTAAATGTTCATTCTATTGTTATGTATAAATCCCATGTGTTATTGAAAGTCCCACAAGACCCACAGGAATAACAAACTTACCATATATACAAATACAGCCAGGCATGTACAAACTTTTCATTTTTTCCACTGAATTAGATAATCTTGAGATGTTACGGATGCCAGGTTTTTACTTGTTTCTGATGTGCTATTATACTTTGGGTATGAAAAGGTGCTTCATTATTTGTTTCCCCACTTTTGATTAGTAGTTGTGTATACAGCTGCTGTTAAAATCAATGAGTATGCTATATAGTACCTGTCATTTAGAAGTCTGAGGCAAAAGCTGTAAGACTGTCAAGAGTTCATTAAATTGGGCATGTATCATCAATTCAGTAACACAGCTATTAATAAATTCAGTAAATATAAGACATACTGTTGAATGATATATACTTCACAGTATGAAATGACTATCTGCAGTTTATTATTGGTTAATGTGAAAACAAACATTATATCTATGAAAGCATATAATACAAAAAAATACATAAATAAATAAACTGTAGTACATACATAAATAAAATGTTTACATCTGAAAAAAATAAACATTTTTTAAACTGTTTTGCACTGTTAAAAAATGTGTGACAAGGTGTAATTGTCTTTCTATTTATACATACTACAAACAGCTTTAAAAACTACAGTTTGTTTTACTAATAAGATTTAATGAGACATTAAACATAAAACATTCATTTCATTCTGCTCAATTAAGATCACTTCCACAATTCTCAAGGGGGAGTGAAAACAGTCTTTTTAAATCTAATAAAAGGCTTGAAAACAGAAGCTAGTTTACATGTTTGTTGTTTATCTGATTTTAAATTATTACTGTTCCCTTTTTTAGACTGTTGTAGTTGTAGAATTTCTTTTTTTTATATATATATAAATTTAGTCGTTGCCAATTATTTTTATTATTTTCTCCCAATTTGGAATGGCCAATTATTCTGTATCGTCAGCCGACCACTTTTTTTCACACTGCGGACTCACCATGCAGCCACCCAAGAGCTACAGCGTCGGAGGACAACGCAGCTCTCGGGCAGCTTACAGGCAAGCCCGCAGGCGCCAGGCCAGACTACAGGGGTCGCTGGTGCGCGGTGAACCGAGGACACCCTGGCCGACCTAACCCTCCCTCCCCGGTGGCGCCGCCAATTGTGCACCGCCTCCTGGGAGCTCCTGTCCACGGTTGGCAAAGGAATAGCCTGGACTCGAATCTTGCACTCCACGTGGAGCGCCTTTACTGGATGCCCCACTCGGGAGCCCCCTAGCTGTAGAATTTCTATGGATGTTTTTTTATGCAGTCCTGTAAGGGAAGCGTATGGATTTGCAATACCATCGCACAGAGACATGCTAATAACTCAGAAACCATTTCAGCTTGCAACTCATATTTTCAGTGTTATAGAAACTTCTCTGGCAAAATCTAATGGCAACGTGACTTTGACCTCCACCGTTATGTAAAATTGATGTCATTTTGGGGTCATTTGGATTTTTTGGAGTCTTTTCACAAGAATATTAAAAATAATTTTCTTAGACACGTTTGTACTGAAACATCAAAAATGTGTCTTACATAAACAGTAGAGGCACTTTACAACAGAACTCCTTGTATCAGCTCTCATCATGACTGAAACGGAAATGTTTTTTGTTACATGTATTACAGAATATATGTTAGCGACCATTTCCATAACTAATTAATCAGTAATTTGAAGGGCAACATAGGCATACAAAAGTGTGCACTTTACACTGCAGATCATTCTTACTTTGTGCCCGTGTTAATTTTTTTTTGTATTGTCCTTCAAAGGACATTTAGAGTTTAGTTATGCATTTTGACTTGACACAGCAGGCAACTTTGTAACTGGAAAATGTTCCAAGTATTTTTTTTTTTTTCTCTACAGAATCAAAATATTGTTTGTTTTTTTTGAAGACATATGGGATCTTACTCAGAGAACAAGGACCCTTGTGTCTAGTAAAGTCTGAATCGAGTACCACTGGTCATATAAGGTTCCATTTACAAAGGGTGAACTCTGAGATGCTTAAATTGATCCATTAAGTTAAAGAATAGGGACCATGACCATGCTTAAAATGTAATTTCTCTGGGTATCGAACACAACTCACCAGTCATTTGGCTGCCATCCGTAATCCCTGGTTATGCTTGCTGATAGATCACTTTGAAAGTGCTAAGGCTGTGCCCCATCTCAGACAGCACTGAAACATCTGGCATTCTACACCGACACATTGATTGCACTGCATGCTGCACGGCTGTCTAGAGAAACTTCTTCTAGCAAAATAGACAGTCGTCTTCTTTTTCATAATTGTATAGAGTCAGAGTGTTAAGATGGAGATAGATTTAGAATAATTGTTGACTGGAAGTACTTTATGAGCCCCGTGAAAGTGAATGACAAAGATATTGCACTGCAATTCAACATAGCGCAGAGTTCATCTATCATAATTTAACAAATGGAAAAGATGAAGGCAGCCTGTCATCCCACACATGTTTTTAACTGCACTCAGGAGTGAATTCAATTGTATTTAACAACTTTTATATACCTAGCAAATCTCACAATGGTGGCAGGACTTTTCTGCATGGTAAATCATCCTACCTTTTTGTATTTATACAAAATCTGAACCGTTGCAATGAACAATGTAGTGGCTTCAATGGACTTTTACCACTTGCAGCATTGTTCATGTCCACTAGTATCTATCTATTAATATATATATCATAAAGCCATTTTAGAACATTCCAGTACATTTACCAGAAGTGTTGGATTGTTCACGGTCGTGTACAAACTGACAAAAATTCTAAAGACATGAATAATAATGATACTATAGCAAAAATCACTTCCCCTAGAAGGTCTTACCCTTGACTCACTTGGCATGTAGGATCAATATGTTATTTATTTATGTATTTTATTTATTTATTTATTTATTTAACCATGAGATCTACACATTGAGAATGAGGCCTCATTTACCAGGGAGACCTGGTAAACAATAAGAGGACAATTGCTAAATGTAAGCAACACAATAAAAACATTTGTGGTTCAAACGTAATCAGCTGCATACACAGATCAAAGAACAGAATAAATAAACTCTATCTATTTTAATGTGGACTGAAGGAGAAGCATTGGCAGGAGGTTCTAAGCCATTCCCAATCCTTTAAAACCAGAGAAAGATTATCAAATTCCATCTTCATACTATGATGGAAAATTCTCCCAAACGTGTGCGAACCCTTGGACAGCCAAATTAACACTAGTCCTAAGAGCGTAAACTATAGCCAATGTTAGTCCTTTCTACCAGAGATAGGGAGACAAATATTGTAATTGCTCTGTAGTTTTGAAAGAGAAATTCAATTATGACCCATATTATCTGTGTCACCCTTAATATCAAGCTTGTGGCAAAGTATTCTTTTTAGACTTATCACAGTCAGCCCTGGCAAAGGAACAAACAAAGGTTTTCTTTTCTTTTAGTTTTTTTAGGCTAGTCGCTGTGAGGTCTTAATGTTTTAATACATCAGCTAATGTTGCCGTAGGTCTGCCATGTCCTCATTAGTGATTTGAGGTTGGGGTTTAAAACCAACATTTCAATCTATAAATCTTAGTTAACTACTTGAGGTTAGTTTTAGCTGCCACTAAATCACATTAATAGCACTTTGTTTTTCTTTGTTTGAATGGGGATTTTGCTGAATTAATGCTAATGTTTCCTGTACTACTAATATATAATATATATCTTTATTTCTGTATAGCACCTTTCATAGTGGACCACCATCACAAAGCACTTTACAGAGGTAGGCTGTGAACTGTGCATTATATGCAGAGTCACTTACAATAGGACATTTATTTAACATCTCATCCGCAGGATGGAGCACAAGGAGGTTAAGTGACTTGCTCGGGGTCACACAGTGAATCAGTCAGTGGCAGAGGTGGGATTTGAACTCGTGACCTTCTGGTTACAAACCCTGGACTTTAACCACTGGACCACACTGCCTCCTATAAACACGGGTCATTATTGAATAGTTCCCTGGCAGTGAAACTGACCCTCTTGCACTAAGACTGTATACAGAGTATTGCTGTCCTTATTGTAAACAAACACCATAGAATAGATTCTGAACACATATAAGTTGGCAATAGTTTCAAACCATTTTGAAATGTCTTGCTGCATACGCTGTACTTCCTCTGGGGATATTACTAGAGCGTTTATCTTGCACTTCCCTTAAGATTGCAGCTAGAATAGTCTGTAATCGAGGAAGATAGATGATCATTTGAGGGATGAGGGCACAAATGGCAGATGTGAGTGTACAAGAGCAATACTATTTTAAAAAAGTGGAGTGGAGCTCTCACATTGTGCTTAAGCAAAACTATAACACATTAATTTGACATATTAATAACAGCTGGGTGATTTTATATATATATATATATATATATATATATATATATATATATATATATATATATATATATATATATATATATATATATATATATAAATTATTGGAACCTGTAAGACTGGTATCATAAATAAGATGCTAAAAACAGCTTGCAGATAACAAACAAATGTAGTCACAGAATGGGACCCTATCGTATGGTATGTGGTGTACAAGGTATAACAATGTATAGTAGGGCTGGGACGATAGTGTTTTTTTCACTATCGAATCATCGTTTTTTCATAACGCAAAAGAAATGTGTAATAAGTACATATATTTTCATCAAATCTAATCACGAAAAGTAAACGTTTCTCCAGTTGAACTTAAAACTACACATTTCTAATTATTTATGTCGTGTCACACTGTCGACGAGGTTCCACACAAAAGTTAATAAAACATTACAAATATTACTGTCTTACCTTAAGATGTCTTGACAGCTACCGGATTATAGAAGAAAAAAAAACTCCCAACGGGGAACACAAGAATAACTATTTACAAGTCCAACGTAACACATTCTGTGCTCTCTCCAGAGCTTATTTTCTGTTTTTATTCAGAAATATTATGGCATCCACATTCTCCGGTTTCAAAAAAGAACTCAGTTTGTTCACAAGCATCCTTGCTTTGCTGAACGTTAGGTTACTTACCATAACCCTGGTTCCCTGAAAGAGAAGAGGACCACCAACATTAAGTATGGGATATTCCCTGCCCTTGCGGTAGGTAATACTGAGCTCTCTATATCAGTGCTGCCGAAGGCCCCTTCCTGTGATGACGCACTCGGTCCCACCTACCGAGGGTACAAAACCGTCACTCACCGGAAGATCTCCCTCTTTTTCCACCGAACCCGTGAGGGCGACCGGAGCGACCTCGTGGTTGGTAGTCGTCTTCTCTTTCAGGGAACCAGGGTTACGGTAAGTAACCTAACGTTCCCTTTCAAGTCGAAAACGACCACCAACATTAAGCATGGGATAATGTATACCAGAGCCGTCGCGAGGGAGAAGGAACGGCAGCATATGAGGGACGCACAAGCGCTGTCTAACCTAGAGGCTAGCGGTGTGAACTTACACCCTTAAGGAACCTTGTGCCCACAGACGGCACAGCAGGATCTACCACATTAATGCGGTAGAATCTGGTGAAAGTATGCGGCGTAGCCCAGCTAGCTGCAGTACAAATCTCAGACATCGAAGCGCCCTTAAAAAGGGCCCACGATGTAGCCAACCCTCTAGTCGAATGCGCAGCTACTCTACCAGGTGGGGGTAACCCAGCACCATCATATGTAGTCGACATTGACCATTTTTAATTAGCAAAATCTGATCTCTTTTTTTTGTCACACATTACTCTGAAAACATACGTGGTGCGTAGTGGGCAGGGAGGTTTTTATTATGATTATTATTATTATTATTTAAAGGAACCAAAGGAAAGCCAAGGAATAAGAGTGTAGATTTAAATTTTGCCGGTCCTAATAAAAAATAGTCCTATTAATGAACTGATAGATGCGTTTGTTTTTTTTCAACCATCGATGGTTATTTTATCTACGATGGTTATTACAACAATTCGATGCATCGATGCATTGTCCCAGCCCTAATGTATAGACCTCATGACCGCTGTACTGTATGTGACGCTACTTTTTTCAGAGATGACAGACTCACAACGTGGGATGGTCATAGAGTGCTACTATAACTAGCACTGCAAAGTCCATCTGTAGTCAATGTTAGACAAAACTAAAGTCAAATAGTGCTACAAAAGTCAAGACCATATTTGCTGACCTACAAAAATTACCTTGGGAGGCAAGAGGACACCGTGGCGGGTGACATAGTCCACTGAAAATAAATACCTCAAAAAGCTCTCTTTATTCTCATTGCCTGTTTGTGTTTATCTGTAGGGGGTGCACAGACGTGACCGAAAAGCAGTCAAGCAAATGAAAAAGATTAGACCCAGAAATCAAACTTGAAACTTTGTTTTTCCCGAAATCAATGGGAGAGCTGCACGCTCAGATTCATAATGATATTGAGATTGACTGTTTAAATCCTTTCTAAAGTTCAAAGCCTAAAACAAACTGTAAACAAGCAATCCACAGCAAAGCCTTCCTGCCAGGGACTTGTGATAAATAAGTGGAATAAGGTTTGACTAAAATGGCTCATCCGTCCCAGATGGGTTTAACGGCAGGATTTGAGGCTCAAATAGACAGCGGTTGAGGGGGGCATGAGACATTGGTTTTAAATTACCTGAGATTGCTTTGTGGTTTTAGTCTTCAGGGACTCAAAAAGACAAGATGTTCATTAAAATGAGCAGCACCATAGAGGACAACTGAGCAAAAAGTACACTTGTGGTTTTTAAGCTAGAGGAGGTAAAAGGTGTAAGAAGACTGATAATAGCTGAATTGGCAGAAGGGAAAAAAGGGTGCTGTACTACGACTATTATTTCTGCTGAAAAGCCTAGAACGAAAAACCTTTTAGTGTTAAGGATGTGAAGGGAATCTGGAGGACCATTTGAAGACTGCATACAGTGCTTCAGTGTCAGAATAACCAAAAGTAAGTTACCATAACCGTACACACGGATTAGATTCCCAGGTTAACACATTGTATTCACAGATGTATTTAGTCTTTTGTAATAGCCTGTAATGATCTTACTGTAGATTTCTCAGTTTAATACAATTGATTAGGTTGCAATTTCTGTCATTACAACAAATTCTGTTGTTTATTACACAATCAATCCATTAGACTTCCATTGCGCTTTGTTCCTTTACAAGTACTGATGAAAATGATTGGACAGACATTGCCTGACATGGTTAATACCGTACATGTTGCAGTCCCACTCACACCAAATATCACAATGTAATTATCTGTCGGCAAAAGAAACATATTGTTTTCAACTTTTTTTCTTTATTGTATCGTTCTTTAAGTTATTTAGACACTATCTAAAATAACTAAGGTGCTTGTGGCATGATGGAAGCCCTGCTGTAAATAGTGTGTGTGTGGGCATGTAAGGTTGACAGGGATGGGGTTAAGTCTGTCCCTGCCAGCAATCACAGGTGTGGCCATTCCACAGTTAGGTAATTGATGCTAATTGGGGAGTGGCAACATGTATAAAAGCAAGGAGAAATCCTTTGTTTGGGAGTGGTATTTGAAGGAAAGCCAGTGAAGGCGTAGCTCAGCCTGGCTCAGTTTTGTGTTTGACTCTTTATTTTGGCCCCCGTGTCGTATTTGTTTGTTTATTGTTGTTTTGTCCCCCTGTGGGATTAATAAACAAGCGCTTTAGCGCTTGAACTGCATCGTTCCAGCTTCTGAGTCTCCTTTCTGCCGATAACAGCTTGGGTCATGACGCTACCCTATCACAGAGCTACATCCAGTTAATCATACAAGTTATAGGGGGCTCCCGAGTGGTGCATCCAGTAAAGGCGCTCCGCACGGAGTGCAGGATGTGCCCTATAGCCTGGAGATCGCAGGTTCGAATCCAGGCTATGTCACAGCCGACCGTGACCGGAGTTCCTAGGGGCGGCGACAATTGGCTGAGCTGCCCAGGTAGGGAGGGCTTAGGTCGGCAGGGGAATCCACAGTTCACCGCGCACCAGTGACCCCTGTGGCCGATAGGGCCTGTGGCATTACTGTGGATCCAAGAGTGCGAAAATGACTGCTTGGCAGGAGCACGCCGGAGGACGCTGGTTCCAGCCGCCGCTTCCGAAGTCGGCGGGAGGTTATGAAAGGTGAGCCGAGGATGCAGATAATAATTGGGCATACAAAATTGGGGAGAAAACTGGGGTAAAAAATTGGCGACGACTAAATTTAAAAGAAAAAAAAAGTTATGTCCTGGAAAATGTGACAAGTTTCCCACTTGGTACCGCCTGTGCGTAATATTCACTCAGGTATGGCAAGCCGTTTTAACATTTAATCCTCAATTTCTGATATCAGCAATTCTATTACAGATATCAGTAATGTTGTGAAATCCAGAACAGAATTGTTGATCTCAAAAATAGAATTGAGGATTGAAAAAAATGGAGGATTGTTAAAACAGCTTGCCATAGGCTCCTGGCTCCCAGACTTTAATTGTAACCACTGGGACAACCAGCCTCTTAGTAAGTTCTCAGCAATGAAAAGATATAGCCATAGCTTGTCATTTTTATTTTTATTTGTTAAAGTAGCAGAATTAATTCAAGAAGCATTTAAGGAGAGAGATCAAATGTCTCATGGATAAAAAGGAACTTTAAAATTCTGTGTTAGTTTATTCTCAGAAGATTATCGTTGCAAATTTAAAATGAAAATTCACTTTCCAATTAGCAAGTAACCACATTCTGTTTTGGTCCACGTACAGAGTTGTTCTTTTTTTCTTTTTGTAGGCCATTATTTTCTTTTTACAGTAATAGTGCTGCACAGGTTACAGCAAATTGATTCTATCAGTAAAGGATAAGAGCTGCAGTGAACCCCATGACACTAATAAATAAAGGAGCTATCACTAAACTGGCAAGTCTTTCTTGACTCTGCTGCTCAGAGAGAAACTCTTTCATTCCAGATGCCATTGATTTTAATATCAAAAGGGAATAAAAGCTACTTTATCCAATTTGTCAAAGGCCTGTACGTTCTGTACAATCAGATGGATCATTAAAGGCTCAGAAGAAAGCTACACATTTGATGAAGCAAGTCGAACCGCTGCAAGTGTCATATAATCAGGTTGTTCAAATAAACCATAGTCAGACGGGGAAGGTTGGTTACCAGTGTTGCCAAATCTGATGAGAAAAAAACGGCACTGCCTTTCAAATCATGCTCAAAACAAGCGAACCCATGTTAGAGTATGGGTGTTTATGCAAATTACAACCCGCGACTCAAAAAACAAGCCCAGTCCCGCTTATTATAAGCGGACTTGGCAACTGTGAAGGTTAGCTCAGCCGCCAGTTTCAATTGGACAGCAACGATCCGAGGAGGCTCGTGCCGTCAGAGATTCTCTCCATTCTTTTAAGTTGTGTTGGACAAATAAAACACAATCGATACGTTCATTTGCAATTTTATTTGGTCAGTTCTGAGAGGGCATCAACAACTTGTTGGATGTTGTTTTGCTGTTTTGGGCGATCGAGCTGGCTCATGACATCCAGTTCACAAACTATATTTATTAATGTGGAAGGCAGACACAGTTTGTCTTTGGACATAGCTGGAATCAAAAAATGACAGGAATTAATTCAATTAGACATTTAAGCAGTGCACTTGCTCTTCGTGTTTAACTTTAGCGTAGTTTTTACAGCAAGGGTATTCTCAAACAGCTGCTTTAATACTATAACAAGGGCATAACACAGTTCATGGTAAGTGGTTTTATACAGAACTGTAAACCCTCAAGAGATATACAACATGACAGACCAGACACAGCAAAAATTAATAATAAAAAAAGCCGCCCGCATTATCATTAAGGTGAACTACTCCACTGCTAACCATAAAATCACCCATCAGCCACTACTTTCTGCCGTCTTGGAATCCACAGTAACAACTGACCTGCTGGGTGTGGATTTTCACGTGTGTTTCCTCATTTTACACGAGTAAATGAAATTTACCCTATCCCCATAGAGTTTGTATAATTTTTGGTGGTGCCCAGCATGGGTCAGAGTCCCGCCCCCTATACTTGCAGTTCCATAAAAAAAATAAATAAATAAATAATGTACGGATGGATTGGAAACAGTAAAATGTTGAACAGTTTCAATTTATTACTACATAAAACCCCTAAAACAAACACTTATTGTGGTTGTACTTAACTTAGACTACCTATTGTGTTTTATATAGTATATATTATTGATTATGTACAACATACCGAGTTGGAGTACATTGTCCTATAAAATGGTATATTAGAGGATAAACGACAAAGCTCTACTGAATACAGTTAACAATCAAGTGCTGATGGGTTCATAACCCACAAAAGCAAATACTTCCTAAAATTTAAATAAAAAAAGTACCCCCTACTTTTGCGATGTTCTAATTGTTTCCAGGTAAACTGACAACATTCTCTATGTTGCTGCTCTGGCTGCCCAAACACTGCGTATAAACTTTAAATGATTAAACCAGAATTTATTTTCAAAAGAGCAAGGAGTGTAAACAATACTTGAGAGTCGTTTTAAAGTCACAACACGGGCAGAAAACGAAATAAATGATACACAATAGGGCCTCAAAATAGTAATCGCTTAATTGGGCACACAAGTAAATATCGATGATTGTACCGCCCACATACATTTTCGCTCCATTCCTCTCCCCGCGAGGTTATTATTTTAATGTAATTGCTGTTAGCGTGTGAACAACAATTGAATGCGAGTGCTAATTACGCCTTGGTAGCGTCAGAAATTGTCTCACATAGGAAACCAGTTTTTTTAAAAATTATTATTATTTTAAAATCAGAAATACAGGCATGTTGATTTGCTGTAGTTTATTTTGGTGCCCGCAGCAGCACCCGGCAGCTTCCGTCTAAACTACAGGATGAATCATGCACCCAGAATATAACTGCAAATGTCTGTGCTGAATAGTACCCCAAAACCTTCCACGAAGACGTGCCTCGTACCAGCCTCCGGGGGAAAAAAGTTACTGGCACCGCACACCAGCAGCTACAGTTATACAAATGTGTAACAATATGCAACTTTCGAACCCCTCTGGGGCCCTCTCAGTGCGTGGGCCCGTGTGCAGTAGCACGCACCTGCTGTACCTGCTATTGCTCCACCACTGGTACTTACCACAATATGCATACCCCGCGATAGGTCAACCTGATCGTTACTCCAAAATTGCATTTAACATCACTGATCGTATATATCGTTATTGAATATTGTTAAATATTCATTATGTAACAGCTCATTTTGAAACTCCAAAGAAGCGCAAACTATGTAGTCAGTTTTCTTCAATGTGCACATTTTATTTACAGGCTGTTTGCCAGGAATACAAGCCTGTCATCCTGCTCTGGATTCAAGGCGATGTGCTTTTTTTTTTTTTTTTACACGAACACACAGAGGGGCGTGTACTTACAAAGCATTTTCAAAAGTGATTCGCTGGTAGGATGGGACCAGCAAATCAGATGCTAGTTAACACGAGCAGGAGAAGAAGAGCACGCCCACTGCTTGTCTGGCATAAATACTGTAAATAGCAACGCAGGGCGTTCAGTGCATTTCCCTTTATAAACTTAAATAATGTTATTAATTATGCTGCTACAAAATATAATTATTGAATTGGTTATCCAGTATTTTTATCGATGTATATAATGAGGAATGGAATCGACCTAAAAATCGATTTTTGATATATATATATATATATATATATAATTATTTTTAAAGACTAGAAAATAATCAAGTGTAGTCTGAAGTGTTAAACACAATCACACCAAAAAACTACCTGCCGAATTGAGGTTGCGTCATTTTTTTTCCCCTCAGGCACTCATATGGACGCCTTTCAAATGAAACCGGATCAGGGCCTCATTTTTTTTTTCAAGCTTTTTTTCACGCCATGTCATGTCTTCTTTAAAAATGAGGCCCTCAGTCACAAGCAACAGCTCCCAAAAGCTAAGCACACCCCCCAAGCTGACGCTTAGTGTACATCTGTGAATAGAAATACTGTTAACGTCAAAATGTATGTTTAGCATAAGCTCAAACATTGATAGAGAGAGGCCCACGCTCCTGAATATTGGTGGAGCACGGGCACCACAGGCCCATGTAACTCGCTGCCTATGCCTTTCACTCCCTTTGGCCGTTTATTTTCGCCACAAACCTGCTTTACACAGTAATTCTCCCAAACGCACGCATCGCCGTTTCACGTGTAAATTGACCCACATGGAAACCCCATGAAAGACACAACAGCTAATAACAGATATCAGGCTTAAAGAGCATGGAACGCAAGAGAGAACAAGTGGGTCTTGAGAGTTGATTTAAAGCGAGTGACGGTGGGAGCATCACGCACCAAAGCTGGGAGAGAGTTCCAAAGAGGTGGAGCGTTCTCCAAGTGTGGTGCACTTTTGCTTGGGGATAACTAGCAGGCCAAAGTCGAAGGACCTCAGCTTGCGGGCAGGGACATAGCGGATCAGCAGGTTAAGGTGGTAATCAGGACCTGTGTGATGAAGGGCATTGTAAGTGAGCAAAAGAATTTTGAAAGTAATCCTGAACTTTACAGGTACAGGTAGCCAGTGTAGCGGGGCAAGACGGGGAGTGATGAGTTCACATTTTTTACATCTGGTAAGGATGTTAGCAATAAATGAATATCGTGCCTAATTAACTATAATATTATTAAAAGCACTGTGGACTACCTGCAAACGTGTGTTGTTCCATCTGACCTTGGATATAAGCTAAGAAGTTGTGTGCTATACAAACATCCACTTCTACTCAGTCACTGTTCTGCTGGACTAGAGGAGCAATGCATTGGTTTTTACATAGGAGAACAATTTGAATAGCTTTAATAGAACCTGTAATCCAAGCCATAGCTTCTTCTTGACCCAATAAAAACGAGCTGATTATTAATCTCTCCCTGAAATCTGAAAAGCTGCTTAGTTGTAGTTTACTTGTGTAATCATGAAAAATAGAATCACCAGATTGAACTTGTCTTTTTTAGATAACAGGTGTTTACAGGGTCTTGAGTTTCTTGAAGTTAAATAATGCTTTTGAGGAGACAGCAAGGTTTAGTTTGGTAAAGCTAAGGATTTAAGAGCCTGGAGATTCATTTGTTTTAATACCCTCAGTGTCAACTCTTGAGGCACCTCCCAACCCCCTAGCATTATGGAATAGATACATTCTTTAATAATAATGAACCGTTTTAAGTTTACAGTATATCACAAAATATATTTGTACTGAACTGACACTAATAGTAAAAATATGTATTTTACAGAATGCAGTAATCTTCTTTTTGAAAATGGTCTGTAACAACATATATTAAACATGTCTCAAAAGTATAAGATGTATTTGTTATATTTCAGTAGCATGGCTAATAATCAAAGCGTTCAAACAAAAACATGTGAGAACATATTGAAGCAACAAAAGCAAAACTCTTTTCACTGCTTTCACTAGATATAGCTGTCCACTGCTTGTAATGACTAGTTACTATAAATGCAGTGTATTCCCATCTGTTTTTATCCCGTTATTGTTGTATGTGATACAGATTGAGGCAGATCTTTATACGAGTAGCTAGTTCTGCTGGAACTCCTTTCAGCTGTGTGGTGTGAGAACCCAGGATATTGCTTGCAGGATGTGGATGTTTACAACATTGTCCTTTATTTGCTGATGATACTAGTTTTGATTGACATGCCTTTGCAATACACAATTTTAAATCCATACATGCCAACATCAGTATGTCTTTTAATTTGATTGTAAACCACGTATGAGGATTTGTCAAAATACCATTACATCCTCTCCTGTTACAGAACTACAGACGTCTCTAAAGTTAAAAAAAAAACATGTTTTATGTTTAACAGTAGTTCCTGAGTACAGTCTTCATTTTTGTGATTGATCTGTGAATACGTCTTGTGAAGATTGTCTCTTACTGTTATTGCGTTGCACACAGTTTGAACAGCCCCTATGGCACAAGGTGGCGACTTACAACAGTAAGAGACACCCTGTACATGCCGCATTAACTTACAAAGTAATCACATTATGTTCCAGACACCAGTACCTAGCCAAATATGCTAAATAATAGGTTCAAGAGGTGAAACACCTTGGTACAGAACTTTCTCAGGTCACAAGTGAAATGTGCTTTGAGGCCTTTAGTTCACATTTGTGGACAAAACCACCACACAGTTGCTTTAGAGAGACTTGGTGCTTATCGTCATGTGTTCATGTCACGATTGAGGTGCGCTCGCAGAGCTACAAGAGGGGGCCTTGGCGTTGTGCCTTATTGTAGCCAGTGCATGACTTTGTGAACATCACTAAATTCACATATAACAAGTTGCATTAACATGTGGAGGAACTCAGTCCATCTTTTTTACAAGGCACACCTCTTGTAAACTGCCATTGTGTTCTATAGAGAATACTATAATTAGGGCTTGAAGTTTTCGGTTTTAACTGATAATGACCGAAAAAACACCCCCGAAGACCTATTTAAGATTTTTTTTAATGCATTTTTTTAAACCGATAAATGTCGGTTTGGCAACATATTTTAAATAATGTCAATCATGCAGGACTGTCTTTCTACATAAAGAAAACGCCTTTCAGAAGGCAGGCAGTGTGCAGAGACGTCAATCATCAATCATCAATTTTGTGCACTATGTGATACGCGTAATTTGCATCAATGGGTCATTTACTTAGTAAAGGGCTTAGCGACCATGAACCCATCCAAACAAACATGAAGCATGGCGTCGCCAGTTCGGTTTTTGGCATTACACTTTTCTTCAGTGATGAAATGAAAAAGTTATTGTAAATATAAAACTGCTGTACAGTTATGCTTCTACTCATGCATATTAAAGTTTTTCTTGTGTACAACCACTGCCTATTATTATTATTATTATTATTATTATTATTATTATTATTATTATTATTATTAACATCATTATTATATTTTTACATAAATATCAAACCTTCATTAGAGTACCATGATGAATGTTTAATCGTAGGAAAAAATGTAAATCACTTCTTCCATGTTGAGATTAATTACTACAGTACACTATAGTCATACGATGGGGTGGGCAGAAAAAAATACATGAACTGTGTCAATAGTGTGATAGATATGCGGGCAGTAATGGGAATACAATGAAATCTGTTACTTCTCACAATTCTCAAATTCAAAATGCAAGCAGATTTCTAAATATCCGCAATCCTAATGTAGGCATCCTCACTTCAACACAGTAAGTAAATGTTTGTATATGTATTAGTGAAATGTACAGTACTGTGCAAAACAGGTGTGAAAAAATGCTGTAAAGTAAGAATACTTTCAAAAATAGACATGTTAATAGATTATATTTATCAATTAACTAAATGCAAAGTGAGTGAACAGAAGAAAAATCTAAATCAAATCCATATTTGGTGTGACCACCCTTTGCCTTCAAAACAGCATCAATTCTTCTAGGTACACTTGCACAAAGTCAAGGATTTTGTAGGCATATAGTCAGGTGTATGATTAAACAATTATACCAAACAGGTGCTAATGATCATCAATTCAATATGTAGGTTGAAACACAATCATTAACTGAAACAGAAACAGCTGTGTAGGAGGAATAAAACTGGGTGAGGAACAGCCAAACTCAGCTAACAAGGTGAGGTTGCTGAAGACAGTTTACTGTCAAAAGTCATACACCATGGCAAGACTGAGCACAGCAACAAGACACAAGGTAGTTATACTGCATCAGCAAGGTCTCTCCCAGGCAGAAATTTCAAGGCAGACAGGGGTTTCCAGATGTGCTGTCCAAGCTCTTTTGAAGAAGCACAAAGAAACGGGCAACGTTGAGGACCGTAGACGCAGTGGTCGGCCAAGGAAACTTACTGCAGCAGATGAAAGACACATCATGCTAACTTCCCTTCGCAATCGGAAGATGTCCTGCAGTGCCATCAGCTCAGAATTGGCCGAAAACAGTGGGACCCTGGTACACCCATCTACTGTCCGGAGAAGTCTGGTCAGAAGTGGCCCTCATGGAAGACTTGCGGCCAAAAAGCCATACCTCCGACGTGGAAACAAGGCCAAGCGACTCAACTATGCACGAAAACACAGGAACTGGGGTGCAAAAAAATGGCAGCAGGTGCTCTGGACTGATGAGTCAAAATTTGAAATATTTGGCTGTAGCAGAAGGCAGTTTGTTCAGCCGAAGGGCTGGAGAGCGGTACACCTAATGAGTGTCTGCAGGCAACAGTGAAGCATGGTGGAGGTTCCTTGCAAGTTTGGGGCTGCATTTCTGCAAATGGAGTTGGGGATTTGGTCAGAATTAATGGTCTCCTCAATGCTGAGAAGTACAGGCAGATACTTATCCATCATGCAATACCATCAGGGAGGCATCTGATTGGCCCCAAATATATTCTGCAGCATGACAACGACCCCAAACATACAGCGAAAGTCATTAAGAACTATCTTCAGCGTAAAGAAGAACAAGGAGTCCTGGAAGTGATGGTATGGCCCCCACAGAGCCCTGATCTCAACATCATCGAGTCTGTCTGTCGGATTACATGAAGAGAGAGAAGCAACTGAGGCTGCCTAAATCCACAGAAGAACTGTGGTTAGTTCTCCAAGATGTTTGGGCCAACCTACCTGCCGAGTTCCTTCAAAAACTGTGTGCAAGTGTACCTAGAAGAATTGATGCTGTTTTGAAGGCAAAGGGTGGTCACACCAAATATTGATTTGATGTAGATTTCTGTTCACTCACTTTGCATTTTGTTAATTGATAAATATAAACTATTAACATGTCTATTTTTGAAAGCATTCTTACTTTACAGCATTTTTTCACACCTGCCTAAAACTTTTGCACAGTACTGTACATTCAATGTATTATCGAAACTGAAAATGTATGTGTTTTGAGTGGTGTTTTTTTTAATAACCGAAAATAATCGATTTTGCCAAATAATGATAAAAACCGATTACCCCCCCACCCGAACTGAACAATAAATAAAACCTGAAAAATTCAAGCCCTAAGTATAATCAATGTTTATAGCACTGCACACCTCATATATAACATAATATAACATACAGTACAAAGCACACAGACATTATCCTAAAATCTGTTATAAGAATAATATGCAAATAATTAACTGACTGCAATTAAATGCTTAAAAGTCAACTGAAAATGCAACATTTGTTTGGCTTGTAATCAATTTATTCAACATAATTATCAAATTGGTGCCATCCTCTGCACTTAAGCATAATAAAACATAGCTTGCAAAATTAAGGAAATTTATGGCACAAGTACAACTAATTCATTTCGAGGTGGCTGTTTACTGTGAAGCCAGACTTGCAGACTCAAAATATCGTTCTTTTTGTTAGTATGTTAGTTGTAGTACAGGGAAACAGGAGAAAGGTTTTTAAGTGGCTTATTATCCCCAGCTGGGGATGCATATATTATATATAGAGAGAGAATACTGCTTGGTTAGGACATTCTTTAGCATCATATCCTGGAGGTATCAGTGCCTGTCTTTGCATACGTAAATGTCACACTTACATTTTTATGCATTTTTATTGCTTTAACTTTTTGTTTTCTATTTTTTGTATAGTTAGGGGTATTTTTTTGTTTTATTATTATTTGGCAAAATCACTCAAACACATCAATTTTCAATTTCTAAAATAAATTGCTATACAAAGGTTAACTTACTGTGCTGAAGTGAGGATGTCCACATTTAGGATTCAGGCAATGTACAGCTATAGCCAAAGGTTTTGCATCACTATACAGAATTAAGTAATTTTGCTTCATAAAGTCGAATGAAACCTGCTGAATAATATTATGTTAACATATTGAATTACATACTGGTTTGTAGTTTTCCATATACTGGTACTTAACAAAAATAGAAAAATGTGACATTTTGAAATCTAACATGAAATACTGTACTATTATGGCTTTTGGTAGACTTTTGCGATTTTATTATTTTATATATATTTTTTTACATGATGTTAAATAAAAGATTATGTTTATATATAGATCATAGCTGTAGAACTCGGGATGCATTTTGAATCCGAGAATTGTGAGAAGTAACATATTATTGCCTGCATAACTATCTAGGCACTCTAACAAGTGTATTCTATTAGGTCAACAAAAATAGATGATTGGTCAATAGCAATGTCTTTTCACACTGCCTGCCCGCCTTCTGAAAGCCATTGTAGAAAGAGAGTAGTGCATGATTGACTTTATTTAAAATATATTGCCAAAACCCATGTTTATCAGTTTAAAAAAAATACAAACTGAATTTTCTAAATAGATCTTCAGGAGTGTTTTGTTTTTTTAAGCGATAGTGCCCGTCGATGAAGGCTGTGTGGTGATTGACCGCGACTGGAGCTATGCCTCTCGAGACGATTTTTCTCATTATTTTCTTTAAAAAACACTTTAAAACCTATATTTAATAATAATACTACTACTACGGCTACGACTACGACTACTACTACTACTACTAATAATAATAATAATAATAATAATAATAATAATAATAATAATAATATTTACCTTCAACTTGTAATTGTTCGTTAGGTACCCGCCCTGGATAAGGGCGTCTGCTAAGAAATAAATAATAAATAATAATAATAAAAAATAATAATACCCTACCACTGAGAAAAGTTTAAGGAAAATAGTCCCAACAATTTTTATAAAGGATCACATACATAATTTGAGAACAAAAAAAAAAGTACTTTATTAAATAAATAACTTTTTTTACTTGTCAGAGTTTGCTTATAGTTTGTCTGAACAGTGCCAGATACTGAACTGTCCAAGTTTGTTGTTGTTGAAAGATGCTGTCGAGTTTCAGTCGAGCTGACAGGCTGTTATTGCCAGTTCCGGGTACAGGATCGGTTGCTTTCATCAGTCCAAAGTATTGATTGGCTGAGTTTGGTGGATAATAAAATTAATTTGGACCGATTGTGTCTTTGTTTAACATTTACTAGAGGGGCGTGATAATACCGATATACTGGCATTTTGCGATACCGATATTTTTGGTTTAACTGATTCTTGAAAAATGTCGGCTATTGTCTCGCGAGATTATTACTTCCCGCGAGAACTCGTAATGTGAGCAGTGCTAATACAAAAGAAAATATGGCACAAGCACACAAAGATTTTGAGCTGCTTAAATTCTGCAAAGCAAAGTCACATGTGGGGAATCATTTCCTAATAACAAAATCTAAAAGCATGGCTGTATAGCATCAAACATTGTGGTATGTTGTTTATGCAAGGCTGAAGTAAGATATGCTGACGGTACCACCAACCTTGCAGTCCTATGTTTTAAAGTACCAGAACACCAATTAAACTATTGATTTTTCTATTCCTTTCACACAAACGCTCAGTTCTTTTTTTATTTGTCACCAATTTAAGAACTGTATCAGCGCAATTTTAATTGTTTTTACATTTATTTTTTAAGACTACCTGCCGACAGGACAATGTAATTTTACACTATACTCATATCACAGATTTAAAAAAAAACCAGCGTTTCTGGCACTGGTAAGCTGTGAGAAAAAAAACAAGCAAAGCAGATACATAAATAAATAGTTTATAACATGACTTACCAATATTTTGTTTTTATTTTAAATAAATGTGTAGCACTTATTTATGCTTTTGTAATATATATTAAATCTTAAAAGCAAGGTCAGTCGTTTATTCCAAACCCAGGTCTCTGCTCTGACCGATCTATTAAGCAGCTTTTTAAACCTGTGTTTATGGCTACAGTCATAAACACGGGTTTAGGATGCACTTTTCAAAAACATGTTTGATATACAATGAAAATAAAATATTATTTATAATAAAACATTTAAAATTGCATTTAAAATACATGTTTTAAAGAATTTTAAATGTCTTTCAAACCAGCACTGTTTTTCTATTTTTCAAATTGGGAGTACATACACATACTTCCCAGGATCCAACAAAAATTAGTTGCTGGGCATTTCATATGAGAGTTTAATTTGTCATATTACATTCTAATACTTTAAATTCCCTAAAAAATGACAAAAAGTACAGTTTATATATGTAGATTTATTTTGGTATTAAAAAATCAACATTGGCATCATTCAGCGTTGAATACTAATATGTATCTCAATACATATCACAATCTACTGTCTTCAGTATTGCAATATATTGTAATACAGATCCTAAGTCCCAATACCCACCCCTATTATTTACTGTCCAATAGATGTGAACTAAGCTTAAAAATACCAAATGTGTATAGCTGTAGACTCGGAGCCTCAAGAGCTCTGCTCTCAGCTGTAGAAGCTCCAAGACTGCAGCTATACTCCTTTCAATACAGCAAGTCAAAATGAAAAAGCCAGCACTTGTGCGGATGGATTTTAAATTTGATTCACAGGTGATGCTTGACATTCCAGCGGGCATCTACTGTGTATTAATGCCCGCTATAACGGAAAGCTGATTGGCTGTTGATACTGAATCGTTTTCTAATCTCGTTTACAACCGAAATCTTCAAGCTCTGCTTATTTTTAAAGGACCGCTTTTACAATTGTGATACAACTTGGTTACAGTTCTTAATACATGTTTTGGAGAGTATCAGCCCCTGTACAGTGTGTAATCGATAGAAGTGGTGAGGGATGGACAGTTACTATCTTATATGTTTGTTTAGGCTTTTGTATTTTTTTTTTTAAATGCATGCTTTTTTTAAGCCAAATGTAGGAAAAGTTTAATTTCACCCCATGATACCGATACACTTGAGAACAACTGGACGAATGTGCTTTTATTTATTTACATATATTTGTGATCTAACCACTGACAGTGGAGGACAGAGCAGCCAGGTCAAGTAAATATTCCATCCTTTTGTTCTCATTGACATTGACAGCATTGTACTTGAACCCTGCTGTTTTATATCAATAGTGCTTATAAATGTAATAGCGTATCTCAAACATGCTTCTAAAGGTGAGTGAAAGGTATTAATATATCTATTTTTGTCAAGTGAGATATTAAACCCAGGGGTTAAACGATTTTTAATGAGATTCCTTGTCCTGGAGGAATAGTTAAATTGACATTTGCTTTGTTAACATCATTTTACAAATTATGATTTCTAGAAGTACTAAAGTAATTTACACAAGAATGCCTTTGTAGTAATAAATTACATTTCAGCCATGTCAACATAGAGACATAACTTGAAACTTAAATGTCACAGTGTTATTAGGTTATTATGGATTGAGACAGATTTTATAGTTGAAAGTATAAATGCTTAAATTACATGCCACTTGCAATGATTTTAATAGAAAGCATGACACTGTGAAATGACAAGTCTCTCAATATTTTTTTTCACATATTTTACGGTTTAATTTAGTCGTACTTCATTTGTGAGTTGCTACAAGATGCTTTTTGTAAAGACAGGGAAATTATATAATTCTCTTAGATGGCTAATGCCAACAAAAACAGATTCTTGAGATATGTTACCATGAATTCACCCATCCATTGTGCCATTTTTTTTATTAGGTACAGCTAGGATTGGCATTAAAAGGAGTTACAAGCAGAATACAGTATGTGTTATAGTGTTTTGCTTCTTGTATTGAGCTATTAGGAGATAGGAATCTCAAGGAAGTGTACACCCATAATAGCCGGTCAGCCTTAGACTTCAAATGAACGGTCTCTGTGAAGTTCTTGTGGCTTAGACATTTATTTATTTATTTTAATAAATGATCCCATTTACAATGCCTAGTTTTGTTTTGCAAACCAAATTTTAAACACGATAAAGTCTACTTATTGCAAGACAAAGGGGGGTGTTTTAATGATCCAAAGTGTCAGATCTTAATAAAACCATCCTAAAATTGTATTAACCTGATATTTTGAATACCAAATTTAAATTGAAGTTAATTATGTTTAGTGGTGGACACAGTGTACGTAATCTTGGCATGCTTTTACTTTCAGAATGGTAACCACTAAGAGGGGGGGGGGGGGGCAAAGCAAGGGCCAACCGCTGTGAATTGCCTTTGAGAAGGAATTGTAGCTAAATATCTTATGAACATGGAGTTGAATCTGTTTGCACAGTGGCAACGGTGATGATTAAGTCAGAGAGTAATAAACCAACTAATCTGTTATAATAACACCTTCAGCGTTTCGTGATACAGAATGACATGAATTTGAACATTTGGATGCTGGCAGAAAAAAAAAGAGTATTTGGTAATAATTTCGTTTAACCCTTTTGTACATCAGGAATGTGATGTAAAAAGATCTCAACAGCTGTGTGATTTATTTTTATAGGTGACTGCAACTTTGATGAATCATACACGACTTGCGGATATAGCCAAGCCAAAGATGATGACCTTGACTGGGAGCAAGTGAACACCAAGATGAAACCATCCTCAGATCCCTGGATGCCATCAGGTTTGTTGATTCATTCATTTCTATTTCCCTCTGCAGTTCAGATTAAATTTGACCCCACTGTCTTAAAATCCCTAAAACTGTTTCAGTCCGGACAATCTTGCGTTAAATAACCACCTTTATTATAATACAAAATCTTATAGATTTCCCAAAACATTGAGCCCAAACAACGGTTGAAGACAAATAGAGTGAAAATGGTTGGAGCACAGCCTCATCCTTCAGAGCATCTTGGTGCCGCCTGCTAAAAAACAAACAATAAAATCTATGTGACGTGTTCATCCTGGTGAACAAAACTTATTAGGCAGAGGAGCATCGTATACTGGTGGTGGGTGGGGGGAGGAGGTGGTAATTCGAAAACACGGCAAGACTTGCCAGTAATTGATGGGAACTTGCCGGTAATTGGCTTGTAGTTTGACCAATGAATGTACTAGGCATTTGTATTAATGATACTATAAATTTCCTGCATGAAAGCCTTGCAAGCTTTATAGAATTAAATTTTAAAAACACAACTGGGTCTTGTCAGTTGATCAAAGGCATTATCAGGTACTATAACAGTGTGCTACTGTACTAGAACCACAGGGCAATATTTTTTCTGCTCATGGTTCTGAAATGGTTTCTCCAAGGTAATAAGTATTATAAAGGTTATCCCAATTTTTAGGGTGGGTGGTTTTTCAACCCTGGTCTTCAAGTACTCCCAACAGGCCCGGTTTTTGTTTCAACCAAATATTTGGTTTTAACATGCATTGTTTTCCAGTGCACTTACAGTCAGACTCTGAGACTTGCTCTAGTGTCCCGGTTCATAATTTGTTATCACTGTTACCTCTATAAATCCCCCCCATCCCTGAGTAAGTACTGCGGTGCCACACCACACCACTGCTGTTCCTCCGAGGGAGTGTTTAAAGTGTTTTGTAGGCACTTCTGTATTGTATACAAAAATGGTCACGTAATTTATTATAATTTATTATGCTGTTTTGAAAGTTTTAGCATGGCTGTTACAGCTTATTGAAACACATCTATCTTTATTGTATCTGACAGTGCATTGTTTTCATGACTCTCTCGTTTGCTCGTTTTATCGAAATGCTGTTCAGTTTTTTTCCACTTAACAAAGCCCTGTTCGTAAATGTCATTGATTTACATTTTATTTTATTTAAAATGATGACTTAATGAATGCTGTTGTAAAAGATTCATGTCAGCAGTTCCTGGGTTTGAAACAATCAAAAAATACTTTTACATGTTACTAAAGGCAATGGTTATTGTATAGTTCTTGAATCTGGCACGGAATCACAACATGTTCTATCAGTTTAATGCAATGCTGGCAGCTCAGTAGCAGAATTAATTACAAAGACATTACTAATTTCAAGCAGTTTGCACCAGTAAACTCATTGTATGCTGTTAGCAGCTCAGAAAAATTACCTGACAAAGTAGAAAGAATACAATGTTTACCTTTCTAATGGAATTGATTAATGTCAGTACACAAAGGCCACCAGAGGTTAGATGGGGGTTAAACTAAACATTTTGATGTATACATTCAGATCTTTGTTTGTTTGATTTATGTATTGAAAGAACCTGTGTGCGACAAACATTTATATTTATATTCTCCCCAGAGACTTAAGTTTGTTATATTCCCAGGCAATCCTAACATTTCCTTCATATTTACTTATTCATGTGTAAACTCATTACTTAAAGGAGTATCAAGGATGAAAAAGAAGGAACAGCATTATATTAAACTGATGGATGGAGTGCCCCTATTTTCACAGTCAATTAGAAACCTCAGAAATCCCATCCACCAATCAGGATGCTCCATTTTAGGGCACTACCACATGGTAGATGGCCATGAAACATTTAGAATGTCTACCTTAAAAACTAAACAGATGGAAAGAAAAACGTTGAAAAGGTAAAATAGCAATACAGGTACTATAACACTTTTTTAAATCTCAAAGAATCCATGGTTATCGGGCCCTACCTTGGTCGATGAGCTGGTCTGTGGAGTAATGCCTGCGGCAATTACCGGACGGTATACCCTCTAACCAGAGTTTTATTGATTAATTGATTTAAATTATTAATTGGAAAATCTACACATAAACCATATCCATAACCAAGCCCTGTATGCAGATAAAACTCATGAGTGAAAATCCATGAGCGACACGATTACATTTGCAGGTCCCAGGACCTTAAGAAGATAAACATACTAAATCATTAGTAATGTGACTATCAGATGTGTATGTAACCTGAGTAGTTAGTTATTATTATTCTTATCTGAGTTTTCTGAGTGATCTGTGTGTTTTGCAATGGTTTTATATACTATATATTTTTTTTTTAATTGTATTGTAATAAATAATAAAATATTATGTGATGAGGGGGCTCCCAAGTGACGCATCCAGTAAAATGGAGTGCAGGATGCGCTCTATAGTCTGGACGTCGCGAGTTCGAGTCCAGGCTATTCCTATGCCGACTGAGGACGGGAGCTTCCAGGGGCAGCGTCAATTGGCCGGCGCCCAGGGGAGGGATGGTTAGTTCAGCCAGGGTGTCCTCAGCTCACAGCGCACCAGCGACCCCTGTAGTCTGGCCGGGTGCCTGCAGGCTTGCCTGTAAGCTGCCCGAGAGCTGCGTTGTCCTCTGACGCTGTAGCTCTTGGGTGGCTGCATGGTGAGTCCGCAGTGTGAAAAAAAAGGGCAGCTTCAGAGGGCAGCGTGTGTTCGTCTTCGCCCTCCCAAGTCAGCGCAGGGGTGGTAGCGGTGATATAATAAAATAATCAGAGAAAAGTACCAGTAGGGCATAAGTACTAAACAGTACTACATATTTTGGTGTGTTTTCTATACTGGACATTCTCAGGATCTAAAGGATCTTTCCTGTCTTTTAAATTGAGATGCATTTAGTGCTTGCAAGGAGCCAGCAGTTATGACTGGTTACAGTACAACAGCAGAACAGCTCCAGCAGCCTCAGTGGAAGCTGCTCAAGTATACCATTTCTTCAGTGCCTCAACTTTGCCTTAGAGGGAGCACAGTCTGCCTGTCACAGTGATATTTAGTATCATGTATACTGGGTGTGAGGTGGACACTTGTGTATTAAGAACTGGGCTGACTGCCCAAACCCATTTTGCTCCAAGACCTTTTGTTATAATAATAAGTTCCAATAATATATTGGCAAAAAAATTGCTTGGACAACAATATCCCCAGCACTAGAAATCAGTCTGTCTTTCCAAAACAAAATAATCAACCAGTATCTGTAGGTGGTTCTGAATGAGAAAAATGTTCATTTAGCAAGTGAGGAAAGTTGTTTACCTTTAATTGTTAGTATGTGAAATCACACCAGAGAACAACAAACAGAATAACAAGAGCTCATTCTGCTTTGGGTGAGCAGCTTCCAGTGTCTGATCTCTCAATCATAGCAATGCTTGGAAGCATGTTTCCTACTTTAAGCCCATAAAACTAATAATCTACTCTTAATGCTCAAACAGTGTTAGACTGAAAAAAGAACAACAGATCTACTTCCACAGCACCATCAGTGAGTGAACCTGTATTAGTGCCAGGGATTTACTTAAACAACAGCAGAATTGAAATCATTTGCATTCATTAATCACAATTTATACAGTGCATGTCTTTGCCTAGCTATGCCAGTGCCTGGGTTCATTTAATTGTTCACTTTGACTCTGTCATTGAAATTTAAAATAAAGATGCGATTGCCTGATGTACTGGTTTTGCATATGATCTGAAATGCCTTTAGCAGTGTTCATTTGTAAACTAGATAGCGGTAGTCAACATTAGCCGTTCCAGTCCAGTTCTTTTGTTCCAGTGGTTAAATCTCCATCCAGGTCCTAAAGTAGTTATTTTTGTTCACTATGCCTATTAAACCTGAAGTGGAATGGTCCTCAGGGACCAGAATTGCCCAGCCATGAGATTGGTGGTATATATTGTGTGTTATTTGAAGCATTTTCTGATAAAACTATGGTCTTAAAGAGAAGATTTAATAACATTTTGTAAATAAGTAATCATTTGTCATTCCTTATTGGATTACAAATTTACTTGCTAATTTAATAGTCAATGAACACATGAGAAGTGGATGTAAATTGTTAAATGAGGTCTCAGATAGGTTACATCATACGGTCTCATCTAGTTTCTGCTGTATGTTGAGTGGGAAACAGAGATTGCAAATACCAACAATCCCTTAACAACAAGGGGGGTGTTTTTTTGCTTTTGGTCAATACAGTGTTTGAAAAGAAACACACAAGCATGCCCTTGCTATGTATACGGTCCACACAAAGAAGATGTAAAATGGACCCAGCTGCTTTAAGACAGAAATCAGCCAAGAGCCACAGTGGTACCATTGAGCATTATTCTGTACAACTGCTGCAGAAAACACAAGGTACTAGCTGGGTGCATGTTAGCGCATATTAAGGACACCAGTCGTGGCAATTAATTACAAGTCTGTGATAATATGTATTACTTGTCGGTGCTTCAGTTTCCAATATGAACCATAACAACAACAAAATAAGGCTGTTATAAGTGTCCCTGGGGAGATGGCATGATATCCATCTATGGGTGAGAAGAATAATTGGGACTAGCTTGTGAATAATGATGACTTTATTATGTTACAGGGGGTAAGGACACAGACACTGTGCAGCATTCTAAAATAAGTGGTTTGTGCTGAAACAAGAGCAATGCCCTGTTATCTAAGTATCTAAGTGTTTTCCTTGTTAACGGAGTACGAAAATGCTTATTGAGAGATATTAAGAAACATCCCTTCTTTGTTGACCTGTTAGAAACCCTAGCATTTTCAGTGGTATGAGTAACTAAAAAAAAAGGTGTAAATGAAATTTCACTCCACAGTGACAGAAACAGTGGGCACCATGAATGCAGATTATCTGTTTTTTATGACATGCAAAAGCTGGAGCGTGAATATTTAGTACTAGTCTGAACCTGTGGCATTGGTGGTCAAACATTAGGAATGGAAATGTGAATATGACTGAAAAATCCCATTCCCGCCCAGGCCTGCGTGTAGTATTTTATAAATAGACAACCTGACTCATGTCTCTTAGTTTCAGAAACAAACATTAAAACCACTGCTTTACATGGTTCTGCATATATTATTGCAGTTGGGTTTTCCTACAATAAAACAATATTAATAAGCAGAATGAAGGCACTGGTTTTATAGGCTATGATTTCCAGATTAGGCACTCCGATCTTCTTTTCTGTCTGTAATGGGTAATTGTTTACGACTGTTTGTTTTCAGGGCTTTCTTTCCTAATTATAATGTATATTAAACAACCCCCTTGTTTATCCTTGTGCCCACTGCATGCTGGTGTGATTACATTGTGCACTCATTTAGGCTTATTTAGCCACAGTGTTCGCATGGACATATGCCTGACTGACTTAACTGTCCAACTGGAAACACACTGTTTCAAACAACATACATATCATTGACATCACCAGTTGTAATACATGATCAGCAAAAACACTTGTTTTATACAGTATAGTCAATGTAGCCATGGCAGCTTCAGAGAATCTGACATTGGGTCATGTTTATTAAGTAGTGGTATAGAGTCAAGACCTATTCGAACAGTCAATTAACTAATATAGGACTTAATTGGAACAAAGAATGGACCTCGATGGCCAGAGTGCACCATTGGTATAGAGAGATATGCATTACAGTCCCCTGCATTTACTGGCATGCTAATGGTTTACATATATCTCATGTGTTTAACATGTGGGAATTAAATATAAAAGATGGCTTTTAAAAACACATCACAATAAGAATAAGGGGTTTTGGGTGAAGTAATAATTGTATTTTTGACAAAATTGTACTCTTTACCAAGCCAATTACATACTTATTATTAAATAACAAGTGGTCAGGGCAGGGGCCATTGTCCTCTCATTGATTTCTGCTGTGCTGGCATGGGTTTGAAACAAATGCTGTACATTTAAGGTTAGGAAACAACACGGTATACATTGAAGATAGAGGAGTGCTTTCTTCCTGAGGTTATATGGTTCACGTTTTTAGACAGTTTTTTAGAAAACCCAACTAATATTAACTTAAAATATTTATTTCTTTATACAGAAATTACTGTATTAGGTTTTGTGTTTTTTACAGTGAAGGAAAGGATGATATTGTGCCATGTATGTGAAAGGAAAGGGATATGTCATTATGGGAAGAAGTGAAACAATATCTTAATATTTACTAGTATAACCATTTTTTGAGTTTAGCCAGTATCACAAATAATACAGAACTATCCTTATTTCAGTAAAGTGACACTGAAAAATAGGTAGTTCATAGTATGTGCTAGCAGTATAATTTTGTTGCAGTAGTACACACTTCCTGACTCCAGAAGCCCTGGTAATGACTGGCTGCTGTGTGAGTGATTGCTCTTCTTGGCATCAGTGAACGCCTTTTTTCTTTGGCAGATGTTTTCACTTTGTGTAAAGTAGCAGACATAGTACTTCAGGAAATAAAGTGGACAGAGCAAGATGGGAAAATTCTGTACCAAGAAAGTAACTACAGTACCATTGATTTAAAATAACTGCTGGACATCCCTCTATCTGTTAACAGGGACTGTAAATATTGTGATGTCATCTAAAAAATGTATTCACATGAAAGAACAGGAAGATTTTTGACAGCCTGTGACAATTAAATATTCTCTTTAAAATAATAGCAGCAAATTCATAATTAATTTTGGTTGAATCCAATAGGAATAACACCTGAATATCTTATACTTCCTGTTAATTCATGTGGATTTCCTTGGAAACGTGGTTGTATTTCTGAAAGGAGAATCCACCCCTTAATCAAATATGTAATTATCAAATCATTAATTACCTTTTCATCCATGCCCTTTATCGTTCGTTTTGTTTGGTCCCCCTCCTCTCCTGCCTCCACCTTGCAGTATGCCTTGTCTAGGGGGAAGGTGGCTGTAGCGGAGTGTCTCACCCCTTTGTTTGTTATTTATTTATATTATGATTTATGTTTATATTACGGCGAAAGCCAATATTATTTGTTATTGCTTTATAGTTATATTTTAAAAACCTCGTGAGGATGCGTGACTGATTATTTAACTAGCTGACAGTCACACATCCTTATTGAACTCGTGCAGACTATGGCCGAGGGGTAATAATTAATTAATAGCTAGTTAACCCCCTTGGAATATAAAAGCCTGCAGCTATCTGTGCTAGGGGGGAGAGTGTACCGAGGAGAGTACGGGAGAGCGAGCAAGGAGAGAGCGAGATTCAAAACCTAAACAACTGCTAAGCGTGCTGGTTTTACCCCAGCACGATACTTATTTGTTTATTTCTATTTGTTTGGCCAACATGCCCTTTTGTTTAGTGTGTTGTTTGTTTAAATCTTTTGTTCGTTTATTATTTAATGAAACATGGAGCGCAGTAGCGCTCCAGTTTCACCACCGCCATTCATTGTTTTGGTTTCTGTTCCTGGTCTGTAACGTCACCACCCACACGCCACTCAACAACTCGGTCACAGTGGCCCTCAAGTACCACTAGTCCTGACCGCTGCCATTAGACATTCATCTAATTCATATATTTCACTCATCATAGTTTGCCAGCATAAGGACGGCTAACGAGCTCTAATGGGCGAGGTCATGGGCCAAATTCAAAAAGCAATGTAATCATTTACAGGCATGTTTATCTGTCAACTCAATAAATTGTATTCCATTGGTGTTGTCTCCTTTCTGAAATGTTCATTCCATGTTCCTTTGTAACAAATGATGTAGATCACATGTATAAGGCATGCATTCATGCATGAATTAACACTTCTCACAATCCCCTGGTGGGCAAGTGTGAACAGGCTGGCTGGTGGTTGTCAGGCCAGGAAATGCAGGACACAGAATGTGTAGTGAATGCGCTGCTGTACCGGTTTATTATAATGAACAAATAAAAAGGTTGAACAAACAGAAACACTGAACAAACAAAACGGCATGATGGCCAAACAGACTCTGTGAACTAAACCCACAACAAGTATTGTGCTGGGGGACAATTGTTATTTTTGAAAGTTCTATCGCCTCCTCTCACCCGTTCTGAACACCACTCCACTCTGAACACCTAACCCCCAGTGAGTGATTCGTGCATCTGTATATACAGCTATGCCGGGATTCAATTGGTAATTAATCATTCACTTGAATCCCAGCATGTGAACTCATTTGTGCAATCCCCGTGCCCACATACTAATACACATTTTATCTACACGTGAAGTGAAGTGCATTCCCCGTGCCTAAATACAACTATACATTTTAAATGACCCGTGCTACATAACCCGTACTCCGTGCACCAATACATACACACCACATACAACACAAAGATACGCACAGGGCTGGGGCTCCCCACCACAGCAATTAAGAAGATGTAAATGCATGCTTGAGCAACATCATTGGTTACAAATAAACATGGAATGATTATGGTAATTAAATCCACATTCATTAATAGGGCTGAATTCAAAATGAATGATTTCAGAACTCGGAGGAAGTGCATAAGATATTCAAGTGGAATTCATTATGAATTTGAAGCCATTATTTGAGTGTTATAGTATTCTCTTTTCTTAAAGATATATATATATATATATATATATATATATATATATATATATATATATATATATATATATATATATATATATATTGCTTGTTAGAAGAAAAAAAAAAGTTTTACAGAACAAGCTGGAAAAGTCCAGTTGTGTGTCTGCAGACTCCCTGGAATTTGGAAAGTAAACTTGGAACAGAAATTAGAAAGTGGAAGATATAAACAGAATGTATAGAGCATCTGCCCAAAATAGTTCTAGTTGACCTGCCATAGTAAGGCCTGTTTGTTCATTTTGTATATTTTCACATATTTTACATAACTTTTTTTTAATGCATGGTACCATACAGATTTGATTCAGAAGGGGCAATTGTATATCAGATTTCATCGCTCATTACAGCAAACAAATGACAGCATATTCTGTGAAAAATATCTGACAAATAATATAATTACTACAGTAAACCCATTTAGTTTGGTTAAATCACATTTGGTATATTTTTTTATGATATTTCTTATAGTTTGCCTGCCTGTGCCATATATGGCTTATGTTCCTGATTGTGTAATGGAGCTTGTCTGCTGTTCAATTACATTTTCTCACTTGGTTTTGTGGGAGAATTACTACTTAAAATAAACCAGAATTCAGGAGTGAAAATTAAGTTCTGCAGTCGTGATAGATGCAACTTATACTACTGTATATTAATTAAAATATAAATTTAAACTTGAGCAGCATGTTTTTTTTGATGTGTCAAATGCCTGCTTCATAGTACATGCAAACAAGATAACACCTTACACTCGCTTACCCTTTATATTATATTTTAATGGAAATTTCACTCAATACAATCCATAAAATTGGATTGCTCAAGATCAGGCGTAAGAGTGAAATGCTTTACATGGCAGCAATACAAAATACTGTAACTGAAGCTCTCCTTTAGGGCATCATTTGTTGCAAGGCCACTTACAATAAATCTTAATGCTCGCAGACACTAGTCAGCAATACATTTCTTAAGAGTGACAAACTGTCCCTGGGGCCTGGGGATAAATGCAGTGCTTTTAACTGTCCCCTTTAAATCAGTTTCCAGGGGATGACACACTGTTGGTTACTATACATTTCAAGAACCAGTCTGTTTAAAAAGGTAAAAGAAAATCATGCTGAAAGTTCTTCAAAATTCAAGTTTAAAAATCTCTTTTGTTCTAATTCATTTGTTTGCATTGCATCAATAACAACTGCTGGTAATACAATAAAACAAATAATGTGTAAGCACCTTTAAAGTTAAAAGAATACCTTCTGAATCTGCAGAATATTTCTTTTTTTATTTGTTTATTATCCCATTATTTGTGGTCCTTATTTTGTACTCATAGATGTTTGGCACATATTTAAAACTCAACTCACTGTTTCACATATTGTTATATAACGGCATGTTCTGTTCTCCCAGCGTTATGTACAGTATACAATCTAGCAAGGCATTTAGAAGTTGTTTCATTGAAACAAACATTCAAACAAGAAAATGTAAAAACGCATATGTGAGTTACACATGTAGCTCGTGCCCATAATATTGATCAGGAGGAACACATGTCATGGATCAATAAACAGATAAACAAAAATATACTATACGATATTAAAACACAGTTTTAAAATTTTTCAGAATAAACTTATACTGGTATTCTGATTTAGATCTCCAAAAAACGGCACATTTAAAAGCAACAGCTTAATTACAGTATGCATCAGTATTAACTAAGTAAAGAACAGTTACATTATCTAATTAAGCAGCAAACTGCATCACAACAGCAGTTGTTGCCTTCCCTCCAGTAGCTCCTTGCATATTTCACTGAGTAATTATGGCCAGCACAGTTAGAATTTTGCAGATATTCTTCTTCAATGTGATGATTATGAAAAGATATAGTACATTATTTGGTGAAATTATATAATGGCTCAGCTTCATGTTACTAGAGGGTTCTCAAACTATCATGGCATTCTTTGCCACTGTGAAATATCTCATTATAGCAATGCTAAATTGAACAAATCGAAAGAGTACCCAATGGACAAAAGAAACTGGCTTCCCTTTATCTGCACACTACCTGAAAACTGTAATTCTGTGAGGAAGACTGGCCTGTCTTTCCTGGAGTCATCCACTTAGCCAATGATAGTGGAGCAGAGGAGGCAGCTGCAATTCCAAAGGATATTAGAAATCAAATCAACATTTAAATCAGATCTGCCAAAGATTAAATAACTGGGGGGAAAATGGGAAGGTGAACACAACCTTATGGTATTTTGGAATCTCGTGTATGTACTGTAGACTGTTTGCTAAATTAAATAGTTGAATAGGATAGAAAAAAATATATGTATTTGATCAAATACAAATAGAATTGTTTCAGGGTTCCCGAGTGGCTCACCTGGTAGAAGCGCAGTCGGGTGGTGCGCAGGGTGAGTCACACAGCACTGGTTCTCACATCCTGGCTGTGCAAAGTAGGTCAGTCTTTCCTGAGGACTCTGAAGGGAGCATCACATTGGCTCTGGCACTGCTGTGGGTTGGGGAGGCAGAACCAGCAGTGGCTGTTTCTCCTCATCGTGCTGCAGCAAACCCTGCTGACCAGGCGCCCAGTGAGCTTAAAGGCAGGGCTGGTCTTTGTACTCCAGAGGTTTGTAGTTCGCTGACATCCTCTTTCGAGTTCATAGGTGAGAAAGGAAGCTGGTTTAGTCGTGGGATTGGAGGACACCCACTGAACCTTCGGGTGTCCTGAGACATGTGGGAAATTGCTACGGTGAGGGGAAAAGTGATTGAGCATACCAAATTTGGAGAAAATTTATAATTGGACACACCTAAATAAATAATAATAATAATAATAATAATAATAATAATAATAATAATAATAATAATAATAATAATCTGTTCTGTTTCAGTATTGTGATTAAAAATACAGTATGGGTTTTGTATAGTGGTGTCAACTTCTACTAGACGGTTAGCCATAATGTTGCGTTAACATATTGAATTACATACTGTATTGTAGTTTTACATATACTTAACGAAAAACTGACAACAATTGTGACATTTTGAAATCTAACATTAGGTGCTGTACTACAGTTATGGCTTCCGGTAGACTGCGATATCATTTTGTAGTTTTCTTTGATTACATGAAGTTAAATAAAATAATCTAGGTCATGCAAAAACCTTTGGCCATAGTTAATTAATTATTTGTTTATTTAGCACACACCTTTATCCAAGGCGACTTACAGAGACTAGGGTGTGTGAACTACGCATCAGCTGTAGAGTCACTTACAATTATGTCTCACCCGAAAGACGGAGCACAAGGAGGTTAAGTGACTTGCTGAGGGTCACACAATGAGTCAGTTGCGGAGGTGGGATTTGAACCGGGGACCTTCTGGTTACAAGCCCTTTTCTTTAACCACTGGACCACACAGCCTCCTTGTAGTTTAATAGTTTATGTGACAAAATGTGACATTTTGCGGATTCTGGACACAAATGTACACACAACAAAAGTTTAGTCCAGTTATGTTCTTTTTTTCTATTTTATTTTTTAAATTTTTTTTAAAGAAAAAAAAAAGTTATGCTTGTCTAACAGTTGTTGTACACTTGAAAATATCTTTTTACTTCCAGCACTGACAACAGTGAATAAAACTACTGTTTTAGAAGTAAAATGTTAAAAACTAAAATTGTTACATGAACTACAGTAGCATTCCACTGAGAAGTATTTTCTTTAACGCCTCAGGCACAATTCTGTTTAAAGATGGCAAGTTATATAACCTTTTTTTTTCCATTGCAATGTCAAATATTTGGATGTCTCTCATACTTCCTAAAAAAACAAACATGTTCATCTTTTTCTTTGACTTTTTCTAATCATGATAATGCAAGTGTTACCTTCCAGGTGGTGGGTGGGGGTACCAGGTGTCCCATGTAGCAAGGATACAGTGGAGATATAAATGCATACTGTAATTTAGGTGTTTTTTGGCGACACTTTCATAATTTTAAACTCAGAATTGTAAGATATATATATATATATATATATATATATATATATATATATATATATATATATATATATATATATATATATATATAGAAGCTGTTATGCAAAGACACTGTGTGACTTTAGTACAGTACTTCTGCATATCGCTTTCCATGAAATGTTACCCTTTGTACTGGAATGACCCCCTTGTTTCTCAGGAAGCAGATGGTCATTTTTAAATACATAGGCAGATGGAAACCCACAATCAACAGAAGGCACTAACTGTGAAACAAAGCAAATTAAATTGTCCTTGTACACCTGGAATGGCAGAAGTGTGTTATGATGATACCAGCAAATTGGCAACATGTAGTGTACATTGGTCACAATAGGCCCATTGTGTCAATTATTTTAAACTGTTTATATTAAAAACCATAGATCGCATGCCCTCGTCTATAAAAAATGAATTCTTACATTTTGACCACTTATCAAATTGTGTTGCAGCTTGGTTAGGCCATTATTTCAAACATTATTTAATATATATATATATATATATATATATATATATATATATATATATATATATATATATATATATATATATATATATATATATTTTTTTTAAAAAAAAAATTCTGATGAAAAGGTTTCAAATAGCTGTATTTAAGCATGTGACAACACGAACATGTAATTTATTAAGAGAACATTTTCATTAACATTTGTATTAAATTGCAATTTCCATGGTCACATTTTTCTTTGCTACAGAAAAAAAGACATGCCTTTCTACAGAATACTGCAGGTGTAAATGCAGAAGGGTTATTACCCTGCACCTTTGATAATAAGAGGATCAGTCCTTCATTTAATCTAAAAATACAGAACCCTTGTGAAAACTATAGGGTTAGTTTCCTTTTTGTTAAAAATGCATTAAAACGAGCTAAGATCTAGTACGGTACTTCATATTTAAAAAAAATACCACGGAGATGTGACAGATTGCAGGAAATGGTATTGGTTTAATGGTTGCCCTATGAAGTTCTTCATTGTGATGTCTGTTGCGATAATGATTTTGTACAGTAGTTCTGGATTGCCTGTACAGGGTAGAAATAATGATCATCACTGTCATTATTGCAAATTATAAAATTCTAAGTAACAATCTTGTCAAACTAAAAACTGATTCTGAATATCAAAACTATGGACTTCAGTAAGTAACTGCCTTATTATCAAATAGACAAGCAGGGTTTGGTATAGTCTTTGTTTGGGTGATGCAATCTCATGAAAGTTACAGCCCTGCTAGGTAATACTACTTTTTTAAAGGAAATTACATACTGTATTAAACATAGATATGTTCTGCACATTCTGTACAACTGCCAGTATTTAGGACCTGCTGTAAAATATGTTTAAACTGACCACTCAATGAACCATCTTAAAGTGGGGTATTAATATATATATATCAGCTGTTCAGGGCGGTCATTATCTACAGGTGCAGGTGACCTGTAATACAGTTGGTAGAGAACTAGTGTACATTTATTTAAATGTTATGTCAAATAAAATATAACATATTAATATGAACACTGCACAACTATTTTGTTTTTATTTTGTTAAAAACTTTTCTTTTGGTTGTAGAACTTTGTGTTTTTGTATTGCGCTTAAAAAGGATATTATAACTTTCTGACAGTGATGTATTCAAGACCAAAAGTACCAAGACCAAGACTGAGGCCAAACGTACAGAGACCGAGACCGAGACCAAACGTACCGAGACCAAGACTGAGACCAAACGTACCGAGACCAAGACCGAGACTGAGACCAAACGTACCGAGACCGAGACCAAGACTGAGACCAAACGTACCGAGACCAAGACTGAGACCAAACGTACCGAGACCAAGACCGAGACTGAGACCAAACGTACCGAGACCAAGACCAAGAACAAACGTACCGAGACCAAGACCAAACGTACCGAGACCGAGACCAAACATACCGCGACCGAGACCAAGACCGAGAACAAACGTACTGAGACCAAGACCAAACGTACCGAGACCGAGACCAAACATACCGCGACCGAGACCAAGACCGAGAACAAACGCGTGCGAGACCAAGACCAAGACCCGAGACCAAACGTACCGAGACCAAGACTGAGACCAAACGTACCGAGACCAAGCCCAAACGTACCGAGACCGAGACCAAGACTGAGACCAAACGTACCGAGACCGAGACCAAACGTGCCGAGACCGAGACCAAACGTACGAGACCGAGACCAAACGCGTACCGAGACCAAGACTGAGACCAAACGTGCGAGACCAAGCCCAAACGTACGAGACCGAGACCAAGACTGAGACCAAACGTACGAGACCGAGACCAAGACTGAGACCAAACGTGCGAGACCAAGACCAAACGTGCGAGACCAAGACCAAGACTGAGACCAAACGCATGCGAGACCAAGACCGAGACTGAGACCAAACGTACCGAGACCAAGACCGAGAACAAACGTACCGAGACCAAGACCAAACGTACCGAGACCGAGACCAAACATACCGCGACCGAGACCAAGACTGAGACCAAACGTACCGAGACCAAGACTGAGACCAAACGTACCGAGACCAAGACCAAGCATACCGAGACTGAGACCAAGACTGAGACCAAACGTACCGAGACCAAGACCGAGACTGAGACCAAACGTACCGAGACCAAGACTGAGACTGAGACCAAACGTACCGAGACCGAGACCAAGACTGAGACCAAACGTACCGAGACCGAGACCAAGACTGAGACCAAACGTACCGAGACCAAGACCGAGAACAAACGTACCGAGACCAAGACTGAGACCAAACGTACCGAGACCAAGACCAAGCATACCGAGACTGAGACCAAGACTGAGACCAAACGTACCGAGACCAAGACCGAGACTGAGACCAAACGTACCGAGACCAAGACCGAGACTGAGACCAAACGTACCGAGACCGAGACCAAGACTGAGACCAAACGTACCGAGACCGAGACCAAGACTGAGACCAAACGTACCGAGACCAAGCCCAAACGTACCGAGACCGAGACCAAGACTGAGACCAAACGTACCGAGACCGAGACCAAGACTGAGACCAAACGTACCGAGACCAAGACCAAACGTACTGAGACCAAGACCAAGACTGAGACCAAACGTACCGAGACCAAGACCGAGACTGAGACCAAACGTACCGAGACCAAGACCGAGAACAAACGTACCGAGACCAAGACCAAACGTACCGAGACCGAGACCAAACATACCGCGACCGAGACCAAGACTGAGACCAAACGTACCGAGACCAAGACCAAACATACCGAGACCGAGACCAAGACTGAGACCAAACGTACCGAGACCAAGACCAAGCATACCGAGACTGAGACCAAGACTGAGACCAAACGTACCGAGACCAAGACCGAGACTGAGACCAAACGTACTGAGACCGAGACCAAGACTGAGACCAAACGTACCGAGACCAAGACCGAGAACAAACGTACCGAGACCAAGACTGAGACCAAACGTACCGAGACCAAGACCGAGAACAAACGTACCGAGACCAAGACCAAACGTACCGAGACCGAGACCAAACATACCGAGACCAAGACCAAACGCATCGAGACCGAGACCAAACGCACGGGACCAAGACCAAACGCATGCGAGACCAAGACCAAGAACAAACGCATGCCGAGACCAAGACCAAGACCAAACGTACCGAGACCAAGACCAAACGTACCGAGACCAAGACCAAACGTACCGAGACCGAGACCGAGACCAAACTTACCGAGACCAAGACCGAGACCAATTGTACCGAGACCAATATATTTTTGTTGCTAGATAAAACAGCTATACACGTGTAAAACATTTGACTTCCCTTGAAAAAGAAGTTCCCTGCACTTCTGTCACCTTTGTGTTACAATGCTTGCACTTTGCCGTCCATTTGTTATTATGTTCATCCATTTCAAAATTGATGTATGCAAACTGAATGATGACGCGCAGCTTCAATGCCATTTCAGCTCTCAAAGCGAAACTTGTTTCTCACACTGTAGCCTGTTGAAATAAATTGTTATCAGGACTTTTAAAATATACCTGCAACTTCATACATTATATTACAGTGGTGGGTGGGGGCAATAATAATAATAATAATAATAATAATAATAATAATAATAATAATAATAATAATAATAATAATAATAAATAACTCTTACTTTATATGGTACCTAGTAAATGCAAAGCATCTCAAAACGCTGTACAGTTTCAAACACGGTAGCAAAAAACGTAGCAAAGCACAAAATACTTTTTTTATTTTTGGCTTGACAAAAACAGTGATACATATTTCCAAAATTTTAAAACCTAGCCGTGATGGAATGCCAATAAGTAAAGATGCGTTTTTGGTTTTTATATGTTTTAAATAAATAAGAGAAAAATAATATGTTTATAGCCTAATATACAAACCAGGAAATTCCTAGATTAAATGGGTCCCAGGCGGGAGATTGTTTCTGACCAGGAGATTGGGTCTTGAAAACGGGAGGGTCCTGATCAAAATGAATGACTTGACAGGTTTGTACGGATAATCATATTTGTAGGCATTTGTGTTACTGACACAATGTTGTTAAGGTAACTAATATATTACAGGAAATTTATTTGGTGGTAGGACGAAAGTTTGCTTCATGGAAGAGGCTGAGAGACGCTGTAGCAGCATGCAGTCTGATGCGATAAATTTAGTAATTTGAATGCTGCACTAGAGTATAATGGCTACATTATTTTGTATTTAACAGCTGTCAATGTGTAAAAGTGAGTACATTTTGAAGGATAAAAAAAGGATATATGATAATAGAGGAAATAAAATAATCTTGAGAATATTTATGAATGAGACCAATCTGCGTGCTGCCTGTTATCAAGAGCAAGACCCAACGTGCCGAGACCCAGACCCAGATCAAGACCCGACGTGCCGAGACCCAGACCCAGATCAGGACCCGACGTGCCGAGACCCAGACCCAGATCAAGACCCGACGTGCCAAGACTGAGACCCAGATCAAGACCCGAAGTGCCGAGACCCAAACCCAGATCAACACCGAGTGCGAGACTGAGACCCAGATCAAGACCCGACGTGCCGAGACTGAGACCCAGATCAAGACCCGACGTGCCGAGACTAAGACCCAGAGCAAGACCCGACGTGCCGAGACCCAGACCCAGATCAAGACCCGACGTGCCGAGACCCAGACCCAGATCAAGACCCGAAGTGCCGAGACCCAGACCCAGATCAAGACCCGACGTGCCGAGACCCAGACCCAGATCAAGACCCGACATGCCGAGACCCAGACCCAGATCAAGACCCGACGTGCCAAGACCCAGACCCAGATCAAGACCCGACGTGCCGAGACCCAGACCCAGATCAAGACCCGACGTGCCGAGACTGAGACCCAGACCAAGACCAGAAGGCCCGAGACCGAGACCAAGACCAAGACCTTAAAATGTGGCCTCGAGACCGGGTCTCGAGACTCCATCTCTGCTGCCTGAACAATAATGTTAAACAATGATGGTTCCAATACTCACCTATAGTATTAGTATGCCTAATGATGAACAAACACTGGTGATAACAGATCAATACAAATGTTCTTCCTTGACCTACCCAAAGGTCATGTTGTCTGCTATTTAGAATTGCCTTTATTGGAACTACATTCTATCAATTTTTTGAAACCTTTATTTAATTAGCATTTGCTTATTGAAATAGGGTGTATGAACTCAATCAGTGGTAGTACGTCTTGGCAAACATTAACCAGTCTCTCACATTGAATGGCAACGATTCAATGTGGGGGTGTTCCCTCTCCAATTTCCAATTGTCAGCTTCATTTTACAAAGTACTTACATGTGAAGGGTAATCAATAAGTGTTGCATTACATTGTATTTACAGAAGCCAGAGCCTCTTACTGAGAGCAAATTCATTCAGCATGCTAAAACCTTAGAGCATAAATAAAACCTTGCATACATCTTAATCTTTGTATTTAATTAAAAAAAATTAAGGTAACAGAATGATTAGAGGTTTGAGAAGAGCTTGGTGTTTATTTGTCATGTATTATTCATACAGGAGATGCATATCCCATTCTACAGGTATATAGTGGAGGTGCCTGTATGTCAACATCTATCTAGAGTTATGAGGAAATTGATAAGAAGTATATGAATCTGGGGAATGGAGTTTCAATTAGTTGTACTGTTTTTATCATTGAGTGATTTACTCTGGATGAATAAATTACAGCATTAGAACATTGATAGTGATTGATCCCATAATGTTGTCTAGTTGGCTCCAATTTGGTATTTGAATCCTTCATTTTGTGAGCAGCATTCAATGATTCTTTTGGATTTATGCTCAGGAATAAAGGTATTCCACTTGGAAGAGCTATTGTTAACATCTTGCATTCTTCATTCTCTGCTGGATTATTGCCTACTTAAATATTTGTGCAGTGTGTGAGTGTTTGCACCTGATTTATAAAACAATAGCTATTAAAATGAACATAGCTCAGTTTTCTGATTCAAAGTTATTAATCAGGTGATCAAGTCATTACTGACAGAAAGTAGTCATTGGCTACATTGGGGGAGTTTACATGTGTGTTCTAATTTTTCTCGAGACATTGTTCTTGAGCCAAATTAAAAATTACCCAATACATTTTAGGTTTCAATTGGCTCAGTTTATTTTACATCGAGAACACCTACTTTTCACCTGATATCATGCAAATGAAGGGGAAAGGAGGAGGTTGATATGCAAATTAGCCATGCCTACCGTTCTCGTGCTGTTTTCGCAGACAGCTCGGGGAAAATGTGGTTTCCATGCACAGAGAACAGGTACATGAGAGAATCTCACCTGGAAATCCATGGTCAGGTGACAGCTTGTTTGAGTGAAACTTTAAATAACAGTGTTAAGCTCATGTAATAAAGCTGTGATTTGTAAATGCCTCGTGCTGGTTGTTTAATAATGTGTTTTACTGCTCTTGCCCAAATTGTTTTTCAAATGTCCATTGGTGGTGTGGCATGTCGTTAGTAGTGAATAATATTTCAACTAATTTATCACCCGACTTATTAATTAAAGAAAAAACAAAATAATTAACCTGAGGTATATACTGAAACTGTCCAACCCAGCTACTGCAGATCACCATGGCTGGCAGCAGTGGACCATGGCTGGAAGCAGTTTTCACATGAAATGCGGGTTTCCATGTGAAAATGTGCGTGGATTTCTCGTGTTTTATGTCATGCTCACGAGTAAATTAGATTTACCCTATCCCTCTCTGTGGCCATTATTTTCGCTCACAAGCCTGATCCTCTCGAGCTGTTCTCCCACATGTGCACGCACATCGCCACTTCACGTGTAAACAACCACACTCCCCCATTGACAACAAATATAAGAGACAGTAGGCAACTTCAATTGTAGTTTATTTCTTGACCTACGTAATAACAGTTCAATAGTGAAAACAAAGCTTTATTTGTTGCTTTAAATAATAAGACTGACTATACACAGCGATGTGTAAAGCCAGTCAAAACCACAGGGTTCAGTCCCGAAATAATAATAATAACACACACTATTCACACACGGTCACGAATCCCAACAGTGAGTGCTCCTTGTGTAAGTGGTGAATTATACAGCAACAGTGAAACAGTAGTGCAGTGCAGTCCGGGGTTGATGCTGGCTGAATAGCAACAGGTCCCAGATTACGGTTACTTTCGGCTTTTACCGTCCTTTACAGGTCTTTCACAACCATAACAAAGGAACAGATCGCTCGGCCACATCCCCTGATATACCTTCAGTCACGCCCCTTTTGGTAGCGAGTGCAATCACGTCTCCTCCAATCCATGACTGACACATCGCCTACCGCAGTAAGGCACTGAGTATTGTGGCTACGCCCCCTTTTTAGATGGCCGACTTCTGACTGACCTTGGAATGAACTGCCGAACCATCCAGTCCGGGCCACACTGTTCCTGTTATACCGTGCCCTCACTGGTCGGGAGGGAGATTGTTGACGCAGATTAATTTGCTCTCTGTCACAGACACCTAGAGCAATATTAATCAAACTAAATTGGCACTGACCTACCAGGCGTTCCACGCTTAGAACATACATTTTCAAAATTTCACTGATTCCTGTAATGAAAATGAGATTGCAAACATCTTCCTTGAAAATACATACATTCATGCATTCATTGTATACCTACTCTAGGGACATGTATGGTGCATTTATTTTTTAATATATTGTTGTAGAGCACAGCTCTTTTTTCTTTATGAAAGGATTCAAGCAGGTTTTTATGAAGCATTTTAGTATCTCGTTAGATAAAACCACTGATGTATCTTAAGTTTTTTTTGGCGGATCAGTATTGAAAGTATAACCCAAGCTGTAGATTTTAATAATTGAATATACATTTCTGGCAAAGTGGCTTGCAGTGCTCAGAAATAACACACACAAGACAGTGAAAGTTCAATAAAACAGCCCCTTTATTTGGCTGGGTTGCATGTCAACAACACTTAAATAATAAGCACGGACTCTGCACAGCCATGTGTATCGCTCCGTGCAAAACAAGGGTTTCAGTCCCGAAATAATACAACACTTCATAACAACACCAAACACAGACACGGTCACTTCTCCAGACAGTGAATGCTCGTGTGCAGGTGGGGTGAAAGACAACAGTTTGTGAAACAGTGGTGCAGTGTAGTCCAGGTTTTGGTGCTGGCTAGTAATGACAGCTCCCGGTTTGTGTGAGCCGTGTAACAGTGACAAAAGACAAACAGTTATTACAATCAAACAAACAAAACACGAAACACTCACGATAATTAATTACGTCCGTTTGCTAAATGGGTCCTTTCAGTAACCACAACGAAGGAACAGATAGCTCGGCCACTTCCCCTAAATACCCCCAGACACGCCCTCTTTCGGTAGTGCAGCCAATCACGTATCCTCCAATCCGTGACTGACACATCGTCTACCGCATTAAGGCGATGACTTCTGGTATTGTGGCTCCACCCCCTTCCTGGATGGCCGGCTTCCGACTGACCCTGGAATTAACTGCCAAACCATCTAGTACGGGGCACACTGTTCCTATTACACAACACCCTCACTGGTCGGGAGGGAGATTGTTGACTTGGATTAATTTGCTGTCTATCACAACATTTTAAAAATGCTTTTTTTTCCTTGTCTTGGCAAACCATAAGAAAAGAAGCAGAATCATTTTTCATGTGCAAAGTCAAAGCTGGCCTTGTACTGTATTTTGTTCTACAATTGTTTCCATTTCGTTATTAGTTTAAAAATAATGAAAAGGAAGTTGTTTTTTTCTGTGAATGGAATTACAACATTTTGCAATTACCTGAAAGTAGCAATTGTTTTAAAATCTTTCATTCTGTGTTATTTAGATTGGTGTTAAACTCTTAAAAGAAATTATGTTTTTTTTTTATAATAATAATAATAACAGTGCTCAGGCAGTTCTATTATAATGATTTGCTTTTAAAGAGTATAATAATTGCAATGCAGTAAGCAACACATTCAACGGTCACATTCTGCTGGAACAGAAGACACTAACTTACACAGTAAATTGTCCTTTTTATTTCAAGGGTTAGAGAACAGAGAAGGGTATTGGTGTGAAGCAGATAGCAGCATTATAATAATGATGTCTACTAGTTACACAGTTACATTCCTTTAATGTGAGAGCTTAGGCTGGCCTGCACAGGCTTGCACACTGCTCAGCTATCTGTAAAGTAAACACGTACGGAAAGGTTGCTATGGGTATTACAGCGGTCAGCCTTGAGCAGCCTACTCAAATGAACTGGAAAGGTGCCAACTGAGTTTGGCAGTGGGTCACTATAGAGACTTGATACTATTCACCAGCCTTTAATCAGCCATTAAATACAGAAATTGACAGTTTAGACCCTTGGCCTTTTGAATGAACTTCAAACAATTAAACATGCCTCCTGAAGTTGTGCTTGGTTGAAACCAAAGGAGCAGACCTTGACAAATCACTGTATGTTGCTGTGTTGCTGGAGATGGACCCCTGTTGTGAGTGTTGATAGGTTTTGTAGAAAAGTCACGAAAAAGAAGCTGCTCTTTTGTTAGTTTAATGAGACCACAATGCAATATACTTTTTTTGGGTCACGTGAGGTCCCTTTAATGTTATATTGAGCCGACTCTGTTTCTTAATTAAATTCTTAGAAAAGTGTTGATTGTGAGACTATGATTCTGTTTCATTGATAATGTAAAAAAAGGCACCTCCTTATTTTTAATCCAAACCGAACACAAAAAGCGAGTTCAGTTAAATTGCTTTTCCCGTATTTAAAATCTTAATGACTCGTTGCAAAAATGTTATAACCTGTTTTGCAGATAAGTTTCCTCTTAATTAAGATTTAATTAAATCCAATTTATCTTCACTCGCTGTTTGTGTTTAGTTTGAATTAAAAATAAGGAGCTGCTTTTTTTTACATTATCAGTGAAACAGAATCATAGTCTCAATCCAGTTACGGGAGAAAAAAACTAAAGTGAACAAATCAACACTTTTCCAAGAGTTTAATTGAACGGAGTCGGCTCAAATAAAGGGACATCACGTGATCAAAAATAAAAACTAAAAACGAAGAGGCCTAATATACTGTATGGAGGTGACTGTCTCTCCATTCATGCATCTATATGTCCCATTTACATACAGTACTGTGCAAAAGTTTTAGGCAGGTGTGAAAAAATGCTGTAAAGTAAGAATGCTTTCAAAAATAGACATGTTAATAGATTATATTTATCAATTAACTAAATGCAAAGTGAGTGAACAGAAGAAAAATCTAAATCAAATCCATATTTGGTGTGACCACCCTTTGCCTTCAAAACAGAATCATTTCTTCTAGGTACACTTGCACAAAGTCAGGGATTTTGTAGGCATATAGTCAGGTGTATGATTAAACAATTATACCAAACAGGTGCTAATGATCATCAATTCAATATGTAGGTTGAAACACAATCATTAACTGAAACAGAAACAGCTGTGTAGGAGGAATAAAACTGGGTGAGGAACAGCCAAACTCAGCTAACAAGGTGAGGTTGCTGAAGACAGTTTACTGTCAAAAGTCATACACCATGGCAAGACTGAGCACAGCAACAAGACACAAGGTAGTTATATTGCATCAGCAAGGTCTCTCCCAGGCAGAAATTTCAAGGCAGACAGGGGTTTCCAGATGTGCTGTCCAAGCTCTTTTGAAGAAGCACAAAGAAACAGGCAACGTTGAGGACCGTAGACGCAGTGGTCGGCCAAGGAAACTTACTGCAGCAGATGAAAGAAACATCATGCTTACTTCCCTTCGCAATCGGAAGATGTCCAGCAGTGCCATCAGCTCAGAACTGGCAGAAAACAGTGGGACCCTGGTACACCCATCTACTGTCCGGAGAAGTCTGGTCAGAAGTGGCCTTCATGGAAGACTTGCGGCCAAAAGCCATACCTCAGGCGTGGAAACAAGGCCAGCGACTCAACTATGCACAAAAACACAGGAACTGGGGTGCAGAAAAATGGCAGCAGGTGCTCTGGACTGATGAGTCAAAATTTGAAATATTTGGCTGTAGCAGAAGGCAGTTTGTAAGCCGAAGGGCTGGAGAGAGTACACGAATGAGTGTCTGCAGGCAACAGTGAAGCATGGTGGAGGTTCCTTGCAAGTTTGGGGCTGCATTTCTGCAAATGGAGTTGGGGATTTGGTCAGAATTAATGGTCTCCTCAATGCTGAGAAGTACAGGCAGATACTTATCCATCATGCAATACCATCAGGGAGGCATCTGATTGGCCCCAAATTTATTCTGCAGCATGACAACGACCCCAAACATACAGCGAAAGTCATTAAGAACTATCTTCAGCGTAAAGAAGAACAAGGAGTCCTGGAAGTGATGGTATGGCCCCACAGAGCCCTGATCTCAACATCATCGAGTCTGTCTGGGATTACTTGAGAGAGAGAAGCAACTGAGGCTGCCTAAATCCACAGAAGAACTGTGGTTAGTTCTCCAAGATGTTTGGGCCAACCTACCTGCCGAGTTCCTTCAAAAACTGTGTGCAAGTGTACCTAGAAGAATTGATGCTTGATGCTGTTTTGAAGGCAAAGGGTGGTCACACCAAATATTGATTTGATGTAGATTTTTCTTCTGTTCACTCACTTTGCATTTTGTTAATTGATAAATATAAACTATTAACATGTCTATTTTTGAAAGCATTCTTACTTTACAGCATTTTTTCACACCTGCCTAAAACTTTTGCACAGTACTGTATGTGCATATATCTGGACAATCTGTTAAGAATTCATATTGTTAGATTATTTTGCTTCGTTCATATACATATTTTATTTGTATATGGTGAATGAAACTAAATAATTAGTAATTGCAATACTATATGTATATAAGAGATAAATACACAGTCATCCGAAACAACATTTGCGAATTCACTAAACAAAATTAGCAGTACCGTATTTCATATTCTTTAGCTGTTGCATTTTATTAACTTAGTGTTATGAGAACATCAACATTTTCAGCAGCAGTAATGTTTACTACATTTTTTCATTCCAAATATCGTACGCTGTATATGGAAATGCTTCCATTTCCAGGATTAGCTAAGCCATGTGTTAAGAAGTTGAATAGTGAAGAACTGTAGCAGCACATTTCACTCCCAGAAAGTAAGGCACTCTCCAGTGTTATTACCTGGACAATACTAGACATGAGAGCAAGTTCAGCAGTCAACATGTAATCTCACAGCTCTTAGATGGAATAGATTCATTTTTTTTTTTATTTTAACATTGGAGCCTAGCAACACTGATACAAAGCAATAAAGCAAATCCACTAAAAGGAACAATGTTTCCTGAACATTATCTTCATCATCGGATTATGAAGTTCCTCTTGTAACAAATGTTACATTTGTTTTAAATGTCAAAGTAAGGGATCTTTTGTAGATTGATAAGGCCAAAGCCACATTTGTTTTTCATCACTATGAAAAATAAGTTTTCTTTAAAATCTTAAACAATAGTCAGAACCACTAACTCATTTGCAGATGTCATTGAGCAAAATTAATGAAGTGGAAAGTCAGTCCTGAACAGCACTCCAGTCAGTTTTCAATATAAAGACTATGCTGTTCATCTATCAGCAATGTATTCCTATATCACTGCAGTGTATTTTTCCAGCAAATTGCTTCTCCGTGTATTTCTTTGAAAATACTCTAAATCCACAAATCAAACTGATTTGAGTGCCCTAACCTCTAATCTTTTCTATTAACCCATAAACGTATAAAACAAGGGTCAAAAGGGATGAAAGACCAGGCTCAATCCTTTAGGTGTGATGTGCTTTATTTTTTGTTGAACACCCAATAGGAAGGTGCAGGAGTGCATTGTAACAGGTTTTCTGCACTGTTAGCCCCCTAATCTAAAAAGAGCATATTCGGTTTTGCTTAAAAGCACATTGAATTTGAAATATTCAGTTTATCCCACTGCAGGTAGAGATCTGTAATAACCTGGGATACCAATTGTTTTGCTTAACTGAAACCTGACATCTGCCTAATGTTTACATTTTACTTAACCAGGCTACACCTCCTGGTTTTGCCTATATTGAGAAATCCTGTGCCTCTGGCCGTGGTGGCAGCTTAGCAGTTACTCAGTTATGCTGAGTCCTCTCTTCTGTTTCTCTCCTGCTTGGTGACTTCAATGTACATGTTCCTTCCCCTGACCTGTAACCTTGCAGTTGGCTTGTTAGCTGTTTTTGATTGTTTTGGTTTTATTCAGCATGTAGATTTTGCAACACACAGTCAAGGTCCTGCACTTGATTTAGTACGCTGTACTGGCGTTGTAATTTCTAGACTTGATGGGATTGATTTGGGTATTTCTGATCACAAGACGATCTCCTTGAATATAGCTATTCCTCTTCCACCCCCTCCTAGCAATCGCACTATCAGTTTTCGTAACATTAAGTCTGTCTGAGGCATTCATTAACTGGCCTCTTCACCAACCACAGTTCTATTCAATTGAGGAATTTGTTGCTCACTATAATAATGCATTAACATCCATTCTTGATGATCTAGCCCTTCTTAAAACCCTTATGGCCTCCTTCACTTACACTTACCCTTGGTACACTAAAGAACTCTACGCTCTTGAAGGCCACAAGTCGTCGTTTAGAATGACAGTGGAAGAAATCTAGTCTGACTGTCCATGCGCAGATTTATGAACACCAGGTGTCTATAGAGCTGCTCTTAATCCCACCAGACCACCATACTATTCCTCTATTATTGAGAGAGGAAGCAGAAACCCTAAAGCTCTTCTTATCACCTAAGGTGTTACAAGCTCTCCATAATACTGCTTCCTCAGCATCTACTGACCAATGCAATATATATTTATAGTTTTTTTTCAGAGTAAGGTTGATAATATCAATAATCAGCTACACGCTTCTCCCTGTCCTGACTATATTGTTGTGTCAAGTCCTGTTTCACTGGTGTCTAGGTTATCTCACTTCTCTACTGTTGCTGTTGCCTACGTTTCTAAACTTGTCGGTAAAATGAGACCCACTACTTGCCTCCTGGATCCTCACAATTCTAGTGAAGGCCTGCTTTTCAGTCGTAGGTCCTTTTGTTACCACATTAATCAATGACTCCTTAGTATCTGGTATTGTTCCACCAGTGTTAAAGATTGCTGCTATTACGCCAGTTTTAAAAAAGCCTGGTCTTGACCCTGACATTTTAAATAACTGCCGGCCTATTTCCAATCTACCTTTTTATCTAAGATCCTTAAGAGAGTAGTCTTGTCTCAACTCCAGAATTATCTGCTGAGTTACTCGAACCTTTTCAATCTGGCTTCAGAGCTAGGCATAGCACTGAAACAGCCTTGGTCAGAGTAACTAACGATTTGCTTCTGACTGCAGATTCAGGGGCCCTTAATATCCTTCTTCTATTAGACCTCAGTGTAGCCTTTGACACAGTCAATCATAATATATTGACTGAACGTATGGAAAAATTACTTGGCCTTACTGATACTGTTCTGTGCTGGTTTAAGTCATGTCTGTCTGAAAGACAACACTTTGTAACTCTTAAAAACTTCAAATTAGATATTTCTTCAGTTATTCTGGGTGTCCCACAGGGCTCTGTTCTGGGCCCTTTACGCTTTTGTATTTACATGTTACCACTTGGCCAGATTATTAGACAGTTTGGCCTCAGGTAGCATTTTTATGCTGATGATACACAATTATATGTGTGCACGAAACCTAATACAAGCACTGCTACCTCTGTACTAGTCAGCTGTCTTCGTGACATAAAAATTCGGAAGCAGTGTTTTCTTAAACTAAACTGTGACAAAACAGAAATTATTTTAATCGGTACCCAGTCTCTTGTTTGTAGAGTTGGGAATTTTAATTTGGATATTGACAGTGTAAATGTTTCTGCTTCTACTGTAGTACGTAACCTGGGCGTTATTTTTTTATTCTTCTTTGACCTTCCAAGCCCATATTAAAAATATCACTAGGGTGTCCTTCTTCCATCTCCGCAATATTGCACGGATAAGGCCCCTTTTATCTTTCTCTGATGCTGAAAAACTGATTCATGCTTTTATTACTTCTAGGCTTGATTATTGTAATGCACTTTTATCTGCAGTCTGTATGAGAGTTATAAACAAGTTGCAATATGTGCAGAATTCTACCGCCCATGTTTTAACCCATACAGCACCTCAGGAACATATTACACCTGTGCTTTTTAAACTACATGGCTCCCAATACGATTCAGGGCTGACTTTAAGATCCTGCTCCTCACGTACAAGTCGCTCCATGGCACTACTTCGGGATACCCGCGAGACCTGCTTCATGTCTACTCTCCTGTCCAGTCTTCCAACTCCGGTTATCTTCAGCCACCTATTACCAAGCTACGAGCCATGGGATAGAGCCTTCTGTAGAGCAGCTCCTTACCTCTTGAATGCACTACCCAGCTCCATAGGAGACTGGAGATTTTTAAAACCCGCCTCACAACACATCTTTTTAAACTAGCTTTCAAGGGTCTGTGTTAATGCTGTCTCTTACTTTGTTGAATGTATTTGTATTGTTTTTTATTACTGTATGTTATCTTGCCCTGTCGTTTGTTATCTTGTCTTTCATCAACTATGTTAAGCGCTTTGGGATTGGAAAGGCGCTTTATAAATAAAATCTATTATTATTATTATTATTATTATTATTATTATTATTATTATTATTATTATTATTATTATTTTATTTTTTTTTGTTGTTATTGCTATGGTCTGCAATGCTGTATAATGTAGTATGTTTTACAGTCCTTTTTATGTACAGCTACTGTACTTCAGGGGAGTCTGTAAAAGGCCATAGGGTTTATTCAGTTGATCTAAACAGTGGCAGATTTAAAAATCACTACTGTTTAAATATTAAATTAGGACCAAAACCGTCCTTTTACTTTCTTTTACATTAAAATTATATATATATATATATATACAGTATATATATATATATATATATATATATATATATATATATATATATATATATATATATATATATATATATATATATATATATATATATATATATATAGTAAGACAGCAGGGAAGGGGTTAAATCCTCCCTGCAGGAAACATGTGTGTAGGCACGTTTGTTTGTTTATTTGTTTAATTTAATTGTTTTATTGTTTTGTTATCTGTTTAATTAGTAATGATCCCCTGCACCTGGCTATCATTGTAAATTAGAGCCAGGTGCAGGGTATTTAAAGGAAGCAGTTAGTTTGTTCGTGGCTGCTGAGGGGACGGAGGCAGAAGGTGTGCTCTGCTTCCAAGCAGTCGTGAAGAAGTAAGTCTCAAGAGTGTTTGGTGTTTGTAGCAGGTCAACGGCTTAGCTGTCCTGCGGATCAGTTTAGGTTCCCGGTTGTATAGTTAGTGCTCATTGAGGAGCTAGGTGTTTATTTTGTGTTTTGTTTATTTTGTGTTTTTGTAAATTAAAAATATAGCGCGACAGAGCGATAAAATCCATTTCCGTGTCTGGGTCTAATTTTTAAAAGGGCAAGATCCGTGAGTGGGTGCAGCCAGTTCACAATATATATATCCAGGTCATATGACTGAAGCATCTTGAGCCAGCGGGCTACCTGTCCCTCGGGTTTCCTGAAGCGCAGCAACCACTGCAGCGCGGCGTGATCAGTGCGGAGCACAAACCGGTGACCACAGAGGTAGGGGTGGTAGTGTTTGATGGCTTTTACTACCGCCAATAGCTCCCTCCGGGTGATGCAGTAATTGCGCTCTGCTTTGTAATAGAACACAAGGCCCAGGAAGCTGCAGACTTGCCTTGTGTTGGCTGGGGTGGGCCACTGCTGCATGGCGGAGATTTTCCACAGGTCAGTGGCGATGCCCTCTCCGCTGACTTGGTGGCCGAGGAAGGTGGTCTTGCACCTGAGCAGGTGGCACTTGTCTGTGTGCAGTCGCAGCCCAGCGACCTGGATCCTCAGCAGCACCTGTCGCAGATGGTGCAGGGTCTCTGAGAAGGTTGGTCCGTCTACCAGTAGGTCGTCCAGGTACACCACACACGCCTGCCTGGAGATACCGTCCAGTACCCTCTCAGCCATTCAAATGTGGCTAGGGCGTTGCATAGTCCAACGGCATGACGTTGAATTGCCAGAGGCCCTGTCCGGTGGAGAATGCAGTTTTCGATTTGGCATCATGGGTGAACTCCACCTGCCATTAGCTGCTCCACAGGTCCAGGGAGCTGAACCAGGAGGACCCGGTGATGAGGTTCAGTGACTCGTCAATGTGGGGGAGTGAGTAGGAGTCCTTCTTGGTGACTGTGTTTAATCGGCGGTAGTCGACACAGAACCGCAGGCTCCCATCCTTCTTGTTCACCAGTCCCACAGGCGTGGCCCAGAGGCTGTTGGATGGCTCTATCACCCACGCTTCCCACATCTCCTGAATGATATCTGCAGCTGGCGGGGTGGTTCCCGATTGGTGGGGATTGGCCAGTATCGATTTGATGTTGGACCATTCCTGTCCGTCCTCCATCCTCCGGACTGACTGCAAAGAGGTGCTCAAACTCTTGTAGTAAGGCGCAGAGTTGATCGCTGTCTCGTTCCTGGAGTCTGTCTTTGCTGCACTGGTACACCCCCTCCATGGCCTCACTAAGGCGGCTTCCTGCTCCTGGTGCGTGCCTTAAAGACCTAAAAAGAGCTTGCGCTTGCTGAGATCCGGGAGATGGTGCTGGTACCTGTCGTCTCTCTCTTCCTCCGCTCGCGTCTTTTGCAGGAGCCCTTGAAAGGGCGGACGCCCTCTGGGATCAGGGGCTGGTGCTTGACAGCCATCAGTGCTCTGGTGATCTGCTGTGGACTTGTGCTGCACTCGAGCCAGTTGCAGGAGCCCTTAAAAGGACTGGCGCTAGTGGGAATTCGGTGGGGGGGGGGATACTGGTGGCTGGCACTGGTGGCCGGCACTGCTCTTGCGCTTGGTTGATGCCTTGCTCTTGGTGCGCGCTGTTTGCAGGAGCCCTTGAAAGGGCGGGCATGTACCAGGGTTCCCGTGAAGGCTGTTGCACTGGGTGGGGTGGCTGCTTCATCCAGGAAGAGTGGCGGGCCTGCTCCAAAGGTCACCGTCCCCTTCGCTAGATCTATCTAGCCTCCCTCTCGCCTGTTGAAGGAAATCCAGCCCCAGGATGCACTGGTCCTGAATGTCGGTGACCCAGACCTCCTGGTCGAAGGCAGTCTCCCCCAGATGCAGTTGCACCGCCGTGGCTGCCACTTTAGCCTGGCAGGTCTGGCCGGCCTGCTGGAGGATGTCGGGTCTGACCAGGGTGACAGTGGATCCAGTGTCTATCAGCGCAGTGCAGGGCACGCCCTCCACCCTGCAGTTCAGATGGAGATTCGCCCCGATACTGGTTCTCCACATGATGACTGATGTGCTGGTGGTTTGGTTAGGGTTGAAGACCTGGGCTGAAGTTTCCCCTTCTACTTCGGCCCTCTTACATTTCCCGCTGGTGACTGGCTGGTTCTTGGCCGCGGCACCTGCTGAGGGCAGTAGGCATGGATGTGACCAGACTGCCCGCATTCCCAGCAGAGACGAGGACCAGGGGGTGGTGGTAGTCCAGACCGTTCTACCATGGCTTGTTGAACGGCCAAGATATCCCGCAGGGTCTCTGCCAATGAGTCGATGCTGTGGGCTGCGTCACCTTCTTGTCAGCTACTGCTCTCTTCCCTGGTCACGATCTCCCATTCTTAGGCGAGTTGGCAAGGTGCAGGTACTTGCGGAGTTCGCCCGGTCCCATGGCTTCAATGAACTGGAACTGGGCTTGCTCGTCTTGCTCTCAGGCGGCAGCGTCTGTGTATGCCTGCCAGGCCCTCTCCATATCTGTGGCTAGTCGAGCCAGGGACTCCCCTGCTGTCCACGCTCACCTGCGGAACCTGGCTTGCAGCAGCTGTGGTTCCCCTGTACTGCCGAACCAGCGTTGAAGGGTGCGATAGCTGCCCATCTCCTCTTCGGCCAGGTTCAGCAGCACCATCTGGGCCTCTCCCCTCAGCGCCACTATCAGTTGCTGTGCTATGTCTTCCTCGCTCCACTTGCACAGCTTTCCCAGCGTGGTTAGCTGCTCATGGAAGGCCTCCCAGCTCGTGGTGCCATTGAAACTGGGCAGCTTCGCGGGCCGCCATCCCGCTGTACCTCCATCGATGTCCGGTTGATCAACCCGCGGTCTCGCTTGCCTCCATATATCCAGCACGGCGCTCTGCAGGATCCAGCTGGGTCCCATGCGTTCTACCGCCAGTGACGGCCATTCTTCTGTGGCTACCTCTGCCTCGAGTTCCCTGATGTACTGGGACTTTTTTTCCCTTTCGCCATTCATCTCGCCATCTCTTAGCCATTCCTGTCTGATGCTCGGGTGATCCATTCCGTATCCCGCTTCTGACCCAAGTGTAGCATTTTAGCAAGGAGGCAGAAAACGGAGAGACACGCTGTTCAAGTTCAACTCTTTTTTTTAGTTAGGACGCTAGCTCTAGCACCCTCTCAGAGTCCACTGCTCTGACTGCTTCTCTGCATGCAAGACCAACAACATATTTGCGGTGCAGCGCCCTTTTATAGCGTAGCTCTGCTCCTTTATGTTAAGCGGCTACCGGAGTTTACACACATCCCATTGGTCCTCAGCCGCACACAGGGACCAATGGGCATAGACAAACAACAGCCAATCACAATTGAGACACAGGAGACAACACACACAGGCTAAGAATTACACATATACAGAGACAGGGTTAGGCAAGTGATGGCGGGAAATACAGTACAAAACATAAATGCAAGGATCGCTACTATATTATTATTATTATTATTTGTTTATTTAGCAGACGCCTTTATCCAAGGCGACTTACAGAGACTAGGGTGTGTGAACTATGCATCAGCTGCAGAATCACTTACAACTACGTCTCACCCGAAAGACAGAGCAAAAGGAGGTTAAGTGACTTGCTCAGGGTCACACAATGAGTCAGTGGCTGAGGTGGGATTTGAACCGGGGACCTCCTGGTTACAAGCCCATTTCTTTAACCACTGGACCACACAGCCTCCTCTATATATATATATATATATATATATATATATATATATATATATATATATATATATATATATATATATATATATATATATATATATATATATATTATAGGGTTGGGCATCGATATGCACAATTAACATTACCCTTTCAATTCGAAGATGACCACCAACGACATTATGTATGGGATTAAAACTGTCATCCTGAGGAAGCCATTTCTCTTTTTCCTTCTCAAGACGGTATGGTAAGACCTCTATCTCTAGCTGAGCGTGTTGATAGAAAAGAGCTTCTGAGTCGTGTTGTATTTCCCTTGCATTCGTGCTGAAAGCCGACTTGCCGCTTTCCTGGAATCACCGACTTTCTAATTTGAGTCTCTTCTTCTGTCTTTCAGCAGCCTCCTCGCTTGTGTTGTAGGCTGCTCGGCTTTTTACTGTCTGTCGTGTGTGAGCGACTGCCTGTGCAGTCACCCCGTAATAGATTGTCTATTTCTTTCTTGGGAGAATACAGTTCCTCCACAGGGCTAGGCCTTGCCGCATCCCCGCTGTCGAGTGATTCCCCCAGCCGCCGTCTGGCAGCTGGAGTGGGCCTTGTTGTTTGGGTGCAGCGTAACCTGTCTCTTGATACACCACACGGCCCTGTTTTCAAGGTCGTGCTGTGGATAGCTGCAGCACGATTGTTACTACAGCTATCCAGTCGTGTATTCCTCCACTGGGCTCTGTTGCTTCATCCCGCTGTAGAGTAGACCTCGCCGGCTTTGTAGGTCGCTCACCTCGGTGTTCTTCCCCTTCTGTTTCTGCCGTCTGCCTTCAACTTACCCGCCGTGGCTTTGGCCCTTGTGTCTCCCTGGTGCATGCTATGCACTGACCAGGTGTGTGACCACGCGGTTAGGGAAGACATTGTTGCATAGCTGCCCCCCCCGGTACTTCCGTACCTCATCCATGTGCAAAAGCATTTTTCTACTCAGATGCATTAGTGTGTGTGTGTGTGTGTAAAATACACACACACACACATGCATGCATGCATACATATATATCTCCAGACCTTGTTAGAGGAAAAGTGTCTGAATGTCTGAAACAATGACCCATTAATGTACAGCATGGTACTCCTGGATTATGAGAATCAATAACAATCATCAACAGTGATGTTGCTAAGGAATTAATAGCAGGTAATTGAACACCATGCTTTGGAATCCAGTCAAGGTTAGAAAATATCAATGGACAAGACTGGACATGTTGCTTCTTGATGCAGTTAATTTAAATAAATAGAACTCCCTCCTTGTAAAGCTCCATCTAAAGACCAGGTCATCATGAAAACCATCCACAGTCATTCTTTTTCAATTCTGAGGCAATTTGAAGATCTCTCTCATATCTTTCAAAATAGAACCACCCTTTGAGAGTAAAATGCCCATCTAATCCTTATCAAAGCTGTTCATGAGTGTCTGGTGGTGAATGTTTTGTGAGATCAGCTGGTCACTTAGGCCCCTGGACAGGAAATTTAATATTTTAATAGCTGGAAGTGAACCAGCATATTCCTCTTACCTGTCTGCTGAGCCACCCTACACCTTTCAGCAACTGAATAAAATTGTACCACAGAGATTTGCTAAATATTTTTATTCTCATTTAATTTCTATAAATATGACATATCTCTTGCTAGTTATCTGTGCCTGAAGACATATGAAATTGGAGCAAATTACTCTTGTAGCACAAGGCCTCAGAGGCAATCATGGTTTTTGAGTTATTGATATGCCATATGGCCTTTTCATAAAGATTGTGAATAGTTGCAAGATTTAACACTATGAGCTACAACAGTGTTTGCTCTTCTTCTTACAAGTCTGTGCAGTTAGCTGTCAGGTAGTACATGGCTATGTAATAGGAAATGGAAAGATGGATTTCATTCCACATGTTGTTTTTTTTACAAACACTAATCTGTAAGCTAGAAGTGTCTGTACCTTAGAGCAAAATAAAAGTTGTCTGTCTTATCCAAAGTGTAGATCAGTAATAATAACCTGTCGTCTTTCCACAAGATGATACAAAAACAGGCTTAAAGATAAGTAATAACTGATTTAAGTGATGTGATTGGCATGCCGTCGTTTTCAATCAAAATGTACTCTTTTGTACACGGTATATCATTAAACTAGAGAAATGGATAGCAAAATGTACTTTAAAATATATATATATATATATATATATATATATATATATATATATATATATATATATATATATATATATATATATATATATATATTGTGTGTGTGTTTATTATTTACAATAAAAAAAGAAAAATAAAGAAAAAAAAACCTAACCCAATCTTGGGTCCTATCTAAATGGATCCTTTCCCTAACTAATAATGAGGTAGACTAAGCCTGTTGCCTTCTCTCCAAAACCAAATCACAGTCCAAATACCTTTTCCAATATTTTGTTGTCCAGTTTCACAGTAATAATAATCCTTTCGCTTATTCTCTCACTCTCCAGTTCTCCAACCAAAACTCCTACCTCCACCAAACACTCATAAACAGACATTTTAAATGGTAACCAATTAAATTGTTATACAATTGACAAATCATTAAACTGAATAATTCATTTGAACTGGAGCCAACCCTGACTCCAGTAGCTTCCACATGGTCCTACCATCCCCATATATTGTCTGTTCACCTGTCCTTCACCCCCAAATAAAAATGTGTTTCTATCAAAAAGCTTTTCATAACATAACACAAGTAATCCCTTGCTAAACATATGGCAGGCATATCCCAAAAGTAATGTTGGTGGTCGTCTTCGAATTGAAAGGGAACCACTGTAACTACTGTAGATATACTAACACTTCTCTGAGCTTTACAATGTAATTGTTAGTAGTGCAGATTCTCAGTATGCTACCTCTGTTTTATAGCTTTCAGCACTAAAAGAGAAATAAAAAAATGTCTTAATTGATGTTGCTTTCATGTTGGTGTCTTAAGGACAAAGCTGTCTTCTGTTTATACAAATGTTGAGATATCTAGCATTGAATAACTTTTTCATATTACATGGTCCTGAGGTTTTTTATTTATTTATTTATTTATTTATTTTTACCGGATCTCATTTTGGAATCTATCGTGCATTCATTCTAATCCAAAGACAGGACTAATTGCACTGTTCCAAATTACATTGCGTTGATAAGCAAAGTTCTCATTTGTGGAGTAACTACAGTATTTTATGAGTGTTCATGGTATATCCCCTATTTATCCTCAGTGCTGGAGCTGGCAGAATCAGTCCATAACAAAAACAATTTGCTTTTGTGCAGAGAAATCAGCAGAAACCATCTAGCAAATCACTGAGACATTGGGCCTTATAAGTTAATAGAACCTCAGTCTGTAGCTATTTCAAGGATTCTGTTTCCAGAATGTTCATTTTATTATATGTACTGTGTGTGTATGTATGTATGTATGTATGTATATATATATATCCATCAGACAGCATGATAGGGGGTTACACACTGCTGCGATCCTACATTACTCTTACAAATAATTCACAGAATTCTAGAGATTTTCTTTAGATCGCCCCTAGACTGTGGTTCGCTTGAAATAAAAGCCTGGAGGGACCATTAAACGTATTGAAATAGTTTTGAAATAGTGATAATTTCATTTCATTAAGATCAACTCTAAAAGTGGGATTCTAATAAAGAGTATACTACTATAGACACTGAAGTACAGTAATTTAAAAACCAGCCAGAAGTAGACATGTCAATACCATAAGCCTTTTTACCGTGATACTCATAAGCATGAAATGCAGGTCATCCCCATGATTTTCATTGGCAAGCTAAAAATCACCCATGATGTGTGTCAATGAGACACATACCAAGGATCGTTTTGAGTTGATTATTTTACATTGTGCAGTATGTTTCAGAGAACATAAGAAACTATTCCTTTAGAAAAATCTTTCCAAGTGATTGGCTTAAGAAAATATAGTGCATTGGTAAATGACAGCAGGCCCATTTGACCATTCAAAAGTGGATTATCCTTGATACACAATTGACAACTAAATTGACAACTCCATTTTTCTTCGTAGGTTCAACCTTCATGATGGTGAACACCTCCGGGAAGTTTTCGGGGCAGAAATCACAACTCATGATGCCACAGCTAAAAGAAAATGACACCCACTGTATAATCTTCAAGTACTATGTGTCAGGCAGAGATGGGGTGAACCCAGGTCTACTGAATGTTTATGTGAAGGCAAACAACGGTCCTCTGGGGAGTCCAATCTGGAATATGTCTGGAGTTGCAACAAGGACTTGGAACCAGGTAGAGCTGGCTATTAGCACATTCTGGCCCAGTTTCTATCAGGTATGTGAGCTCAACTCTTTGCGTTTTATATAATGCATATTTACTTATGTTATTAGTTCTTACCACTCACTAACGGAACAGCAAATCGAGCACTTAACTAACTGTCCAGGGAATCTAGGGAGAATACACTGTACTGTATCACATTTACTGTCCGTGTGCATGTGTTTACGTGTGCCTGTGTTTGCGTGTGCATGTGTTGTGTGTGTGTGTGTGTGCGTGTGCGTGTGCGTGTGCGTGTGTGTGTGTGTATGAGTGGTAATTCTACACTGTTAACATGCTCGGGTGAAATTCCAGCTATATTAGTGGTGAGTTTCAGACATCCGGATACTCTGCGACCCTCAATTTTAATTTTAATATGGCCAGTAGATTTTACTGTTAACTCGCAACGCTGGTGACTAAGCATTCACTGTACATACAACTTAGAACTTTCTGCTTCAAAACTGACAGAATCTGCACCGTCTGTTTTGATCTCGCAGAGCCAATCCTTTTGAACTCATGGAACCACAACCCCCTTTTTCTTGTTTCCATAGTCACGCACACCAACCAATCAAGTTAGGGTAGAACAGCGGAAATGATCATTCCAAATCTATTCTGCTTTGTCTGTAGTTCAGAAGAGACCGCTTTTACCAACAATAAACTTGACAAGGGAAAAAGGGAGTATTGAGGTGTCTATGCAGCCCTACGGCCCAGAAGGGCATTCAAAATAACAGGACAGCTTTTAAAAATGTCTCTGTGCTGCCGGAGAGCTGCTCTGTGAAATGTATCCAGTGTCGTGCAATATGTAGTTCCCCGTGAAAATTCACATTTCTGAAAGAATAGTATCACTTAAAACTAAATACAAGAAACGTTTGCCTTATTAACGTACTGTTATGTTGCATTTAGAAACCTGGCAGCTGGTTTAGTTTGCTTCCGGTAAATGATTGAATACACTGCATAGGGCTTGCACGATTTCTTTAAAATGTCTTCAACCAAAAAGGCACCAGCTGCATCAAAGATCGGAAATACTTCTGCTAAAGTCGCTCTTCCAGTACAAGGAGGGGACATTTCACGTGCCCATTATTATTTTTACATCTATTTATGTCTTTATTTTGTTTGATAATTCACTGATGGTGAAAATAGAATGTATTTAAAAGGTGGACATAAACAAAAGAAATACTTTACTATTTAGCATTTACTGTTTTTCATGTAAGCAATTATATATTTATGAACATTTGTTGCATATTAACTCGAGAAAATTATATATTTTGAATGTGACAACGCTATTTGTCTACTTTAATAAATATATTTAATCTTGAAATTTCTTGAAATACCTAAATACAATTTCTTGGCAACTCACTCAGCAGTATGATTGATCAGCTTAGACAGCATGAGAAATTTAGGAGGCTGTGTGGTGCAGTGGTTAAAGTCCAGGGCTTGTAACCACAAGGTCCCCAGTTCAAATCCCACCCCTGCCACTGACTGACTCACTGTGTGACCCTGAGCAAGTCACTTAACCTCCTTGTGCTCCATCCTGCGAATGAGATGTTAAATCAATGTCCTATTGTACATGACTCTGCATATAATGCCCAGTTCACAGCCTACCTCTGTAAAGCTCTTTGTGGTGGTGGTCCAATTTGAAAGGTGCTTTATAAAAATAAAGATATTATATTATGTACATTTAAAATACATATGTTTTGTTTTGGCAGTTAGAAATAGTAGCTATGTTTTGGGGGGAGGAGTGAGAGAGAAGTAAGACTTGAGCCCTGTCTGAGGGGACGGCTTATAAGCGATTAAAAATAGATATGGTCAGTTTATATTTCAAGCAAAGTGAGCTGAAGTAAAATCTGCAAAAATTGCATTGGATTTTGTTTTTTAGCAATCAAATTTTGTGTTGCTTATCTGGAATTTGACATAAAACAAAAGCAAATATGACAGTAACTGAAAAATAAAGAAATGTGTTCACTTCCTTGCAATTTTTATATAGTTATCTTACCTGGCATTTGAAAGAGTAATCCTAAACAGAAACGGAAAGAGGAAGTAATGAATACATGTATGTGCACAAACTAGGGTTCCAGTATATTACAAAATCCCACTTGGCTTGATGGTTAATAATGGACATTATTCTAAGAATTTAAAATTCTAAAGAACAAGAAAGAAGAAGCTTGTTTTATTCAGAAGGAGGAAAGGCGCTCTTAACCACTGTACTACTGTTTACCTAAGGAATTGCTAGGAGATTATTTTGAATAATAAAATCGTTGTAATCAGCACTGCAGATAAGGTTTTGGGTCAATCAGCAATTTACTCTCCAATTTAGACACTATGGGAGTAAAATACAGTACTGTGCAAAAGTTTTAGGCAGGTGTGAAAAAATGCTGTAAAGTAAGAATGCTTTCAAAAATAGACATGTTAATAGATTATATTTATCAATTAACTAAATGCAAAGTGAGTGAACAGAAGAAAAATCTACATCAAATCCATATTTGGTGTGACCACCCTTTGCCTTCAAAACAGCATCAAGCATCAATTCTTCTAGGTACACTTGCACACAGTTTTTGAAGGAACTCGGCAGGTAGGTTGGCCCAAACATCTTGGAGAACTAACCACAGTTCTTCTGTGGATTTAGGCAGCCTCAGTTGCTTCTCTCTCTTCATGTAATCCCAGACAGACTCGATGATGTTGAGATCAGGGCTCTGTGGGGGCCATACCATCACTTCCAGGACTCCTTGTTCTTCTTTATGCTGAAGATAGTTCTTAATGACTTTCGCTGTATGTTCGGGTCGTTGTCATGCTGCAGAATAAATTTGGGGCCAATCAGATGCCTCCCTGATGGTATTGCATGATGGATAAGTATCTGCCTGTACTTCTCAGCATTGAGGAGACCATTAATTCTGACCAAATCCCCAACTCCATTTGCAGAAATGCAGCCCCAAACTTGCAAGGAACCTCCACCATGCTTCACTGTTGCCTGCAGACACTCATTTGTGTACCGCTTCTCCAGCCCTTCGGCTAACAAACTGCCTTCTGCTACAGCCAAATATTTCAAATTTTGACTCATCAGTCCAGAGCACCTGCTGCCATTTTTCTGCACCCCAGTTCCTGTGTTTTCGTGCATAGTTGAGTCGCTTGGCCTTGTTTCCACGCCAGAGGTATGGCTTTTTGGCGCAAGTCTTCCATGAAGGCCACTTCTGACCAGACTTCTCCGGACAGTAGATGGGTGTACCAGGGTCCCACTGTTTTCTGCCAGTTCTGAGCTGATGGCACTGCTGGACATCTTCCGATTGCGAAGGGAAGTAAGCATGATGTGTCTATCATCTGCTGCAGTAAGTTTCCTTGGCCGACCACTGCGTCTACGGTCCTCAACGTTGCCCATTTCTTTGTGCTTCTTCAAAAGAGCTTGGACAGCACATCTGGACCTGCCTAAAACTTTTGCACAGTACTGTATATTTTAGGTGATTAAAATGCAACCTTACCATGAAGTCATGACTATTTTTAATAAATATGGTACATACTATAATGCTAATTTATGGGGTATGCATTAACTACAGCCTTGCATTTTAACAGTAATGTTACTTTGAACTACTTGGTCTTGCAATGAAAACTTCCCTTTCCTTATTTTCCGCCTGGAAACAAACCAGCAGTCTTTTTTGTGGCTATTTAGTCTTGCTTAATAATATTAATAATATTACAGTCCAGGAAGTTGCTGCTCTCGATGTAGTTAGCTGTCTCGTTCACTGAGTCTCCTCCAACTAGTACTCAGCTGTTACAGTTTTTATAGCTGTTTTCTGTAAATCTTCCTTTCTCAGGAGTAGATGTACTAAAGTGTTGCACCTGTTACAATAGTCGCAAACCAGTTGGAAGTCTAGGGTGAAGTGTACTAAACATGCGCAATGCCGTTAGAGACTATTTAGTGAATGCTTTGCAGCAGCAGTTTTTCTTTGTGGTTCAAGCTTAGATGAATATGTAATTATGGGCATTCCTGCATAAATTTGCAAAAAGGGTGTAAAGACAGTGCAAATGAGGGTTCTCAAATATTATAATGAGATGTACTAAAGTTGCTGACAATTGCGACACTAACAATTGCATCAATTTGTTAAGAACTTTTGAAAGCATGTTTTAAACAGTCACAATTTCCCAGTCCACTTTTTCTTGTGCGTAGTGCATTTTTAAGGCGAACACCCAAGAACCTAATTTTCACTAAAGTCAGGGTGTACTTGCAAGCCTTGAAAACAAATTTCTATGACATTTCTGGTTTCCCCAATGTGTTGGGAGCAATAGACTGCACACATGTGCCACTAACCCTTTTAAAATAATCTTTTATTTGCATTGTACACCAGTGTGTACAATGCAGCAGCATTAATTATTTTGCGTTACCGGTAGGCTAGGTGTTAATTTGATTTTACTGCTGTACTATATGCTGTATGGGTCTACTGTACAGATTTATATTTTTACATAATGTAATGTGTAGCCTCCCCAAAACACATTAGTGTTATTTCAGCGCAATGATTTCCATTTAAAATGCATTGAGCACTATAAATGTATATGTGAGCGATTTTATTGTATTGTTTTTAAATGTCCTTATGTCGGACAAACGTGTCCTGTTTAGCGAGGGGCTGCTGTATGATTATGAAAAGCTTTTTGGGGGTGAAGGTCGGGACCACACTATATAATCTGATGGGATTAAACTGCCTTTCATTTTTTAACAGTATTAAAATAGGCAAAATGAAGACAAAACAGAATGCACTGTACAGATGACATTTACATTTAACAAAAACAATGTTATTTTGATTCTTGCACCCTTGCATGTACAGACGCTATTTATTTGAACAATGTCGCACTACTCTTACAATGTTTAATGCTAGAGATCTCACTAAAAAGACGCAACAACTATTTCAATTAGTATATTGCGGCTCTCTTCATTAACATATTTTCTCTTAGTACCAGGGGCATCATTTGCTATAGGGGGGGCAGCTGACCCGCCGAGAACAATTTGCTTGCTTCCCTAGGGGTGTTGTCTTAGCTGGAGACTACTGTACTATCACAAAAGTAATTGTATGTAAAGATATACAGTTGTAAGCAGGTTAAGATTTGGGAATGTAGTGATTAATTGGACACTTTTTCATAAAGCTCGAATTTATTTGTTTTGTGTAGTATTACATGTGCTGCTGCAGTAAATAAAAAATGTGTCGATTTTTAATTTGTAACTGTCAGGGTAGGTCTGAAGTCTCATCTGGGTAAGTCTTGTCTATTTGTTTATTGCAGTTATGAAAAAAAGTGTCAGATTAAAAAGTCTTGTACTTGTTCTTTTTAGATGAGAGACTTATTTTTGAGTAGATCATTGTACGTACAATGCATAATTGTATCGAAGTTCAGGAATATAATTAAACAAGTTTAATTAGTTAAATTCACGTAGGGAGGTTTTAATAAAAAAAATGTGCATGCTATTTATCATCCATTGAATCGTTAATCTTCTACACATAAGATATTTGCATTTAATGTCCTAATGTTCCTTTTTTATGTTTAAGTGCTATTTAAATGTGTTGGATTAAATGTATCTGAAGCAGGTATCTATCAGGTGCTGTGAGATAAGTTGCTGTGTAAGGCCACAATTGCTAGTTGGTGTGAAAGGAATGTGGTTAAAGGAATGTGGTTTACATGAAAAAGTTGCTGGCAAAAACTAATATTACCTCTACAAATATGACAGAGAGACTGGATTGTGCACTAGAACACAAAGATTGGCTTAAAATACACTGGATGGAGTGATTTAGCTAGTTAGAAACTAAAATGGAGTGTATATTAAGTACTACAGCTCTGCCTGCACCTGTGTATCTATTTCAGGAAATGTTTTGAGATGTTCCAAAAACCGATATTCCCGTAATAAAATAATCCTGCTTTCCAGAAGTCTTCCTTGGGCACTTCGACCTTGCAAGAGGGGTTAACTATTATATTCCTCATAACACTGCAATGTCTCTCACTGCATCCCAAGAAATGGAAATTGAGTTTTTCGTCAATATTCTTTGACTACAGCTTTCTTTGTGAAGAGCTATTTGAGTTGGTTTTGAGCAGTGAATATAGAACATTACTAGCTCAAAACCAACGAGAGACATATTTTTCTTTAACCTGGTTGCCTTTATCCTCTTTCTTAAGTTGTTTTTTGTGTGACTGAGAGAGTTTATTTTGTGTTATATCATGCGCAGGTAACAGTCAACGCTGCAAAAAATGCTTCAGAAAAAACTTGATTCAAAGTCATCTCCATTTGTTTTTTTTGTTTTTTTTACTGGCAAGATGAAACTTGAAAGGTGTTTGTGCAGCTCTTTTTCAGGTATCTGGTGAAATTCAGGTAATTAGTGATAAATATGGCGGCTGTTGACATTAAGCTGCAGAGGCAGGCATTATACACTGAAGAAGGTGATGATGTAGGAAGGAGTCTAATATGAAAAATATTTATACGTATGAATTTAACTAATATCAGAATTTATTTTTTTCTAGTCCACGAAAGCGAAGTACGAAGACATTTATACTACTTAATTTAGTACTACTGTATATGACAAGAAGGGTGTAGAAATTGACTTTCTAGGGTGCCTCAGTGTTTGGCTAAATAAAACCATCCTTTAGCCTCTGATTTAGTTAGTCTTGTCTGTCCTAATGAGGGAGTGTTCTTTGTTTACTTTCAACACTTAAAAAAATGGACTCTGTAGATGCATTCTCTCTCTCTCTCTCTCTCTCTCTCTCTCTTTATTTTAATTGCAGAACTGTAAGCTTTATATTGATCACAATTATTTATATGCAAAGGAGCTTGACAAGTACTGATCAAAACAGATATTTATTAAATGTCATTGGATATTTAGCCTTCACAATAATAATTTCATTGTAAATACATTTTCCCGTTTTCATGCGCTTTGCAGTGTTGTTAAATTTTGTTGTATAGCTTTGTAATTTTTTTAAAACTGCTTATTTTGACTCTTCGGATGCTTGGAAAGGAAAGTTAGAACTGACGTGCAGGCCTGTTTCTATGCACAGTTCCATTTAATCTACATATTGTTGCCTGACATTTGGGAAACTTGCTTGTTACCTTCTTTGTAATCTAATGTAGGTCATAGTACATTACATTACCACTAATAGGTCACTGTGACAGCCAAGATACCACATGACATTTGAGGATTTTTGCCTAGTAGTGGTGGTTGAATAGATTACAGTTTGTGCATTAACATGCATCACAGTAAGAAGAATTTCTAGGCTATATTGATTATCAGAAACACATTTTCATGTATTTTCTTAATCAATTGAATTAAGCTGTCTGTCACTGCATTTCAGGTAGTGATTTCATTGGTTGTAATAAATTGCAATGAAAATGTGGTAAGATTTGTTTTTAGAAATGCTTTATTTGATATGATTTAAAAAATAATTTTAATAAAAATGTCTAATCACTATACATTCTTCATTTCACACGTAAAAAAAAGGGCTGAAACGCAACTTTTTTTCCATAGGGCGTGTGCTGCCACGGCAAGATGATTTTAAACAGGATGCTGTCATCCTGCTATAATGTTAAAGCAGCCAATCTGATTGAGATCAGTCCATTTGAATGGAGCGTTATCAAGCAAAAATCATCCCCTAGTTATGGGCCAGTAGGTTCCTACTAGCCTACTAACCCCTAAATCTACCCCTATCCCTAAACCTAATGTCTACAACTAACCTAATCTATACCCCTAAACCTAATCTCAACCGCTAACCATAACTATGTTCCTATTAAAGTAATCTTTACCATTATTATTTCAACATCGCTTCTTAGCGCCCTCTAGCGGCTACCACATCCGATGTCCATTAAAGCGCTTGATCCGGACCTACTCTACCTGTTGGGAGGCTAGTAGGCACCTACTGGCCCATTCCTGTGGGATGATTTTTGCTTGATTATGTCCCATTGAATCGATCGGGTGAAAGAGAGTGTGACTGCAACTATTGCCACTCACTTTATCACTATAGGCATGGAATGCAACACCTGTAACAAAAGCTGGTGCCAGAGAGGATGCCTACTATATCAGCAGTGTTGGATGGTACAGTGACACAACCAGAAAGGAAATGTAGAGTTAAGGTCTAAACATCTTTTTATATCCCTTCTCACCATATAACATCTTACAAACATATGTAGATAGTGTACTTTGACGAACAAACTTCGTACCTGAACTACCCTTTATCATCAGTGCTGATATCTGTAACTACAGTATATAACAGCTGGTTTAACTTGCCCTGATTAGCACAAATCATGCACTACAGTACCTTATACCTTAGGTTAGGTAGTGCAAGATTATTCATTACTGAGGTCTATGAAACCAGTTGATGAGTCGTAGTTTTAAAGCAAGGATATAACTTTGCCCCACTAAGAAACAATTTAGGAACAGGCGTAATGCAATTTCACTTCAATAACCTAACCTTCTAACAACTAGGATTCTGGATTTCATACTGTAATGTCTCTAATTAGACTGTTATAAAATTGTAATTAGTTCTAAAGCAGTTTGCATTCATTTTTCTAGAATCAATTATACCCCTTTTCTAAGTTAGCAAGGAAGCAGATGCAAGATAGCTTTTTGATTTCAAGGGCTTCGGAAAAGTTTATGAGCCCATCTGCAGGAAGCAAAGGCTTTTTCAATCTGTGAACTTGGAAATGTTCACATTGTCTTGACCTATGCAGACACAATGGTAAATAAACACAAATACTTGTACAGTACATGGCAGCAGGAAATGATTTAGTGAGAAGGGAATAGCTTTCAATGCAAGAATTGGCAGCTGTTAACCTCTGGGATACATGTCCGTTCATTTGGCATGAAGGTGTGAATGGAGAAAAGAATGTGTGAATATAGAAATGAAAAAGGATGTGAATATACATAATGTGCACATACAGTACAGTTTGTGTTGCATATAGGGACTGGACTTTTCTGTTAATTACTTGTGAGTGGACATTTCGATATACATATAAGATTATGTATATATATATATATATATATATATATATATATATATATATATATATATATATATATATATAGTGACAGACTAGGGGAGGAGGAGAAAAACGCAGTCCAGGAGGGGTTATAGGACTACATCCCCAGAATGCCGCTGGAGGGAGCCAGGATGAGAGTCACTTGGCTCTAAAGCTGTATGCACACTCGACGCGAGTGAGCAAGTGATGTCGCCTATTGGACATACTAGAGATGGGCTGTCCCGTTACAAAAAGGTTACCACCCTGACCTCCGGCAACTCCGTTGTAAAATAACGGTTGGACTTGTAAAATCTATAGATCCAACAGTTTTTATTGTTATCATTATTATTAGTAGTCGTAGTATTTTTATTTTTTTTCGTGGTACCAGTAGTAGTAATAGTCTGATTTGAAGCCTGGTAAATCTGCAGCTGTCAGATAGTAGTATAGCTGGACAATAGTAGTATAGTTGAACTGATATTTTCAACACAATTATTATTATTATTATTATTATTACGTTGTTGTTGTTAAGCACTACATAATCACCATCTTTATTATTATTATTATTATTATTTATTTCTTAGTAGACGCCCTTATCCAGGGCGACTTACAATTGTTACAAGATATCACATTATTTTTTACCTACAATTACCCATTTATACAGTTGGGTTTTTTCCTTTTTTTAAAGTACCTTGCTCAAGGGTACAGCAGCAGTGTCCCCCACCTGGGATTGAACCCACAACCCTCCGGTCAAGAGTCCAGAGCCCTAACCACTACTCCACACTAATTATGATGATGATGATGATGATGATGATGATGATGATGATGATGATGATGATGGTGATGGTGATGGTGATGGTGATGGTGATGGTGATGGTGATGATGGTGATGATGTGCAGGTCACCACTTTCCTTGTTATTATTTACTTGTATTTAGTTTTTCCTTTTAAAACAGTCCAGTGAACTTGACAGAAAATGCTTTATAAATATGGCTCATAATCATCAAAACTATGTATGAGCTTGGTAATGTTAGGATGTGTCACAAAGAATACAAACGTATTGCTGGCTTAGTTTTACAATGTATAGAATAGTAGGACCTCGATAATATTTTTGTTTGTTTGATGAATCTCCACAAAACTTCACTTTATGTGTATGTAAAGACCACCTTCTTGTCACGGATTTGTGGCACAGAACAATTTAGTGAACAAAATGTTATTTATCATAAAAACAAACAAACAAACAAACAAACAAAACAAAAAGCCATAGCTTAAAATTAGGTTGAATGTGGGACCTTTTTTGTGTCATTTTAAAAAGCCATCAAAATGCTGGATATGTGGACTGCATGTGTGCTCTGGTTAATTTTTGCTTATTAATAAACCTATTTGTATGCAACTTGCATAATCAGAAAGAGAATGTTGCTAAATGCACCACCTGCAAGCCACCCAGTCATTGTCTTTCTTCTGGATGTATTTGTAGTCGTTCATTTTGCAATCATATAATAATGGATACTGCTGCACCTCATAAATTAACTTTTCTGTTTTGAGGCGTGATGTGTTTTGAGGCGTGTGTTTGACGTGTGTCAAGAGTGTTAAACCCTGCTTCTGATTGGTCAGTTTCATTCAGTCGCATGACAAAAAAAAAAATAGAAACAGGTACTATTTTAGCGAAGTGAAATTTTCTCAAAGTGACGTAGCGTGCGTTGCTCGCTGCTGGTTTGGATACTCCCATTTGACTGCAGTAGCTTCTAAATTATTCGCTCGCATCACTCTCGTCCAGTGTGGATGCAGCCTTATAATTAATGAGGGACAAAATGTTTGTTCAGGGCAGTATGCATTCAATGTGAAGGCAAGAGCCTGTCAGTAACAGAAGGTACCATGTGAAACCTTTGTGTGTAACTTGTGTGTGTGTAAAAGTGTTTGTTTTACTGGTAAACGGCTTAGTTGTCCATTGTGAGTTTAGAGTGAAAAAATAAAAAAGTTTAGTTAGTACTCCGTGTGGGAGTTAGGTTTTTGTTTTGTTTATTTTGTTTTGTCTGTAAATAAAAGTGCACGCAAGTGCTAAGCTACAGTTCTGTGTCTGGGTCTGCTGTATTTAAGGGCGAAAACGAACCTCAGCCGTAAGGCTGTGTTACTATATATATATATATATACATATATATATATATATATATATATATATATACACAGTATATAGTCCGGTAAAGGCGCTCCGCGTGGAGTGCAGGATGCACCCTATAGCCTGGATGTCGCCGGTTCGAGTCCAGGCTTTTCCACTGCCGACCGGTGAGCTGAGCCTAAAAATTATTAGCTATTCTAAATTGCAGAATATGATAAAAAAAAACAATTGGCAACTACTAAAAAAAAAAAAACAACGGTCTTAGCCACTGCTACAAACTTTCATTTGGAACTTTCTGGCTAACACCCCTCCCCTAATATAAGAAAAGCTCAGTATGCTCGTCGGAGGAAGGGTGATTCATGATACTGTGATGTTAGTCTGTTTCCCTATATCCTGTTTGGCAGGAGGCAGATGTAAAGCATGTACAGTATTGTGGCAGGCAGCCAAGGTATGCTGATGTTGAAGCAACTGAACCCCTGCTTTTTAACCAGTTGCTTCCTGACTGATAAGCCAGCCAAATATTTTCCAAACAATAAAGGAGTCATTATGTGGGAATTTGATTTGGTCATCTAAAGAATGGATTAGACGTTGTGACTATTGCGCGTGTGTGTGTGCGTCCTGCAGATGTTATGTCAGGTGCAGCAGTTTTAGGGATGCCAATTTCTATAAAGTGAGGGGTTTGTAGTATATTCTAGCATTGAGGATATAGACATACGAAAGATTATACTGCATCCAGAATGTCAAACACTGATAACAAATTCTTTAGCAGAAACGCTTGTCTGCTTGACTTTCTTACTTCACTTTCTTACCTATGTATATACTGTACTTTGTTATTTCACTTTCTGACTACATATATACTGCACTTTCTTACCTTATTGCCTAAGGTAATCCTTCATGCAAAGCAGCATTGTAAAGTACAGCACCAACATTGATTTTAATAAAGGCCTCCAAGGTATGTGGATTGCAATACAGGATAGAGCATTCCTGTAAAGAGAATAAATGGCTCCATATTCAAGCATCAAATGTAGAGGCAAGAAAATATGCATATGCTACTTATTATACTGTATTTGAAGTATGCCCCTTAAGCATTTACTCACACTAGGCATATTACCAGAGATTACAATATTGTACAATACTTTTATAGTAATTGCAGTACTGTGTTTAAGAAATTACTGAGGAAAGTTATTTTGTATAGTCTTTTTTTTATTTTGTATAGGTTATTTTGTATAGTCTTTGCTATTGAACAGATGCTGAAACATGCTATACCTTACCTGTAATGTGAACAAATTATTTAAAGCCTACTCTGTAGTCATTCCGAAGTTTTACTGAAATCGTTGTGTTTTGATTTTCAGGTTGTGTTTGAAGTAGTAACATCAGGACAACATGGATACTTGGCAATTGATGACGTGGTCCTCCAGGGGCATCAATGCAGTAAGTCATTTTGTTTTAAGAAACGTACAAAACTAAGGGCCAGATTATTTTACCTCAGTTCAATATAGAGAGAGAGAGAGAGAGAGAGAGAGAGAGAGAGAGAGAGAGAGAGAGAGAGACTTTGACTTTTAGTACTCCTTTATTAAATCAATCGTTTACAAAAAACACAAAAAACCTTTGATTAAAATAAAAAATAAAAACAAAACAGGCCATCTCTCTGGCTCTGGGGATCAATCAAACCCTAACTAAGAAAAACTTTATTAAAAACAATGAACACTACAAAACAAAAGTATTCCCTCCACTAACAAAATCCCAATGCTTATACCACAAAAACTCTTCAGTACCAATTTTTACACATTGAGAAGTAATTCCTCCTCCTCGCTGACCTCGCAGAGGGCGTTGTTAATCCCCCACTTCATTTTAAAATTCTCTAAATCCCTGGTCAGTTTGTAAAAGCAAAATCAATTTTTATCCTGCTGACCACCAGCACCCTCCAGATACTCAACACATTACTCACTCCAGCCCCCTCCTAGCTTTATGAGACTTCAGTATGGCCAGTTTCGCTTGACCTACAATAAAATTTGCCAAGCAGCAAGTGGCTCTTCTATTAGCTGAATATCTAAAACCAAAACAAAACCAACCGTGAGAACTCAAACCCCAAAGTGCCCAATATGCTCTGAATCAAATCAAACAGGGGCGTGAGTCTCAGACACTCAGTGAAGGTGTGAAAACAGTGTCCCTCTCCTCACAGAAGGGGCACTGTTCTACTATTTGGGGATCAATCTTATTAACGAAGGAGTTGGTGGCTATGATCTTGTGTAGGATCCTCCACTGCAAATCCCCTGAGCTTTGGAATAGGGGGTTTATAAAAGGACCTCCAAACAGGAGAGATAGAACCGGGACAGACAGGTGTCCTCTCCAGACAGTATCTGGCAGATCCCTAAGCTGATTAAAACATACACCTTAAGGCATACTCCATACAGCTGCTTTTTCTCCATAGTACTAAAAGAAAGTTTTTAAATTCCTGAATGACAGCAGCTTCCCATCCTGCTCTTCCCTCCCTCACAGACCCAGGGAGTCACAGCCAGGTCAGGGAACACGGCCGGCTCCTCTAGCAACTGACGCTTTGTTAAAAACAATTTATCAAGAATGCAAACCCTGGAGAAAATGAGTCTCTCAACTCCTTCAGGAGCCTATGAATGACTCGGACTGAGCAAACACCCACCTGTGCAGCTACCTGCTCCCCAGTCCTCCACTGGAACAAGTTAAGATCCATTAAATGCCCCAGCCTTGTAACTCCAGCCCTTGTAAAGGTAGAGAACAAGCTGTTTGAGGAAAAGGCCTGACAGGGGAACAGCGGGTTAAAAAATAAGGGTTCTTCCATTAACCAAAAATCACTCAAAGAATCTTCTATTTGTGATGCTCTGAAAATGCTCCAAGCATTAAGCATACTCTCATAGAAAGAAGGCAAGTTAAAAGACCTCAATCTGCTGCTCTCCAATAAAAACAGGTGCCGATCAAAACTCATCCTTCCTGCTGTATGGAGGATGGAAAGCAAAGAATCTCCAGCCCATACTGTCTGGAGAGTAAAGCAGCTTTTGTGCCGCCTGCAGCCAAACGCTGCCACTCTGCTGACCAGGTTCATCAACCCCTGCCCACCTTCATTTATTGGTAGGTATAAAATCGCAGGTTTAAGCCAGTGAAACCCACCCCAAAAAAATTCAATTAAGCATTTCTGAATAGCCTCTAAAACCCTTGTGGTGGATCTACACAGACCAACCTATGCCAAAGCATTGAGGCCACCAGATTGTTTAAAACCAAAACACGCCCCTGAAAGAGAGCTGGGGCAGCAGCCATACCCACTTCTGCAGCTTCCCTTCACCTTCTCTATCACTCCCTCCCAGTTTCTTTTCATGAAATCATCATTCCCAAAAAACACCCCCAGTACCTTAATCCCTGTACGGTTCCACTGCAGCTGCTGTGGAAGTCGAGGAGGCCCAGTGTCCCGCCAATCTCCAGATAACAGACTTTCACATTTATCCCAGTTAATGCGAGCTGAAGACGCCTTCTCAAACTTATTCAAACACATTGGGAGAGCTTTCATATCCTGACCATTCTTTATCAGGACTGTGATGTCATCAGCATATGCTGTGAGTTTCACTACTGGAGAGTTGGACACTCCTGGCACTGCAAGCCCACTCAGATGTTTCCTCAGCTCATGTAACAGAGGCTCTATAGACAGCGAGTACAGCAGCCCTGAGAGTGCACAACCCTGCCGGATTCCCCGATGTACTGGGAAAGGCCTACTGAGAACATTATTGATTTTCAACACACTAAACACATTGTTATATAACAGTTTCACATATGAAATGAACCTCTTCCCAAAACCAAACACCTGCAATGTTTTAAAAGATAACTATGATCAACCCGATCAAAAGCCTTTTCCTGATCTAAAGAAAAAGCCCAATATTAATATTAAAAAGTTTTGCTACGGTTAAAATATCTCTGATCAGGAACAAGTTATCAAAAATACATCTGTCCGGGATGCAGTATGTTTGGTCTAGGTGGATTAATGCATCTAAATGGTCTTTTAAACGATTTGTTAATACTTTAGAAAAATTTTATAGTCGGAACATAAGAGAGCTACAGGACGCCAGTTTTTATGTTGCAGAGATCCCCTTTTTGGCAGTAAAGTTACAACAGCTCTGCGGCAGCTCAATGGAAGTTCCTTTCCTTCAATGCTTTCCAACAGTACTTTAAAGAAATCCTCTCCAATCACTGTCCAAAAACACTTGTAAAATTCTACAGGCAATCCATCGAACCCTGGCGATTTCCCATTGCTCTGCTGCTGGACGGCGGCTGTAAGCTCTTGTAAAGACAGGGGCGCCCAAGCTGAGCTTCCCAGTGTCTGACAGCCTGGGCAGGCCCTGGTACAACTCCTCGGCTGCCAGCTCCTCACACTCCTCGCCTGGTACAGCTGGGTGTAGAAACGCACCGCAGCTCTGCGGATTTCCTCTGGATTGGTAGTTTCCACTCCGCCTGGCAGTTTTAAACAGTGTAGCTGTTTTTCTCAGCAGATTTCTTCTCTAGCCCAAAAAGAAACTAGTGGGAGCATCCATATCCTTCATCTGTGTGAACTGGGCCCTGACCAGCCCCTGCACCCGCTGCTCCAGCAGACTGCCCAGACACTGCTTCTTTTCTTTCAACCTCTGTCCAAGCCCGGTCCTGCTCTCTCCATCCAGACTCAACTGTAGATCTAGGATCTCTTGCTCTAGTACACTCATGGCTTGCTTCAAAGTTTTAGTGCTATCAGCTGTATATTGCTGCGAGAAAATCTTAATCTGGATTTTGCCAATATCCCACCATTGTCTCAGTGAATCATAAAACACAATCTCCTGTCTCCAACTCTCCCAAAAAGAAACAAACAACTGTTTAAAATTGGCATCCTGAAGTAAATTACAATTAAAATGCCAATAAGAATTGTGATGTGTGGGTAGAGGCAGGGAAAATACAACAGAGATGTAGTGGTGATCAGACAGACTATTTGGGGAAATACTGCTCCTAACAATCCTATTCATACTGTGCTGTGAGGTGTAAAACCGGTCTAATCTCACTCCAGAAATTTGATTTGAATTCACCTTTAACCATGAATATTGTCTGCCTGTGGGATTGAGCATCCTCCATACATCCACTAATTTACACGCAGTCAAAACCTTGGAAAGCTCCACCCCAGACTGCGAAAGTGAGGCTCTACATGATTCCTATCAACTACATGATTAAGAGTACAGTTAAAATCGCCTCCTAATACCACAACACTCTCAGAGCTACAAATAGAAATTGCCTGATACAAAATTTTAAAAAATCAACACGTTCCTTTCCTATATTAGGAGCGATATGTTAAAAAGTTAAACAGAATATTCCCAATTTTCCTCTCTACTCTTAAAAGGCGTCCCGGCACAATTTTGTCTATTAAACTCGGTTTAACCGTAATCCCTGGAGAAAATAAGATCGCCACCCCGCACTAACATTAGTACCATGGCTCAGGATAACCTCCCCTTCCAATCCCTAACCCAGTGATTCTGATTCTCTGAATCAGTGTGCGCCTCTTTGTAAAAACAAACACTCGCTCTCTTCTGTTCAATAAACTCAAACAAAAGCTCTTTTCTTTATGTCTCGACACCCATTGGCATTAAGAGATCCAATCTGAAGTAATGTCATTGAGATTGTTAAAAATAAAACAGAAAAAACAGCGCATTTTGAAAAAGTTCTGTTACAAAACTTAGCCATATTAAAACCTGGTTTTCCTTACGCGTTGCAGTAACAAGCGTTTTGTGCTACTAATTAACTTTGAAAGTCTGAAGCGTTTTTCTGATCAAATTCCTCCATTGTAGACTTCTTCATCACTACATTACTAGACATCACAAACAGCTTTAAATTGGAAAAGTAATGACTGCACGCTTACTGCCCTTTTCCCCTTTGTGATATCTAAAAGTCACTTATTTGTTTCAGTGTATATAATTTTTGTTTATTATGCTGACTCACCGAGATGCTCGAAAGCAGCGAGGAGTCGGACAGCCCCCGTCATCTTCAAGATCTTCGCCGACAGAAAACTCCGCTTCCTCCATTGTGTCATAGTCTGCAACAGCAACCCTCCTCCCTCTTGTTGAGGCAGGGAGTCAGCCAGGAAAGAAACGGTAGCCGCGGGCGGGCTGAGACCCGCGCTGCCACTCACCTCCCTCCCTGAACCGGGAGTCAGCACAGACCCAGACTGAGATCCGGGTCCGTCTCGACCGCCAGTCCCCAAGCCCTGATCCACCGTGACAGCGGTAGAGACCCACCGCCGGGATCTCAGACTCGAGCTCCCTCTCCAAGCAGCCCCGAGTGGAGGCTCGGTGCTGCCGCAGTGAGACGGACACAGTGCCCCATACTGACTCACCCTCACCGCCGCAGGGGTCTCCAATATTTGACCCTTTCGTGATCTTTTTTTTTTTTAGCCACTAATGTAAACGGCTCTTCTCCATTTTCTATCTCGGCTTCATTGGCAGCTACTACTCGCTGGTTCACGGCCGCAGCGCCTGGTTGTCAGTATCTGCCCCGCAAATCTTTTTTCCGTGGCATTGGTTCCGGCTTCTTCAGCCTCTGACTCCTCCTGTGCCCTTCAACAATCTCGGCTCCACCATCCTTGTCCGCACCGTCAGCAGGTTCTTTCCTACAAACTCTTTTAAGTGACCATATCCCCCACAGTGAAAACATCTCATTAATTCTGAACTAATATAAATAATATAGTCCTTGCTTTCTACTGTGATCTTTACTGAAAGGTCTAAAACATCTTCCTGTCTTTTCATTAGCAGAAACGTTTGTCTCCTAAAAGACATGACGTGTTTAAAATCAGGGTTTTACACCCCAGTGGGACCATTTTTATCGGGCCATAATTTTGCCGCACCGCACAACTCTCTCTCTAAAACTTCATTCTTAATAAATGGAGGCACATTAGATATAATAATCTTTTGGAAGGGGTAGATAAAGGTAAGGCAGACACAAATGATTCTCTCACCCAGAGCCCACTCTGTACAATTTTGTTAACCATTTGTTCCTGGCTGAGAAAACCACTATGGCCTTGTTCATTCGTGAGGCTGACTTAATATTTTCAGCCCCAATCTCCTTACCCACAGCAAGCAGACACTCTTCAACAGACACTGCATCATCGGGAATACATTTAAACCCATGTCTGCAGGTCATAGACCCAAACCCTTCCACTTGTGACCCCATACATAGGCCACAAGCTGACAAAAGTCAGCTCACGGACCAAAAAAACCCCAAAACACTTATATTTTTTAAACTCACTTATTCAGGGGGGAAAAAAAAAAAAAAAAATGTATATATTAAAAAACCCTAAAAGTCCTCCAGAGCTCCTACTCACAGCACCTCTGTACTCACCACCACTCAAGCTCCTCCCACTACCCACAATCCTGAGAGAGAGAGAGAGAGAGAGAGAGAGAGAGAGAGAGAGAGAGAGAGAGAGAGAGAGAGAGATCTATATGTGTGATCCCCAAGTTGCAGTGAAAGTGCAACAGATTGTTACTAATGACAGCCAAGAACAGTTACGGTAGTGTGACAGGACAGCTGAGTGGTGACGTTCCACGCCAGAAAGCTGACAGAGACACAGACAGGTACTTGCGGGTGAAAAGCGCTAGTGCGTGTTTTTATTGAAATCACAAAAATAAATCAAAAGCTTTAATAAAAATACACAGCTCACCGAGCCAAAATAAAAGGTTTAAGCAAAACAAGTCACGAACATAAATATCTCCCTCCATCCTAAACAAGTACTGTGCTGGTGCTTCCCAGCACGAGTAACAATTGCTTTCTTTCTATTTTACTTTTACTTTCAGTTTTGTTTAGTTTCTTTCTTTCAATTTGTCCCATCTCTCTTGTTCCTCTTCTTTGAACACCCCACCCCAAACACACAAAACAACAAGCTTATATACCCATGCACCTCACCTTAATTACAGCCCCTTAAACAATAATTCCATCTAAATGGCTCCAGCCACGTTCCCCACAAGAGTTTTTACTCTGCGTGGCCAACAGCCAATTTATCAATCACCAGCTGCCAATCACACATTTTCACGAGATGTCTGGCAGAGACGAGTTGCTAACAATTACGTCTGCCAGACCACATTTAACTTCACCCTTGTTTTTAACCCCAAACAATACTTTTTAAATCATACAATACACCGATAAATTCACCCATTCTAAAACCAAAACAATACATTTTTAGCAGGGTTTTGCCCTGCCCCCTATTTACATGCAGGGCTCTGCTCTGCCCTGCTACAGGTAGACTTTCTTTAGTTTTGTTATAACTGCAGGTAGAAGGTTATTACAGTGATTTAAAATTGCAGTGAATTCCTTGAGTGCTGCTAAACTGTTACATTCAGAATTCCATATAGGGTTGACATATTCATTAAACTTATCACCATTTTAAAAGCTTTGCACGGCCTAAAATTAGCAGGAGGCAGAAGCAACAGAAAAAAATGGTTCTGTTTTTCCAGTAGGTCAGCCATAAATACATTGAAAAGAAAGCAGTGTGTTCTTTTTAGTATTCATTAAAAAAAATACTATACATTTTTAAGGTTGTTAGTTCCACAGCTCAGTGGCAGCAACCCCTTTCATTCTGTTCTCCTCAACACTCCTACTCTTTCTGCATTCAATTCCAGTTTGCACATATATCCCAGAGTCAATGCTTTTTGTCTCACTTGTGCTGTTCTAGGAATTTTTCCAGTCACTGAGTTCATTTTGTTAAGCCACTGTTTTTGTATCCCTTCACGAAAAGGTCATTTTTCTTTTTGCTGAATGTAGATATTTTTTTTTTTTATATTCCTTTCACTTCTTTTTTGGGGATTCATGTGTATTTATTAATCACTCTGTTCAGCACATCTTTATGCTGAATGTTATTTCACACAGCTCTGTTATTGTCAGCACAATCTGGGTTACTTTAAATGACAACAACTTAGCCATGATTGCTTTGATTTTGATGTAACTTACAGACCAGTTTCCTCTGTGGTGACACTGTTGCCCTACTCAAAGACTCTATGGACACTAGCTTATTGAATCCGGCAGTGGTGGAGACAATGCCACCACAGTACAGCTTGTGTCTTCAGGATTTCTGAATCTCTAAGCTTATATAAAACAAGGAAGTTTCATTGTATCTCCCTGATAAGTGTTCAAGTGCTTTGAGTTGATATGGTTTTTATTATTTTTTATTGTAAAACCAGGTAACACTGATCTCTGCACGATTTCCATTGCAGACATGGCCTTCTTTATATTTTGTCATCTACTGTATCTTGCCTTTGACATTCATATCCAACAATAAAATGATGGAGTGAATCGAATGGCTGGGTGATTTGTGGAGCATCAATTAAACATGGTTGACTGTAGGTGGTGCACATGCCAGACACTGCCTGGAAGCTCCTTAGAGTACAGAGGGCTGAACTCAAAGCACATTTATCAGGAGAGGTTTGTAATGAATCGTGGATCCATTTTATTTAAAACTCAGACAGATAATTATTATTCTAAGTATTTAGCAATACAAATATAAGACAAATTGGAATTTAATACATAAAATCAAATCTAACAGCAGACTGCTATGCCGAAACATTCATTCTTTGGAAGTGCATTTAGGAAGAAGCTAAATATATCTTCTTAATGTGTGATTTATTTCTAAAATCCACACTGTAAACATCTGAAGCAAAACAATAGTATGACACTGGTCATGTTTAAAGTGCAAGTTCATTTTACCTTCCACTAACTTACTCTACAGACTTGCTAAATCCGCATAATATGCTCTTCCAATAGTAAAATATGAACACAGGGAGTGTATAATAGACTGACCAAATAGAAGCTTGCCAAGTAACAGTTTATGTTTCTGTCATCTTCCTTTTGTATGTTTGGGTAGGTTGTCATTTTAGATATAAACCAGACACTGTGGTATATCATGCAGGGGTAGGATTTACAGGTGGTCCTGCCTTGTCACACTGTTAATCAAAGTTGCCTCACCATAGCCATTACATCTGTCTACAACGTACTGCAGTCGTCTACAGATCAACACTATTAGTATCCCTCACCCCCAAACCTTTAAAGTCAGTGTTGCTCTTCACCCTACTATGCTACCCTCCTCCTTCTCGGCCCTCTCGGATTCCGATCTTTGCTTTCTTCTCTCCATCGCTAACTCTCTACTCTCTGCCCATGCCGCCTCCATCTTCTCTGTCCTAATTCTCCCATGGCTTCTCATGTCATTTCTATGCTGAAGATGCCCAGATCTTTCTCTCCTTACCCCCCTCTGACTCCGACATTTCCTCCTGTATACCTGCCTCTCAGCCATCTCCTCTCGGATGCACTCGAATCATCTTAAACTCAATCTCTCCAAATCAGACCTCCTTTTCTTCCCCCTTCTTCCTCCCCCACCGCTGATGTCTCTATCTCTGTTCCTTTTGAATCCACCACCCTCTTTCCCTCCTCATCCACCAAGAACCTCGGTCACCCTCGACCCATCCCTCTCCTAATCTCAGCACACGTCTACTCTGGCATGCTCCTGTGCTTCTTACTCAGCAACATATGCAGAATTCGCCCCTTCCTCACCGCCTGCACCACACAGATCCTAGTTCAGACCCTGGTACTGTCCCGTCTTGCCTACTGCAACTCCCTCCAGGCCGGCCTCCCTGCCTCTGCTATCCGTCTGCTCCAGCTTATGCAAAACTCTGCTGCTCGCCTTGTCTTTTCCCTTCCTCGTTTCTCCCATGCTACCCCGCTGCTCCGCTCTGTGCACTGGATCCCTATGCATAAAATTCAAAACTTTATTACTTGCCTATCTCTGTCTTGCCCTTTCTGCTCCCTCCTATCTCCAGATTGTTATTTCTCCCTACACCCCCTCTCGCCCCCTCTGCTCCTCCACCACCGGCAGATTAGCTTATTTGCTACTGATTTTATTGTACTTTATAAGTGCTCTTATCTGTAATATGATATTCTGTAATGTGATATTTTCTAATGTGTTACTTTGTATTGTGATATTTTGTAACAATTGTAAATCGCCCTCTATAAGGGTGTTTGCTAAGAAAGAAAGAAATAAATAATATTTCATAGAGGGAGAACACTGCAATGAAAGTGCACATTTTGAATAAACGTAGCTGAGTACTAGCTGTAGTGGATCCTCCTGTACCACACATATCACACTTGCACAGTCCTAGTTACATTTACCCACCAGATGTGGCTGGCAGCAATGTAAACTGATTTCTACACTGCCTGTTTTAAGAAAAAATAAACTTTTCAGCCTGTTTCGTGTCTGTGGTGCTAGGAGTCTGCTCCCATGAATGTATGATTCTGCTACCTTGTTTTACTTTCCATTAGTTCACTGCCAGCTGCTGAATTGAATCCGGACAGACTATTCTGTCTGCATGTTTAGGAATTCCTGTGAAGGTACCACTGGACTACCTTGTATGATTATCACACTTTATGAACTTGATTGCTTGGTGTTATTTTATAATGTTTGAAACCTAGCATATTAATAACTCTTTCAAGGAGATTATTCTTCTATTTCATTCATCTTGTAAGACATTTCTGTATAAACATAATTTACCATGATGGAGTATTAGGTTTTCTACAGTGCTCTTAACTGAAATTCAATTGAAATCTAATCTAAAGTACTGTGACATTTTAAATGTTTCATTGCAGTGTTATGTTTTAGAAAGTCTATTTTAAAATTACATAAACATATGGATGGGCAGGAGTGGTGGTGAAGTTGTGGGGTTTGTGACCTTTAAGAAAAATCCTACCACCGTTACTTTGAAGGACCTCAAGGAGAAAACAGGGACTTCTCCTAATGAAAACCTTCTTCCTCTTTCCCCCCAGTAAACACCCCTCACTTCCTGCATATAAAGGGCGTGGAGGTCAATGCTGGGCAAACAGCTACTTTCCAGTGTTCAGCCAACGGGCAGCCCAAAGACAGCTACAGGCTCTGGTTACAGGTAACACGCTTGACTATTGCTATGGCAAAACTATTGACAAAATTAGTTAATTTGGCCATAGCTGTATATACAGTATTATTATTAAAAAAAAAAAAAAATCCAAGAACGATACAGGGTATAAACATTCCAAAGATACATCACACACACACGTACAATATCTACCATATTAATATTTTGTTCTTGTAATAAATTAAAGAAATGCAACCAAGTACTGTTCTGATTGCAGGTTACGTTACCTGTATTTATTGAGACAGAGTTCTAGTTCACTTAATTAGACCTTACACAGGAAAACTAATGGTAAGTTCAGTGGACTGAGCCTTAGCTTCATCTAATAAGCAAACTGTCAAAACTGATCAGCATACGCAGATGGTTAAAAAAGGTCATTGGTGGGATAGTTTGTCATTTTAGCAAACACGTCCTCATGAGCTGCTGCAATAAAACACACACATTAACGTACCGTAAATCCCTTGACGACACTAACGAAGAAATATTTACAATTAACAAATGTTTCCCATCTGCCTACTTTCTCATATTGTAGCTGTGGGCAATGCAGGTTATATTCATAGGTGGAAGACACATTTAAACAGTTGTTCCTTTTGTTATTATGATCTACTATGGTATAGCAAATTAATAAAAATAAAAAAACACAACATTCCAGACACTTGTAGATACAAATAAGATTTTTTGTAAATCATCTGTCATCGTCTGCAGGAATGAAAAAAAAAAAGTAACAACTGATATTTATCTTGGTTCATCAAACTGTCAGTGGCATATTCATCTGAATAAATGAGCATGCAATATGTTGATATACTGCTTTGTATTGCTTTGAAAAAAATACATTTCTTGACAGTGGAAATTAACTTTTGTTATAAATGTCAGCCTTTGATTTTAGATAAAGTGGTTTTAAGAAACAGGTGGTTAGCTTAATTACTGTCACTTCTTCACATTCAGAGGCTTCCTTAAACTGCGTTGTCTAAAAGCAACACTGTAAAGGAGAGTTAAAAATGGATGTGGGTCAGTATTTGAACAGCAATAGAAGACAACATAAGATTCATTCTGGCTGTGTTTATAAGATGATACAAAGAAATACAGGAACTTAATGCATTCATTAATGAGTTGAAATCCTTTTAACACTGGTCTCGTCTAATGAGCCCCATCTTTTTATTAAATCAGTTTCTGAAGACTACTGAACTGATTTCTCATACTCTGTTGTTTTATAGGGAATTGCTGGGCAGGAAGCTCCAATGAAGGACATCAAGCCATTGAACACACGTCGTTTCCTAGCTACATTTAATGTAGTGAACACAACTAAGCAAGACACAGGGAGCTATCGCTGTTTAATTCACTCACAAAAAGGAGTTGGATTGTCGAATTATGCTGAACTGGTTGTAAGACGTAAGTGATCAGGATTTATTTCCATCTGAAACCACAAAATATCCACAACAGTGTATAAGAGCTGCCTCGATAAAGCCATACATATAAAGGTTTCCAAAGGTAGAACTAATTCTTAAAAGCAAACTTAGGCAAGCCTTTCCTAGTTGGAAGTTCACCTGAAAAGTGAAGGGTCGTGCCTTTTGACTTGCATTTTAGATTACTGCATATTCAAGTTTAAACATCTTAAAGCCTGTTGTATTTTGACTCATAGTCATTTTTGAGTTTCTTCCAAATGTAATGTCCTGTACAACATTATTCTTATTATATATTTTTTTGATTGATCAATTTTTTCGGTCTGCAAGATTACAGTTTAATACCTTTTTTTGTAGCATAGAATTACGATTTACTCAAGTAACCAGAAACAGTCACAACATTTGCAGAGGGTGCATTGACTGATGGAACGGTCCAATGTTATAATCCAATTTGTTTTTATTTATTATAAGTTATTTCTTAGCAGATTTATTTAATGGTGTGTTCGGGTAATTATGGTAATGTCATTGGCCTGTGATGCTGTTTTCATTAGGCTGCCTGCAGGACAAAGAGTGTGACCTCAACCTTTCATTGAAAATAACGCGTGCATAAATCCATCACACAACCTTCATTTTATTGCTGTTTTGGTTAATATTTGACATGCATGAAACTGCAAGGGGTAATAAACCTTTTGTATACACAGCTCATAGATAGGCAAAACAATAGTTAATTCTCTTTGTGCCTTTTGAGGTAGGGCTATGGTGACACAAGCTGCATCCCTCATGTTATCAATCTTCAGCATTGCATGCTAACTGAATCCTCCCTCCTCTGCCTGTATGCATGTTCTTATTGTACATTTATGTGCATACACAACCAGTCCAATTGGGATGAAACTTGGTTGGACTTTCTTTAGCACTCATTATTGAGAGTAACATAATCTGAAGAGACTGCAGCCTCAATTCAGCATGTAATACAAACTAATGTACACCCACCTTAGTAAGCAAATGTTATTATATAGTACAGTCCCGATAGACAACCCAAGATGAACTACTTACAACACAGCAGACCTTCACGTCCCTTTTTTTCCAGCAGAGTTCAGTGCCAACACAGCAGGGGATAAAACAAGGGCTGTCTGTTTACCTCGTTGTCAGCTTGGATGGTGAAAACTTAAACTCAGAGGAACTTGGAGCTTTGTGGGTCACTCTAAGCGCTGTCCGAAAGCTGGCTGAAGATATCTTCTTGTAGGGGGTTTAGTTGTTTTGTTTTTTATTCAATTGTAATTTTACTCAGTCCTGTTATATATATTTAAAAAAAACCCTGCTTACTATCTATGAGAAGATTTAGTTTTGGTTTCTCTTACAGAGAAATTACAAACAAGCAGGTAAATTACAGTGAGAAAAAAATAAATAATAACCGAGTAGGATATATTTTAGTTTTAACAAAAATCAAACCGATATTCAGAGGTAATACTTTTCGTTAAGAAAAACAACTGCATACCATTCTCTCTCCTCTTCTTGTCCCGCCCCATAGCAACCAATACACACTCCTGAATCACTGGTATAGTACTCCCCTGACCTCCCAACTCCCACCTAACAGGCTCTCGTTAACTGTCAGTAAATGTACTGTATTCAAGCCCCCAAAACACACAAGAGTATAGTGCTGCAGATCGGAGCCTCTCATGGCGCCGTTTCTAAAATGCCTTAAATAATTTAATAAAATATTGCAGCGTTTGTAAAGCATAGTATTATTAATAAAGACCGCCCTCGTATAATCGGCGACCTCGTTTAAGGGCCGCAGTCATTTTGATCAATTTATAAAAAAAGCCGCTGTGCCAAATTGAAGTAATATGGAATATATATATATATATATATATATATATATATATATATATATATATATATATATATATATATATATATATATATATATATATATATATATATATATATATATATATCCTAAAATTGTAGGTGTTGCAAAACTTTTTGGCCATATGAGGCTCCCAGGCAACTGCCAGCAGATTATAACATACAACAATCAGACTAAAAACAGTAGCTAAAAAAATGAACTTTTAAACTTCTCCTGCTTCTTGTTTTAGCAAGACTTAAAGAAAATGTGTAAAAAAATAAATAAAATTGTAAATGTAGCAGAAGTACAATCAATATGCCTATACGGTACAGGGACTTTTATTGCCACACAGTGTTAGATGAAACACAGTTCTTTCTCGCCACATTGTTATATTATGTGCCCTCGGCTACAACAAGAAAACATAGTATTGATCAGTGCTTTTGAAGGAACAAATGCTATTCACAGAACAAGTAACAAAGATGACACAAGACTGAATAGACCCATTGACTTGTCAAGCCATCTGATACAGCTTTACAAGCTCTCTTTTTAGTCTGTCAGGTAACTAGATTGAAATGTCACTTTATCTCTAGTTAATCCTGGACTGGTGATAAAACCTGCCAGATTGACCAATTATTGTGACATTGTGCCATTTTGTTTAGCAGGAGGTTTCTTATCAGCCTCTGAAACTGATTAGAGCAGCCAATTAGTTGTTGCTGTACACTGCATGTCTTTGGATGAATATGTATGTTACGTCAAGTTTTGCAAAGATGAGTCTGAGAAGTTCAGACGGATGAACTAATTCATAGGAGGTGAAGTTTGATTTTGCACTTTGGAAGCTGGGATTAGAGAGGAGTTTGGGGGCGTTTAAAGAAGGGCATAAGAGGGCAGCCATCTGTACACGAAATAACCTAGATTTGTGGGCCCTTGCTTCAGCCACTGCTTCTTAGGAGATGTGTTAACTTAGGCCTTCTCAGGGCGTTGCGTTTAAAGGTATTAGTGGGCTATATTTGTTCTTTTAGTTTTATTCTTATACCAGTGAGATGTACTTCTGCTGTACACAGGGTTTCCCCACAGTGAGGGCACATACACACATTTCAGATCTTCATTCACACAGTATCAAGAGTGTGCAAAACAATACTTTAAAAATAAATAATATATTAAGTGTCTAAGGTGGCCGGGACAGTGGAAAGTGATGAAAAAGTTATTTAATTTCCCAGTCTGAGTACATATTCATAAAGCATCAATGCACAAACATTACAGTCCTTTGCATTTATTCACTTTGTATTGCTTTATGAATATATGCATTTGTTGTTTTTTTTTACCAACATAGATGTCAATTTGTCAGTATAAACAAACAGAACACAAAATATGGATTTTTAAATGTGTTTTAACACTCAGGCCTTTGTATTTGAGAATCAAGAGTTTGAAGTACAAGGACAGTTTCTTTTTTTTTTTTAATGGAGTGCTTCTCTCAACTGCAAAGACAGACAGATAGCTTTGGGATGCTTGAGATGCGCAGGTCCTTGATTCAGCTCCATTGTTGACTGCTGGAAGTACAGCAGACTTGGTTGGCACAAACTGGAGGAAAGCCTGCAGCAGTGTCTGTCCCAGTGGGAGTCGTGTTCAGGGTGGCATTAGGGACGTTTCCAAAGAGCTGAAAGCCAACCACAGAGTATATATAGTTTTTATTAATACATGTCTATCTTGCATTATTAATATGAAAAAGAGGAAAAGCAAGGTTAAGGAGAGAGAACAGCACAATTAACATATGTGAACACATTTATAAATGTTTTATTGGTTAAGATATAGCTCTTAGCTAGCATCGTTCATCTCCACTCATTCATTGTCTCAATGTGCAGAACATAGAGAATCATAATACAGAAGCTCATTCATTCTTCCATGGAGCCGTACGGAACATGGAAATGACCCTTGAACTGCAGCTAACTTGCCTGTGTCAGAAAGCCTTGTGTAACAATACTGCTGGAATAAGATGCATTTGTTGTACTAGTTAATTAACAATGTGCATGTATGATGCCGTAAATGAGTCACTGTTGTCCATGTTGTTTATTTGTCCTATTTGTATTTATAACATACAGTTGGACATATGTTTACCTATGGGTGTTTTTATTGAACAAAAAAGTTAATGTATTAAATGCTACTACTGAATTATTTGTTTGTTATAAAATGAAAACATAATTGAAATCCTCTGTGATTTTCCAACCAACAATAATATTGTGTGTCTGGCAATGTATTGACATCATATAATAAACCACTGTAAAATTGCAACAAAATTACATGTCTCTGTAGGATCAATACACCAATAAATTAAAAAACAAAAACAAAAAAAAACAGAACTATGAGATTTACCAATTTATGGACAGATGTTATATACAGAATATAAACTTACATCAAAACCCTGTTCATTGATCATCAGGGATACAAGTGTTCGATCATAGCATTAGGGATGATTTATAAATCTAGTGATAGAAAGATCATGTTCATTTGTGGAATTAAGTGACACTGAAACAGAGGACTTTTTCTTTAAATATTTTGTGTAACCATTCAGCAATCAGTCACGAAAAATAGAGAACAGACTTTGCGGTGAGAAGTAGTACATTAAAGTCTATATTTAATTGTTGTAAGTCTGAAATCTAATCAGTGTAACTTTTAACCTCTATAAATCTACATAAACTCCTAAGTGTGCATTGTGAATAGCACCCTGGCCTGCTAACTAATTAACTGTACAGGCAACTGTCTACAAATGCTGTTTGGCACCTGGATTTACTATTAGCGTAAAGCCAGATAAACTGTTCACTGTAGATCATTATTGCAAAATTGGACTGCTTTACAGTTGTTTATTCCAGTACCAGTGAACAAAAAACATGTGAAGGTTAGCTAAAATGCATGGCTGTGCATTGGATTCTATCTTAATTCTTCCCAGTATGCTTTAAGAAAAAGAAAAAAAAAGATACTACAAGAGTTCCTGCATTTTTGTTTTACAGAGCCACCCGTTCCAATTGCCCCACCTCAGCTCACAGCCATCGGGGCAACGTACCTGTGGATCCAGCTCAATGCCAACTCCATCAACGGAGATGGCCCGATCACACAGAGGGAGGTGGAGTATCGCACCTTGTCTGGGAGCCTGATCGACAACCAGCCGGTAGACAAGAGTACACATAAAATCGGACACCTGGATCCAGATACGGAATATGAAATTAGCGTTCTGCTCACACGGCCTCTGGAAGGAGGAACCGGAGCTCCAGGACCTGCTCTTAGAGCCAGGACAAAATGTGCCGGTGAGTTTCATCGTACAAAGATCATTAGTTAAATAACATGGTTATAAAAAGAGTTTTGGAAATAGTTTTATGTATTTGTCTGAATGCTATAATCATGCAATAGTGAATCATTTTGCTTTGACGTGACCCTTGGTATTCACTAAAGCAGACAGGGGAGGCTCTGATATATGTCGTATGCAAACAGTAGCACCTCAAACTGCTTAGTTCCTCTTATTTGACCATAACTGGGTGGTGGTAGTTGGAAACCAGTTTATGCCCAGACATTGCCTTATTTGAATATTATAAAATAAGTTGGTTTAAAAAGAATAGGGCTGCTGTAACATATTAATATGTTCCGTTTTTTATCATATAAGATTCAAACAGCATTGCAATTATTACATTTCTGGTGTGGTTGCTTTCATGTGGAGAGAGTTTGCACCCGAGGACTACAGTCAACAGGCATACAATTATCACAGCAATTAAACAGGTGCAATGTATCTTCTTTTAAAGGACTGCTGTTTATAATTGTAAGGAATGGCATTGAGGACAGTACCATTGTACTCCTACACAACCCAATTATTTTGGCATTAGTTTATCTGCAGCTCACAACTCTCCTAGGTAGTCATTTGCATGTCACATGGCAGCATGCGACCAATACCCAGGAAGCCACCACACTGACAATTATGTGATTTTAAATTGAAATTAATTAAGTCATTTTCAGTTTTTATTTCCTTATCAATGCTTGTTTACCATTCTGTTCACAATGTGTAATGTGCAGGCTAAAATTGCTGCATAAGTTTAAGCACCGTCTTATTACATCATTTTTTATTTTTTTGATTCACAATGCTTAATTGTGAATTTAGGATCAGAGGTGGGGGGCACTTGCCTCCATGGTTTAATTAACTTAGAAGAATATGTAAATTACTGGCAAGTAATTTGGAGTTTGGCAAAGTGGAATCTTCTGTTACCAGCTGTAGGGTTTGACTCACTTCAACCTTCACCTTTAAAATTGACTGCATCCTGCATTATGTGAAAACCTTGAGAATTATGACTAGAGCTACAACAGAGGTTTTAAAGTGTTTGAAAAATGATTCGCTTGTTTCAGTAATATAGAACTTAAAGGTCAAGTACTTGCAAGATTAATTTTTTTGTGATATTGCAGTAAATAATTTATGGATGCCTTAAGGGGGTATGAATCATGCAGTCAACTCATCCTTTTTAGAACTTTTTGATCAACACCTAATGTTTATAATTAAAACATAATGGAATTTCAAACTGGATCATGCAAAATGCATTAATGTAATGGGGAAATGGAAAGCAACAAAAACCTCGCAAATCAGACCTTTTGAATGGCGATTGACCTTATAATCAGGCCTAGGTGTTTCTCAATGTCTCTTCTGAGAGGATGAGGTCAAAAGGAGTCTGGCATACATATGACAATTAACAAACATACTGGAGCAATCTAAAAATATATATTTTTAACATATTAGAGATGCCTGTTGGACTGAATAAAGATGTACCTATAATTAAGACCACTCCAATCAGGTATGACTGACCACATAATTACCCCATACCACAGCTATAGAAGCATACTAATCTTCTGAAAGTAAACCTCCTATGTCACTAGGCTTTAGAACATACACCCCTTTGCCATTATGTTTTTCTGAAGTGACAGAAAAGTTCCTCTTATTTTACCATCACTGTTTTAACCTGTACCTCAAAAAAAAAATCAACAACCAGAAGTAGAGCCATTGAAACAACTGTGCACTTAAAACAAAGAAATGAAAAGACGGGCTGCTGTGAAGGGAGGCCACACAAGAGAAAGGGACTCAAAGTCTAGCTAAAGGGGCCTGGAAAGGCAAGGTTTTTCATTGTCTGATATTTATAGCGGGGACCGACTGACAGTATAAAACTTTGAATCAAAAGACAACCTAAACATTATTTATTCACACATTTATTTTTTAAGCTGTGCTAAAAAGGCCATCAGAAATAAACACCAATGTTAAAAAAATACATTTGTGCAGTGTATTGGTTTCTATGGTTGCAGAACCCAACAGTGTTTTGTTCATTCTCGTGATACTGTCCCGAGTTTATAGATGGGAAAGAAACCTGTTTAGGTATTTTTAGTAGACTTGTGATGGGTGATGTTCGCTGTCTAAAAAGCATTCCTGTTTAGTTTTGGCTTAGCCTTGAAAAATTTTACCAAGCAGAAACAGAATTAGACAGGTGATATACTTTCTCAAGCTGGAGCCCAAGACCACATAAGATGGCGACACCTACTGGAAAAAATCATTCAGTTGGGGGGCACATACAATGATCAGTACATCTGTTCTTTTTATTTTTCACTGAGAATAATCCAGTACCCTAAACTGGTCATAATATGTTGTATGTACTGTTCTACAAAGTAATGTATTTAGAGGACAAAAATCATTACTAGACTGCTAATTTGGAGAAATCCAGCTTGAACAGCGAATGACAAGTTGTCTTAATTTGTTAATGGATAATAATATTTCTGAACAAAATTGCAAAAGGTAACAATATATTGTAAATCAGAAATAAGACCAGCCTGCAAGTCTGTACATTAAGCGATATGTTTCTTTACTGTCTCTGAAGTACTCATGTACCAGCAAATTAACAGCCTGAAATCTATTTAGGCAAAGGTGAGCCAGATTCTACCAGGTAAATGCCCCTGGGTCATAGTTAAAATCAAGCACAAATTCAGGGGATGTTGACTCAGGAGGGGCGGAAATACGGGCAATATCAAAGTAAAAACAAAGAAATCTACTTTCCCAAATTGTATGCAAAACAACATATTAAGTTTGTTAATCGTTTCAGTATTCTGTAGGAAGTCCTGTTGGGGGTTCAACATGTTTTTTTTAATTTTTTTTTTATTGATAATTCAAACACATTTATTAGGCATGTGGTACAGATAACAACAATCTTTAGAAAATTATTCAGTACCATTAGCCAGTCGGCTTCCAGCGAGCTTTTATCAGACAGTAGATGCCCGCTGGAACGTCACAGCATCACTGGTGAATCAAACTTAAAATCAATCCGTGCAAGTGCCAGCTTTTTCATTTTGACTTGCTGTAATGAAAGCTCAGTTCACATCTATTGGACAGCAAATACTAAACAAAGACAACTGGTCCAAACGTATTTCATTGTCCACCAAAACAAGCCAATCAAGACTACTTTTCACTTGACGAAAGCAACCACAAAGCAACCCACAACTGCCGAATCAACCAATCACAGCCTGTCGGCATGAATGGAGCATCTTTCAACAACAACAGAATGAGATGCGGGCAGTTCAGTAATATTGTTTCACTCAGATATCTGGTACTGTCTAGATAGACTATAAGCAGCTCTGACAAGTAAAACAATTGTTTTCTAATAGCTCTAGTGCGCCTTGATGAAGGCTCTACCGTATGGTAGTTGACCTTGACTTTGGCTCGGCATGCAGAACTCCAGACATGGTCAACTACCACACGGTGGAGCCTTCATCGATGGGCACTATAGTACCTGTAGCAGCTATGGGTCTTAAAAACCACAACATGGTTCACATGAACATCAGTTGTTACAGGAAGTGAAGACCCATTGAATTTTTCATGTTTTCTTTTATTTACATATTTCCAGGTATGTACAGTGTGCTTTAGTTTTCTACCCCATTGATTATTAAAATATCTAGTAATATCAGTAATTCTGAAGCAGGTTAAACATGGAAAATATAAACTATAAAGACCTGCAAAAAAGTACATGTTGTTTGCTTGGATTGGACCTACCTTGAAGAGTTTAATAACACAAGCAAAGTATACCAGTTTTATGCAGGAGCAGCATGTATTTTACACCAATTTAAGATGGAAACAGTCAGAGTGACACTGGCTCTTCCAAAGAGAAGTCCAGTAGGAGTCTGTGAGTGTTTAATTTATATTTGTTTGCTAGCAAAGGAACAAGTGCTGCATGAAAAATAAATATTGTGTGCTTAATGTTATACATATGGATCAGTGTATTGCTGTTATCCATTGCAGGGAGTTAACCACATGTTGAAACATATTATTCATAATTATAAAAAATGGAAAATGTGAACATTAAGAATTGGGTTGGGGCAATAGCTTGATCAGGGGTGTCTACTAAGTAAAATATGGTAATATAATGAAATCTAACCAATGGAAGCTGATGCATCAATGTGTTCTCTTTTACAGAATATTCAGTAAACAAACACAGCAAAATAACTACCGGTAATTAAAATCCCTGGCTCCTGGGAGACCAGTGTTCTTTATGCCATGTTGCCGTCTACCCTCCCTATAAATATAGCAATTCCCTCCTCCTTCCTTCTACCTACAGCACTGCTTGGCCTTAAAGCAGGTGTTTGTCAATCTGCCAGATGATTTGTGGCTGGACTTGTTCTTCCCTCCCACAAACAGCTCTCAGATCCTGGTACATTCTAGCAACTGGGCACTCTGTCCCATTCTGTGCTGTGCGTTCATACTGCGCACAACTGGGCACTCTGTCCCATTCTGTGCTGTGCGTTCATACTGTGCACAACTGAGCACTCTGTCCCATTCTGTGCTGTGCGTTCATACTGTGCACAACTGGGCACTCTGTCCCATTCTGTGCTGTGCGTTCATACTGTGCACAACTGGGCACTCTGTCCCATTCTGTGCTGTGCGTTCATACTGTGCACAACTGGGCACTCTGTCCCATTCTGTGCTGTGCGTTCATACTGGGCAGCTTCAGCACAGCACTTCAGCTTATACCATTCTAGATTCTATTTAGAAACCTTCCATTAAGTCAGCATATCTGTAGAGTCAGCTGACTTCTCACCTAAATCGCTTCGTAATTGTTCATAGTTTTTTTTTATTGTCAATGGATTTTATTGGTTTTTAATACGAAGATGAAGAATGTCATTGCAAGGTTATTTTTTGTACTTAATGAACCATCTTCTTTTAATAGTTGGTGCAGTCATTAATAATAGATTGGGATTTTACATGGTGCAACCTTATATTGTTTTAATTTGAGAATCGTTATTACCCAAGCAGTGATAGCTATAATTTTATCAACTTTTTCCCCACATCAAAAAATTTAAATTAGCAGTCAGTGGTTGTGTTCTTTGACATCATCCATGGTAGCAGGGTAAGGGTGGAATCAATAGTTTATATTCACATTGAAAGATACTGTAACACCCATTTACTTTATTAGAATGCAGCCAGTGCCCATTCAACTGGAGATAACTGATGTAAAACTAATATGTTTGCCCATGCAACTGACAAGCACGTTTCCTTAACATTGCAAATAGTGCAGAAATAACCAAAGTATAACAAACACATGAAAGGACAATTTATTAAGCAGTAAGGGGAGCTTGTATTGAGAGGAACGGTAGTTCCTTGCGCCAAGTTATCAGCGAAGCGCGAGAACTGCCAGACTCTCTATACAGCAAGGATAGTTTACGTGTTTTCAAGGTATTGGCACAGCAAAAAGTAAATCAGCCAAAAGCACCATTTTACTTTTAATTTGTAGTTCAACACTCTTTGGTGAAATGTAGAAATGAAAAGTCAATACCTGTCATACAGTAAGAGAAATGAGTTGTCAAAGTAAGGTAAAAATGTCCTTCTCCTTTTTCTCCTAACGTATTTCTTTACAGGCCCAAGGCACTTTTATTCACACATATCTATATTGTAAGACATCCGACATTAATGACAATTAACTTGTTTTGTCAACATGGATATATACTAGGGAACACATTTATTTTGACGTCTGTATCATTTACAGTACTGTGCAAAAGTTTTAGGCAGGTGTGAAAAAATGCTGTAAAGTAAGAATGCTTTCAAAAATAGACATGTTAATAGATTATATTTATCAATTAACTAAATGCAAAGTGAGTGAACAGAAGAAAAATCTAAATCAAATCCATATTTGGTGTGACTACCCTTTGCCTTCAAAACAGCATCAATTCTTCTAGGTACACTTGCACACAGTTTTTGAAGGAACTCGGCAGGTAGGTTGGCCCAAACATCTTGGAGAACTAACCACAGTTCTTCTGTGGATTTAGGCAGCCTCAGTTGCTTCTCTCTCTTCATGTAATCCCAGACAGACTCGATGATGTTGAGATCAGGGCTCTGTGGGGGCCATACCATCACTTCCAGGACTCCTTGTTGTTCTTTACGCTGAAGATAGTTCTTAATGACTTTCGCTGTATGTTTGGGGTCGTTGTCATGCTGCAGAATAAATTTGGGGCCAATCAGATGCCTCCCTGATGGTATTGCATGATGGATAAGTATCTGCATGTACTTCTCAGCATTGAGGAGACCATTAATTCTGACCAAATCCCCAACTCCATTTGCAGAAATGCAGCCCCAAACTTGCAAGGAACCTCCACCATGTTTTCTCTGTTGCCTGCAGACACTCATTCGTGACCGCTCTCAGCCCTTCGTGAACAAACTGCCTTCTGCTACAGCCAAATATTTCAAATTTTGACTCATCAGTCCAGAGCACCTGCTGCCATTTTTCTGCACCCCAGTTCCTGTGTTTTCGTGCATAGTTGAGTCACTTGGCCTTGTTTCCACGCCGGAAGTATGGCTTTTGGCCGCAAGTCTTCCATGAAGGCCACTTCTGACCAGACTTCTCCGGACAGTAGATGGGTGTACCAGGGTCCCACTGTTTTCTGCCAATTCTGAGCTGATGGCACTGCTGGACATCTTCCGATTGCGAAGGGAAGTAAGCATGATGTGTCTTTCATCTGCTGCAGTAAGTTTCCTTGGCCGACCACTGCGCTTCACGGTCCTCAACGCTGTTCGCTTCTTTGTGCTTCTTCAAAAGAGCTTGGACAGCACATCTGGAAACCCCTGTCTGCCTTGAAATTTCTGCCTGGGAGAGACCTTGCTGATGCAGTATAACTAACCTTGTGTCTTGTTGCTGTGCTCAGTCTTGCCATGGTGTATGACTTTTGACAGTAAACTGTCTTCAGCAACCTCACCTTGTTAGCTGAGTTTGGCTGTTCCTCACCCAGTTTTATTCCTCCTACACAGCTGTTTCTGTTTCAGTTAATGATTGTGTTTCAACCTACATATTGAATTGATGATCATTAGCACCTGTTTGGTATAATTGTTTAATCATACACCTGACTATATGCCTACAAAATCCCTGACTTTGTACAAGTGTACCTAGAAGAATTGATGCTGTTTTGAAGGCAAAGGGTGGTCACACCAAATATGGATTTGATTTAGATTTTTCTTCTGTTCACTCACTTTGCATTTAGTTAATTGATAAATATAATCTATTAACATGTCTATTTTTGAAAGCATTCTTACTTTACAGCATTTTTTCACACCTGCCTAAAACTTTTGCACAGTACTGTATATGAAATTATTTATTGATATTTTAAAATGGACTAGTCGCACGCATCGCAGGCAAAAAAAACTTTTTTGAAGATCCCAGAGAGTTTTAATACATGCATATGTATATTACAGGACATCTGAGTTTAACAACAATTAACTTGTTTTGTCAACATGGAAATATACTAGGGAATGCATGTATTGTGATGTCTATATTATGTTTATTAAATTATTTATTTATGTTTTAAAATGGAACATTTGCCATTCTATTTTTCCTGTAGGTGGTCACGTGGGATGCGGAGATCACGTGACGTGGGTGGGTTGGGAAGAGTGCGAGTGTGACGAGATAGTGAAATAGCGTCAACTGAGCTAAGACACAGTCCTGGCTTTCGGTAGTTATCCACTTACAGTAGGGTGGGCATACGTAATTTCTGATTTTAACTATCAAAAAATCAAATAAACTTTTGTAAACAGTTTTCATCTAACTTAAACATATCTGAAATAATAAAAACATAAACAAACATATTTTAAACGTATAAGAAATACTTTTTTACGCACAAAAACCTCACTTTAACTTTCATCCAGCGGCCATCTTGGATTTTATTTTTAAGTCTCTACTGACTTTGAACTTTCGTAATTAAAATTGTAAACATATTTATTGATAAATTATTGATGGGACCAACAGGAGCACTGCTTACTCCCGGGATGCCAAACTGCCTGGCATTGGGTTATTAAAATAAGTACTAGTTACAGAATATGTTTGTTTGAATTTGTTATTACCACAGCATTTACACGCCACATGTATACATTGTTTATCATCATCAGGTGGTGCTTCAATGTAAGCTCTGTAACCATAGTGTGGCACATCAGGATTACTCTAATATGTACAGCAGCCATCCGCATGTTATTGTTCCAGCTGCTATATCCATATTAATAAAATACCCGCTATCCTTCCAGGAGAATAATGACATAATTTCGAGTCATGTGACACATCGACAGATTCTTCTTCTAATATGTATTCTAATATGCTGTTGGCTCCACAATAAAACAATAAAAGTGGATTGAACTTGCATGAAAAACACACGCCAAGTTAGTAGAAACAATTGGGGCAACCTTGACCCCCACCGCTTTTACAGTTGTGCCTATTTGCTTGGTGCTGGCCAGGGTTGCCCCAATTGTTTCTACTAACTTGGCTTATGTTTCTGATACCTCCACTTTAAATGTCTGGACACCATTTCACTGCAACATTGTTTTTAACCTCTGGACATATCAATGATACAGCTACAAACCATTCATGATATGACGTATCTCTTAGATTTATGCTACCAGGAGTTGCTTTGTTTTTGTTCACAAAAACTCAAATTTCTACAGGCTTCATACAGTATAGACTGCAAAATTATAGAAAATATCATAACTGGCAAAATTGTGGCATTTGCTGTTTTAATACTTTTCTCTTTTGGTTTGATTCTCTGTTGCAGGACATTGTGAATAAACACCCAATTTAACCCAACAGCAGTATATATTTTAAGCTGGAGTATCTCTAAGCTTGAGTAGTTTGTATATTCTAATTGTAAATGTTTTAGAATGTTTGTTTATCAAACTATTTTCCATCTTGGAATTAAGATAGCATCAAACTTGATATTTTAATCTTCACTTTAAATGTATTTTTATTTTAGGTCATTTTAATGAACTGTAATGGATGTATTGATCTATAGAAGATTGAACAGACCAAGATATGGTGTACACAGACCTGCACACTGTAGATGAGACAGATATAAGCTAAAGGAAGAATTGCATGGATCCAGAAAATAAAGTGAACATGTTACTCTATATAAATAAGTGTAGTAATGGGCTGCTATAAAAGCAGATTAGGAGGAACAAATCATCTGCATGTGAGTATATGACAATAGGATTTAAGTCTTTCCTTAACGTTGGAAAGACTCTGATCACATGCCCACCTTACAGACCCCGCTGGCACACATAAAAGATGTATTACAATTTTACGGTTTACAAATGGCTTAGAATTCAGTAAGAGAACGGAGGACTGAACCAAATGGCAGATTGATTTCATCTCAGTAGCAACTCCACCGCTATTTGTAACACTAATAAACAGCTGCCTTTGTGGGCACAGATTGCGCGTTATTCCTATCTAGAATTATTATCTTTGAATCCATCACACAAAAAACTGTTTCCAATCATCCCAAGGCCATCTTGTAAATAGCTAACATTTAGTGGACCTTGTCATCAAATTTAAACCAAAATTGGATAAAAACTGAAAAATAGAAGAAACGTCTACACTAGTTTCTTCAGAGAAACTAGTGTCAAGTTCATCAAAATGTAAAGAAACAGTGAAGTTGATTTCTGATGTGTGATTTATAATTCTCGCTGTTGTAGAGATGGTACTTTATACATTTGTGGAATAGTGTTGTTAATTTCAACTGGGTTATACTCCATTCGTCCTATTGAATTATTTATTTTCTGTAAAAATAGTTTTTCCACCGCTTTAAAATACAGAACTAAAAAGCATTAACATAAGGTTCATCAAAGCTCTAGTTCAATTGTCTCACATTTGTGCCATGCAAATCCAGGTTAGTGGTTAGGAAACCTGTCACACTAAACGAAGCCCCAGGCCTCGTACTAAAAGCACCTTGAGTTATTTCCCATTTGCCCTGTGCGTTTACTGTAATGAGTTTAGAAAGAATATTCATATTCATTATGCAGAATCTGCTAATTATTTTTTTTGCCAAGAAATTCACCCATTTATTATCTAATGTAACAGTTGATCAGTGTTATACTGTCACTGGTAACCGCTCAAAATACTGTTTTTCTGCAGTTCCACATGTGTCTGTGTTGCACAGCTGAACATGCTAAAAAATAAAAAGAATGTCAATTGCTGACGTGCTCATTTACTGGGATATAATGGTCCTTGTGTGCATTGAGATGCCACTAATGATAATCTAATGAGAACACATTATAAATGGGGTTATTAGCTTAGAATAAATCTGGTTTATTACAGTATTTCTGCTTTCCAAGGCTTTGTCAGACATCTTTATAAGCTGGAGATTCCATTTAAAAGGAATGTTTTAGCATGAGTACATTTTCATCTTACCTACCCAATATAATTAATTATATCACAGTGCTGCTTTTTTGTCCATTACCTGTGCTTCACACACCAAAAACCAGAGCAACATCCTAATGTAGCAAAACCAAAATAAACTGGTGAAATCATTGCTAGTTTCTTTTGCAAAATATCTTATGATGTAGACCTTTTATATAATGCAGTTTAGATTTGGATTACCCTGGGGGATACTTTTAACCTGGTCCATAATTCAAAGATAAAATACTCTGTGGATCCTAGGTTCAAGTTCTATCCAGGTCTCTGACTTGCAGTGTAACCTTGGCCAATTCAATTGACTTCATTGTGTTGTCTGCCAGCAGTCAAATGAAATATAAGGATCCCACTGGAAATCAAACATTGAATCTCAGTTGGCCTATCCTGGAATTTTTTTTTTTTTAATGTCACCTTGATTCTACACATTTTAACCATTGTGGAAACCCAATCTCAATGTGGACTGATATGCATACATAAAAGAAATACTTTTAGCTCAAAGTGTTGTGCCCTTAGAGGGGCCTCCTAAAACACTTAATGTGAAAAAGTGCTTAACATGGCTTAATGTGCTTAAATTCAAACGAAACCCGTAGAAACTTTGCAAACGACAAGCCTAGCACTTCCCAATACTATCCTAAAATCAGGGTTTTTCATAAACATAATATAATAATCATGTTAAGCCCTACAAATAACATACTTAACATTAAGTCACGTTAAGCAGACTTCTCATTAAGCAGGTTTTAGGTAGGGCTTAGCGTGATTATTAGATTGTGTATATTATTAGTATTGGGAAATGCTAGGTTTGCTGTTTCCAGTTTCTACGGGTTTGGTTTGAATTTAAGTACATTAAGCCATGTTACGTGTTTTTCACATTAAGCATTTTAGGATGTCGCGTCTTTCGATTTATAAAAATACAGTTCAGTCCAATTCATTAATACTGGGTAGGCTAAGCCAGTAGAGATTATATAACGTGTCTCGTATATACACTACTTTTTAAGAAGGAGAGGGGCAGATACAAATTAAACAAGTACATAGTAGAGTAGTAGTGAATTTGGATTCCACAGTACACTACATGATAAATATCCATGTATTATAAACTGTATTGATAAATAATAAAAGGAAAGTAACAGATGACCTCTGGCTTTAATCATCATTTATTTTTCAGTATTGACAAATTATTTCTGTTATTCCTTTTGGTAAGGAATAATGGTGGATAGCAAGTCTGCAACTAACAAAGAAAAGTATCTTGCACCAAAATGCACGTACAATGCTCAGCTAGCTTTTGTTTCTTGTCAGAGACTGTTCTACTGTGGAAAAACAAATGTCATTCAATGTGACCGATCACCTCTTGCATGGCATTACATTAGTGTATTGCTGCAAATCCATAGAAATGTGTCAATTACAAATGTTTATTCACATGCTTCATCAACCAAGCGGGGACAGAGGCTTTTAAAAAAAAAGCAAGAAAAACAAATGTCTGTCTCTGTCCATCACATTTGTTTTCCACAAGTTTTGTGAAGTTTCATCTGTAGTTTTTTGTTTTGATAAGCCCACTGAGCCACACAGATTGTCTCTTTTCAATAAATTCATGGTACGCATGTTTGTTCGAACAGCTGTTGTGGGCCCTATCGGAGCCAAAAAGGGCATCAAATTCATACACAAGACTGAATGTGGTGTGATCAGATTCATACACAAGACTGAATGTAGTGTGATCAGATTCATACACAAGACTGAATGTAGTGTGATCAGATTCATACACAAGACTGAATGTAGTGTGATCAGATTCATACACAAGACTGAATGTAGTGTGATCAGATTCATACACAAGACTGAATGTGGTGTGATCAGATTCATACACAAGACTGAATGTAGTGTGATCAGATTCATACACAAGACTGAATGTAGTGTGATCAGATTCATACACAAGACTGAATGTAGTGTGATCAGATTCATACACAAGACTGAATGTAGTGTGATCAGATTCATACACAAGACTGAATGTAGTGTGATCAGATTCATACACAAGACTGAATGTAGTGTGATCAGATTCATACACAAGACTGAATGTGGTGTGATCAGATTCATACACAAGACTGAATGTGGTGTGATCAGATTCATACACAAGACTGAATGTAGTGTGATCAGATTCATACACAAGACTGAATGTAGTGTGATCAGATTCATACACAAGACTGAATGTAGTGTGGTGCTCCTGCTACACTGACCCCAATCACTGCCTCGAGGGAATAGTGTAGTGCTGACAGATAGCACATTGCTAGACAAATGAAAAATTGCTGTTCCCTGCATCTGTCTTTTTTCCCTTTTCTCTCTGTGTTTCATTTAATACCCATGTGGCTGCAAAGATTACTCTTGTGGCTGGGCTATTTGGCAGGCCTATTGGAAGCACAATCTTTGGTTCCTTCATCTAAGGTGATATATAGATTGCATTCCGACGTGTGCAGCTGTTCAGCTCTGTTATATAAAAAAAGACCCTAATGTTTCTTGGGTCATCAACTGATTTTTTTTTTGATTAAAAATTGTAGAGATTTCCAAAACCACAAAGAGATTGGTGACGCTACACTAAAGTAGCACAGTCTATATTATTATTTGTTCATTGTGATGCAGTTATATGTCCCATAAAATAAGACAGCTTTAAGTTCAGGGGAATGGGTGAAGGTTGTGTGTGTGAGAGGGTACTTGGTCAGAAAGCCATATTCAGAAACTGAATCTAATGTGAAAAAACATTAACTTGTCACACTTAACCCTTTAAGGACCAACCATTTTTTAGTGGGCTGGTCCCTCAGGACCCGAATCTTTTTAGCTATACAGTCAGCACTCACATATCCGACCCTATACAATTTTGACTTCAGTGATGGTTAAACAAGTGTGACGCATATCTGATTATTTCATTTTGGCCCGTTCCAACCCTTGTCTGTTTCTCATTGAACACAATGTCAAAAATACATACCTGAAAGGACTGTGTTTTAAAATAAGCAGGCTTGCATATATTTTCAACAAAACAAGTATTTTATTTCAGAATGGTATGATTCTGAAAATATCACTTACCAAGAGAGATGACGGTGGACACGTGGACTGTAATACAGTACATACTTTTAAATCCATAACATATTGTAGCGATATGTAAAATTCCCCCTTAACCACCATCAAAATGAAATAAAAAATGTTACCCATGCACAGAACTAAGTAAAATGTAAAAGGCAATGCAATTTAGCAAAAGATTAAAAAAACAACACGCTTCCAGAATTTAAACAGTATCTAAACTCAGTATTCAAAATTGCAGAATACAGTGCTCGATAAGGCCCTAACGTCACAGTTCACTTGCAAATGAAAATGCACAAAAGCAACTAAAGATCACAGATTTTTTTTTAAATGCATCACAGTATCTAAAACTGTTTAATGATTAACTTTTACATTACTGTAGCTTGTCTTGTTCGCTTGGTTTTTGCTGCATTTTCATCATGTGAAATTGGAGGAAGGGCTATGTAACTGCACAATAGACTGATTTGGCATGCGAGAAAAAAAAAAAAAAAACACGGGCTGTGACGAATAAACAAGTACACTGTAACATTGAAGAGATGGGCTTTGTACCAGAAAACGGAAATTGCATGTGATGGGTAAGTGCATTAATTTGTTACATGTATAAAATGGGAAGCATTTTGGCATTGGTGTCCTTTTTTCAGAACACTCTGGGGAACATTAGGTATTTCAGAAACAATAAAAATTGTCTCTTTTTTTTCAACACGATATTTAGTATTTATTTTTTAAATGTTAAGTATTCTTTTATTCGTATGTATTCTGCTTAGTGTTTTCAAAGAGATACATGTATAAAAATGTGTTATTATATGACCTGAGGCACCTTACAATACTTCTTGAAAGTTTTGTTGATAAATATTGATGTTTGGGCAAATTACAAGACATTTATTCTCAGGTTCTTTATCAGCAATTATGGACACTAATCTCAATTTATTTTCTCAAAATATATATATATATATATATATATATATATATATATATATATATATATATATATATATATATATATATATATATATACAATAATAGTTCTTCATTCCATTATTATCAGTAATAAGGAAAAAAAATGTAACTGATAAATTTAGTTCATGAAACATTAACTGCTTATATCTACAAGTTTCTTGATATTTATACATGTTTTAAAAACATGTAACACATGACACAGAATAAATGTTCCAATAGAATTATATCAATAAATCAGATTTACAGTGTGATGTTTTGTTTCTGCGTGCTGCTGTAAACTTTCTCCACCCTTTAAAATTGAAATGCCTGTCTCAGTGATGTCACATGAAAGAAAAACTATCAGAGTGAAATTAAATCCCTCCCCTATCCAATGATATTTCCAACCTGTAAGGCAAAGTATGGTGGCCCAGTAGGTCAGTAAACTGAAGTGGGTTTTTTATCGTGTTTACCTGATCACAGGCCGAGAAAGAGACTTCAGTATGATCGTGTTTACACGATCGCGGTCCTTAAAGGCTTAAGCAATCATTACCACTCAAGAGTTGTATCGGAATATGGTTGTGTGTGTTTGTAGTCTATTATAGCAGTAGTGAAACATAGTCAGTATCTCTATTTAAAACCATTGAATACTCATCATAGCCTCTGTTTTATTTATTTAAGCTAGACCCTCTATTATAGTCCCCAAAGAGACTGAGTAAAATGGTCTTAATAAAGAGCTGGTCCTAACAGAGGGAGGTCCTCAGAAAGTTTTCATAATTAAAAGGTCTGACAGAGTGTAATCCTAATGTACCTTGTTTCCATGAGCACGGATTGACCACCAATCCGAGCTGATCCGGGTTCTCCCGCATTCCTCCTGAACCCAGATGAACGAGATGTTGGCCTTTATTTCCCAGCAAGCCTTGCGGCTAAGGTTGCATTTAATTTGTTTACAAAACCGAAAGATTGGACGTCACTTGATTGGTCAGCATTGTGATGTAATTCCACACATCCTGCTTTGGTCTGTTTTGGGAAAGGGTCTGAAAAAAATCAGGGGCAACTCTGATTGGCAGCCAATGCTGGTTGGCCAAAAACATGGAAATTCAGTATCAGGGGCAGCAGGGTTTTCAACCCAGATTGAGTGATGCATGGAAAAGAGGAAATGCTGAACTGGTGTTACATGGAGAATCTGCTGTATCCCTTTTTGGTGGTTTGAGTTTACAGTACATCAAACACGCTTTAGTCAAGCATTTGTATGTTATAATGTGCCCTGCTTTTCTTAAAGACACTGTTTAAGTATGCATATTAATAGAACAGAACAGCACTTTAATTTTTCTACTATAATTACCTGAAGTTGTGGGAAACCAGGGCTTTAGTTTTATCTTTAGTTGTGCACAATGATTTCCAAGGCGATTTTTATATTTAATCTGAAGGTCGCATTTGTATGGAATGCAATTTCCTGTTCTTTATATACCTCCCCCTCTTAGGTCTTTCTTTTCTCTTTTGAGTTTACTACTTGCAGTATCCTGCTTGAATTAAGGATGGCTAACAAGCGCTGCATCTTTTTCTCTGTTTCCTAAAATGCATGGAACACTTTTAAAAGCTAGCTTAATCCAGTTTCAAACAATTTCTTCAGCTTCCGTTTTATTTCTTCAAACCCTTCTGTTAAAAATATAATTGAATTTAAAATAAATCATGAAATAGAACATTTTTTTACATTTAACATTATACTGCAGTCTAGTTCACACAGCAATCAAAGTGGACAGAGCCATGGTGACATGAATACTTAGGCTGCTTCATGTGTGAAGAATCAGTTGACAAATTGTATTTAAAGCTGACAGAGATTTGGTTTTTTAGCTTCTGACTAGTCTGAAACTAGTAATTGCAGTAGACAAGCAAGTGCCATTGCAGGCACCCAAATTTCAAGTATATGATAACAATCACATTGCTCGATAAAGCATCAAAACCTGGCGGTGGCCAACAGTGAAGATGCATTAGCTGGATTTTCCCCCTACGTTTCACAGTACATTAAGCATCCTCTGCCTCAGGCAAACTCAAGCATCTGCTCTACCAGTTTTCTAGAGGAGAAAAGGGACTTTCATCACTTTAGTTAGCATGTATTTAAAAAAAGAAAAAAAGTAATCCACTTACATTTCCAATAAGCACAAGGGGAATACAGCCAGACCATGTTTTATGTAATATAGTTTACTACATGCACAGCACTGCTGTTAATATCTGAAAGTATAATTTAGTAAACCTGGCTGCAGTCATGGTTTAATGGAAATAATATGAATAGATCTGTGTGCTAAAGTAAATTAAACATCTTTCTCCAATACCTGTTGTTAACTTAATATTAAATACACCTTACAATTCATGTATGGCCTATTATTTTCCTGCCTTCATTATTCCATGCTTGTCCATTTCAGGTTTTACCAGTACACTGCTAATGGATTCCTGGATGTTTACTGATCACTGAGATACTTGAAAGCTCAGTGTCCACTAAATCATTTCCAAATTAAATGAGCATGTCTGTGTTTTGTTTTCACATTTAAGACAGTGACCCACAGATAGCAAAACAAATTGCAGTATGTGTTTCAAATAGTTTGATTTGTACCACGTCTATTCCAGCACTGTGAGAGTGTCAGCTTCATTTTAACAGGGCTCTGCATTTCACTTCTAATTAGGTAAAGGATAAGATAGTTAGGAAAGTTTTCCCCTGGACAGTAATAGGATATGCATAATAAGTCTCTGACAGATCTTACATAACCACATTACATGGCTTTTAGGTGGCCAAAGCAACAAGCAACTACCAATGCCATAGCAAAAAAAGGATTTTATTATTTTTTACCTAATCGAAAAGGAATACGAATTTATTCAAAGCTGGATGCTTTAAATGCTAACACACGATTTCTCGTTTTTCCGTTTCTAAAATAAAAAGAAAGTTACCTCACTTACTCTATTGTGACAGTGAATTGTAACTGAATAAAATTGATTCTACAGGTATTGAACTATATACTGTGCTGTTGATGGTAAGTCTGCAATAAAGACAGGGACAGGAAAATAGAATGAACTTAACTATTAATACTATCAATCTGGAGTTCTCTTGAACTTACCACAAATAGCAAACTGCTTCAGTTTGTAATGGAAAACAGGGTAACCTATTATTATTGTTATTATTATTATTATTACAAGTGCATTCTAAACAGGTGGGTCTTGAGGAGGCGGTGGAAGGCAGTGAGAGACGGAGCAGTCCTGAGGTTCTCCCGTAGCTGGTTCCACCACAGAGGGGCTAGGGAAGAGAAGGAGTGGGCACAGCTGGATAGAGAGTGGAGGGGAGGCATGACCATTTGGCCTGTAGAGGAGGGGGCAGTGTGGGGAAGACAGCGGTATGCAAGAATAAGGGTCTTGAATTGAGTGTGAGCAGAGATATGTAGCCAGTGGAGAGTGAGAAGCAGAGGGGTAGCATGAGAGTAGCGAGGTTGGGAGAATACAAGACGAGCAGCGGAATTTTGAATGAGCTGAAGGGAGCGGATAGCTGAAGCAGTGAGACCAGCAAGGAGATAATTACTGTAGTCCAATCTGGAGAATACAAGTGCTTGGACAAGGAGTTGGGTGTAATAAGTAGTGAGAAAATGACGGGTTAGGTTTTAGATTTTTATATTCAGTAATTTGCGCTGCAAATTTCCTAAAATGTACCTGATGTCCAGAATTGGTTGCCTAAACTGGCATCTGCAAATATGACACTTGGCTAAAGGCTGCCAACTGTTTGCTGTCCATGTAAATATCTCATGGTGTCCGTCTTGTATTGTTGCAAGGTCTCCAGCATGGTCCATTTAGCAGGTGTCTACAAAACTAAGTTGTAATTATATGTTTCAGACCTTGCTTAAATGTCAAGGGCACAGCAAATATATTATTACATTTACGAACAACATGTTCTTCAATCAGTGGATTTGTATTTATGTTGCAAGAGAGATTGGTGATCACAGCATTGCAATAAAACAGATGACGCAAATATGCTGAAATGCACTAATTGGACCAGGGGAGTCTAGAATATGCACACATAAAAATCATTTTCTTACCTCTCTACACTCTTTCGAGACTTTATTGTGAGCCAGGATGTACCCAACGCTATAGATTCACTTGCTGTGCAGCAGGTATTATACAAAGTGAGTGTAATGAGTCAAAGAGAAAATAAAGTACTTGAGTAACCTAATGAAACAATGATAACAGACTTGCATCAAAATTGTTGCTAATGTGAGGAAAGAGAATGAGTTTTTAAAACCTTGGTTATAACTCTTTTAAATTATAATTTAGAACTGAATATACAGTAATCAGCCGCGCTATCTGCTGGCATAGTAAAGGTATATTATGTATGGGAGGAACCTGCATTTAAATAATCTCTTATAGTAGTCTTTTGCAATCTGATAAATGCTGGCTAAATCATATAATATTCTATAGACATTAGCTGACATTATCCACGTTAAAACGCAGCTGCATATTGTGCTGTGTGTCATGTTAAATCACCGTTACCAATGACAAAACTCCTAACACCATCATCAGTCTGCAAAGGCCTGTTGACCCTTCCAGTCTAGGTCTTTGTTCCATTATGCTCTTAAGTATGTCGTTATTTCATTATAACTCTTCAGCCTGGAACAATGCCAATAATTACATCATTGGCTTTATATGAGCCTTTTTGTCATGTGTTTAAAACCATTGCAAAGCAGTATATAGTTATGGTTCAATTGCAGCAATAATTAATTAAAGACATACAGTACTGTGCAAAAGTTTTAGGCAGGTGTGAAAAAATGCTGTAAAGTAAGAATGCTTTCAAAACTAGACATGTTAATAGATTATATTTATCAATTAACTAAATGCAAAGTGAGTGAACAGAAGAAAAATCTAAATCAAATCCATATTTGGTGTGACAACCCTTTGCCTTCAAAACAGCATCAATTCTTCTAGGTACACTTGCACAAAGTCAGGGATTTTGTAGGCATATAGTCAGGTGTATGATTAAACAATTATACCAAACAGGTGCTAATGGTCATCAATTCAATATGTAGGTTGAAACACAATCATTAACTGAAACAGAAACAGCTGTGTAGGAGGAATAAAACTGGGTGAGGAACAGCCAAACTCAGCTAACAAGGTGAGGTTGCTGAAGACAGTTTACTGTCAAAAGTCATACACCATGGCAAGACTGAGCACAGCAACAAGACACAAGGTAGTTATACTGCATCAGCAAGGTCTCTCCCAGGCAGAAATTTCAAGGCAGACAGGGGTTTCCAGATGTGCTGTCCAAGCTCTTTTGAAGAAGCACAAAGAAACGGGCAACGTTGAGGCCCGTGAGACGCAGTGGTCGGCCAAGGAAACTTACTGCAGCAGATGAAAGACACATCATGCTTACTTCTCTTCGCAATCGGAAGATGTCCAGCAGTGCCATCAGCTCAGAACTGGCAGAAAACAGTGGGACCCTGGTACACCCATCTACTGTCCGGAGAAGTCTGGTCAGAAGTGGCCTTCATGGAAGACTTGCGGCCAAAAAGCCATACCTCCGGCGTGGAAACAAGGCCAAGCGACTCAACTATGCACGAAAACACAGGAACTGGGGTGCAGAAAAATGGCAGCAGGTGCTCTGGACTGATGAGTCAAAATTTGAAATATTTGGCTGTAGCAGAAGGCAGTTTGTTCGCCAAAGGGCTGGAGAGCGCATACGAATGAGTGTCTGCAGGCAACAGTGAAGCATGGTGGAGGTTCCTTGCAAGTTTGGGGCTGCATTTCTGCAAATGGAGTTGGGGATTTGGTCAGAATAAATGGTCTCCTCAATGCTGAGAAGTACAGGCAGATACTTATCCATCATGCAATACCATCAGGGAGGCATCTGATTGGCCCCAAATTTATTCTGCAGCATGACAACGACCCCAAACATACAACGAAAGTCATTAAGAACTATCTTCAGCGTAAAGAAGAACAAGGAGTCCTGGAAGTGATGGTATGGCCCCACAGAGCCCTGATCTCAACATCATCGAGTCTGTCTGGGATTACATGAAGAGAGAGAAGCAACTGAGGCTGCCTAAATCCACAGAAGAACTGTGGTTAGTTCTCCAAGATGTTTGGGCCAACCTACCTGCCGAGTTCCTTCAAAAACTGTGTGCAAGTGTACCTAGAAGAATTGATGCTTGATGCTGTTTTGAAGGCAAAGGGTGGTCACACCAAATATGGATTTGATTTAGATTTTTCTTCTGTTCACTCACTTTGCATTTAGTTAATTGATAAATATAATCTATTAACATGTCTATTTTTGAAAGCATTCTTACTTTACAGCATTTTTTTCACACCTGCCTAAAACTTTTGCACAGTACTGTATATGTTGAATGACACATCAATATTTAGTAGGTTTTATTGTTTCAAAACTGTAGATAAAAAAACAATATATTTCTTTCAATACAATTTCAGATTGTGAGAATAGATTGGATGATTGATTGATCAATAGAAAATGGCAAGATTAAAACCCTAATATATATGGTATATATATTCAGATTACCCATAATTCTCTAGCTATTGCTTTTTCTCACCTTAACTCGAAAGCTACTTTTATTTAATTTCTCTCTTGAGCTTTTCAGTAGTCGGAGTACAGTTACACTGCACCGATGAGCCCCAAACAGGGCGAAACATGTCTGCAGTTGCTGTACTCTGACTTTTAAAATGCTGTGACTGTAGAAGGTTTTTGGCGACTATCTCGTGATTTGATTGGCTCTTCTAATGCTGAAATGTGCGTATCCAAGTTTATTCTTGTGTACCACCGGACATACATTAACTTGATTATGCCTTTTCCGGTTATACAAGCAGGAATATTTACCGATATTGTTGAAAATTTGAAGCTGCCAAAGTAACGCACTGATTATACGTTTGTACTACAACCAGGACTCCCCATAACGCCTCCACTGTCCCTGCAAGCACTGCGGCACATAACATCACTCTCTTAAAGTTACAGCAGCTCAATAAATAAATTAGTAATACAACTATAACACAAACTGTGTTTTAATGATTACATTTTGAATTTAGCTTTTAGATTATATGCAATTTTTACACTATTTGCAGCAAATGTTTCTTAATGTCAGCTAATGTTTAATATACATTTATTTACTTGCATGTAATTTAACAGTTGAAAATATTTGCTTACATGTAAATGGAAATTTAACCTAAATGAGTAATTTAAAATATTAACTTACTTTTAATTTATGTTTGTGGTGTTTTATGGGTTGGGGGCTCACACCTGGCTCTCTTTAATTTGAACGTTTCATTGGAAGGGGAGGAGGGATCACTAAAAGTGTAGTCTTTCTTTTTTCTTTTTACATTTGAGCTTTCTTCAGCTTACTTTAACGCTGCTAACAGCAAACACTAACTATATACACTGTTTAAATCACTAAGCCAGGCTGTTTTTCAGACAAACACATTTTTCTTTAGAATTTTCTGATACCATTTGAAAGAAATTAGTTGAATAAAAAGAAAGCTCAACTTACTTGAGACTATGATGATATGATGAACTCGTAGTACTGCCATGAAACGAATGCACTGATGAGCAACTAGTGCAAGTTGCAGTCTTTTTATTCATTCTGAGATATTGTGAAATATTGGGTATACCTTCCAGTACCCTCCACCATTTTTCAAGAATATTATTTAATTGATCAAAGCCGACAAGTGATTAATTGATTAATCATTAATCGATTAAAACCCTGAATATAAAAACAGTATTTATAATTGATGAATCTTCAATCAATTAAAACCCCTAATATAAAAACAGTATTTACTGTATAAGTGGCAGATAAAAGAAAAAAACCATAGCAATATTTATAAAGTCAGGTTGTCTTCGTGGTGTGGTGTTTATTTCAATCAAAGCTAGAGTCTGTCAGTTTACAGACTCTACAGAATGATCTTCTATTAAGAGGGCTATCTGCAGGTGTGTCTATTGCAGTACATTTAACATTACTACACAGTAACATTGTCGTGACTAAAATGCACAGCTTTAATGTAATAAGGCTACAATAAGGCTTTTATGTCTTCTCTCATTAATACATAAAGGTATCTAGGGAATCTATACAATGGCATTTCTTGTGCTTGCAGAACATTTGTGATTTTTCAGTTTCTGACACTGGATGGCAGATACAATTTCCGTTGTTGAGGCACTAGTTGTATATACTTCATGTCTGTTAGGTTACGGCTGCAGTTGATATGCTCAATTTACTTCCTCTCATCCAAGACTAACGCCTTTATTTTTATTCCCAGTGCTCAGGAGATTACATTGTGTCCACGCAAGACCATTAAACAGCATCTTCGTTGACACTATCAGTTAGAAAATAAAGTCAAAAAATACTTTCATATTTATATTGACAGCACTTTGATTTATTTATTTTAGCTACTGGTATGACATGATATTACATCTCTTTTTGATTTTTTATCTTGTTATCTAGTTAGATGATAAAGGTTGGATGTGTAGATCATTAAACGTAACACACAGAAACAGTATTTAAATGTCAAGCCAAAATAACGAAGCGTGGTAATAGTTCGATAACATTATCTAAATGCCAAATTAAAATTATTTCATTACAGTGGTGGGAGTTTCTAAGTTGTTACCTCAGCATACAAATTCATTTTTTAGTGTACCGGAACATTCATCCAGCAGTGCCTGCTGATTATGACTCTAATTAATCATTAGCTAAGTTGCAGGTTGGGTGGAGAATTTTACCCCTGAACTGTTGTGGTGTGTCTTTTGTTTTTGTAAGTCATGCATACATCAGTAAGCAGCAGTTTCAGCCAATCCCGTTCTCCATCATTTCCATCAACTTGCTCTTCAATCATCCTGATTTATGTCCTCTTCTCAATCCTTTCTCCATGGCAAATGATGTACACACACGCACACACAGAAAGTTTGTGGAGTTGCAGGTTCTTGCAGAGTTATTGCTGGTGCAGTGCAGAAAGACAAGAAGATCTAATTTAGTCCATTACTGTATATACACTGCAAATTAAAACCATCAGAAATCGTCTCAGTGGGATGCTTTTAGCTAGAGGCATATGGACCATGACCATCAATGTCCAAAGCCTTTGTACGGCTTAAAGGAGTTCAGTTACATTTTCTCTAGGTATAACTTTTACAGGAGAGTCGCGTCTTTAATACTTTCCCTACATGATGCTTCCCATATTTGTATTAGTCTATAAGCAGGTACCGAATGGTACACTAGACTATTTTTCAGCTTCAGTTTTGTAAACAGTATACAGTAAGTCCATATATATCCTCTGTCCACATCTACTCAACATATCAGACAACTTTCTTTTAAAAATCTTAATCTACTTTTGGATCTGTTACAGTTTGTGACTGGTGCATACTTTTTTACTACTTGCTATATTTAATTTACTCTGAACTTGTTTCATTACACTCTGAGTTTCTGTTTATCAGCAAAACTGCTTGAGAAAACATTATGGTCTGTGGATTTCACTGAGATTTCAATTAAAAATATCATGAAACATAAAAGCATGACGCCTGATTACATCGACATCCCTCTGCATGCAAGCTGAGTGTTGATTGCATAAATGACTAATGTTCTTGACGGTCAATTCAGTTTTGTGAATTTAAATTTGCCACAAAATAGATATTTTAGAATTTTAAAGTAATCATTTAACAAGGTGATTGATTTCAACAATGTAGCCCTCTTGGCTGAATTCCTGCTTATGTGCAGCAATGTTTAAGGCATGACATAAAATAGCAATTCTGTCAGTGTATTTTACAGAAAAGGTATAGACTCACATTTTAGTGCATGTGTCACATAGAGCCCAGTCATTTTGATTTGATTTATTTGCTTGGCTACCCTTCAATTCTCCATGCTTTTAGTCTAACTGTTGTTAAGTGACTGCGGCTAACAGATAGTTCTGCAAATTGAGGGTTTTGACCATTCTATTTTCTGGTTCTTATTCCTAAAAGAGTGTGAAGAAGAAGCTCTTCAAGCAAACTCAGACATGTTTTTATCCCTTTAGTTTTGTGCATTTGAGATCTTGCTGGAGAACATTTCAACTTGCATTTCTTTTGTTTTTGTGCAATCTTTTAAATGGATATTTAGAGATTTTAATGTACATGATGCATCAAATGTTTTATTTCCTTTCTGTGCACTTTATGGTTTACTCTTTTCATCTACTTCCATTGTTGTCTCTGTAGACTATTTAATAATCACAGCATTTGTTTTAGGATATAAAAAGGTTGAGGCAGGCTTTGAGAATCTTAAATACATAAACTGAAAAGTGTTGCCTTGTTTAGAACATATGTTCTTTCGTTTGAGTGATTACAAAATTCCCTAATTTGCTGCTTTTATTAACCCTTGTTTGTAACAAGTAGCATAGAAGACATGCCATTTTATATCACGGTAACATTTTCCCCTTCATTCACTTTCAGGTTACCTTACACCTACAGGTACATAGGGCTAGATTTGAACATGCTGCGGTTGATACTGTAATCTATTAGTTTTCTGATAGCTGATGCAAATGCAGCTGTCAAAATGCAGGGAGTTATGGAAAGGGTACTCTATTATGAGTATCTTTCTAATCGATCTATTTGTCTATATTTCTACCTGTCCAAGTGTTTATCTATCTATCTATCTATCTATCTATCTATCTATCTCTCTCTCTCTCTCTCTCTCTCTCTCTCTCTCTCTCTCTCTCTCTCTCTCTCTCTCTCTCTCTCTCTCTCTCTCTCTATATATATATATATATATATATATATATATATATATATATATAGACATGGTGCATTTTTCTACTCTAATGCATTATTAGCAACAACAATTTACTTAAAGGCTCCACTAGTGTTTTCTACTATTTTAACACTCTTGACTTGCATGAAGGAGGAAAATATCTGACATGATTTGATTTTCAAGGTGTGGTATCCAAAGCATAATCAACAAGCACACAAAAACATCATCTGTAATTGACAAACCCAGGACTGGAAGACCCAAAAAGCTGTCTAACAAGGATGAGCAATACTTGAAGATAATATCCTTAAGGAATACAAAGAAGACAAGCTTTGAATTGAAAACAGAACTGGCAGAAGGCACAGGTGTCGTTGCCCATCCATCAACAGTCCAAAGCACCTTTGACCATTGTTCCATAGTCCAATGTCTGTGTTCTTGTACATATTGTAGCCTTTTAGTCTTGTTCCCCTTTCTTAACAGAAGTATTCTTACTGCAACACCTTTTAAGTCCTGATTTCAAGAGTGACCTTCGTTCTGTTGATTATGCTTCAGATACCACACATTGAAAATCGTAAATACATAGATACTGTAAATTAGGGATTAACTTTAAGCAGGCATAAATGGACACAATTATTTCCTTTTTCACACTTTTTCCTTTATCTGATTGTGTGCATTTCCACAACGGTTCTTCTATTAAAGTTTTACAACGAGAATTTCTCCAAGTTCATCTAATCAATAGGTTGTTAGCAGTGCTAACAGTTTCATGCTATGAATTACAAGAAAATCAATGTGTGAAAATGAAATACAGCTATCTAGTTAGACTGGGGCATCGTGTACCTATGAAGTTTGAAGGGCAATCCATGGGGAACAACAACAGTAATCTGTCAACCACTTTCAGCAAAGAGAAAGTAAAGTTCAAGTCATAAACTGCTGGGACAGACAACTTCACTGATATGTTGTTAAAAAAATGCCTTAAAATTGAAAACTTGGTGAAAGTTTCTGGTAGATCATAGGGTGCAACAGGAAAGATTAACATACTGCTAGTGCTGATACTATGATGAAACTTTGCTTGTAAAAGGATTATAATTCTTCCTAAATGTATACTGATGCAATAATCCTGTATGCGGATAAGTGAAATTAGAAAAAGAAATTGGTATAATTTATAACCAAGGAACACATTTTGTTTTATAATGGCGTTCATAGCAAAACACAGGGCAGATGTTTACAGATCAATTTAAATTGTTTTCAAAATCCATCATGTATGTATGTATGTATGTATGTATGTATGTATGTATGTAGCTGATATGAAAGTAGATCTCCCATTTGTTTTTTGTTTTTGTTCTTTTTTTAATCGTCTCCTTAATCTTTGTCAGAATACATTTTTAATTTTAAGTTCAATGATTTTAAATGCTGCTGTTCAGTCTTTAGAGCATATTAAATCGCAACTGCATGTTCAGACATATGAAGGTGGCATAAGGAAGAAGATTAAAATTTTTACCGCGTGTAAAAGAGGTCCTTGACGTCAGGGATGCATTTAAAATGAATACTCATTTTTTTTAGTTATTGTAATTCGTGCCGCAGTGAGAGCAGAGGAAGGGAGGCAGACTTTGTACACTCAACGTAAAAAAACAGACAGTACATTCAATGAAATGAGGTTCTTCAACTCTGGTTATATAAAAACCCTTTAAATGTGACAATTTGCTTCATCCAATGGCCACTTGTCAAGTTTGACATCTTTTCTTCGAATATAATGCTAATGGATTTTATTTTCCTGACAATCCAAGAGAAGGACTTTCAAGGTCAGAATTATAAATTACATTTGTCCTTTTTAATATTTGTAAATAAATAGAATAGTGTTTATGTTACTGTTACAGCTTTTTTGGTGTCACTTGACTAGACACATACAAGTTTTAGCCTCATTCTGTCACTTTTGGGTGAACCAAATGTGTTTAATAGAGTATAAAGCTTACCTACCCACCCTGCACCATGTTATCATGTAGTATTAGAGAAAGTGGGTGGGGATGTACTTTAGTCATACTGACATTTTCAGAAAGAGGTCCTGTTCATTTGAGGGTTGTAGTGGAACCCAGTTAGTTAGTTCTGTGTCAAACACAGCTAAAGAGAACCCCCAAAAGATACAGTACTCCCCCTATATAACGCTATCGTCAGGAGCCATAGCTTCAATGTGCTATTTTTGTTTTGCCTGAAAAAAGAGAATGAATGAACTAGTGGAATAGCATTATTACATCCCAGAAAAAGAAATAATAAACAAGCACACTGAGCAGTTTCTTCTGTCCCAGCTTCATATTAGTTAGTCCTAGTCAGTTCAGATGTTTAATCCACTTTAGTTGTGTGGCAACAACATACAAATCTAATTAGGCTACACAAGAACAGCAAATTAAAAGAACATATTAGACTCTGAGAAGGAAAAGTTTAAAATGTGTTCATAAAGTAACAAATGGTGTCATAACACAGTCTTTGTAGGGGGTCCCCGAGTGGCTCACCTGGTAAAAGCGCAGCATCATGGTGTGCAGGGTGAATCATACAGCACAGGTTTGCGTCCTGGCTGTGCGGAGTCACCGGGCTTTGCTGGGAATTCCCAAGGGAGTGTCGCATTGGCTCTGGCGCTCCCGTGAGTTAGGGAGGCAAAACTGTCAGGGACTGTTTCTTCTCATCGCACCACAGCGAACCCTGCTGGATAGGCACCCAGTGAGCTCAGAGGCGGACACCTGCAGGGCTGGCCTTTTGAACCTCGCACTGAGCATTTCAATTGGGTAGTGTTAGTGTTTAAACGTGTATCAATTCACTTTTACATTAAAGAATCCCCCCATGTGGATGAGCAAACTCCCTTTCCTTTCGCTTGCAGTGTGTATTTTAAAAAAGCTAGAGAAGTATAGTACGATGGCGGTATGATGACATCAAAATTCTAGAAAAAGAACTCCATTCTGGACGCCACAAGTCATTGTAAACATAGCCATTGGAACATTTAGCATGTTTATTTCTCATCACACACATTTTATATAACGTGTGCATAATACATTATGTATAGATGCAGTAATACATTGTGATGAAAAGTTATGACAGTTTATGCGATAACATATTGCCATTGGTTTTATTAAAAAAACAAAAAAACAAATGTTTCTCAGCTCATGTTTCATTGAGATAAACAAACAAAAATCCATATACGTTCAGACATTGTGTTCATTCACTTAAATCCAAGATGGTTTGCTTTATTGTAAACTGACATTTAAAGCATTTCCCCTAATTTAACTAATTTCTGTATGCAAATTATCATTAGCCTTACCATTAACAATTCCCAAATTACATAACCAAGTTTTTCAATAATATGATTTGCAGATTTTTTAAATGTATTGGACAAAGCCTAGCTTGCAATTCAGTCGCCATGGGATCCACAGAATATGCTTTTGTGTTTATTAGCAAAAATATACTAATCAATCTGTCCTTATTCAAAAGAGAACATTGTGCTAATTACAAATAGCAGAGGCTGTAGCTCAAAGTATAGGTTCAGAACTGTATTCCCAGCAACAGTTACAAACTCTAATTTTCCAAGTGTTTTATATCTGTTTACAAAACAACTGCAGGTTAGTAAAGAATAAGATGGATGAAAATACTCAACTTCTCCGTGTGTTGAAAACAATGAAAATTAATAAAAGTGATCTAAAAAGCTCAGTCTTTACTGTACTAGGTGTTTTTTTTTGTTTTTGTTTTGTAAACGAGTCAAATTTTTTGTGCAGGCTTATCAAGGGCCTTAGTGATTGCTCCTTGAAATCATAACCCATCATGATTCAGAGGCCGTATTGTGTTATCTTTAGTTGATAGACATTTATGATGCTGTAAAAGTATCAGTAAAAACACATAGACAGAACAGGAGAGGATGCAAGATGTTGAATCTGTTAACAGAGGGTACTTGAAGTGGGAGGTGTTCCAGCTCTCATTGTTGCAATTCAAAGGGACATAGGTAAAAAAAAAAAAAAAAATGGATACCTTGACAGATAGCATAGATGTAAGTGGCTTACCACTTAAGTCCCTAGTGGTCAGTTGCCAACATCCCTAAATTATAATGCAAGTCAATGTGGCACAAATGTCATTAGGTACTCAAAAATAGAGACCTGCGATGAAAGGCTTCAGACCCACGCTATTTACCTTAACCTTATTGAGGGTGATCTTTTTAAGGTATCTAGTCAGGTTGAAAAATCAATTACAGGGCATACTATAAGCAAGCATCAAAACACATTTTCAATATATCTGTCAATATTGATATTAAGTATCTTAGTATTGTCACCTTTTTCCTTCTACAGTAATGCTGAAGTATTAAAAGACAGATAGTCCTGTGTGGCGGAGTGTCTCACCCCTTTGTTTGTTATTTATTTATATTATGATTTATGTTTATATGACGGCGAAAGCCGATTATTATTTCTTATTGTTTTGTATTTTAAAAACCTCGTGAGGATGCGTGACTGATCAGCTACTGATAATTTAACGAGTTGACAGTCACGCTTCCTTACTAAACTCGTGCAGACTGTGGCCGAGGGGTAATAAGATAATTAAGAGGTAGTTAACCCCTCGGCCAGAATATAAAAGCCTGCAGCTGTCTGCGCTCGAGGAGAGTGTACAGAGGAGAGTACGGGAGAGCGAGCAAAGAGAGACTTATTTGCTTATTTCTATTTGTTTGGCCAACGTGCCCTTTTGTTAGTGGTGTTTGTTTTGTTTAAATCTTTTGTTTGTTATTATTTAATAAAAACACTGAGCGCCGTAGCGCTGCAGTTTCACCAAACGCCACTCAACAGCTCGGTCACACCTGTTAACAACAAAATTGCTATTGAGCAAGTGGGCACAGTCTCGATGAGGCTATTCCTCCAAATGATTTGTTAGTTTTGTATTTTAATGCAAAGGAAAAGTTGCTCTAGCTTTTGTCACATACCAGTGTTTTATGGGGGATTTTTTTTTGAAAGACTAGTTTTTAAAACAGTGAATAAATCAATGTTTCTCATTGCACATAGCGAAATCAAATTGAAAACCTGAAAAGCTTAAGTTTCCCGTCTAGTCCTTGAAATTGAGTTTTTGAAAAAAGCCCTGCAAGTTGTAATGTGAGGTAAAGTTCCAGAGACATGGGCTGGGAATTGAACCTGGAAAGGAGTGATCCTATTACTCTATTTTCTGCCCCCTTCTTCCCTGAGAATTAACCGAGCCAAATGTAGACGCAACAGGGATCACTGATTAAATGTGATGTTAAAGTGCTAGGAGCTGGAATATGGGCTTGCAGGTCCCTTGGATCAGCACAGCAACTGTCAGGCATCAGTGCTTGGAAGTCAGCTAAAGCTGGCAGTCGTGAGGGGATGAAATATGCTGCAGGCACCGTCATGGGATTGTGAAGGCGCTATCTGACTTAGCTGTGGCGATGACACACACTGCACTCCTAAGGGAAATGATTTTGCACTCGTATTCATAAGCCAATATGACCCAGGTGATCCTGCTCAGTGACTCAGACTACCTGTACCTATCCCATTTAAAGTGTTTTTTTTCCTGAAAAGTCATAAAATAAAATGGTCAATAAAAGGAGATTGAATGTCACAGTTTGGTCTTGGTTTTTTGAGGATTCTTGTTTTGGTAACAAAAAAAGACAAGATTTAGTTTACCATGAAAACTGGGCATTTAGACTCAGAGAATGAAAAATGTTAGTTACTTATTGATAAGCGTTTTGAGATTTACAGGAAGTAGCACCTGCCATTTGACTGTGATATTATTATTATTATTATTATTATTATTATTATTATTATTATTATTATTATTATTATTTATTAATTAGTCATTTAGCGGTCGCTTTTATCCAAAGTGACTTGTAGAGACTTGGGGGTGAACTATGCATCAACAACTGCTGCTGCTTCAGAGTCACAATAGGACCTCAGTTTTACGTCTCATCCAAAGGACAGGTTCCTCCCAAACAAGCTATAATTACATATTTCATAGAGAATGGCGGGAAAATAAATATTTAAAGAGGAGCACAAAAAATGGCATGTGTGTGGTTTGGAACGCCAGTATCCTTGTCGGACACTGCAAGGTGTTTATTTGTTTGTTTTTCTGGTGGTATTTTACAATTGTTTTTCTTGTTGTTTTTTATGCAGTGTGCTTGTTTAATCATGTGAACTACTGTAACTACCTTCTAACCTCCATCTATATTTCTCCCATTGGAAGTAAAGTCAAGCTTTTGGTGCCAGCTGATTTTTCTGTTGTTTTCTTGACTTTGTTTTTTTCTAAGATCCCATGCATGGTCCACAGAAGCTGGAAGTGGTGGATATTAAGTCCAAGCAAATCACCGTCCGCTGGGAACCTTTTGGGTACAACGTGACCCGCTGCAGCAGCTACAACCTCACTGTCCACTATCGCTACCAGGTGGGAACAAAAGAGGAGGTCAGGGAAGAAGTGTGTTATGAAACAAACAGCCACTTCCCTCAACACACCATCAGGGAGCTGTCTCCCTACACCAATGTCAGCGTTAAGCTGGTGCTCATGAACCCTGAGGGCAGGAAGGAGAGCCAGGAATTGGGGGTCCTGACCGATGAAGATGGTGAGCATGTTTATTTAATGTTGATTTAAGTTGCACCCTTGTAAATAAATGGCTTGCTTGTAATAAAAAAGTCTCTTTTTACCCCTTTTAATATTTTTCGTAGATTTATCTCGTAGATTTGATGAACATCTTTAAGGTAGTTATTTGAGAGAAGGTCAGTCGTGCATTATTCAAGAGTCACAGTAGTTAGAAAAACAACCTTGACCAAACTAGGGTATCGCCACAACGAGTACAATTGCTTAAATGACATTTTGTTTCTGTACAAATCTAGACACTGTAACACCACATGCAAAACAAAGTGTCACTATCTGTTGATAGATTAAGAGAAATAGGAAAACAACTTATTGTTCTTAAATCAAATCTTCATGCAAATGTTTGTGAAATATGTAAAGAGGAAAATAAAGATGCAAGGCCACTGTGTGCATATTTCGCATACACAGTAGTCTCCGCATATAGGAACACCTTCGCCAAAGAGAACACCCTTGTGGTGAAACAGATTTTTTCCCATTGTAAATGCTCCGCCTAAAGGAACAGGAACTTTGATTAAAGGAACACCTTTTGGCACCACTAGCGATTCGTTCACAATGGATACAGTACTGTTTTGTAACCTGATAGCTCCTCATCATCAAACTTAAATTCAAATGGCTTATTCAATCATTTAAATGTGACTTGTCATCGCGAGAGTGTCTTGAGGCACATTGATTGGTTTATTGAATCTTTCCAGAACCGCCGTCATATCATTGCCTCGTTCTGTATTCTAATTTCCACGAGTGCACCTCATCACTATAAAATGGCATGGGAACAGACGGCGAAAAGCGCTGCTGTTTCTCTTGCTACAAAAAGTTGGAAATTGTTCGCACTCCTGATAAAAACCTTAATCAGACACAAGTCGGCGAGAAATTTGGTGTTTTCAGTTCTGTTAAATAATTTTGTGCATGTCTTGAATATTGCTCCTGTATGGGTATTCATAATTAATCTATAGCTGCTGCTGCATTTTTAACGTGTGTAGGGATGCTATGTTAATTTAGTGTGGCAGTTGCTTTATTGTTATAGTTTATTAACAACATACACTTGCCTATTGCTTTTCTCTTACTTATTATATTCATTTCATATGTTGATGTACGTGCGTCATGACAAGTAATAAATATTTATGTATTTATTGATTCATATTGTGTCTAGTGGTCAACTCTGTCTTAAAGAACACTTTGGCTAAGAGCACTTCACTTGCTTCCTGAGGTGTGTTCGTTTAGCCGGAGACTACTGTAATACATCAGCTATGAAGGGTGTCACTCAGAAGCTGTAACCCCTGCTCATCAGAATATCCCACGTGAACAGCTATGGACAAAGTTTTGCATCACCTAGAATTTTACAATTGAGACATAATTAATTAAAAAGAAAAACTATATGAACATAATTTAGATATTTTATTTAACATCATGTAATCAAATAAACTACAACATTCTATTTCAAAAATCTACGGGAAGCCATAATAGCAATACTTATATTTCGAAATGTCATTTTTCAATTTTTTTCAGTTTTTTGTTAAGTATATGAAAAGCTGTAATTAATTAAATTTGTTAGCGTAACATTATTTAGCAGGTTTCATTCGACTTTATGAAGTAAAATTAGTTAATTATATAGGGTGATGCTAAACTTTTGTCCATAGCTGTATTCCCTTTGACCAGGTCAGAAGGAATTTTAACAATTCATGTGTGGAAAATATTGTCTGTGGAATGAATTAAAAGTTATTGTCCTTGTTGTGGAATGTATTGATGTTACAATTAACTTCTTTAAATGTTCACTTCTTTATCAGTGCCTGGTGAAGTGCCTCTAGAATCTATCCAGGGAAGCACGTTTGAAGAAAAGATCTATCTGCAGTGGAGAGAGCCAGCTCAGACTTACGGCATTATCACACTCTATGAGGTAAATCATGCAGAAGGTCCTGTTTGTCTCTCCTGCCCCTGTAACTGTCTGATCGTATGAACATGCTTTTCTTCATTGTTCTCTTTCATCAACATTTATTTTGAATTTATATATAACAAAAATTGTTTTCCCTAATACCTGCAAAACCTAGTGTGACTGGTTTGGGGAGCTAAATGGCTTTTCCACAACTGCTTTACCCAATTCATCTTGGATCCACGTATACTGATGCCATGTGGTTTTAATGCAGATACTGTAGCTCTTCAATGCTGAATTGTTTAAATCTGAAAATAAATCCATCAAAATTACAAGTTGCAATTTAAGGATTGCAAAGAATTAAGTAAAATAATACACATTTCTGAACCAATTAAGCTGTCAGTAGATAATATCACAGTTCACCTTTATTCTGGTGTGCATAGCCCTCCATTCTTATTTCTCACCAGTCAGAGAAACTGACAAATGCAAAAAAAACAAAAAAAACTGAAGAACTGAATCAACGGTGTTCTACTCCACTTTATAAAATGGGTATTTTAAATACTCTCCTGATTGGTCAAAAATTGGTTTGACTTTGCTGTCATTATACCCTGCTATGCTTTAAACATACTGTAGTTTAACTTGTAAGGACATCACCTATTAAATCTCCACACATCATCTTCTCATCAAAACTTTTCCCCATAACAATCCAAAGTGACACAACCCCAGGATTACAGTTTGGCAGCCTGATGACTGCACTGGCATCATACCGCCATGCTGTAATTTATAATATTTTAGCACTTTAAATGGTACAGGCTTAATAGCTTATATAAAATGTATTACACAGCATTATAGAGCCAATTATAAACATTATTAACAAGATATAAAACTTTCTAGATGCTAATTAATAACTGAATATAATATGAAATACTGTCTCACATTTGCAAGGTCATAGTTTACTGAATTTACTGTGGGGTTGAAAGTTTTACCGCTCCACACTAACGAACTCCCCCACACAGGAACAGAACTTAAATAATGGAAATAGCGAATATTGTATAACGTAAAACTGTTACAGCAAAATCAAACATAAAAGAAAAGGGTATCTGTCTGTTCTCCTATACACAGTTCTGTCCCAAAAGTTCAAAAAATAAGAGTAAAAACAGAATTGAACACAAATATAGCCATGCTCCTACAAACAAACAAAACAAAACAAAACAAAAAATGTTTAAGAAGAACCTTACAAAGGTCTTTTAAATATTATTTAGTCTGAACCATCAGAGTTGAGACAAGTTCCCCTGTCCCTACTTCAAGTAATATACTGGCCTCATAAGTTTACAAGGTGTACAAAGGAAACTCCTGGAATTAGTGTTTCACTGCCGCTCCCCAGAGACTCCTATGACACACGCCTTGGTGATTTTCCTAAGAAACTTCGTTCACACCTCAGTGATACTGTACAAGTCTGATACACAAAAACTGCATGGGCTTCTACAGTGAAACCTGAATAAATAAATAAATGCCCACCTACATTTAAAACAGTGACAGTGTGTCTAAGAATAATTCTGCTAATGTGTGGGTTTTTTTAACATTATTATTGGAGCAAATGTATGCAAGCATTTTAATGTAGAATATAAATAGCATATGAAATCTAAATCCCTGAAAGAACATTAATTATACAACTTCTGACTGATATTTCTTATTTGTCCATTTTCAAAGGTATACAAATCAAGGCTTATGCATTTTTACTTTTCCATTGCAATTCCACACCTAACCTTGTGCTCTGCTGAAATGAGAAAACTTTCCACCTTTGGTAAATGACAGCATAATGTTATCAGGGTATTAGTTTAAGCCTAGTTCTGTCCTACATCACTGATCCACTGATCCAAGTCTCAGCATTTCTAGGAAACAATAACCCTTGGTATTTGGTCCAATGCCCAATTCTTTCTTCACCTGCTTCAGGGCTTGATGAGAGTCGCAATAGCAGGATGCTTCACCAGGGAAGTCTGACAGCGCATAAATCAGAAGGGTTTACTGCATAAAGATGCAATCTCTTTCCATCTGTTCAAGGCATTTTTTTTCTTTATCGAAAAAGTATTACTGTTTTTGAATTCACACACAGATCTCCTACAAGGCCGTTAGCTCCTTTGACCCTGAATTCGACCTGTCTAATCAAAGCGGCAAAGTGTTTAAACACGGGAACGAGACACACTATCTGTTTGTGGGCCTGTACCCCGGATCAACATACTCTTTTACTGTCAGAGCCAGCACTGCCAAAGGCTACGGGCCACCCATCATCACCCAGTTCACTACTAAGATATCAGGTGGGTAATTCAAGTATTTTGTGTGTGATTTAATTGTCCCATATGGAAGGAATGTTGTGGTTATAGCTGTGCATTGTTTATTTGGTAGTGTTTGGTTAAATGGCTCAAGCCCATTTACAGGCTGTGTTAAGGCCACATACTTGCTTCCATACTGTACTGGAGGTTCAAATTATATCCTTTAGTTATTTATGCCATCTGATTCATAGAAGTATATGTGACCATATACGACAAACTATAGAGAAGCTTACAGGACTAGATTCCCTTGAGTTATCAGTGTTTAATTCAACAATTTGACACATACAAATGTAATCATTTTCTTTAGAGCTAGTGTGCACAAAGATCTTCAAATTGTGTCCATAAACTTCAAAGTTACCGTTTGTGCACAAGCACTGCAAACCTAGTTTTTTATTAATTCAGTCAATTTTGTTTATAGTGACAACTTTTGAGGGTACATTTTTTTATTTTTTTGTAAAGGGTTACAGTATGGAAAATAATGCCTTTTTTATATTGTGTGGCACTTTTGCTGTTTCCTTAGCTCCCTGTATGCCAGCCTATGATCAGGAGACACCTTTGAATCAGACTGACAGCACAGTGACAGTGCTGCTTAAACCAGCACAGAGCAGAGGGGCGCCTGTCAGGTAAGAGGCTACAGACCTCAAATTAAATTCCATTCCATTTTATTAATTACCGTAATGCATTTCCAAGGAAGGGGTCGGATTCTAACAGCTACCCGACTGTAAACACTTGCTTATATTCGTTCTAATTAGATTCAATTGCTGTCGAAAATTGAAAGTGTTTTGATCCATACAATTTCCGTATTGTTTGGCGCATTTTGATTCAAATAAGAGGGACTTGCACTTTGAAGATAAAGAACAAAGCTCCAGTCCCAAAGCTCTTATGTGGATTCATTCTTTTGAATTTCTTTCATGTAGGTTGTTTGGTCCAATGTTTTCTGGTCAAGGGGGCACCATTCATTTTTACATTTTAAATGTATGTAGGATAATCAATATTTTATGGACATTTTTTTTTTTTTTAAACCTGCTTTCAGGCACTGGGTATAAAACATATTACTGTCCCGGCTTTCTGTTTCTACAGTACATTTTTCTTTTTTCTTTTTTTCTTGGATTACAGTGTGTTATATTGTTTATTGATTTTCAAAGACTTTTCAAATGTTATTCTATAAACAGTTTTACAGTTCTAATATATTTGATTATATAATAATAAAACTACTAATAATGTGTCTTTAGTGGGGACTGTCTAGGTATTGGCAAAAAGAGTATGCAGATTTGTGTAGCATCCACCTTCATCAATAATGTCAAGTGTAAAGACAATTTAAATATCTTCCATTTACTGTAGATCAGACTTCAAGGCTTAGCTCTACTCTGCCCCTTTCTTGCATGGCAACCAATCATTTCTCTCATGACAGGAATCCATGTGGTATACTGTACTGTACAATCTCTTTCACTTTGACAAAACTATGGACTCCTTTGGGCCTTGGATGACAAATTATAGTTCTGACACTATTTCTATTAAACGTTTTTCATCTGTCTTGAATTGGTTAACATTTGGAGGTCTGGAGAACCATTTGAGTGAAATCCTAGACATAACAGGAAAAACTGATGTTGCATCTTGGATATACTGTAGTTTGGACAACATCTACGTTTTGAGCCCCATTCCCAAGTCCTGCACAGAGCCATTTGTCAGTATATTGTAGTGCACCATGATCATATTTCATAATCTGTTGACAATCCTGACAGGTTTTTACTGTATTTGTGATTCTCAGTAATGTTGCACTATCACAGGGATTGATTTAAAATGCATGCTTCTTCACTTCCAGTCTCTGGTTTACCATTTTCCCAGAGTCATTGTGTCTTAATATTAATTTATATGTACTAAATTGACCCTGCAATAACCATCATTAAAGGTATCTTTTGTTTTACATCCTATTCTGTTGAAGATTAAAGCAGGGATTTGGCTTTTAAAATATTAGCTTGGTTTTAACCCACTTCAGATTATTTCAATAATATACCAAATAATCCTAATTAAAAATTTCCACAAGCAGATATTTTATAATTATACAACATGAAGCTTTATTTTTCTATTTTGTTGCTTAAATTAAAGAAAGATTAACAAATGATTTCTTGCTACTGTATGCATCGTTTTACACAAGTCAAAGACTTGGGTTGCCAAGTAACACTGTATTTTGAGCACATCATTGATAGAAAAGGTCTTTTAGGTTCAATAGAATTCTAAACATGTGTGCCTCTTACCCCATATTTGCATATTGTTTAATTGGCGGATATATTCATAAATGAAGAACAAAAGCCCATGGTTCTTTTTCAAGAATTTTAACAGCAGCATGGTATTTCTTCAATTGGGCTAATACATAGAATCAATTTTAATCATCTTCAATGTCTTTCTCAGTTCATAAGATACACTAATTGTCTATTGATCCAGTTCAAGCCAGACCATTTGGTTAATTCAGCTTTCTTGGAATTTTGTAACACTTTTGAATGACTGCTGTCACTTTATTGAACCACAAATATTGACAGCGGCACACAACTGCTTTTTTCTGAAGAGTCGGAGTGAACACAATGAAACAGAAATCTAATTGAACATGACGACTCAATAAAGGGTCGTACATATGAAACACAATCCCATGCTGATCGGATTTGCTGGAAATTGGGTTTTCAGCTGCAGATATTTGCATTTTAAGCAGCAGCTGTTTTGCTAGATTGTGGATGAATAAGAACATCAAAAAAGAGAAAATAAATCAGTATGTTTACAGACTTTATTTATTTATTTATTTATTTTTAATCCGGTCATTTTTTAAATTATATATATATATATATATATATATATATATATATATATATATATATATATATATAGCCCTCATTTAAAATCGTAATATGTAAGCTCTTTGTCTCAGTGAGAAGCTGTAAAGATGTTTTACACAATTACCAAAATTACATAATTTTAATTCAAATGGTGTCTGGCAGCAAAATGTATTTAAATGTATTTAAGCAATTGCTTATAGCAGAGGGATGTTGTTCTTAAAGGGGATTAGCAATCTGTCAGTCATTCAGTTTTACACTAATGTCTGGAATTTGGCACACATGTGTAGAATCACTTTTTATGTGACGTGCCAATAGAAACCGCTGTAAGCCCAATGTTTACCTGCTGAATTGGAAAACAGAAGCTGGAAGCTTGAAATTGGGATCGTTCTTTAGCATCTCAGCCAAAGAAGATTGAGAATCATTTCTATGTTATCTCGAGCGTCATGAGCCCTGCCAAAAACAACCTGCCCTCATCGAATTTTAGGCAGAGATCTGCCCTCAAATCTAGATCTGTACCGAGTACTGTATTCACCTTTCTGCAGCTGCACAAATAGGATATAAAAACATATGTTACACTCAATCAGCAATTTCTGATTTCGTGATTTGAACATGACCAAATTTGGAAAGACCGAAATGAATTGTTTTGTTTGAGTAAATTATTTTGCTCAAATTGTGATGTGTAAAATACAGACTAAGAAAAGATCGCAGAAGACGACAAAAACATCTGCATCGGTCTTTGTATGAAGCGATTTAAACAAATTGCGAATTGGAAAATGACAAACAATCAAAGAGCGAATCAGAGAAAAATAGAAAGCAGCATCGTTCTTTGAGTAAATCACTTTAAACAAATTGTGAAGTGAAAAATGACACACCAACAAAGAGAGAATCTGGGAAAAATAGAAAGCTGCGTTGGTCTCTGTGTGAAGTGATTTAAACAAATTGCAAAATGAAAAATGACAAACTACCTAAGAGTGAATCGGAAAAAATAGAAAATAGAAATCTGCATTGGTCCTTGTGCCAAGGAATTTACACATTGCGAAATGAACAGTGTGTCATAATACTACCTTTATAAACACTCATTTCTGTTTATTACATGTTTTCATCATTTTTTACAGTTGCGCTGTATGTAATATGCCTTCAGTTTAACTAATTTCTGATCAAACTCCCACTTATTTACATTATTTTGGTTGTCCAGCTGATTATGTAACATCTCTGGATACAGCTACAACTTAAATGGAATCGTCTGATCTTTCATTGCAATAATTGTATTATTTTTAATACAGCCGTCAAAATGACAGCTCGTGGAGGTTCTATGCCTATAACTCCAGCGGTTCTTGTGTTAAATTATGCCCAACTCGTGGTGGCACATCCAGGCTATGAATGTGACTTCATCTGTAGAATAGGATCATATTCAATATCATTCTCTGGTGGTACACTAGGACCCTGGGGATTGATGCAGCTGCATTTTCAACATGACCACAGGAACTGTCAACGCATTAACAAAGGTAAGGCGTCTCCTAATAAACAAATATTAACAATACTACACAAAGACTGAAGAAGCTGTCTTTGCTTTGATGTTTGGTTGTTTTCCTGTTCATTTCGCAATGTGTAAATTGCTTGGCACAAGGACCAATGCAGCTTTCTATTTTCTATTTTCTCCAATTCACTCTTTGATAGTTTGTCATTTTCCAATTTGCAATTTGTTTAAATCGCACTTATATATATATATATATATATATATATATATATATATATATATATATATATATATATATATATATATATATATATATATTAGAGACAGCAGGGAGGATTACATCCTCCTGCAGAAAAACATGTGTGTTGGCACATTTTTGGTTTAATTGTTAATTGTTTTATTGTTTATTATCACCTGCACCTGGCTATTATTGAAAATTAGAGCCAGGTGCAGGGTTTATAAGGGGAGCAGTCAGTCTGCTCGGGGCTGCTGATGTGTGTGGAAGCCCTACTGTGCTGGTGTGGGTACAGCCGTAAATCAAAGAAAAAAAGGTAGTGTGAAGCCTTGTTTGTGTGTGCTGTTTTGTTTATTTTTGTTACAGGTAAACAGCTTGGCTGTCCTGTGTTTTAGTTTAGGTTCCTGTTTTGTTTAGTTATTGCTCAAAGAGAGCTAGGTTTTTGTTTTGTTTATTTTGTATTTTGTTTTTGTGTGTTCATTAAAAATAGCGCAACCGCGCTTTAAAAAAATCCATTTCCACATAAAACAGAAGTCATCTTTGTACACCTGTGGATTGTGGGGATGTCAGTAGTCACGTTTCAGCAGGAGCAGTATGAAGCCATGGAACGAAAGTTGTATAATTTAAGATTCTGAAGTCCCAGGCAGGTTTGTTGGCAAGTGGAAGTGATTGTTCTTTTCCTTCCATGGGTCTTTGGGTTACAATAACAATGATGTGCACCTTGAGAGAAGCTTGCTTAGGTTGCACTCAGAACCTACTCTGGCTATGCCCTGGTAGATGTCCCTAATTCCCTGCTCTGCTCATAGCCAAGGGGGGTTATAAAACAAAAGCACACAGGATCCAGACCTCCTGTAGACTTCTATAAACTGTGATTGCCTCTAGAGCATTGCTTAAGATTGTTACATGGTATTATATGCCAAACTACTACAAAACAATAGCCTTCTTTTAAAAAATGTACAAAAACACTTTTATTAGCATGTTACGCTTTTTAAATCTGATTCAAGGGCATTTATTCTAGTAAATAAAAACAGAAACATTTACACTTTGTCAATGTGATACATTGTTGTTTAAGCATACAGCATAAAAGTCAAACCTTGGCATATCAGTTTTTAAACTTTAGTGGAGCAGACAGTAGTAGTATTATTACACAGACATATTAATACAAACAAAATAATAATAAAAGTGAAAAAAATAATAATGGTCACCCAAAATGTGAAACTATAAACTGATAGTAGTATTCTTCTTCTTCTTATTAGTAGTAGTAGTAGTCGTAGTAGTCATAGTAGTAGCTTTAAAACTTCATGAAAGACTACATACAGTATACTGCTTTTTCACTTTCCATCTATCCCAATTATTCCTGTGGTTTTGTGTTCCTGTTTAAAACTCCCAATGGAGCAGGAATTCATTGCAAGCCTTGTGGGAACCTGCTGGGTCAGGAAAAGTCTACCTTGACAGCCATTTTAAATCAGTTAGATATAGGGCCACGAGGTACTCCCCCAGGAGGCAAAAACAGTGGAAGTCCTGAGGATCGATAGCAGTGATGTGAGAGGGGAGATTATTAGCATTAAAAGGCAGACAAATGAGATTTAAATGCTTTGAGTACAGTTCCTTCATCTGCTCAAATTGGAAGCGAGTTCCTTTCTATCAGGCTGCATGAAAAAATAAATCTAGGTTTCAGGTCACAATTCAGTCACTGCCAAGTCAAACTCCAGTAATTGGTTACCTTCACATGAGTTAGTGCTGAAATACATCTGGCAACATGGTATTGAGAGGCCTAATTGGTGTCAGCTCAGGTTGCAGGCTTTCTACAGGAACACACTTTTGGTTATTTGCCCCAGCTGCTGCCCTTTTGTAATCGCTTTTCCTTTAAAGCAGTTTGTCATTAGGCACACACAGGTACAGTAAAAGTCTTTTTTACCATTCCAGCTGTTTCAGAAATGCAGACCTTTTTCTTTTGTACAATATATAAACTAGTTTTATAAACATTTCTGCTTCTGCCTCAGTGATCTTCCTAAACCAAATGTAAAATGTATGCTATTAAGAAAAAAGAAAAAAAACTCTCAACAAACCTTAAGTGAAAATGATGCCTCTTGCTCCATATCAGAAGGTATTGGGTTTACACAGCAATTCTAGCAATAGCACTGGGATGTGAATTTACCAGTAGGGAGCCTGAGCTTATGTATTTATGCTACTGTTGTATGTGAGGGAGGGCAGGAAGGCTTTTTTTGTGATTTGAGGAGAGATAGGGATTAAACACTTGCAGTTACTTTACAAGCCACCCCAATCTTATGGAATCAACCTGTGGTCATTTCCTGACAACATAAATGAGCACAGTGTGTACTATTTACTGTAAGATGTTTTTAAGAAGATACTCAAGATATTGCAGGTTTTTTCCTTTTTAGAGTAAAAACTCCAGACAAGAAGATAAGGAAGACACATATTTTTAAATGCTGTACATGTAACCATTTGTTGTGATCTGGACAAGGCATAACTTTTTAAATGTGTGGCTTGTGGGATCCATGAAGACTTGGTGGTTATGCTTTTCTTTTATTTCTTTTGAAGGGTTGAGGTAAAATCCTGGAAGAGTTTCCAAACAAGCACGGTAGACAAGCTGACAGTACGTCAATACCCTTCTTCTTAGATAAACTGAGCTTTGTGGTAAAGGTTGGGCAAGGTGATACATCTCACGATACCCCTGTGTATGCTTACAGCACAGACATAGCTTGCATTCACAACAACTGCTTTTCAGTTGCACTTTGGGGTCGTGAAATAGTTTGTCTGTTTAGGCAAGGCATCACATTCTGTGGTTTATTGTGCTTCAGTTCATCTTTCTACCTGACAAGAGTAAAGGAATACCTACTAAGACTGATTAATTGAAAGCAGTTTGAAACTATCTGCTTTTTTTCAACTCATTGTCCCTGTTTGAGATCTCCTCCATGATAAATGATCAGAAAGTGATTGATGTCATGAGAATGTCAAGGCTTGAAGAAAACGAAATATAAACCGATGTGAGAGTGGGTATGGAATGGAAATAATACCATGTCGTCCAGCATTACCTCCGGGCTGGTAGCTGGAAATAACAGGTTGCTGTAAGGGATTTGATTGGTAGGGCTGAGAACTACAGCCATTTATTCTCAAAGCAGGAACGGCATAGCCAGCGGTAGTGTGAGCTAATGCAATGTGCCCTATCAATATTCTTCAATCCCGACCATCAGGGAAAACGTACTCAGGGGTTGATGGCAGGTTTTGTACTTTGGGATTGTGGCCAGCTACCCACAGAGGAGTGTCAGATGTGAGCCGATCACACTGCAGACACAAACATCTGCATCCTTTAATCACATACCAACAATAGATCTGTCCCATAGTCTCCATCGTCTCAATCAATTTGTATGTGTTAGACAGCCGTCTCACACCTTGTCAGCCAGCCAGCTCACGCCTTCTCAGACAGCCTCCTATCTAGGAGTGTGCTTGGATTCCAGATCCTTGCTGTCCACTCTGTCGGACGGCCTAGTTCAGAGAGCTGCCGTCTGTTTTGAGCTATTTAGCTCAACGGAGCGCTCACGGTAGTACCGTTCCAGAAACTTTTGGGCTTGATAGCAGCAGCTTCTCAGACCCTACCTTTGGGTCTCCTGCGCATGTGCCCTCTGTTGACCTGGTTCAACAACAGGGTTTTTCAGCCCTCGTTGAACCTCGACCGCCTATTGACAGTGTGTCATCACTGTCTAAAGGCACTGTCTTGGTGGAAACAGCCTTCTCATCTATGCTCGGCGTAGCGCTGGGCAGTGTCACCAGAAGGGTGGTCATCACCACTCGTGTCCAGCCTGGGCTGGGGAACTGTGTTGAATGGCAGGGGGGCTCGTCTCCACATAAATGTTTTGGAGCTAAATGTTTTTTTTGCAGAAAGTTCAAGGGAGGCATGTGCTTGTCCGTACAGACAACACAACAGTGGTGGCTTACATCAACCACCAGGGTGGCCTCAGGTCGCCCAGTTTCCATCGTGTGGCCCGCAAGCTTTTGCTCTGGACACACGAGAACCTCCTCTCACTATGGGCAGTACATCTGCCTGGGGTGATAAACTGGCCAGCGGACCTCCTCTCATGGAGGAACCCAGTGCCTCAGAGTGGAGGCTAACCCCGAGATGGTGAGCCTCATTTGGGAGAGGTTCGGGAGAGCAGAGATAGCTCTCTTGCCACCCAGGAATCAACCCACTGTCCCATCTGGCCCTCCATAATAGGAGGCAGGGATCCGCTGGTGGTAGATGCCTTGGTACACCAGTGGCTGAGGCAACTGTTATATGCCTTCCTACCTCTCGCCTTTCTCCTGTTGTGTCTAGAGAAAATCAGGTAGGACCGGACCAAGGTGCTCCTAGTAGCCCCTTATTGGCCCAGGAGACTGATGTAGCTACTGAGTGGCCAGCCGTGGAGACTGCCCAAGTGCCGTGACCTGCTCAGTCAGTCAGGGTCTGGCCCCCGAACGGCTGCATTTGAGCTATCTGGGTCTGTCCAATTGGGTTATTGACTCCTTTTTCTGTGAACAATTATTTTTATTGATTTTTCTTTTTTTTCCCCACCTTTGGGAATAGAGAAATGGGGTAGACATTACTATTTAAAGAAATGTCATTTTAATACACAAATGCAAATAATAGTAATAATAATAATAATAATAATAATAATAATAATAATAATAATAATAATATGCACTTAATTATACTCAAATAACTGTGCCACTATAACAGGGATATTCTCCAATGAGGCTAATGTATGTTTCATCTGCTCGAGAAACTGTGTGCATAGAGAACAGCAATACAGACCTCTACGTTATTCAACAGCGTCGTCACGTAGCAGAATATCCCCTACGAATCATTATCTTGCAGACAAACTTTGAGGTAGAATTGTCTCTTGGCAAGAATTAAGGACACCCCTATGTTTATTCTGAGCAGAGGGATATGCAATTACCTTGTAATGTTTATTTTGAAAATGACCAACATCATTTGAAACCAAATGAGTTTCCTGCAAACATGCAATATCAATCTTTTTTTCTTAAGAGATCATCTAAGTACTGTGCTCTCTTTATAGGATGATTGGCCCCTCGTAAAGTCTAAGAGTTAATGACAACACTAGCCATGGTCAAAGATAGGAATAAAGATCAGGGAGAGTGAATGAGTAAAAGCATTCAGAAAACAAAGATATGTGACATGGAAAAAGATCACAACTTGGCACTCATCATATAGCAATATCCTATAGGACAGTAGCACAGTAATAGTAACAAAAACACAGTGAAATAAACTGAGAGGGGAGCGTGGTTACAAAAATTTAGGATGATATAGAAGAGAGCCAGAGGGAGCACACTACATGTCATAAATCTCAAGCCTTAGTTAACATCTGCACTCCCTCTCACTCGCTGATTCCGCTCCCTATCTACCCCCAAATCTCAGCCTCCCCTTCCCCCAACCAATCCAACAGTTGTGATCGTGAACCAGACTACCCTGAGGGGGCTTGCTGTGAGCTAAACCATCTCGCAAATAGGAAAAATGAACTGAAAATTGAACAACTGTAAACAACATGCATATAAACTAGTAGCCCATGTATTCAGTGTTTAGGGAACTAATTAGAGTACAGATTGTCACCAACTATAACATTAATGTCACAGGTAGTAATAAACATCATGGAAATTAACACAGCCACTTATCCAAATTATTAATAATGAACCGCAGTAGTATTCTTAATAGGGTTATCATACCCTCTGCAGTGTAGATATCTTTGAGGACCTTGCATAATGACTAGGTCATTGTCAAGAAACAACGAGTGTAAATGTGCAGACCTGAAGGGTCACTGCCAGCCACAGAAGGAGTAAGATGTTTCCACTTCCATACCATGAAGGTACAAAAAGTAGTAATCCGACATTCCATCCAAACCAAGGGATGAGGAGCACAGGGTCCAATAGGGATCAATAGAGTCCATCGTATCCTGAAAACGTTAAGCAAAAAAGGAATCGACCTCTTCAGGATTAGTGAAGGATAGCCGCTCCCTTCTGTGAGTTGACTTTCAAGATAGCTGGATACACCAAGAAACTGTCCACTCCCTGGGAGTGAATCTTCACTCTCACTTCACAAAAGGCCGTCCTCTTTGCAGTGATAGCAGAGTAATCCACATAAAAAGAGAGCTTTTGTCCCTGCACGATGACTGGAGTGGATTTTCGAGCAGCCTGGAGGTTGTTATCGATCAGTATAACGAAGGCATTGAAATATCATGGTGCAGGTGTATTGGAATCCCGAGGGCCACCTGCATTTACTCGACGTGCTCTATTTAACCCCAGAAAAGGGTGGTCATTGGAGGGTTTCAGGGTCGGATACCAATGTGGAATTTTCTGCCGAAGAAAGTTGATGGGGTCATCGCCTTCAGCCCCTTCAGGAAGCCCCACCAGTCTGACTTTACAGCGACAATTTCTGTTCTCAAGGTCCGCCATCTTGTCCTGCGTAGCATCACTACAAGCGTTGCACTGATTTGATTTTCATCTTTTTGTTGGTGAAGATCAGCTCTAGTGACATCCTGCCTTGCAGTTAGCTATCTCAAAGAGGAAGATATATCAGCAACCTCCTGTTTAAGAGTGATGAGGATAGTAGCTGTTTCAGTTACATTTTTATTCACAGGCCGTAAAGCCATGTGAATTGCTTCCAGAACTGATCCATGGAAAGTGTGTGCAACATCTGCCAAGCGGACGTCCCAATCATCGGGGCCCAGTGACCTCTTCATATGCTTTCCCGCCAGTGTGGATTGAGGGGAAGCAACAGTTCCCTTGCATGAAGTAGCCATTTAAGAATGGTAAGTAGATAATTGTATATAGAAAATAATCAAAAAATAATATAAGAAGCGTAAATTGTTCAATTATAAATGAAAATCGTGAAATGGTAGCAGGAGCTCTAACAACAAGCAGCCATCCCAGTGATAGGATCACGTGATCTTGGTTATTGACTCCTTACAAAATGCAAAATGCAAGACTCCTTACAAAAATGTAATACTGCAATTTTTGCAGGACCTGTTTGATAAGGGGAAATCCCGCTCTACATTAAAGGTCTATCTGGCAGCTATTCAGCTTGCCATGTCAAAATTGTCTCCCCAGGAGCTCAGATTCCTTGTGGAGCAATTTTTGAAAGGGGTTCACTGGTTTTGGACCCTATGAAGGATATTGTTCCTTGCTGAAGGTTATACGTGGTGCTCAATGCACTCTTGATGCCTACATTTGAGCCAATGCATTCAGCTGAGCTGAAATATTTATCGCTCAAGCAACTGTTTGCTTGCTGTCACCTCTGCAAAGTGGGTGAGCAAGAGGCTGGCATTTTCCATAACGAAAGCCTGCTTAATTTTTACAGAGGCCAGGACAAAGATTACACTCCATACCAATCCTGCCTTGTGCTGTAGACAATCTAGGCATGCCATGTCAGTCAGTCTGTGGAATTGTAGGCTTCCTTCCACCTCCTTTCCAGTCTGACAGGGAGCTGTAGCTCCATGGGCTCTGCCCAGTGTGGGCCCTGGCGTACTACATTGACAGGATGAAAAGTTGGAGGCAGTCCAAACAATGTTTTTGTCTGCTCTCGGACACAGTCCCATAGTCAAGCCCTGTCTAAGCAGAGGCTGTCCAAATACATAGCAGACACAGTCAGGACTGCCTGTGAGCTGGCCATCTTGAAAGCTCTCCAGAAAGCTCACTGCCTGTTCCTCCAGGGGCATGGCAACTTTGTGGGCTTTATTCCAGGGTGCATCTGTCAAGGACATTTGCAATGCAGCAGTTTGGGCTACTCCCCATACCTTTACTAGGTTCTACAGACTTAGGTCGTGGATCCTCAAAACCCTTATTTTGGAACTACAGTGTTAAGGGCGGCTTCTCAGTCGACCCTTACAACACATGCATAGAGGTGAGTTTCTCCCTCAATTTTTTAGCCCTAGCTACTTTTACTGAGGTGCTGAATGGTAACGCACAAGGCAGCCTGGGTTTCCAGTCGTGCAGCAATATTGCCCTTGCGATGGCTTGGGTATACGGACCCATTCGGTAATGGTTACATTTCGTACTTGTAGTTTAATGTCTTGATGGATCTGGTGTATTTTGTTGTTGCTGATGAGAACCACACCGGCACCGTTTCGTCTCTGACTCGGAAATTACTGCCTCACTGCTCACACGCTGGATCTGCTGCCAAGTCGCGTCACCGCCTGTTCCGTCTCTGACTCAGGAATCTCTGGCTGCTTGCCGCTCCGCTCCTCTCCGCACAGCTCCGTCTCTGACTCAGGAATCGCTGGCTGCTTGCCGCTCCGCTCCTCTCTGCACAGCTCCGTCTCTGACTCAGGAATCGCTGGCTGCTTGCCGCTCCTCACCACTCCGCTCCGTCTCTGACTCAGGAATCTCTGGCTGCTTGCCGCTCCGCTCCTCTCCGCATAGCTCCGTCTCTGACTCAGGAATCGCTGGCTGCTTGCCGCTCCTCACCACTCCGCTCCGTCTCTGACTAAGGAATCTCTGGCTGCTTGCCGCTTCGCTCCTCTCCGCATAGCTCCGTCTCTGACTCAGGAATCGCTGGCTGCTTGCCGCTCCTCACTGCTCCGCTCCGTCTCTGACTCGGGTAACGCTGGATTCTGGAACTCTGCTTTGCACGCTTGCGTTTAATGGAAAGCTCTTTGTCTTGTTTGGTTTTAAAATGCTTTATTCAAATAGTAAAAGGTACACAAAATAACAGCAATACAGGAATCAAAAGGATCCCTGGGTCTGACTCCAGGCACCGAGCTCAGTACAACTTGTCATTCACATTTCCCAGGGTTAAATAGCCCTAGTTCCGCCCCTAGTCACTGTAGCAGGCAACCTATAGAAAGTAAGGCGTCCCAACTAGATGGTTGTCAAGTGTACAGGAGCATGTGACTAATGCTTTTGCGTTCTTGCATTCAATGTTATTGTACATAATTGTAACAAACCAACATTCAATAGTGTCTGATTACAACATTGTACAGAACATAAAAACTAGCATTCAATTGTGTTCAAGGAGTATACTGCATATATTTGCCTTTTACTGCAGTGTTTTACCAGTTATTGTCAATAGTGTGCAATTCCTGCAATATAGTAATAATAAAACATGGCTAATTTGCTTACAGTACTTGAAAGGGAATGTTAGGATATTACCATAACCCTGGTTCCCTGAAATAGAAATGTAACCATTAACCTTCAAGGTTGCTGCGTCCATGATTGCAGCAGGCTTATAAGAGAAATGACACTGAGGTCTGTTAGCGCTGTCATTTTATGCCCTCGGGGTGGGCCATGACTCCATCACAGGCTGTGCAAGCAGCTTTGATATTTGATAATAACCGTTTTGTTTATTTATGCTACAGTGGAGCCTGCAGTGAATGTTATAACCTCACACTGTTGCAAGTTATAGCAGGACACTTTAAAGAGGAATAAAAAAATGCTTGCATTTAAAGCTATCTTCAGGGAAACTTCAGGGAAAAGCCAGGGTGTCTAATGAAGTATAAGCATGACAAATTAAACTACAGTATAGAACCATTTAGTACTGTCACCCAGCATAAAAGTTTACTACACAACTGAACATTATTGAGGGGCACTGCAGCTTTAAGCACATGCTTCAAGCACATGTATATAAATGACAGTGAAGATTCAAAGATTCAGACTAATCTAGCCACATCTGGCTGGGACTATTTAATCAGCTGAGATGCTCATTACTCACTGTCACATGTTCACTGACTATATTAAGTTTTTTCCAAAACCTATCAGTCTTTGCTAAGTTTTTGTTCTTTTTTTCTTTTTGACAGCATGTGGTCTTTAAATCGCAGGCAGTTCAATGGCATTTTAAAGACACTGCATATAACTGATGGCTGGTAGAGCATCTAATTACAGTGATATGCATTCAATTTCTTACACTTCCAGGTTGAACTTTTAAGACTTGTCAAATCTGGGCATCTTGAGTAGGATTTACATAACTACATTAGTACTTTTATTTAAAAGAAATGTGTATCTCCCTAGACTTAGCATGTATCAGTAGATCAATTAAATGAGGCATTTCTTGTATTGTTTAATAAACATATATCTCAAGTAAAACCTGAGCCTGAATCTTGTTTTAAAAAACTGATTTTTTTTTTAAACATGCGTGCAATCATTTTCTAAAAAAGCAAACATTTCCAAACCAAAACCACAAAAGTGGTTTTCGCGGCAAAGGAAACCATACCAAATAAAGTTACACCAGCTGTGAAATTTCTCAATGTATCCAAACCAATCACAGTAACCTTAAGAACTATCTGATGCAGTAATAGAGGGTTTGTCTGATTGTTGCATAGAGAAGTCTCAGAATGTAATAATTCCTGATTGCCCATCATAAAGCAAAATTTATTTTCAAAAAGTGATCAGGAATTAATTTACCGTAGCTTGGTGTTTAATAGGTTTAGGTGAATACCAGTACAGCTCAGCTATATCTATTTTAAAACCTAGGTGGCCTTTAAATCTGATGTAAACGTTCTCGTTGCTCTTTTTTTATAATGCAAAACCTCTAGCACTGGCAGATTTTTGCCCTGCCCTTTGTTCACGATATGGGACTGTGATTGAGTTCATAATTCTCACCCAGTCTTTCAGCTGCAGTTAATATTTGATTACATCAGATTGTATCACTATATCGCAAAGCGTCTGGGTATTGAGCCTCACAGGAAAGGGCAGTGGTGACTTATTGATGACAGAGAAGTTCCTTGTAATTATTTATGGTTGAAAGAGCACAAAATACATTTACAAAATCCAGCTAATATTCCAAAGCAATGTATGACATTTTTCTAATCTTGATAGGGTAGGAAAAGAGTGCAATTTAAAATTACAAATATTGAATATTCAGTGCAGGGGTGTATGATATCTATTTATGATATCATACACCTTTTTTTGCAGCCTGAGAGAAACTTGTCAATCCACAGCCTGTTAAATTTAGTTTATTTTGCATTACTTCCATGCAGACACTTGGCAGTTTCTCAAAAAAAAAGATAATAAGTTCTTGACGAAGTATTGGATGATAAGGCAAAAGACCTGTTCAGTAACACAGAATTTATAAAGGTAAAAATCAACAGTTATAAAAGGTCTAGCTTCAAATGAGCCTCAGAAAAAAGAACATTGGCTGGAGGTTCATTGAATGTTTTAAAGGTCAGAGTGCTTTGAACTTTCTGGTTGTGCAAGTATGACAGAGAAAATGTTTTGTCATTTAATTTGGACATTGTAATAGCTTACCATTTCTTTAGATTAAATAGACACTGTCTGGTGACCCGCCACCCAGGAAAAATCATGATTAAAATCATCAGGAAACTACTGCACCATTTCCATTGTTAAACAATTTTTTAGTTATAGAAAGATACATAATATATTATCTAACATATTAACAGAATTGCAAGTACATTATTGTCATGGTATTAAGTGGACTTTACCCTATAATGTATTTTTGTTTGGTACTGCCTGCTGTAGCCAATTCATAGAAAACCACATTGTCATGTAATTTGCTCAGAACTTTTACCCAATTACTTTGTAAAGCTTTACAGTATTCAAGGTTCATATTAGTAATGGCCTTTCAATTTAAGCAATACATTATTTTAAAATCTAAATTGTAGTATGGATAATGTGTAACTAATTAAAGCTATTGCTCTCGCTTCTTTAAAAAAAAAAAAAAAAAAAGCAACAGAAAAAAACAATACATTATATGTGTCTGCTTGTGAAGCTCTTAACCAGTGCTGATACATTCTTGACTGTAGAGGTTGCACTTAATATATACCTGATAGTGCTAAAAAAATAGTCTATATTCAAATCTGTATGATTTTAAAACATGGTTTTCACTTACATTTAATTTAATTTAGCAGCCATTCTTTTCTGATCCTGTACAGTATTAATACCCCTTTGATAAATGGAAGCAATCAAATTTACTCAAATTGGTTGCACTGAGGAAACTCAATTACCTTACAATTGTAACATCATCTAGGACGCGGGTGGGGTGAGTTGCATATTTCAGCAACACACTTCTGCTGCTGTCAGTGACTGAAATAAATGATTATATTATGCTTTACACAAAGGATTTTAAAGGGTTACATTACATTGTCGGCGGTGACAATGTTGTTTCACATATTGGCTGAATGGGATTTTTTTTTTTTTTTCTTGAACAGAATGTTGTTTCACATATTGGCTGAATGGGATTTTTTTTTTTTTTTTTCTTGAACAGAAGGACTTTGATAAAGGGGAAATGAAAAAAGCTGTTTGACCTTTAGGTTTTTAAATTATTAAACACCAAATAGATGTGAGGCCTGGATACTTGCAGAGCTAATTTGTCATCTGCTGCAGGAAGAAGGAGGAAAAAAAGGCCATTTTGGGTTTGATAGTGTTCTACTCAACTTGGTTCCGTTATGCTTCCTTGTGCCGTGTTAATAAAGCTCCCTGTCGTCAAGGCTGGGCTGGAATTTTAGTTCATTTTTTTCACTCTTTCTTCTATCCAATATCCTATTGCAGCCTATCAGAAGGTATGGCTTTGAATTACTGCTTAGTGGAAACACTATCAGAATATAGACTTCTTTTTTTCTGTGCCGTACTTCTTGTATTTACCAAGGCGTATTGGACGGTATGGTTTATAAAATAATTTAAATAGTTTCTTTTTGTATATTTTAATACTTAATAATAGTAAATAGGCATGAATATATATTTTAGTATAAAATTGAACATTAATGTAGTACACTGCAGCAGGAAATTAACAAAAATGTTGAAATAATAATATATATATTTTAAAAAGTCTGTGCTATTCCAGAAATCAGCATTATTATTATTATTATTATTATTATTATTATTATTATTATTATTATTATTATTATTATTATTATTATTAGAGTGCTTTCTTGTTACAAGGCATCCTTTGAGACACTGTGGCCATGCTCTCATCTTCCCCAGAATGTCAATCACAACTAATTGCATTCTCTTTATAACACAGAAATTTTTACTAAATCTGTGGCAAATTGAGTCAGAGTTCAAAACAATAATATCCTGAAAATGTTGCAAAGCGAAAAGTCATGTACATATTTTCTCTGGCATCTACCAATAAAACAAATACTTTAATATCATTTTTCAAGGTATAGTTCAAAGATGTTCTGATACTGTGTGTATTACCTTTATCTGTGGCTAGCTAGGTCCTGCAATATAACCCAGGTACAGTAATGTATGTGTTATTGTTACCACTAGATACACTAGAGCAGGGGTCTCCAAGCCTGGTCCTGGAGAGCCCCAGTCCTGCAGATTTTATAGGTGCCTTTACATCATCAATGGCTAAAGACCTGGAACACGTGTTAATCTTGACTAATTAAGCCAATAATGGGTTCAATTAAGTAACTGAGAGCTCGGTTGAAATGAAAACCAGAAGACCCTGTAGCTCTCCAGGACCAGGGTTGGAGACCCCTGTACTGTATACATCAGCGACATACTCTAAAGTTATAGCCACTTCCAATCAAAATCCTGTGTCTGTTTAATCCACTACCAGTTGTTTAATAAAGTAATAGGTTCATACTTGAACTTGAGGCCATATTAGGATATGACCAGTAAAACAAAAGCAGTTTGGTGACTAGTATAAATGTAGTTTGTGTTTTTTGCATTCATTTTTTTTTCCATTTCCTGATTCTGTTTCAGTGTCTACCAGGTCGTAGTTGAAGAGGAACGTCCTCGGAGAGCCAAAAAAGCAGCTGAAATTCTGAGGTGCTACCCAGTGCCAGTCCACTTCCAGAACGCCTCTATTTTAAATTCTCAGTATTACTTTTCTGCTGAGTTTCCAGCAAGTGGCATTCAGTCCTCCCTCCCATTCACTGTTGGAAACAATAAAACCTACAACGGATATTGGAATGTCCCTCTTCTGCCTCACAAAAGCTACAGCATTTACTATCAGGCTGTAAGCACAGCAAATGGGGTAAGTAACAGTAACAGAAGCAGCACAGTGCGAGATCATGTTTCCTCTATATTCCATGTGCTGTGGAATATAAAGACCACCACTAATGTGTAACATGTATGTGTTAGCTGTGCACTTTTCTTATGAATGAGAACATGTTTTGCTTGCATTCACTGATTTTGCAAATTATCCCATATAGTAATTCCATTGCTTGTTCCTTAGCGGTCCCAGCTTGAACGAAATATATACTTGGGAACCCCGACTTGTTTCTGTTTGCTGCAGTAATAGAACACAAAAGTAGCAGGAGATGGAACCTTAAAAAAATGGAGTAAAGTGATGTCACAGATCACATTTCGTCCAAAGCTTCCTTGAATTGTTTTCAATTTCCTGTGCAGACCTACCAGGAACTTGCTTGTCTGACAACATGCACATGGCCATGCCAGCTGCAGTAATGACCTCCCATTCAGAGCAGCAGGACTGTGCCAAATGCAAATGCACCGTTGGTTTTTCAAATGCGGAACATGATGTTCAAGGCTTTTACTCTCCTAGATAGAAAAACTTTTGTCAAAGCAAGTCAGCAAAGTTTAAAAAAATAATTACGATATATTAATTAGTGAAATGGAATTACTACACTGTCGGGCCACTGTCATACAATAAACTGGCCACATGGGACCCACAGGCCGCGGGTTGTGTGTCCCTGGACTATGGGATAGGACACACAGTTTGTCCTCTAGCGCAGATCAAGTTAATGGGCCTGTAAATAGAACTGCCGACAGTGTTGGTATTTTCTTTGGCAACAGCACAAGAAATGACTTTTTTTTCCTTTTCATTTTACACAGGAAACCAAAATCGACTGCGTCAGAGTTGCCACCAAAGGTATGCCTGTACTTCTGCCATTGACAGTAACCTCGGCCTTGTGAAACACACTGTGAGATTTTGGATTAAAAACACATTGCTGTAAAATCCCCACTAATTCAAAAACATATACTGTATATGTATACTAGTTCCTAAAGAAAAGAAATGAAAGTGAAAACAAGCTTTAGATCTGGTATAAATTCTTACACTGCTAAAACTGAGTTACATCTCCTTGTCTATATACTCTATAGTTAAAAAGGTACCCTATTTCTCTTTTTTCTATTTTACTTTCATTCAGAAATGTCATACTTTACTTAATGTATATGTCTTTTGTGTCTTTATTGAAGAATGTATATTAATTGTGTTAAATTTATTTTTGTAACCCTTTTAAATTGAAACAACTATTGGTTTACAGGTTCATTGAAAGTGCCAATGTTTTCTTTGCTTCCACTTCCACTCAGTATTCCTATACACTGGGAAATATGAGACTCATTGTTTAAACTTCGTCCTTGAAACATTATTGTCAATAAGAATGGGGATGCACAGCTTTTCCTTGACCTATTCTTTCTTCATATTGCCCATTGTTTTTATTCTTTTTTGTATCTCTATGTGGTTTAAAAGACTGAAAACAAAACCCCAAGTTTGTGAAAAGTATGTTGTTAACGTATAGCTGTGGCTGAATCATGTGTTAAAACGATACATGGCACACCCAATTTAGTTAGTTCTACACAACTATAATTATTGCATTTGAAATAGAGAGATTTGAAAGGAGATGTAATGTGGGCATTGCTATGGTTCTCAAACAGTTACAGTTAAAGCCATTTAGCATGATACCAGGATTCTTCAAAATATTATGTAGCCGCAGTTTTGAATTTAATTGTCTGCAGATGGTAGATAATCTATTTTCCTTACTAGTTGCCATATTTCTAATGGCACCCAGGCTGTTCTATGTAAATTAGAGATATTTTATTCAAGCCTGTCCTTGTTTTTTCATTGTTTTGTTTTTATCTTTGCAATTCTGCCTTGTTTTGCATCTAATGTTTCTTTTTCTTTCTTACATTTTCCTATTCACCACATTCTTTAAACATTTTTTCCCATAATGGTTCATTTGAATCACGTCTTTGAATTTATAATAGTACGAGTTTAATAGATCACCAGTCTTCAGGGCTCCTGCCAATCACTGCAGAGACGCTCATTAGTTTTGTAACTGACAAAATTAACATATCTGGTAAGGTAATAAGAATAGGGGTTCTTTTTTAGCAGGAAGATGAATGGAATAAAACACACTGGTGACGTTCATATGGCAAAGCCTTCAAAAAAAATAGGAATAAAAAAAAGTTTATGTTTTATTTTCTTTTGTGACCACAATTCTCTTCTTTGCAAGCCTTTAGCTTCAGTCTGGCTTTTTTTTCCCTCATGCATGCTGACCTGGAAATCTTCCTTTGCCTTAGCTGCGATAATCGTGACTCAGCTTACAACACCATACATTCGCATCGCCCCTGCTGCTGGCGACAACCAACTAACAGGTCAGATATTCACGTACCCACCTGCCATCACACCCATGTTATTTATTTCAGTGTATATGTGTGTGTATATATTTTCTTTTACTTTCAGGACAGCTCTTTGGGCCCTGTTCTTACTTTGAACAAATTAGATGTGTGTGTAGTCTTATGTCTTGCTTATAGTGTTAGCTTGAATTCGCCACTGCATGATTCCGTTTCCTATTCTGTCTGTTGGATGTTTGTCAAGTCGTCATGTTTATGTCTGTGTTCTGTTGTCCTGACAGGGGGATTGACTGGGCTTTTGTTAGCCTATTGGAGGCTTATTTATGTTTATTTGAGTTCCAGTGCCTACATTTTAGTTTGTTCCTTCATGTCCAACTATGATTACAGAGTGGTTAATAGTTGTGTATGTTTATCATTAACAGATTAGTACTGTATCAGTTTTTATTGCATGTCTGATTTTAATGAAAATGGTAATGCAGTATCTGGTTAAAATGCCATGGAGCTCAAACCATTTCATTTGAGCATGCATGAAGAACACTTTCTTGCAATTAAATGTATATATTTATATTTTCAGCAAAAAAATAAATAAATAAAGTGTGTGTTTTGAAAAAAAAACAACTGTTATTAAAAAAACTAAAAAGGGGAAACGGGAGATATGCAATACTATTATAGATATAAAAGATGCAGAACACGTTGATTAATAAATAGTACAAACTGTTATATATTTGTCTGCATTGTAAAACAGACATTGTTTTCTCTGTTTTATTATTATTATTATTATTATTATTATTATTATTATTATTATTATTATTATTATTATTATTATTATTATTGTCTGCATTGTAAAACAGACATTCATAGGGTTTCCATGCAAGTTTTTCTTTTAACTCGAGACATTTACACGAGAAAAATGTCTCGTGTAAAATGCTTTTTTGGGTTTCCGTTCGCTCAGTTTATTTTACTCGAGTAAACCGGGCTTTTCACCCGACATCATGCAAATGAATGACCGGTGTGTCGTTCATGGTCAAACTGGACAATTCACAATTTTTACAGTAGATAGCTCCTTACACACTGCATATAGAGTGATGTTGACTATAGAAACTATAGAACCTGTATAGGAAACCAAGTATGCCTGTGGCAAAGTGGTGAGTGATTATAGGTGTGTGCAGTGCAGAGCGGATACAAAACAGACAGACAATGATTTCCACGTGCATGGGTGTTTATTGATTTATTAACAATGTCCAGAGCCTTATGGCAAACACCTATAAATAATAATAATGATGGAGTGATACAGCGGCGTGTATCACTCAGTAATTGTAATCCCCAGGTTTGACCCATAACCAAAAAGTCCAGTTCTATTACACCCACACGAAACACACAACACAAACACAGTTAACAGTGAGTGATATTAGTGCTCGTGGTGCAAGACAGTTCTCCGTGAACAAAGGGAAAGTGTTGGTGTCCGGGTTTGATGCTGGCTGAATAGCGACATCTCCGGATCGTGCTAGTAGCAGTCTAAAAATAACAAACAGTTTTTACTTTGTCAGACAAACAAAACACAACACTCACGTTTTTGGTATCACAAGGGTTCTCCTTCTAGGTTTAATCTAACCATTTACAAAGGAACAGATCACTTACACTACGACCCCCATATATACCCTCGCTCATGACCCCTAGGTTAACGAGCGCATCCGCTCCTCCAATCCTTGGATGCGACGTCGTTTCTCATCCGAGTTATTGAGTTTGGGTACCGTAGCTCGGCCCCCTTCCTAAATGACCAACTTCCACTGAACCCAAGGAATAAATTGTCATGCCATTTAGTTAAGGGTACTCTGTTCCTTTTACACAGCGCCCCCACAGGTCGACAGGGAGACCTAACACCAAGAATCATTCAATCTCTGTCACAATGCCATATCCAAAAATGACCTTGACCATGACTTTTGACCTGTCGCGTTTTACAACGCAGACAAAGTTTCTCCAGAAACTTCAATTCTAGTTATTAATATTATTCTTGTTTCTCAACGCATCTTCTCCTACAGCTTTCAAATGATCAACTCGATATTCAGCACAGCTAGTGCACTATATCTGTATATTTATGCTCTTGTTTTTATCACCAATCAGACTTACGGATTTCGGGGTCTCGGGCTGAGACCCTCCAAAATTGTAATGGCTATAACGCGGGAACGATGTCACGTAGAACTGTTCTGTGCTTGATGTAAACCTTTATTTTGAACTTTGACCTCTGACTCTGACCCTCCAAAAACTTTTTAATGGCTATAACTCGGGGACCATGTCACTTAGAACTGTTCTGTTTGTGCATGCTGGTAGCTGTCAACTGGCTCTATATAACGAGTAAGTGAAATGTGGATTTGGGGGTCACAGAGTGTGACCCTCAAAAACTGTAATGGCTATAACTCAGGAACCATGTTACATAGAACTGTTCTGTTTGTGCATGCTGGTAGCTGTCAACCGACTCTATATAATGGATACATGAAATATTGTGTATACTTGATGTAAAACCTTTATTTTGAACTTTGACCTCTTTTTTGGGGGTCACAAAATGTTTGACAGCTTATATCTCCTTACAGACTGCAGATAGACTCATGTTTATTATTGAACACGTATAGGAAAACAACTAAGACCTTTCCAAAAATGTCTTGGACTTTGACCCTTTGACCTGTCGTTCATGGTCAGACTGGACAATTCACGTTTTTGACAGTATATAGCTCCTTACACACTGCAGATAGAGTGATGTTTATTATAGAACCTGTATAAGAAACTAAGTATGCCATATCTAAAAATGACCTTATTCTTGACTTTTGACCTTTTACAACGCAGATGAAGTTTCTCCAGAAACTTCAATTCTAGTTAAGATTGATTTATTAATTTTGCAAATGTAATCCCTGATATTGTATTTTGTATGCTGTATATAAAGTGTGCATCATATCCGTTTAAGTCACAATGGTCAAGACTTTAACTGAGGTCTGTGGTCCAGTGGTTAAAGAAAGGGGCTTGTAACCAGGAGGTCCCTGGTTCAATTCCCACCTCAGCCACTTAACCTCCTTGTGCTCCGTCTTTCGGATGAGATGTAGTTGTAAGTGACTCTGCAGGTGATGCATAGTTCACACACCCTAGTCTGTAAGTCGCCTTGGATAAAGGCGTCTGCTAAATAAACAAATAATAATAATAATAGTCCCTCGGTTGGCAAAAACCTCTGTATCCAAGACTGCAAAAATTGCTGCTACATTACGAGGAACAGCTTTAAAAGTGATGGTTGTGTGGACCGTTCTGCTGAACACACTTGCTGCAGACATCCACCCACACATTGCCTGCAGGAATTTATCAAAAAAGAAATGGTCAAGTATCCCTCCTGAACCATTTAAACACCTTGCAGACATGTCATGTAAAATCAGTACCATCCTGACAGCCTATGCTGAAAAAGATAAAGAAAGAGCAGAAAGTCACAAAATGTTTAACGTGGTTCAACAATAGCTTTGGTTCAGTGACTATAAACCATTTGTTTTATTTGTGTTGAGGAAACAAACGCTTGCATTTCATTTCACAGTATAAACTAAGCCAGATGTTTGTCTTTATGAGTGATTTTCTTGTTAAATTACTATGTGGTAGTTCCATTTTCTTTAAAGTGTGTTTAGTTTTTGTTTTTTTTAATTCAACCCCATCTGTCTTTGGCTTTGTGTAAAGTAAAAGAGAAGTTTCTATCCTCTACAATGCAAACTGCATTTCAATGATCTGTTGTGTCAAGTATAATGTATTGTCTATTTTTGCTTGCTTTATATTACATATTTGTCATTTTAGCATTGGTAGTCCCATCTATAATACTGTATAGTGAGAAGAAAATATTAGAGGCTTCATGTGTTATTACAAATGTAAAGTTGTTGTAGCGTTGCATGTGGGTGTTTAATAGAGAACCCAACAAGGCTGTTTGGTCCTTGAAACACTTTGCTGGTTTATTTAAATCAGATCTGTAAACATAACTGAACAAGTGTCACCATTTTTTTTTACTCCTGCTATCTCTCCCATCTTAGCTAAACAATCCCTGCATCAATCACACAGGCACGGCAAGTCAAACATCGCTGAACCAGTACCCCAAACATTTCCCATAACAATTCTTACATTTACTTTCCCCCTTTGTTTTTAGAAACATCCTCGTTTCTTGTATAAAAATAAATGAAACCTTAGAGGTTACCGTTACATACTAATTGTAAATACTGAGAACAAACTCACTAAATGAATTACACATCACACAGTGAACATCCAAGGATGTAGTTCAGAATGTGAATTAGAACAGTTTAAGGCAAAATGCAGCCCTTTTTGTATCATAACAAAAACAATTCATAATGTTCAGAACATTAGCATGTCCCTGAGGTGTGCAGGTGTGTTTGTTCTAGCATGTGTTGTCTCAGTGGCAGCTGATGGTTCAGATGGAGTAGATTCAGACTGCCCGGGTGTGGTTGCAGCAATACCACTGTCACTAGAATTTTCAGTCGGGGGTGGTGGTGGTTCTCTTAAGCTGTAAGGACGAGACTTTGATAAAGCAGTCAGAGGTGGAGGGTAACTACAACACAGTTGTTAAAGGTGGCATGGCAGGGACCTCTGGAGTGCCACCAAAGGGAAATGTAGGGCTTTAATTGGTTGTAATGTATCACCTTTGGCTTTGCTCTAGGATCTAAAAGGTTTACTATTGGTCTATTTGGTCTATTTGGTAATCGACACCAACTTTCCCATGGTCAGTGTCAAGTTGATGTAAAACCTTGTAAGGGCCTTTCCAACAGGGTGCCAGTTTGTTTAGAGCCTGTGCAGGCTGATCAACCCGTACAGTCCCATATCTCCTCTGAGGGCGATGGACGTTCGTGCTTCCCTTTTGTGCGCGATGGACGCTTTGGCTCCCCCTTGGGACCGCTGGATGCTCGGGCTCCTCCCTCATGGGCGCTGGAGCTGGCACCTGCTTCTTTGCCTTCTTCCTGGCACTGCCACTCCTCCTCTTCTTCCTCCTTGGGACCAGCAGTTCCACCTCCTGCCATGGAGGGAGTTGGTCGAGTGCTATGAGCCTGACCTTGCCAACGGCAAAGCACCATTCTTCACCTTTCATGCAGATGAGGCAGATGTCCATCTCCTGGTCCATCTTCTCCAAAAACAAAAATATATTTTTCAACAAAACAACAACCAAAAAAAACTCTGTATCCACAGTACTGTTCCTGGCCTGAGTCTGTGGATGCACCGTATCCCACCAAGTGTGACAGGCTGGCATGTGTGGTAACATCTGACCTGGAAGAAACACACAGCACTGCGAGTGAAATGAATGCGCTGCTTGCGCATTTTAATAAATAAACAAATAAAACAGTTGAACAAAACAAAACACTGCACACAAAACAAAACGACACATTAGCTAAAACAAATAGACAAACAAACAGTGGACGAACATAAAACAAACAAGTATCGTGCTGAGCTATGTCAGCACAATTAGCAATTGCTTTTTAGTTTTAGTTTTAATTTTACTCTCCTTTCTCTCTCCCGTCCTTTCGCCCTGAACACCCAACCCTGAGTGATTCATGCATCTATATATACAGCTGTGTCAGGATTTAATTACTAATTAATCATTCACTTGAATCCCAGCACGCAAACTAATTTGTACAGTCCCCGTGCCTAAATACAGCTATATATTTTAAATCACCCATGCTAACCTACACTCCGTGCACAAATACATACACACCACACACCACAAACAACATATAACACAAAAATACACATAGGGGCGGGGCACCCCACCACAATCACACAAATGTCTCGTTTGCTTGTGCAAGTGTTTGCAATAACACTGGTAAAGCACTTTTGGTCAAATACGTTTCACACCCTGTTTTGCTTTTCTTTCCTCTTTATTCTTTAAAATGTATTTTAAAAAAATTACAAATCAGGGCTCCAGACAAAGTTTGTCTTAGGAGCCAATGGCTCCAGTCCAAACAAAAAATGGTCGCCAAATCCAATTGCTTGGTGCCACTTTAGGAGCAAGTTATTTGCTACCATACTCAACTGCTTAAAATACAACAACTTGTTAAGACACTGAAGTGATACTAAAACAGCAACTTAATGTCTGTACTCAGTTGTTTGGTGTCTAATTCGGCAGAATCTATGTGGCTGGTGACTGCAATGAACTCAGCTTGTTTATATTTTAAATATTGTTGTGTCTGGAATTGGTGACTGCAGCTCTGATTTGTGTAGTTGTAGCATGTGAAATAGCATGCTGCAGCTCCCATGCTCAGTGTTCGCGAAGTCTGGCAGCATGTAACACAGATGACAACTCTTTTGATTACATGTTACCGTTTATTTTCCAGTAAAAACAAGTTTAAATTGCAGTGAATTGGTTCTGCTATTTACAATATTAAATACTACATTTTTACACAACACTCACTCACATTTGGTCACCGTCACAACTGTTGCATGAAACTGGGATTACTGTATTCTGCTGGTATTAATACAGCACCTATCTGCGCTTACAAGCATTTGTATTTGCTAACATTATTATTATTATTATTATTATTATTATTATTATTATTATTATTATTATTATTATTATTATTATTATTTTTATTATTATTATTATTATTATTATTAGTTTATTTATTAACGTCCTTCTCGCAGTTCAGTATATTAAAATGCATTTTTTCCCGTCTAACAGACCGGCATCATAGCGCATTCATAAATATTGACACATGCTTTTAAAGGGAGAGGCAGCATTTTTGAGTTACAGGCGCCAATGCACCTACCCTGAAAAAACTGTTTATTTTTATTTTATTTATTTTTTTGCTGCATTTGCAATCATTTGCAGTCTGGAGCCCTGTAAATAATAATACTAATACTACTAATAATAATACAACTACAATAAAAAAATGTGCACAGTTCTTGGAAATAAAGGTTTTTCAAAAGTTCTGAATCAAATAAAAAAAAACTGTTCTCTAAATGCAGATTATTTTTAAAATGTGATCTAAGTGTTGTGGTTCACAAAAAATCCACTGGATTTTAAACCGGCCAGAGCAGATTGAATTTGCCCTGATGAGATACCAACATTAATCACCCACCTCCGCTCAGCTTCTGTTTCGCTCCTCTGCCTACGGGCCTGACAAAAACACCCTGAACACAGTGAATGGTAATTGAGGCTGATAGAGTACATGACAATAAATAATATTTTCTAATTATCAGTGTAGACTCAAATTAATGCATGCTCATGTTTCTATTAGCAGATAAAATTTTACTTCAAAACAAAAAAGTGTATTATTAATACAGGGGTCACTGGATCGATAACCGTATTGTTAAGAAAAATCGGCACACCCCTAATTAAGATATTAACATTATTTGGAAATCAACATAATTTCGGAAATAACATTAGCATGATTATTTAATAGCGAAATAGGCATAACGACAGCTTGAAAATGCCCAAATCAAGGCCACAATCCTGCCCTTCATATCTTTCTGTAGATCCTGTACGGTGTCAGTAAGGTCTTTCACAACTTTTAGCAAAATGTTCTTTGTGTCAGAAACAGAACTAAGTGACTTTGCAGGTTCACTTGCCGTCTGCATTACAGGTGTCATCATTGGTGAAATGATTTTTGCAGCTTGGCGTGCCCTCTCTGCCTGTGTCACAATTTGTAGGGCATCTTCAAAAGTTGTGACACCCCTCTCATGGCATTTTATTTGGAGCCCTTGATCTACAGCAAGAGTTTGAAAATAAGCTATAACATCCTTTTGCCAGAAAGCCTGCTGCAGCTGCTTTTCTAGTAGCTGCATCATGTCTTTGAACTCATGGGGGTAAATTGTCCCAAACAACAAAAAGTGCAGGATCTAAGCTGGACAGCGGTTCTGCTGCAAGCACGTCATTAATATCAACATCAGAATCTCTGTACCGGGCCTCCTGTATAACTTCAAATCAGCAAGCCCACTGCTGAAAAGACTCAGCGCTGGTATTGCGAATGGGAGGGGGCTGAGGAATGCCTTTCAGTTTCCTATGGTAGCGCCTGGGCACCTCCCCTGACTTTGCACCGGTGATTTCATCAAGTCAGTAGACATGCTTTCTTCCTATATTCATTTGTTTATATAACAAAGCGAGTTAATGTGTGACTATATTCTGCAAAAAGTAGCTATCTTAGTCAGATATCACTGTAGAAGCAGCTTGCTTGATTAATTCAGTCCATACAAATCTGTGTAGGTAGCGATTCACTCCTCAGGAAGAAAAAACTAAAAATGATAACTTTTTGTTTTGTTTTTTGAAGCACCGCTGCCACCAGAGGTAGCGTTGTATGTGGGTGTTTAACTCTTTCACTGCCTTCCTGCTTTGGAACACTGTGCTGCCAGCCTGCCCAACCAAGATGGCCGCCAACATTCTAAAAGAGTCCTGACCTGACCTGCAAAAAAAGCTTGTCTCTTCCTTTCCTGGCTTCTCCCTGTCAAAATATTGCACATTGTCACTAAATTTACACCTATAAGTATATTATAATCAAATCAGTGTTGCTACATATGCAACTATAATTTATGTATGAATTGCTGTTTTTTCTCAGATGTCAAGTTTTCCTCACATAAATGGATTAAAAATGTTATTAGTGGGGCTTGCAAAGCAAGAATCCCCACTTTAAATCTTCGACATACTTCTTCTTCTTCTTATTCTTTGGCACGCTACTCCTCTTACACCGTTTAAGCTTGAAACGCTGTTCAAACTTTAAAACGTGTAGACTGGTCTGGAATAGTGTGCTTGTATACAACTTTTTGATATTTTTTATACTTTTTAAACTATTAAGCTTTTTGTCCTTTTTTTGTCCAGCTTCATTCACTTTAATGGGACTTTTCTCAACATTCTAAAGCTCCCCATTGTTTAAAAACTTCCAAACTTCCAACATTCTATTTACTGTAAATGATGTAACTTTTTACACAAATCAGCTACTTTGACCACTTTCCCAACAAGTATGACAAAAAGTTAGAACATATAGAAACTTCCTCTACTTCTCTGCTATTCAAATCTGAAATCGAAACAGAAATAACTTTTACCAATCGAGGTACAGTTGTTTTAGTAACCGCATCAACTACATTTTCTCTAACTTTTTATAAACAACTGAAATTTTGACCACTTTCCCAACAAGCTAGACAAAAAGTTAGAGGGTATGACATCTTCCTCTACTTCTCTACTATTCAAATATGAAACCAAAACAGGAATGGCGTCTACCAATCAAGAGGTACAGCTGTTTTAGTAACCACATCAACTTCTTTCAGTAGGCTACATCCCACTGTTGAATTAACTGTCATAGAACTTTCAAATTATAGCACATTCTAAGCATGAGACAATTAGTAAACAATGTGACTTGACACAAATCAGCTACTTTGACCACTTTCCCAACAAGTTAGACAAAAAGTTAGTGTATGAAATCTTCCTCTACTTCTCTGCTATTCAAATCTGAAATCAGTTAAAAAATATCTTCTACAAATCAAACGGTACATGTCTGATGAAATGTGTGATCTAACTGCCCCACAATCCAAAGTAATAAGGTTGATATAGTAGTCTATCAAAGTAATCAGACCAATTATTTTACTAAATTTAACTTTGACTGTATGTAACTGCTTTGCTTTAAAAAGTAAAACAGTGAGAGAGTTAATAGAGAAACACTTTGATGGTTTATTTATAAATCAGATCTGTACACATAAATGAACAACAAGAACAGTCACCATTTTCTTTAGGCTCATGTCTCTCCAGGCTCAGCTAAACAATCCCTGTGTCAATCAAACATCGCTGAACCAATACCTCAAACATTTCCCATACAATTCTTACATTATGTTTTTTTTTTCCCCCAGCCACAACAGCAAATTCATAAAGATTTTACAAATCTGATTTGTTAGAACAATATTAAAGCAAGCCCAAATAATGCAACTTCATTTTTATAATGTTATATAAGGTTATATACCTCGAGAGAGTTGCGGTTCATTTCCAGTGTTAATTCATGTTAATTTTATTAATTTCTGCAGCGTTGCGATAATTGCAGTTTCTCCGCAACTCTTAGATTTCAGTCATTGCAATTTTACGCAGAGTTGCGAGAAAGATGAGAAAATTCCCAAGATCTTTGAATATTTGCCCCTACATTTTTTGTGTATCCTCCAATATCCCAAAATGCTTTTGGATATGTTTTGGCGCATGGATGTTACAAATACAGTAGTTGAGAATGACTATCAATACTGCTGTACCGTATACAATTTCAGAGGCACATTGATATCTGGAGCGATGAAATTGGTCAAGGAGAACTTCAGAGTTCAAAACTGCACACATTATGATAAAATGTACCTTGTGTTTTTAAGTACAATGCATGGTGGGATAATGTCCTATTAAGTACCACAGTCCATTGCGCTGCTAGGAACTGTAGCCAAACTATTTTAATAGTGTTTGTACGCATTATGCCCGACTAAACATGAAACGGTACTTTAGTGTGGACGCTTTGAGCTGGATTAATTAAAATGTTTTTGTGTATGGTTCTCAAGATCAGTTATCTAGTGTGGACAGGGCGTTAGAGGCACTCAGCATTATTGCATACAAAATAATAAATACATACATACATAAATAAATAAATAAATAAATAAATAAATAAATATGCTAACATGGAGTAAATCAGAATTGAAAGGAACATGAAAAAAGTAATGCTATAATGATTCCAAAAACCCCATAAGACTTTCAGCTTTCAAAATATTCCAGACAGGCTTTGAACTGCCATTAACATAGCAGAATAGGTATGCTAATAAAAGACCTGGCGAAACATGCTTCACTTTGCAAACAGGATTTTGTAAACAAGCAGTTGTCATCAAGAGATCTGATTGAAATCTTTTTTTTTTTTTTTTGAAAACCAGCTTAAGTAAAAATAACTGACCATGTTACTCCAGAATATTATAACTGTTGTAAAAGAGGTATTTTATCTAAGACCATAGTATAAATGAATCTACAGATGGCTTATTAAATAATCTTTAAAAGTCTAGTTTTTTGTCTTGCAGGCTCCATGATTAAAGCCTTCATGACGTTTAAGTGTTTAACTGGTCTTCTTGATCAGCTTTAAGAGTATAATTCTTTTCACTCTTTTGGTTTAGAGAAAGTGAAAAGAGAGCACACTCATAAGGAGCTAATTAAAAGCTTCTTTCAGGCCAAAGAAAACACTTTATATTTTGCTTCCAGTACTGTATATTTTGTGAATCTTCTAGGATGAATTCCTTAATGTTTAAAGCAGGCTTTATTTTACTAAGGAATATATTTCTTTCTAACATGTGCATGGGTATTTATGAACACTAAAATATTAAATCTCAGCATCATAAAGTTATTTTATCAGCATCAGTGTGGGGGCAGCAGTGTGGAGTAGTGGTTCTGGACTCTTGACCGGAGCGTTGTGGGTTCAATCCCAGGTGGGGGACACTGCTGCTGTACCCTTCAGCAATGTACTTTACCTAGATTGTTCCAGTAAAAACCGAACTGTATAAATGGGTAATTGTATGTAAAAATAATGTGTAAAAAAATAATGTAATTGTATGTAAAAATAAAGTGATATCTTGTAACAGTCGCTCAGGATATGGGTGTCTGCTAAGAAATAAATAATAATAATCAAAAGTTAATTATTTTTCTGATTTCCTCAAATTGTACTCTCACATAAAGCTGAGCGTGGAGTAAACTTCTAGGTGTTATTTGGAACCTGTGGAGATTAAGCAAGGATAGACAGTCTAAGACTTAAATAAAAACTAAAATAATTGTGTTTTTTTTTTCTTTTTTACAGTAGTAGTAATGTAGTGGAAAGTAACTTGGTTGGCTTGGTTGCCAAGTGTAAGGAGTCCAAGTGTAACTCCTTAACTTTACATTATTTAAAATGTGTTTTGATGCTGCAGCTATTTTATTATGTTTGAAGGTAAATGTAAAGCGTTTTGGAGGTACAGATTATTTCAGGCAGATTGGGAGCTCCCTTCTGGGGTCCTTTTTGTGCTACGCTCTGATCTGGCTGCACAATGTGAACAATGTCTCCCAGATTTAAAAATGTTCAGTTTTAAAATGTGGAAATAGAGACACAAAGCAAGTCTGGAGTCATTTATTTTTTTACCTTAATGTAACGTTGTTCTTCCATTTTTAGTAAAAGTATCCCGTGAGTTTTTATAACAATATATGTTTGTTTTATATAGCATGTGTGTTTTGGAAATTGGGTTATTTCTTATTCCTATACTGTTTCAGAAATAAATGGTCTGCCTGTTGTGTTTGTCACCGGAAATAAAAGAAAAATGTTTTTTTTAAAAATCAGAAATCAGGCTTCAACGATAGTGGGGTTCTTCGCATGATGGATGTTGTCACATTTTGATTGAAAAAGTGGTGGTGGCAGAAAAATAGATTCAGTTTAGTGAATTGAACAGTGAGTCCCAACATTTTTCATCCTGAACTCATTTAGCGAGAGGAAATGGATATTTCATCAGGCACCGGTTTGATGTCCCATCACATTATACAGTAAACAGTGCAAACAGTCTTCTTAAGAGAGCGAAGGCCAGAAGTGCTAAAACACTGGTAGCTGCTAGGTGTTGGTTACCTCATTTAAACAGATATTAAATGTGTGTGCCAGTGGTGTGATCATCAGCTGCTGCTTACTTTAATAAATTGCTGAGAAGGAGTCTTTTGGCTCACCAGATGTGACCCAGATTTGGATTTCCAAAGGCAAAAGAAGTGTTTATTGTGTTAAAAAAAACAATTGCCGTTGAAATGCATCGCAAATGAGCTTATCTCTTTTTCTCAGGTGTTGGAGCTAATACAGTAAGAAATGACTGCTTCATTTATTTTAAAAAATAGTTAGAGAAAGGCAAGAGCTAAGGACACAGACTGGGGGACACTTTATAGAAAAGCATAATAACAATATGTGCAGGCTGAATAATACATTCTAGGAGGTAAGCCATTAGGCTACTGAACATCTTTGGCTGGAAGAAGAAAGGTTTAAAATAGTGTTTGGCATGTAATTTTTTTCAGTACATGAAACAAAATACAGTGCCTTTTAAGTCTACCCCAGAGACATGCTGAAAAGAAAACAGGGATGGTCCACTGAGGTGTATCACCCAAGTCACTCTGACTCAATCAACACCAGCAGCCAGAAATCAAAACAGTAGTTCGAGAGGTTTTTATTTTTTTTGTGTACTCCTGTATATTAAGACTAGGAAAGTGGACAGATGTTTTGCTGTACCCATATATTCTACCTGCTGTAATCTATATTGGGTAAACTGATACCATGCAGATATAGCTTTTTTAAAAGCGAGAAAAAGAAAAACCATATCTATCTATCTATCTATCTATCTGTCTATCTATCTATCTATCTATCTATCTATCTATCTATGTAATATAACAGGGTATGAGTTGTGGATGATTGGTGGAAGCAGCCAATTAAGCTTTGGCCATGTGTATCTTGGCCAAAGTGTCTAGGTACAGTAGACCCATACATCTGCTCAGTATCGACTAAATCTATACATATTCCATATAGTTGAAAACTCAACAAAACAAGGATTCAGTAACTATGTATCAACCGCAATTGTGTTTTTGTTCCATAAACTGCCTTTGCTTTAGGTACTGCCACTCGGAAACCTGATGCAGTGGAACCAGAGAAACAGACCGACCACACTGTGAAGATAGCAGGAGTCATCGCCGGCATTCTCCTCTTTGTCATTATTTTCCTGGGGGTCGTCCTGGTCCTGAAGAAAAGGTAAGAGACAGCCCTAATCATTCAAAACTTCACAGTACACTTTTTGTGTAAATTCTTAACTTCTTCTGTTTCTACATGTTCATAAAATTATATTAAGAATGCATATTCAATGCTGAAGACCCTTAAGTAAAAAAAAAAAAAAGTACTTTATAATGCATTAATGTTTCTTCCCCCAAAAGGTGTCGCAATATATATGTACATGTATATGTTTATGTTGTAGATGGTTGTGTATTTTAAATGCTAAATTTATGGAATATATATATATATATATATCAAAAAGAAAAAGGTAATATAGGTACATCGAAATGTGAATAATTGATACAAAAATGAAGGACGTTTCAGAGTACAAGTCCTTCAGCTGGATGGAATAAGCAGATTGTTTGGGACAGTAAAAAATCCATGTTGCAAAATCTCCAATTCGCTGTTTAATAATGTATTTGATTACATTGATACAATCCATTAAAATGTTTATAACGCTGATATACAATACATAATGAAATATTAATTACACCCCTATGCCATGCTCAAATAAATGCCACTGTTTTAATGACCTGGGATTGGGAATAAGGAAATATTTCTAAAGCATATCTTTAGAAAAAAAAGAGATAAGAAGGAAAAATTGATGAAAGCACATTTTTCAAAGAGATGCCTTCAGCATGTAGCTGGAGGCAAGTTTACATTAGCCACAGTCCCATGCCATGTTACCATTTCTGTATTCTGTGCTACAGCCCTAAGAATGACTGCAGTGCAAAAAAAAGAAAAGCTCCACTTTCTACATTGGGTACCTCAAAGCCTGCAATAATTTAATATGAGTGTATGAAGATTGTACGAGATGACAGGCATTATTTCTGGATAGAATTTCTTGAAGCAGAAATATATTTAATTGTTTATAGAGGGTCAAGTTTAAGCTGATACACCAATGCCTGGAATTTAAAAACGGAATCCATTCTTAATATTGGTATATACAGGTATTTACGAAACGTATAGTGCATTTACATTATTAAAAAACAAATAAACCCCTTTTTTCCAGTTTTTAAAATGTGCCTTGGTCATTTGGGGTAGTCTTATTCTTTTTCCTTGAGGTGTCCAATAATTGGCCCATCAAAAATAGTTATTTAAAGGTTTATTAAATGGTTTGTTCTGAAACCTAAATGTAATTTAAATGACTAACTGTAATTATTTTAATGACTGTGTTTGTGTAAAATATCATTGGTAAGGAATATGGAATTATTTCAGTGGAAATTGATTGGAAAAAACATACATCTGAAGTCTCTTTTTTCATTCTTTTGTATTTTATTTAAATAATTGTGCTACTACCACAAGAAAAGTGGGGTTTTGACAGAGCTTTTGCCTATACAATTCCCCATACAATTTTGCTTTCTAATAGACCTTTCTTCGCAATTCTAAATGCCTTATCTATTCTAACATCTAATGTGGCAATGCCAGGCTGTGGGAAAAAAAAATACATATCTGCCACTAACAGACTTTGCAGAAGTAGTACTAGAAAATGACAAGCAACATTTAACTAGTTACACCCAAGCCAATAAACTCTTTTTAAACTTTTGAAATATTCAGTTTGAGGTAGAATATTGAGTCTTTGAGGTTCATGGGTTCCACTTGAAGTGATTTTGCATGACATATTCCCAGCAATCACCATGCCGTCACAACCACTAATAACCTTCACTTATGCCACCATTATCTAATTTTGTTCATTTATATTTTTAAACATTAATATTTTACTTTTCTTTCCTTCCATTCCATTTTTCCCCATCACTGCTTAAATCCTACCACCATCCCTCTTGGCAGAAGAAGCTATCACTCCTACACTTATTACCTGTAAGTAACCACTTTGTGCAACATCAGTGCCATGCTTTCTGACACACTTCTCCATGCATGAATAAGTGACTTCTTCTAAAGATGCAGTTCTCCTCTTTCAAACTGAAATGCATTTCAGGTTCAGACACAAATGGCCCATACTAAGACAGTATGGCTTCTTAGCACTGAGATCTATACTGAAAGCTCTCAACTGAAAGGCTGCTTCATGGGGAAATATGCATACTGTTACTTGTATGAATTACAAAAGGGGTGATGGTATGGTTAACCAGTTTTTCTGCAAGGAGTCATTTTTTTGTAAAGTACCAGTAATACAAGCACTTGTGTTTTGTTTTTTTGTTTATGTATTCTTTGTGTGGCTGCAGTGGCATCTGGCGCTCAACTCATGACACAGTTTACATTACATTATCAGTAGGTTGCTTACCATGTTTTGGAATACTTTTTAAAGCATGATACAGCTGATGTTTCATCTACAAATTTGGCTGACTTGTAACTATTTTTTTAGCTTTAGTTTAAAAGAGGACCTTGGCCTTTACTAAAAACATATCCAAGAAGCTTGCAAAAGAAAAAATAATAATAATAAAGATAGAAAAAACTACTCCCAAACTTCCCAGCACTAATCATGAAAAGCAGGCATGATTAAATAAAGATGTTCCTTTTGTCTTACAGTATATGTCCATCTATCCATGAGTCTCATCCATCCTGTCCAGTTATGTTTTGTTAGGCAGGCAATGGTTATTTTAAAAATACTTATAAAATGCCATACATTAAATAAACCTGTTTAACCTGGCTAAAGGGCTGCCTTTGCTCTGTTGGGGTGTTTTGTATTTGGAACTTTGCTTTGCCTCATCACCTGATCTTCCTTTACAGATTATGTTCTGTAACTGGCTGAGCCAGAACAGTAATGACATGCCAGGCTGCAAATCTAGTGGAGTATGCAATGCCTGTTTTCAGAGCTTCGCTGATTTTTCACTCCTCATAATGGTTCTTAGACATCTTCTGGCTTTAGCTACGGATATAACTAATACAATCCAGATGTACCGGAATCTATGCAGTGTAAATTCTGCTTAAATCTTTTCTGAGCTTTTTGCTAATTGCAAAAGTCCTATTTTGTGGAATAATAATAATAATAATAATAATAATAATAATAATAATAATAATAATAATAATAATAATAATAATAATAATAATAATAATACATTTTATTTATAAAGCGCATTTCCAATCCCAAAGTGCTTAACATAGTTGATGAAAGACAAGATAACAAACGACAGGGCAAGATAACATACAGTAATAAAAAACAATACAAATACATTCAACAAAGTAAGAGACAGCATTAACACAGACCCTTGAAAGCTAGTTTAAAAAGATGTGTTGTGAGGCGGGTTTTAAAAATCTCCAGTCTCCTATGGAGCTGGGTAGTGCATTCCAGAGGTAAGGAGCTGCTCTACAGAAGGCTCTATCCCATGGCTCGTAGCTTGGTAATAGGTGGTTGAAGATAACCGGAGTTGGTAGACTGGACAGGAGAGTAGACATGAAGCAGGTCTCGCGGGTATCCCGGAGTAGTGCCATGGAGCGACTTGTATGTGAGGAGCAGGATCTTAAAGTCAGCCCTGAATCGTATTGGGAGCCAATGTAGTTTAAAAAGCACAGGTGTAATATGTTCCTGAGATGCTGTATGGGTTAAAACACGGGCGGCAGAATTCTGCACATATTGCAACTTGTTTATAACTCTCATACAGACCAGATAAAAGCACATTACACTAATCAAGCCTAGAAGTAATAAAAGCATGAATCAGTTTTTCAGCATCAGAAAAAGATAAAAGGGGTGATGGAAAAAGGACACCCTAGTGACATTGTTAATATGGGTTTCGAAGGTCAAAGAAGAATAAAAAATAACACCCAGGTTACGTACTACAGTGGAAGCAGAAACATTTACACTGTCAATATCCAAAATAAAATTGCCAACTCTGCAAACAAGAGACTGGGTACCGATTAAAATAATTTCTGTTTTGTCACAGTTTAGTTTAATAGAAGAGGTCTAATAGAAGAAGGATATTAAGGGCCCCTGAATCTGCAGTCAGAAGCAAATCGTTAGCTACTCTGACCAAGGCTGTTTCAGTGCTATGCCTAGCTCTGAAGCCAGATTGAAAAGGTTCGAGTAACTCATTAGTCAGCAGATAATTCTGGAGTTGAGACAAGACTACTCTCTCAAGAATCTTAGATAAAAAAAAGGTAGATAGGAAATAGGCCGGCAGTTATTTAAAATGTCAGGGTCAAGACCAGGCTTTTTTAAAACTGGTGTAATAGCAGCAATCTTAAACACTGGTGGAACAATACCAGATACCAAGGAGTCATTGATTAATGTGGTAATAAAAGGACCTACGACTGAAAAGCAGGCCTTCACTAGAATTTTGGGGATAGGATCCAGGAGGTATCCTTGTATGAGGTTAAAAGGTACACTTCATGATCATGCACTCTGTTCTGGACTGCTGTTACAGCACGTTGTACAGTATTTGTGTTGCTTCTCAGTAATCTTAATATTGATGGGAATCATAATCTCTTTACTGTGGCTTTGTTCATGCACAACAGATATTGTAATTTTATTTAATTGTTTTACCCTCTAGTTTTGTCCATAGTATATTGCAGTAACCAATTAAGCTTGTTTTGAATTTCACCTTCAAAATACACAAAAACAAAACTAAAGTCACTGTACTTTGGCTCTCAATTACTGTACTTACTGTTTTCATTTTCTCCCATTGTGGTGTGTTTGACATTTAGAAAAATCTGATCACCTTAGGGGTTGACTAAAATTATTATCAAATACAGCAATCATACACATTGTGCACAGCATATTTACAATACAAGCCCTGCCCCAAAAAGTGTACATATAAACATCTGACATCTGAAGGAAGTCATAGATTTGTTAAGTGGTACCATTTTCCATTCAAATAATCATCCATAATATACACTTATGTTTTATTGATAAAGACATTTCTTCATAATGTAAATTGATAGGCCTAAGAAAAGTTTTATAAATATCCAGAGCGCAGTGATGCTGCATTGCCTTTCTATACTCTCCCATGTGCTGCATGAATGAAACATGTGCTAAAAGGATCCTTTTTCTCAAATAAATGTATAATCTACATATGAATATCCTGAACTCTGACAAAAGTGACATCTCTGGTGGCTGTAGTACTGCTGCAGGAAAGCATGTGAGTATATGAAGCTCTGTAAAAGTGTTGTCACTTTTTGATCAAAAAGCATACGCTACAGGTAAACCCATCATTTTTATATAACAGGGTTTGTATTAGCTATTCAATTAGAAAGGTTTGGTGCAGTTTGCATGCTATGGCATTAGAACACTGACTGCTAAGACAGTTTCAAATCAACAGGCCATAACTCAGATGATAATAGGTTAAATTGCTAAAGATTAGACAATTTTACTTTCTCATCCAATTATGTAAGTTCTTCATTTGAATCGGCAGTCAAACTGAGCTGTTAAATTCAGAGCAGTTTAATGAAACATTGAACCATGTTTCTTTGATCTGCCAGAGACCAGAGAGCCAGGACAGATGCATTCAGTATTCTCAGACATTTCTTGCAACAATATAAAAAGAAAGTAAAATGGTAATAATATACTGTATATAAACATAACTTAACTTGAGATATGTAAGATAATAATAGGTAAACTGGAATTAGGCATGTTTTAGGCAAATACAACAAATACAAACATCAACCGCTGAAAATGATAATACAGTACTTCCTAATAGATTGGCTACATTTAATAATCAGAGTGCAGAGGGTTTTAAACATATTTTTTACTGTTTTTATATTATAACATACAACATATTTTTAAATCTTTTGCAATTTCAATTCATTATGCTCTATTTTAACTACAACTAAATCTCACATACCTGATAAGTGGCATCATTAGCTTGTATAGACTAAATTCATTAAAAGCCATATTTCTATTCTACTCTGTAGGGTAAATGTGCCATTGCTGCTGTTCTCATACTTTCACTACAAAAACATGTATTTCCAATGTGACAGTGGACCTGTAAGCTGCAGGAAATATAATCAGTGGTAGTTACCTGGGATAGCTGCTGCAGTTTACATTTTAATTGAAAAAAAGAATGTGGTTGTGGGAGGGGTAAAACAGCCATGCTAGTCCAGTACAAAACAGAGACCTTATAGACAGACTTATGTGGGGCTAAAATGTGAAAGTGTAAAAAGTTGTCAGGATGTACTGTAGTCAGTGAAACAAAAAATGACAGGAATGCAAAGAGCCTGAAGAGCTGGCGAGTAATTATGACATACTATTTTTGTGCTTCTACCAACTTTATCTTGTAAAATATTCAAATACAAAAAAAAAAAAAATCTGTTTGATCGAAGCTTGACCATATTAAGTTGTAACCCAAGGCTAAGTTTGTTTGTAAGTACAGTATTTAAGTCAGCAAAAGCATTTTAGTCCAGCTTGGAATATCCTTTTCTTTTGCAGTGCTAATATTTAGATAGTTATACAACTTGCAGCTTACACACATGGTCATTCAGTGCTCATATCATTCTGCAATGCCCCCTGCAGTGTATTCTGTTGTTTGTATATCTCAGAGTTGTTTCTTTGATCTGCCAGTACAAGCATGTAGCGTTCATCTGGATGCTGTCTAAATGAAGTGTGCCAATGGGTAAGAGCTTTCTGTTTTGTACAGGTCCCCCAATGTCCAAGTCATAAACTTTATCATTTGGACGTGCTTACTGTGAGGAGGAATGGTTAAAGAAACGGGTTTGTAACCACAAAATCCCCGGTTCAAATCCCACCTCAGCCACTGACTCATTGTGTGACCCTGAGCAAGTCACTTAACCTCCTTGTGCTCCGTCTTTCGGGTGAGACGTAGTTGTAAGTGACTCTGCAGCTGATGCATAGTTCACACACCCTAGTCTCTGTAAGTTGTCTTGGATAAAGGCGTCTGCTAAATAAACAAATAATAATAATAAAGGCAGGGCCATTAAACTCAGATATTTAAGAGAATGTGTCGACTTTGTGAAAGCCTTAACTAAATCCTACAAGCAGGGCTTAAAAAAAACAAGAATCAAATTAATTGCAACAACGGCTGTACATTTGTTTTGCAGACCGGCCTTGCATTTTGAAGTCAAAAGACAATCTCTATCTCAGCAAACTCCCTATCACTTTACATTAGTATGATGGTTCATTGCTGTGTGTCTTCTCAGTGGAACTGTTTACATGCTAATGACCTCTCAAACAGATCCGTTCCAGATGGATTAATGCTGGATTCCAGAGCCATAACTGCCTTGACGTGAAATAAGCTGTCTCTTTCTGCACTGTTTGCTTTTGTGTGCTCTTCTCAGTATCAGGATTTATAATTAGGTAGCATTATAATTAAGGCAACCTCAGTAAATGCAAATTGATCAGAACAGTTTAAAATTCTTTATAATGATCTATGTCTGTATAGCTGTATATTTCTATATCCTGGTGAGTAACAAAGTGACTCAAGGCCAATATATAGCACTTTGTGATATATAAATATGATGGCACTATGAATGGTTTCTTATAAGATAGCAACATCCCTATCAAGTGGTACTTAGGGGGAGGTCAGGGACAGGATTGAAAAGCAATGTGGGGAGTTTACACCTCTTTGGCCATGTCCAATCAATAGATTTCAATAAAACCATGAAAGTCCAGTCTTCTATAACAATGGTTACCAATAATTTGACTGCACAACCTCACCTTAACAGTTTTACTACAAATCGTTATTTGCAGGTGTGTGTGTTTTTTCAAAAAGGTTAACAAGTTACACAATCAGAAATAAAGAAATAAGAAGTTTACTTTTAGGGCTTTTAAGTTATATGAAGTTATTTCATATTAGTTATAGAATCACAGTTGGTGTTTTGCTAATAACGATTGGAACTAAAGAGCTCTGAGCATCCACTACTTAGTGTGCGGAGAAGAAGGACCCTGTGAAAAAAAAAAAAAAAAGATATATATACACTACCGGTCAAAAGTTTTAGAACACCCCCATTTTTCCAGTTTTTATTGAAATTTAAGCAGTTCAAGTCCAGTGAATAACCTGAAATGGTACAAAGGTAAGCAGTAAAATGCCAGAGGTTAAAAAAAAAGTTTAGGTTACCAAAAACTGAAAAATAATGACATTTCAGAGTTATACAAAAAGGCCTTTTTCAGGGAACAAGTAATGGGTTAACAACTTACAGCTGTTCTGCAGCAGTGGAAGTAAATTAAGCCTTGAAAGTTGATGCTAACAATTCCTACAGGTGTCCCAACTTTTGTTGATTACTTACAAACCCTCTGTCTGTATAAAAGCAGTGTTGGAACAGACTGTGTTACTACACCCTCTTAAGCATTATTTGGACAGTATTGTACTGCAGGAAGTAGTATATTGCTATCATAATGGCGAGAAAAGGCAATTAACAAAGGAAGACAGACAGACCATTATAACCCTTAAAAGTGTAGGTCTTTCCTTTAGAGAAATTGCAAAGAAAGCCAAGGTGTCAATGAGTACAGTTTCCTACACCATCAAAAGGCACTTGGAAACTGGAGGAAACTCTGACAGGAAGAGGTCTGGCAGACCCAAAGCCACAACAGAATCAGAAGACAAGTTTCTGAGAGTCAACAGCTTGCGTGATAGGGCTCACAGGACAACAGCTTCAAGCACAGCTTAACACTGGTCGAAGCAAGCAAGTCTCAGTTTCAACTGTGAAGAAGACTTTGAGCTGCAGGTTTGACAGGTAGAGTGGCAGTAAGAAAGCCATTGCTAAGATGGCAAAATAAGGAAAAGAGGCTTGCCTGGGCCATGAAGCACCGCCAGTGGACTACTGAAGACTGGAAGAAGGTCTTATGGACCGATGAATCAAAATTTGAAATCTTCGGTTCATCACGCAGGGTTTTATGCGCCGTCAGTAGGCGAAAGGATGGTTCCTCGGTGTGTGACACCAACTGTCAAACATGGAGGAGGAAGCGTGATGGTCTGGGGCTCTTTTGCTGGATCCAGAGTCGGCGACTTGCACAGAGTGAGTGGCACCCTGAACCAAAACGGCTACCACAGCATTTTGCAGCCATGCAATACCCTCTGGTATACGCCTAGTTGGTCAGGGGTTCATCCTACAGCAAGATAATGACCCAAAACATACCTCCAGGCTATGTCAGAACTACCTTAGAAGAAAAGAACAAGACAGTAGGATTCAAATCATGGAATGGCCAGCACAGTCTCCAGACTTAAACCCCATTGAGCTGGTTTGGGATGAACTGGACAGAAGGGTGAAAGCAAAGCAACCTACAAGTGCAACACATTTGTGGGAACTTCTGCAACAGTGTTGGGAAGAACTTTCCGAACAATATTTGAATTCCATTGTAGAAAGAATGCCACGAGTGTGTTCGGCTGTTATATCTGCAAAAGGTGGCTACTTTGATGAGTCAAAAATTTAGATTAAATTTTGTTAAACAAAACGATTCCATGATTTCTTTTTTATCTCCAATTGTTTATTTGTTCTATGCTTTAATTTCAGAGTACATTGAGACATTAAACTGCGTAAATTTCAATAGAAACTGGAAAAATGGGGGTGTTCTAAAACTTTTGACCGGTAGTGTATATATATACTGTATATATATATATATATGATATGGATAACTGCGTAGGGAAACCTAAAATTTGGTTGGTATTTTAAGTGACTGCTGTATTATATCATAATGTTGGTATTGCTTATATTTCTTCAACATAAATTTATCTCACCACTCAAAGGAACTTGCACGCTGCAATTCAATTTTTTAATTTGTCCACTTGGTTAGTATGCGCATGGACTTTGCACATTCCCTGTTCTATATTGTGCATTATTGTATACAGTACAACTGGACACTGCTCTCCCATTGTTTTCTGTAAGGTATATGTAGTTTGATATTGCGGAGCTTTGCATCTCCGCTTAGTGAAAAACTGTGAGATTTGCATCGCAACTGAATAAATGCATAAATGCAGTGGTAGTCCTGACAATAAAATGCTGTACTGTAGTGTCATTTTAATTCAAAGGCCATTACACGTAACACTGCATGGCAGTTAAACTAGCCACCCTCACAAGACGATCGCTTCACAAGTATACTGTAGTAAAATAGGATTCTGCAGCCTTGAGTAAACATAATCGTGATCATATAACAAGTTGCTTATCCACAAGGACTTGTTTTGATTGTGTTGATGGATTGTCCTCAATGATTGAGCGCCATTGACATTTGTATACTGCATTTAAACTGTTGATGCGCGGAAGCACGCTTTTGCTAATTGTAATTTAACTACATCCAATAAACTAACCTTAACACTCTCAGTGGACTACAATGATTGTTTCAGACAAACAAAGGTAAATAAACAAATAGCTTTTAAAAAGTCGTAGTACAGTAATAGTGATAATGACATTGCTGAGATGTGTTATTTGGGAATTATGGAACTTGCTCAAATAATGCTCTGGAGTTCCAGTATTAAGTTGTAACATGTCATAGAAGTGTTATTGTACCTTAAAGTATGTACAATAACATGTGCTCCTTAGGCTGTAGATACACAAACAATTTTTAGGCAATGTTTTTTTGGCAACTCAAATTGACAATAAAAACTGACCGTGTGTCACTAATTGACAGCTCGAGCTGTCAACAAATTTTCGATTGGCAATCGAGTTGCTAGATCACTGTTCTATTTTCAGCAATTCAGTTGACAGTTCTATGTGCTGTGTGTGTTCAGCCAATTATATTGCATTTTCTAATCACCTGATTTTACTCTCAATTTTGCTAAATAGGAAGTGTGGCTACAGACAAGTGGTCGCATGAGTAGACTTAGCAATTGATCGATTTTTTTCATGACAGAAAATGTTTATGGGATGTTAGATGAAATATAAAGACCACAATAAAAAAAGAAAACGAATATAAGAAATTGGCAGAGGTAAAAGACAAACTGAAGAACCTCCGAACTCTGGTCCAAACTGCATCGACGTCTTTTCAAAATTATTACAATTACTATATAGTAGCTGCTGAAACACGTTACTGGCATTTTAAATTTGCTTTAAATAATTGTCAATTTTCCAGCTTGTGTGTGTGGCACATTTCGCAACAACAATTCAGTTAGATTTGACAATAAAAATTGCATATGTATCTCTGGCCTTATAAAGGTCATAGTAAGGTGAATGTATTGTATATTTTCTTACTGGAAAACATGACTGCATGCAAACAAACCAAAAGCTATATTGCATATGGGTTATCAAATGAAAAATTTAACAAAGTCTGCAGTAAAAAGGATAGCTTAATGAAAACTGATACAGTCTTTATTAAGATGAAAGTAGTCACAGTTAAGTGAGATCTGACATCTGAATATCCCAGTCATTATTTCCAGATGATCTTTCTGTGATCCGATATACAGCACCAGGCAAACATTAACTGACCCCAAGGAGAAATGAACCTCAGCAGAAAACAATGCTTAGTGTCAACCAACTGTATGAAATATGAACAGCTTTATGCAGCTCAATGCATCTTTATGTGGCTAGTGGCTTAATAATATGTTGGATATTATAACATTTTAATCCGTTCTTCTTGGTGAATTAAACCAAATCTTGGTTTCAGGATACAAATTTGGGTTTTACAGTGAATTCAGCACATTATTATTTGGTTTTACTCTGCAGTAACAAGTAGAATGCATCCATATGTGTTTGCATTGAAATGCGTTCTACATAAAAGACGTAAGGCTGTTTTTAAAGCTTGTGAAAAGGCAAGGTTAGTAACCGCCAGATATCAATGAAGTCAAACAATATGGTTTTGCATAAAATTTGTAAATTACATGAGTATGCAATTAAGCTGTCATTTTCTTGCATCCAAATGTTTCTTTTCAAATGTTCAGTGAAACAGTATGGAATGACACTGAGGTCACAATTAGAAGCACTTTTGTTATTATTATTTTCTTGTACAATTTAAGTCAGAACAATGGTAACAGCATTTAATTGTGAAGGGAGATGATTTATTTCCTGGACCACCTGGGAAAAAAACAAAAAAAAAAACATGAGTGGGAAGAAGTTGTACACAGCCTCCTTCACCGTACAAGCTGCTGCTGGGGGACTAAAATAGTGCTTGCCCTTTTAATGACAAAAACCAGAAGAATGACGTGTTCCTTTGCCTGTTGTTTTTATCACTGTGGTTAAGTGTTGCAAGTGTCATCAAGATGTTTTCCTTAACCTTTTTTTTTATCAGGGCAGAAGAGATGTATTCTCCAGGTAATGTTGTTTTTTCCTGAAGTTGTTTTTAATGCTGTGCAGGTGCTGCAAAAGCTGTTAAGTGATTTGTTTTGGAGTATCCATTTGATTTATTGCCAGATATAAATAAGGCGACTAGAAACATATACTGTACTGGATAAATATCTAGATAAAGAGTTCTGTTTAAAATGTCCTGGGGCTAGGCAAGTAATCGCTTACATGTGCTTACATCCACAATAAATATAAACCAGTATAATAACCAAGAAATATGCCAAATTCAAACATTACCATTATGCCAAGTTTAACTACTAGAGGCTCCACCAGGATTTCACATAATATTGTAATGACAAAATATACTCCAATGTATAAAAGGTGAGAAGCAACCGACTCCTAAAATAAGAATCTCAGACTTACAGATCCCATCCATTATTCAGCTGATCCCTTAACGTTTTATTTGAATAAAAACAAAACAATAAAATAAGTGAGAGCAGTGCCCTCTATTGTACACACATTAATCAGGACGTTACTTCTTAATTGCAATGGACTGTATAATAATGCCAGAGTGACATACAGTACTATTAGTCAGTTTTCCATTTGTTTTCAAATACAATGATGGTTTCCATGCCACATTAAGGCTCCTTCTCCATTATTATTGTTACCAGAGGTAAAATGCAGGCTACTTTAAGTCCATTCTGCAAAAAAACAAATGCATGGACAATAAACTACTAACTAAACATAAGTATGTTTTAGAGCACAGAGTGCACTGAATAAATCCCCTGCATGTATATTTATTATGCATACTATAGTGATATTCTGAATTGCTTTCCAAGCCCCTCATAAAGTCACAGATGCTGATCGTAAAGAGGGAATTGTGTACTGTTCAGCTGTATTTTCTGCTTTAGAGATGTTGGTATAAAAGTCAATGAGACCACATGTTAGATGGCTGTTATTCAGGAGCAAAGACAAAACACCTCATTATGGTCATAAAGTACTTCTAATTGCTGAGTAGAAACTATAGGCAAGGGGAATGCATCAAGTGAACAAAGTGTCCTTGGGCAGTCACATTGATTTACAAAGTTGAAATGACTGGAGCTAACAAAATAATTCCATAACTCCTACAAGTTCTGTACTGCCGTTTGTCTCAAATGTCCAGTTCTGAAAGAAAGAAATAATAAACCTGTATTTTTGTTTTAAAGCATAACCCTCTGTTTGCAAGCCATATTTTCATATTTCAGCCAGTAATGTGACTCAAAAGACACTGCTTAGGTGAGATAACCCAGGAAATGCAAACAGATTAAGGCATAGAAATCGAGAGCTTCCTTTACCTAAAGTAGTACCAGATATCATGTTTTAAAATGAATATGCATGTGTTCTGTAACATGTGATTCTTTCAAAACTGCACATTTAAGATATGTTTAGCTAATGGAATGCAAATCAGGTAATATTTAAGAAATTATCTTGTTAGCTGCAATCACTTTAAGGTGGAAAGCATAACCAACTCGCTATACATATTTGCACATGCATGAGGTGAAGATCATGGATACTGCACCCCCAATAAACTAGGGTGAAACTATTACAATCACTGATCTGTGATACTGTGATCTGGATGGCTGCAGGGGTGACGTCAGACTAGGGAAATGAAACCAGAAACAAGGAATGGTGTGGCGAACCTGGGATGCTGCGGCGCTCAGTATTTTATTAAATAACAAAAATAAATACTTATACAAAACAAAACACTGATATAAACAAAAGGGCACAAGGGCCAAAACAAAACAACATGGAACAATGAACACAAGTAGTATTCTGGTTACAACTCCCAGCATACGTAGCAATTGTAGTGAAACAATTATGGTCACAAATGGTTTTTGATTCAAAAACACCTTATATACAAGAAAGGTATATCTCCAGTGCGATCATATAAGCACGATATTCAAACTGACTTTGGACAAGGCCTCAGTACAGCTCAGTGCTTATGTTTGTATCAGAAAGCACGGATATCCAAGGAGTCAATTCGAAAGATATGAGAAGTCTGACAAAACTTCACAATGTTTGATATATACCTTTGTAAACAATTGTTGATTCCACTGTAACCTGACTGGTTTCTGTCCAATAATCGAGGTAGCCTACCACAGACTTCCTCTGTGGGAAAGGGGGTGGTGCTGTCTGACCTTATGGTCTGCATGTGCTACATTGAGCAGGACGCATCCATTTTGTCCTTTAATGCACCTATTCCCCCCCGTCTCAGGGTCAGCCACGTGTAATGTGACATGGTGCGTCCATTTTGTCTTTTAATGAAGCTTCCCCCTGTTTCAGAGTCAGCCATGTGTAATGTGAAAATTCTAAGCTTGGACAATACTGCATTAAATTGACTATAAAAGCACCTTTACACACAATGTAAACATACTGATTAAAAACAACTTAACTAAAAAAGACATACACATCATGTAAAACTTATAATTAATACCTCATGCAGAAAGCCATGACTACACAGTTGTATTTTATATTTTCAATAGATTCACGTCTCTTGTCTTGCCTCTGACACTCTCAACTCGTGCAGCCAAAGCTTCAGATCTTTATAGTGTCAAATTTTGCACAGGTTAAATAAGGATATGCATTCCCACGAGGTAATTCTAAAACCAAAACAATACAAAATAATAACATGGCGGAAGGCATCTTGCTCGTCCTGCCACACATAATAAAATGCAAAATAATATTGGTTTTTCGCCGTCCTATACAATACATGAATACAATAAATCATAAATCATATATATATATAGAGGCGGGGCTCCCCGTCACAGATACATATTGAATTAAAGGTAGAAAACATTTATTTCAATGCATTGCCATGTACAGCGGGTGTGTAAATATGTATTACATGTACATGTCCAAAAAGATTACTTTTTGTAATGGACGGTGTAGTCACAATTAATAGATTTCCTCTTATTCTTTCTCTTCAACTCTTTTCTAAAATAGTCCTGCATACAAGCCCATCTATCTGGCATATAAGGTCACTCTGATTACATAAGCCTATTTGTGTCGTTATACAGTATACATTTAAAGTGTACTGTAGCGCTCCTGCAATTTTGTTGTGTAGGTATTGCTATTTTCACTCCACTGTCTCCACCTCTATTAATCTTGCCACCTACTGACATCTCTGCCATTACAATTTTGATTAGGGGACACTGAAGAACACTTTCACATTTATTTACTTTATCTTTATGCGTGTCTCAAATAGTACTGTGAGGTGGATTAAGTCCTGACATTTGCAATGAAATGGTTTTGTGCGCTTTTCCAAATCCCTCTAGTTGTTTAGAGAAGTGCTGCAATAGCTTTGCTCTGGGATGTATAAATGGAATGACGATTGGGACTGAAAGCACAGGAGCTCACAGAATACAAAAGAGGCTGTGAACAAAAAGAGATAAAAAGCAGCAGTGCAGTATAGCCATACATTTAGTATGATCAATAGATGATATTATGTGAAGCTACCCGCTAAAAAGTTTTTAAAAAAGCACATGCTTAATAGGCTTTATACTGGATAACACTTTCTGCTTCTAGACATCAGCTTGGTTTACAAACTAGATGTATTACTCATCACTGACAAATGGGCCCAAAATATGGTCTGGTAATGATGTCTGTAATTCATGTCCATTCCACCAGAAGAGAATACTGCTCACCTTATATGAAGCTCACATACATTTTCCTAAAATTTATAAAAGAGTGTGTGTTATAGTTATAGTAATCTTATGTATGCACTACATGCATGCTGTCAGGTTTGTAGTGTAGGGATATATGGCTCTGTTAAGGATAGGCTTTGTGGTAACGTCAGAACAGGATATGAATGGACTCTCACACAGTACTACGGGGATGAAGCGCTGTTGCACAGATTTCATTATAAAACAAAAGGTTTAAACAAAACAAAACATAGAACAAACAAAACGGCATGTTGGCCAAAATAAACAGACAAACAAAACACTTAACCCTCAACAAGTGTTGTGCTATTAGCACGAGTAGCAATTGTTATTCTTTTCATAGTTCTCCGTTCTTTCTCCCTGTGCTCTCAAACTGCCTCTTTTTATCGGTGCCGGGACTCTCTTGCTCATTAATCATTCAGTCAAGTCCAGGCACAGTCTGCACGTGAACTGCTTGGCAGGGAAGGCAATTAACTCTTATATACATATATACATATTACATCACCTGTGCTACATAACCCAAACTATACCAACTACCAAATACACCCAGGGGCAGGGCTACACCGTCACAGGCTCACAGAGAAATAGGGGAAGTAGTAGTTTTAGTATGCCTTTTATAATGTATATGAAATATACATTATAAAAGGCATATGAAATATACATTATAAAAGGCATACTAAAATGTCACCCAGAAGTTTCTGTATTGTGTGGTATATTGGTTCAGGGATTCAGCATTTAATATTTTCAGGAATAAAATCTGGTCATTAAAGTATTTAATCTTTAATGTAACACTGGCAATGCTAGCTATCAATCTCACAAACATAAATAACATGAACTGTGTTTCCAGAACATTAACCTGACACCAGAGATTAGCTTGTATTGTTAAAAAAAAGCTTAAATTACAGTAACACATGTTTCATGTGCATTGAAGGGGCAAAGATGTTTGAATCTAATGTTTACTATTAAGGCGAGCTTTAATTATAATGCTTATCAAATCCTTAATCTTTCTTTCAGAGCAGCATGTCAATTTCTCACTAACTACAGCCTGGTAAAATAAAATGAACACTCACTTGTGGTAAATTGCAGATTACACACAACGTGACAGGACACATTAAATGTCAGTTTTGTCAAACACATTTGGAATAACAGTTGAACTGTTAGCTTCCTGTGGGGTCTGCTCTGCAAATGGCTGTTTCTGGGCAGCAGGAGCTCTTATTCCATATGGGACACTAACACAGCTAAATTGAATAAACAAGATTGATCTGAAAAGATAACTACAGGAGCACTTCATTCATTTATAGCTGTCCATTAACTCATCTTCGCAGTTGTGAACATTGAGCATATTAAAATGCATTTAAGGGTCACATATTAAAAGTAAAGACTTGAAGTGAATACCATCATAATCACAGATAGGCCATTACTGTATTAATCTCTTGCTATTCTGAATACAAGAAGACAGGGTATGAACATACACTGTACAGAAAATACAAACAAAGAACCTATAGGGCTGTAAGCAGTTTCAAGTTGAAGCTGACACATCGTTTTATTTTGCTAATACCAGAGTTTTTATAAAAGCTTAGTCCCAGGTATCATAATTCTAAGTATATAACCTGAACTCATTTTGCTGCGCTGCATAACAGTCTCTATTTTAGAATACCAATTGACCTTCACCACTGAAAATGATGGTAGCACTTGATTTGTCTCAGTCAAGATTCATGCTGTTTTTCTTGTTTTCTTTTTTGTTCTGTTTCTTAGTACCCCCATCAGCACATGACCAAATAAGCTAATTTAAATTATCTTCAAAAGCAGTTTAGCCACCCAGTGCAATCCTCCAATCAGGCACAAGCTGTTAGAAAAACCAAGAACGTGAACAGCTCACAGTTTTCTAGAAACACCTAAAAATGCTCAGTTTGGCTGCACAATTTGTGTCTCCTTGCATGCCAGAAATTAATCAAAAAGTATGACAAGAATTTTTTCTTTGCTCCCTCAAGTGTGCTTTCTGAATATGAATATCACATTGTTAATGGCATTTTGGGGAGCTTCCACACTTTGGTGTTGAATCATTTGGATTTACGGAATAACCAAAAAAGTTATGAATATATCTATACATTACATTTTTAAACAGTAATACTTGCCTTAAGTTATTCAGTGATTCACTACAGTGTTGAAAATCCAAGGATAACCCTCTAATTATAATCCAAAATCCAACTGAAAATGTACAGCTCGAGTAGAAATTTGAATCTCGCAATTATTTTCTTCAGAAGTAAATCTCAGATTAAGCTCATTTTATTTTGTTAAACAAATGACAAGTCCAAGGATCAAATGCTGTACAGTTTAGAAATTGGGCCTATATTTGTAAATGTCATGCATAGATAAAGATTTTATTAAAGAAGAGTTAAGAGTTGGCTTTACACCATTAAAAATGAACTCTGTTCCTTTGAAGTTCTATCACCTTAGAATCCTTAATAGGAAAGTACTTTTCGCTTTGACATTCTTCTGATCATTTTAATGTACTACTAATTACACACAGCAGAAGGTCCCTGATTTCTAAGGGTAATCATCTTCTTGTACAGAAAAGAACAGTTCAGGATGGACCTTTATGGTAATATCCATGCACAGATATCAACTGGAGTGTTTAATTGTTAATTGCTTCATATGTACTATAGTATATCATGTTTGCACCACAAAATGGGAAATGAAGGGCTCTGTATAAAATAATTTTAATAGTTTAAAGAAACTATTAAAAAAGAAAAAAAAGAATTGGACCTATCTGCAACTACCAATAAGTTGTTTGTTTCTTGCTAGTTGTTTACCATTTCAGTCGTTTCAGTCCTCTCTGAAAAAATGTCTTGCACTTGTACATTTTAAATATTGGTAGTTTGTGCTGTGTACGCTTACTGTGAAAACTACAAATTCTTCAAGTAAGCACATTTAACAGTGCAGTGACTACTATAATTTGCACCTTAACTGAAGAAAGTCTTTAAGAAAAAAGAAAAAAAAAATCAGCCAGCATTTAAAGTACATTTTATTTATAACATAAGCCAGCTGTACTAGTTTGTTTACAAATGGAACTTCATGCTGACAGCATTGCCACACATATTTCATTTGTTAAACCATTGCCTGTTTCCGATTCAATAAAGCAAACAAAATAACTTTAGTTGGTGGAAAAGGAGCTGTTTACTTTACTGTTTACAGTAAATGCAGTATTTTAGCAGCTGGTAAAGAAATGTGACTGAAGCAGAGCACATGCACCATCCTCCTCTAAACCATGGCACAGTAGAGTGCTGTAATTGACTGCAGCTGTGTAGCACCTTGGTGAGTTATGTTTCAAACCGAGCCTTAACTGTAAATTCCCATTTTCCTGGACAGTAGGGGTCTACAGTTGGTTGAAGAATACAATATATATATATATATATATATATATATATACACACACACACACACACACACACAGTGTATAGAAATAAAAAGTTGTGATTATTGCAGCTCTTTGTACCACATGGTGAATTTCATTGCTGTCAGATGGGACTCCCACAGGACATATCATAAGGACTTCAGGATTGCTTCAACGGACATAATTTGTGAACTCTTTCTAATAAAATGTATTGCTTGAGCTTTAACCAGGACAAGTAATCTCCAATGCACTGTCGACACTCATTTATCTAAATCCTTCTGGCAACACGCACATTTAAAAAAAGGTGTTTCAGTTCATTGAAGTTGCATAGCATATGCTTTAGCTGTACAGGGCGACATTACCTTTGTTTGGATAATCCTTTGTTTTGGATATTCTTTTGCAACTTTCAATGGCACCATCCAAGATTTTCAGTAGTTGGATCAATCAAGATATACACTATCTTTGCTGTGGTAATAAAATAAATATATTATGTTTACGGTCCATAGTTATAATTATGTTACAGGTACCTTATAACAAAATGCATGTACTCTCAAAAATGTTTTTTGTGCTTTGTGCTACTCATGCCGGTCCATTAGTCAGTCTCATACTGTATATTTGCTACACAGCACATCCCCATGTATAAAGATATATGAACACAGAACTGATATCCCCATGTGACAGGCATCCACAGAACTCACAGAACCAAATGTGTTTAGCCATATCTCTGTCAGGAAATTCAGTGTTTTAAAAAGCAAAAGGTTTTTAATATTACTTAAACCTTGTTAGCAACCTATGGGGTAGTTGTACTAAAGTGTTTTGCGCCTGTCGCAATAGTTGCAAACCAGTTGCAAACGAGTCGGAAGTCTAGGGTGAAATGTACTAAATAAGCGCAATGCTATTGGCGAGTTTTTAGGGAATGCTTTGCAGCAACAGTTTTTCTTTGCGGTTCAACCTTAGAGGAATATGTAATTATGGGCGTTCCTCCATAAATTTGCAAAATTGGGGCAGAGATGATACAAAGGAGGGTTCTCAAATATTATAATGAGATGTACAAAAGCTTCCGGGAATTCCGAGACTTACAATTGCATCAATTTGTTAAGAGCTTTTGAAAGCACGTTTTAAATAGTCACAATTGTTGCTGGTATTTCTCAGTCCACTTATTTTCGTGCGTTGCCAGTTGTGCTCAATGCATTTCTGAGGCGAACATCCAAATACCTATTTTTCACTAAAAACAGGGTGTGCTTACAAGCCTTCAAAACAAATTTCTTTGACATTTCTGGTTTCCCCAACGTGTTGGGAGTAATAGACTGCACACATGTGCCGCTAACCCCTCCAGCTCATTCTGAGCATCTGTATAGGACCATGATCTATTGTGTGTTAAATGTCTAGGCTACTAAGTAGGCCTAGTTAAAAATAATAGTAATACAACAAATGCTAAAATCATTTAGTTTCAATTTAAAATAATCTTTTATTCACCTTGTACACCAATCTGTACAATACAGCAGCAAGATTTATTACCAGTATCTTACAGGCTAAAGTAAAAAGAAAGCGCCCTAGGTGTTGTTCATTTGATTTTACTACAGTACTGTATACTGTATTGGCGTACTGTACATAATGTAATGTGTAGCCTACCCAAAACACATTTGTGTTATTTCAGCACAATGATTTACATTTAAAATGCATTGAGTAAAATGAAGATGGAACAGAGTGCATTGTACAGATTATGTTTACATTTAACAAAAACAATGTTATTTTGATTCTTGCACCCTTTCAATGGCACCATCCAAGATCCCTCAGGCACCCTCTGCTGCAGCAAACCACAACTCAACTCTATTTATTTGAACAATGTTGCACAACTCTCACAATGCTAGAGATCTCGCTAAGAAGATGTAACAAATATTTAAATTAGTATATTGCGGCTCTTTTCATAAACATATTTTCCCTTAGTACATACGACAAAATGTATACTTTGCGAATTGTCGTAATGAAAATGCAAATTGCGGTATGTTTGCGCTACAACTGGCCCATCTTAGTAAATCTACCCCTCAGTGTTTACAGAGTAAGCAGGGAAATATTCCAGTTTCAAACCGTAGCCAGCTTTGAGAACCACATTGACAGTCATGTATACACCCACACGGCCACCCGCACATACTCAGATTTAAGACTGCTTACAGTGAAGAATCGTTAATCGAAAACAGATGAAGGCCAAGAAGCATGCCACAAACACAGCACTGCTTCATCAGCGCAGAGCTCAACTGTGCAATACAAAATGTACTCTGTGTTATATACTAAAAAGCATCTTTCATCTGCACGAGGCCTTGCATTCACAAAACATTTACTCACATTTGTTTAAAGCTTGTTTTAGACAGTTTCTAGGTTTGTTTATTTGTTTGTTTTCAGACAATGATAATATTTTCTTAGTAAATGAATTTATCTCAAGGTACCAGAGTAACATAATCTTTTTAAAATGCCAATCTGTTTTGCAAACAGGATTAAATGTTGAAATTTGCTATAAAAAGCTTTTTATTTTTTTTTAAATCACTTTTTTAATTACATTTGTTCTCTTGTTAAATCTTGCATGGTTCATCAATTTTCTAACAGGTACTGTCATTTTGCTCACCGTAATGAGTTCCCCTAAATTACTTCTAAGGCATAAAAATAAAAATACAATTCTGAAGTGTTTTGAGTGAGTTTCCTTCATTTACTGCTATCTCATTAGGCAGTTCGTTGTTATGAATAACTTAGAGCTAAATGTTGAAGAAAATGTGTTAATTTAAAAACGGCTGTCACTTCCTTCGGTATAAACATGGTGATTTGTTCACTTGGTAGCTTATGATACTTTTTCTAGTTTTTATGGCATAATGTCAGACCACCATGCCCAGATATTTTCATAACAGCATCCATAAAAAGGGTGATGTCTCAATATTAAAGAAAACTATAATTTACCACTTATGGGCTATGTGCTACAAATCCCAATTACCACGGATCTCATTTCTGCAGTGAGTGAGTTTGTTTTCAGTGAAAAATGGTTTTCACAAATCAAGCTTTAATTAAAACCATTTTAGTTAGTGGTCTCTGCAGACAGTTGTGTCGGCAGGTAGATAAGAGATGTTAAAATAAAACATACACAATTAGTTCCCTAAATAAAATGCAGAATGCAAAACAAGTGCATTTAAAATATTGAAAACGGTTCATACAATGTAACATGGGTTTTAGCAACATGCAACTTGCATTATATTTTCGTTGCCAGCATTTGCAAGTTGTTATACACTGTGTCAGTTTGCTAAAAAAAAAAAGAAAAAACTTGAAATCCCTCTGTACTGTTTTATTTACAGTAGCTTTCTTTCTCAGACATGAGAAAGAAAGCAGCATTGCACACTGGCACAATGGCAAGGGAAAAAAATACTTTTGCCTTCTGGCTTCTTATGGATTTTGTTGAACTCCAGTTAAGTGTGAAATTGTGTTTATAATTTTCAGTTTTCTATATGTAAAGGTATAAAAAAATGACACTGTATTGTTTTTTGATGTACAGTAAATGCTGTTTCCAGTGATTTAATACAACTGGAAATTCCAACAAGAAAAAAGTAAATACATCGGAATTTATATTTCAAGCTTACTTACAATTGTATGTTTATGGCTGTATCTCTTTAGAAAACTTGCCAAGAAACGCAAAGAGACACTAAGCAGCACACGGCAAGAGATGACTGTGATGGTGAACTCTATGGACAAAAGCTACACTGAACAGGGGACAAACTGTGATGAAGCATTCTCCTTCATGGACACCCACAACCTCAATGGAAGATGTAAGTACATCTTGTCGTTTCTTTTACTTAATGTTTTGTATTCCTGTGGTCAAACAAGTAGTTGGGTCCTACTTCACCTGTTTTCTTACACAGAGACATTGCTGTTTAATCTTCAATTAACAATATAGAGTATAACTTATTTTCCAGCTGAGATTTATACTCTGTTCTGTTGATACAGAATAGTCTGGAACATGTTTGTACAGCACAATAGAGACAGCACACACTCTTTGACATGTGCAATCTCTGAATCAGTCCTAGAGGACACCTCTGGAAAAGAAAGAAAGAAAGAAAGAAAGAAAGAAAGAAAGAAAGAAAGAAAGAAAGAAAGAAAGCTTTATATTGCTGCATAATTTTATTGGGAGATTTCTTTGTTTCATTATTTTAAAGTGAAAACTGGCAGCTATTTTAGATTTTTTGAAGCCCACAAAAGATGAAAAAGGTTTATAGTAAATCACTTGATCACTGAAGAATGCTTGGCATTTCAGTTATCAAAACTCTCTGTATGTTATAATAATCCATGACTTTGCAAATATGCCTCCACACTAAACCCAGCAAGGTACTTTTAGTCCTGTATAGTACCCTATACAGAGTCTCTCAGGGATTTAAGAAGCTAACTTTCAAATGAAATACACTTTTTAAAAACATGCTGTCATGCACAAGAAAGTAGGCTATGATAAACCATTTCTGATATGACCTTTTCGATCTGTCAGTTCTAAATGATGTTGAAGATTGAAATAGATGTAATGTGCCGTACAGGAATCACAGAGATATATAGTTTACTTCACTCATGAATTGAAGTGAACTGGGTAGTAGGCCTTTAAGGGGTTATAACTAGGGCCCCAAAAAGTACACAATATCTCAAATTTCACAGAAATCGTGTATTTGGCTGCCTGCCATGAAAAATATGCATTTTATTTTCCTTTCAGTATTTTACATTAGCCTTCACCTCCCCTGTTCATTTCATACTTTCATCAAGTAGAAGCAGCGCTACAGTAGCTGTACACAATCTGGCGTCAATGCCATGCATTTGGTTACTACGGCAACGGGGTCAAACAAATACTGGATTCATGAATGGTGAATTCCTCATACTGTACAATGACATTTTTGCATACTACTAAAGACCCCCTATTCTCAACCAGCTAAGTTGCTTGGCCCCTTATTCTCCACCTATGCCAGATGTACAGTGTGTATAAAAAAAAATACAAAAGCTTTGCTCTTGTCATTTCAGGTTGACGGTTAACATTTCTCCAGTGTTGAATATTTTGGCTTTAGAGGCCGCAAAATAGGCTATGGGAAGTACACAGTCATTTTAAATACTGGTAGCTTTAAAGGTTTACAAAACTCAAAACTGTTGCTGAATTTGCCATTCAAGGTTATTTTAAAAATATCTATTCTGTCTGCTTGTTACTTTTTTTGCAGTCAACACAGACAACTTGTTCCAGCAGACGCTTGTTACATCTTTAATATTATCTCGTCCCTTTTTTTTATTTTGATAAAGATGTTGTAGTGCCTTGTTAATTCCGTCAAGGAATCTAAATATTTTCAGCACTCTGTATGTATTATACAGTGGAATCTCATTAAAGTCACTCAAGGAAACATCAAAATGTGGTGATGGCCTTACTATTGAAGGTACATAGTTAAACATGTGTCCAAGAATTTTACTAAGAAGTTAGTTAATTTAGTTTTCGTCTGGCACTGTTCTTATTTACTTAATTCGTTTTTAGTTTGTAGTAGTGTTGCATTCAGCATTTCAGAGGGTCCAGTCTTACTTTAGAGGTACTTTTATGGTTTGGGACTGCAGACGGTGGCTTTAATACTGAATAAATACAGGGGTGGACTTACATGGCCATGAAAAAAGCATTGTTTTTTTTTGTTTTTTTTTCAAATTTATTTAACTTGTATTTAACCAGGAAAGTGCCTTTGAGATTAAAATTTATTTTACAAGAGAGGCCTGGTCAAGAAGGTAGCATATAATACAAACAAACACACAAATTCAAATGAGCACAACCAATACAAACAAATGAATCAAATTACAAGAAACAATTTAGGAGCACCGGCCACAGAGATTTCAATTTTGTTTCAGCTTCTTTAAATGTAAGACAGTAAGTTTCAGTTCTACTTGAAGTTTCTTCCAAGATCATGGAGCTAGAAAACAGAATGCCTTTTATCACAATCAGAAGTGTAAAAAAAGCAGTGAGATGACCTTTAGACTGAGGTCGACTTGAAACAAGGTTTTACTGTTAGTTGCTCCTTTAAGTTTAATTATCAGCATGGCAGGATAGGTCATTTGAATCCAATCTTTTAAATCTCCTGTAAGGTTTCAAAGTTGTATTTCCTCCTAAAATAGAAAACGATTCAATCTCCGCACCCCCAGAATTGAACTCTGTTTTTTACTGTATTGTCAACACTTTCTTTCAAGGCTACCTGCTTGTTAATCTTTTCAGTGACACATTGATCCAAACTCTTGGTGTGCTTTATAGTGGTTGAGCAGATAGATCATGAATGTCACCAAAGTAGGACATTTGTGTATGTTTCTGTTTCAACTGATCATGTCTCTGGTTTGCTTGCTTTTTTTCCTTTAAAGCTGTATCTTCACCATCTTCATTTACAATGAAGACCAATACGCTCAGCACGACGGTGCCAACTTCCTACTACCCAGGTAATCACAACATATTGTTACCTTACTGTTACAATATTGTATAGCGCAAGTGACATGTAGTGCATTGATACAACACCAATCATCTACAGTCAGTGTGGAGTTGCAGTTATATTGCTGAGATCTGGTTCAGAGTGCATTTCTTTTAGTTTTGTGAATTAATTTAGAAAGTACTGAAAGCTTTAACTCTGCTGGCTCATTGACTATCTGTGTGCAATTCAAATGAAAGCATTGCTATTCATGAAAACTAGGGCTTTAACCACTGTCTTTGTTGTTGTCCCTTGCCTTTGCTGCTCAATAACTTTCTTCAAAACTCTTACTGTTCTGTGTTTTAGTTGGGCTGAGTAACAAGTTTGCACTAAAACTACTGTACCGTTAATAACAACAAGCCGGCAATCTGACCAAATTCGTGACATGGTGCTTTATATACAGAAACTCTTGAAGTATATGCCTCCATTTTTTCATTATTTACCCCCATATTTTCTCTCCTTTATAAATCTCCACACCTCACTGGTTATGGTGTATGGGCAGATCCCTTTGTGCCAACTGCAATTTTAGGTGAGAATTTTTTTTTTTGGTTTTTCATGACTTACTGTTGTTAGTTAATTTATAAATAAAGTAGTACTATATATGTAAATATATTTAGCCTATATTAAAGCGCACAGGGATTAAGCTGCTAAAGCATTAAGTATTCCAGTTGTTTTAGCTTATCCCATTGAGGAATGCTTCACTTCCATACCTGTCTGCTTTCTTATCTGTGAAATCAGGAGAAATTACCTGGAACTGGCTTCACTCCATCCCATCCGCATTAAGTGTCGTGCGTGTGATGTCACGTATGTGTATGACCTCTCATATGCATGGACAGACAATGTGGACAGGATGAAGGGAGTGACAGAGTGGCACAACAACTTACGCATTACCATTGGTATGACTGTAATTGTTGAGGTAACTAATTAAAACAAAAAGAGAAAATGCTGCAATGTACCATACTGATCAGGAAACTCGGCTACAGTGTACCTCTGTAGTGTGTGTCTCACGGCTAAATTGAGAAGAGTGCCAGGTGAGATTTTTATAATGAATGTAGTTAAACTGAGTGGACAGCTGAAATCCGGTCCTTTTGGTTGTTGTTAAGAAAATTATAGTGTACTTGAACAGACTTTTGAATGACTGGAGTGTTTCAGGACAATTTTTGAAAATTGAAAATGATTTTTTTAAGTATTTTTATTTTTAAGAAGCATGAAGAAAAACCTCTAGCATGAACATTTTTACATTAACAATTTTTAAATTTTCTTATAAAAAATAAAATAAATAAATCAGGTGGCAGCACATTAGTTTGCTATTTTTTGCTGGAATGCAAGTAGCACCTTGAAGGCTGAAGACTATTTATCAAGAAGCATGAATTTCTATTGCAATTGTTATGCAAAGTCCACATCTATCACAGGATGACCTAAGCAATTGGGATTGATTTGCACTTTCAGTAGTATGGAGTAGGGAATAAAATGTACAAAGGGGTCACAGCTGTCTGCTGTAGAGCTGCAAATGTATATCATTTCAAAACAGTTTATTTGAGTAATTTTATTCAAAATGAAAAAAAAAAAATACTTTATTGTAGAACAGATGAACAGAGAAATGTTCTGCTTCAGAAGTCTTACACTTTTCAAAATGACAATAAACTGAAGAAAAAAAAATCACTTTCCAGTTTCAGAGGTCAGCTAAATATGAAGACCTGTTTAAAATTATTGTAGTACCTCTAGTAGGAGGGAAACATTCACAAAATTGTGGACATTTTTTTTGAAATTCAAGACTAAAACTTTTCGCCTTCAACCTTTTCTTTCAAGAGTAATGGGAATAAAGAGTTTAGGAAAGGAGTATTCAATATATATTTTCTTACAAGAGCGTATTTTAATAGCCAGCAATCTGAAATACCCAATTGTAATGTCCTTCCAATACATACAAATTATTCATATTTCCATTTACTTGTTTAACATTGTAAAACACTTAACCTCCCAAAAGGCAAGTGAACCTGCCTGTAGTAGCTCTGCTAAAAATTGTACAGGTATTCATACTGTATTGTTGCTTATACCCTGTTTCCTTTTTCTCCTCCTTTTTTTTCTTCACATTAACCTGTTATGTATCTTCTTAAAAAGTGCCAATCAATGGTAAGTTCCCAGTTTGCCCTGTGGGAGAAGAGGCTTGTGTGGTTCATACAGAATAGAGCCAACATGGCTGGTCCTGTTGTGTGTTGACTTGCATGGCAGTTGACATAGCATCTCATGCCCAGTATTTATCCCATGCTCTACTGTGAAGCCATTAGCTAGTATGGCATGCCAAGTGACTGATCAGAGCATTAACCATGAGTATGTGGACTTCCTTGCATTTGTCTTTTATTTGTGTTCTGTTTTGTAGGTGTTGCACCCAGACATTGCCATTGTAGTTTCAGCAGTACACTCCATTTAACATGCACTATTGTGTGATCATGCATTTTTGTGCAACCTCATTATCACATTAGTCTAGCTACGTGAGATAGTGTATTTTGCAGTACAGTCATTGGCAGAATTGAAATAGTTTTGTTTTTTTCCAGAACTATTGTAGGTGTGTTACAATTTTTAATACTGTACTTTCTACAAGTACCTGCTCAGTGGTCTTTTTAAGCCAAAATGGTTTGTTGTTTAAGTAAATGTCTGTACTTCGTATCCGTTTTTGCTGTCCTGTTTTTAAGCATTATTGTTTGTTAGAAACAGTTTGGCACAATTGGCTACTAGTTTAATTAAGAGACTGCAATACCATGTCACTGCAGTAGGGGTGACCGCTGCAGAAGTTTAAGGAACAGCTACTGTATTAAGCCCTTTCCACACCCGGGTCTGAACCTACCCAGGTCAGGACCCGGTGTCATGCGGGTCGGCTATGCTATTTCACACTGCTTTTGATAAAGCAAGGTTGACAGACGTAAGTACACAATGTGCGTATCAATGCCCCGGAAGCAGCTTGTTACAGATGCTCCCATCCACGCTTCTCTGGGTTGAACCGTTGGCCCAAATGTTGATTAGAGCAAATGTTTCTACATCCCTGCTGCAGTCTGGCTCATGGTGTGTCTTAATCAACAAAAATATGGCTAAACAGAATAAACAGAGGTGGGTAGCTGGGACCCAGGTAAGAGTGCCAGTGTGAAAGGGGCTTTAGTCTTTAAATAGTGTTCTTACCTTGGTCTACGGCCCTTCCAAAAATGTTGTCCATTTTATACATTGTAAAAAGGAATCGCTGGTTTTTCTTTTTTTTTTTCTTTTTTTTTTTTTTTTAAAAGGCATCTCTTTTTGATATTTTTTATTTGTATTTTTGTTAATAAACAAATCTATTGAGAAGTATTTTGCTTTAGGTGAATTTATGTTAGTTTAAAGCTGTAAACATTTCACTATTGTTGTTATTGCTGTGTTGTAGATGAAAACCACACACTAGTGAGTGACACAAGCAGCCTGGTCCAGTCACACTCCTACAAGAAAAGGGAACCCGTTGATGTGCCGTACCAAACAGGGCAGCTTCACCCAGCCATACGAGTAGCTGACCTGCTGCAGCACATCACTCAGATGAAATGTGCCGAGGGCTACGGGTTCAAAGAGGAGTACGAGGTGAGTTTATGGAGGTGACTTCCTCTTCATGTCAGCACAGCATGCACATAGAGCTGCAAAAAGAAATTCTAACCATAGCCTAACAATGTGCTCACCCTGTGTCTTCTGATATCGTATTAAACTAGAAGCGCTGGTCTGTGTTTTGTGGGTTCTTTTTGTGGGTTGTGCATAAGTACTGTATTAAAAAGGACAAACCACAACATTAATACACTAATGCAATAAAGGAAGATATTGAGAGGCGAGGATTAACCTGTGCTGCTAAAAGCTTAAAATCTGTCTATTGCTTTTAAAAAGGGGACAGATTGGATCATTGTAATTTGGTCTCCATTTATTGCATTTTAGAGGAATCCCAGTTGCCCATTTGCCGGGTTTTGATTTTTTTAAAACCAGAACATTTTACCTCTATGTATATGTGTAAGGTCTTTTTTTTCCGGCTTTCATTTAATAAGTCTCTTTTATATTGTACTTTTCCTCAAACTGTTGTTCATATTCATATTGCTGCTTTGAAGTTTCATGAATTTCAAAATGCTGAGTGTTTCAATTTTAATGCTCTTCATCTGGAGTCTATGTGACTTAAGTATCAAATACCATTCTACTGGCACATTTTATGCAATGCTTTGGTTGCCTTTACCACTCATTGTTCCAAGAACAAAGAGACTTTTGAATCAACAGAAGCAATATTAGTTTTTACAGCATCTAGAAATATATATTTTTTACGGTACTCCAAGGAGTTGACAAAACATCTGCCGCCTTCATCTAAAACCGTAAGTCATCACAGTTTAAATGAATGGAGATTGTTCTCTGGAGTATGTCTCCTATTCTAACAAAAAAAAACGTTATGTTAATAACGGTTAGAGATGACTAGACTTCCGCTCCATAATTGTAAGCACAACGTCAACAAAAGAAGTGTACTGTGTGCAGTGCCTTGCTTTCTTTATAGATTTCATCTAAAAAAGACAGAGATGCTGCTACAGCACATTCATGCGCAGGATATTTACCTGTAATGAAAGCATTCCCATGAGTGAGCAATAGAGGAATTAAATAAATAATGCAACCTCTCTCACTATTCCCAGCACAGGCTTGTTCAGGTTAGGCTGCCTTTAGGGTGTAATTCATTATGGATAGAGATTTTGGGGGCTTGAATCGCTGCATTGCAACGATATAGTCTGATAAAAATGCAGTATACAAAATTATTCATACATTCTTTGAAGTACTATAGCAAACAGATTTTTTTTTTTTTTTTTTTTTTTTACTTTTAATGTAACCAATTTAAAAGCCAGGTCAAATTAAAATGAATGTGAAGTAAATACATAAACAGTTTTTATTAAATACAGTGACCCCTCACAATTTTGCGATCTCAAAATAAAGGCGAAATTAGAGAAGGGTTACTTGAGCAATTTACGGTCAACATGGCCTAACCGTGAATCAAATTCATAAATGATCAAATCGTGCAATAACGAGGGAGTACTGTATTATCTCTCTAGAACAAAAAATATCTCTTTAAAAATAGCAAATGTCAGGACGGTTGAAGGCCAGTGTAACCCCTAAACTGTTTACTTGTGTCTTTCTTGTCCATGTTCCTTTATTCTGTACATTAACTATGGAACAGATTGACATGGTAAGCAAAGCTTTTGCTTTAAGTAGAAATGTAGAAATGATGTTGGCTTTCAGAATGCTATAGGTTCTGTGAATTCAATCATTTCTTGAGCTTTTAGGCACAATGTAGTTTTTATGTATTTATTTATTTATTTATTTTTGTTGGTTTTTTTTGTAACACCCCGATAAAAGTTTACCATAGTAAAAGCAATAAAGCACACCGTAGTAAAACCATAGTAAAGCATAGGTAAGCATTGCAGCCCAGAGAGGTACAGTATGCTATGGTGAATGCATAGTATAACTATGGGAAAAGCATAGAGAACCTGCAAAATATAACTTTTATAAGGGAATAAGAGTTTTTTGTTGTTTTTGTTTTGTTTTATCTGACTCTTAATAGATATTTCTAGAATTATACACATTTTAAAATGAAATAATATAGTGTAATAGAAAGTCAATCTCAATAATGTCACTGGATTTATACTAGATGACTTGATTGATGCATCTGAATAATAGCGACATTAATTAGTAAAATTAGGTATTGCTGTATAATTTTATTTTATTATGTACAGTTGTTACTATTTAGTCGCTTTCATTCACTAGATAGAATACTGGTTCCAAAAACCACAACAGGAAGTACAGTAATGATTTATTAATGAAAACAACACCATTTATAAAGCATTAATGTACAACAGTCAGGCCCATTACTAACCCATCAATGATTGGTGATAGCAGTTACTAGTCTAAGGGCATGTCAAGGTCCATTTGGTCACGAACTTGTGGTTAACAGACAACCAGTTATGCATTTTGTTAAAGTTAATCATACATACATTTTCTGCGGAATGAATATGAACATTTTGCATTCGATTTTTTATTTAATTTTTTTGGCATAAAGAAGCCTCAAATAAATAAAGCAGAAATGGTGTTTGTTAGCAGGGCTGATGTTATCTGTAAGGGATTGTTATAGCCATTGACTGGGCCGGTGAGATACATTCTCCCGAAGTGTACCAGTTATTACAAGGCAAGTCATGACAAAGAAATCAGAAAACTAGATTAAAGTCATGCTTTACCTGGGTGGAAATTATAATATGAATGATACCAATTGTACTCATATTTAATAACTTGCAGGCTGGAATACTGAGAGGTTGCATGATTTGAATGTTTTTCGTTTTATGGTTGAAATAACCTTTTCACGTTCTCGGCTTGATTCTTTAAATTGCTTTTGCAGCCATGAAATCCCCAGAAAGTTGGTTAAAAAGGAGTCAGTTCATAGCACATAATACAACTCTTTGTTAGGATGCTCTTCTTGGTATTGTGATTTGCTTAGCTTTTCTAATCCTGTGACTGTCCTTGGAGTCTCATTACTTTCGGCAAAGTCGTGACAGTCATTTTCCTAGCTCAGGGTGAGCAGGCCTGACTTATGTGCTTGCTTGTATGCCAGAGCAGCCCAATCTTCCCTTACCCAGGTCGCTGTAGAGCTATTCCTTTTGTAGCGTCTGCATTACATTTGCAGTATAAGATTTTGACAGTTCGGTATTGCAGTATTTCTACTCAAAGTAAGGTGCTTTGTGAATTGAATAGGTAATATATGGAAGAGAAATTTGAGCCTGGGGCAGCCTTTTAGCAAAATTCTCTGTTTAGCCAGGGGCTGTTGAATCCACCTTGAATCTTCATGTTTAAACTGCAGATTAATGTATTTAATACTACTACTACTACTACTACTACTACTACTACTACTACTACTACTACTACTACTAATACTAATAATAATAATAATAATAATAATAATAATAATAATAATTGGTTTAATAATTATGCAAGGCAAGTTGATGGTAATGTGACAGTTTTTTTATTTGCTTTGACCCAGTAAGGATTTGGGGACAATGTATAGAACTCTGACCACATGAGATCAGCCTGATATTGTATGTTTCTATTGCTTGGATATTGAAGGGATAATCAAATGGAAATAAATCAAAGTATATTGTAAGAAAGGGCTTTTATTGTTTGTTGTTGTTTTTTTATTTGGGGGAGTACTTCAGAAAGAATGCAGAAGTGTAATTTCAGACAATAAGTGCCCCAAGTTGATCATTGAGAGCTGGCCAACATCAAGCACATTGTGTTGTTTTTTTATGTCAATAGAAAAGCACTTTTGAACAAGAAAGGAAAGCTTTTAAAGGGGAAGGGCCTATAAATGTGAAACTGGAACTGAAAAGGAAATCAAACAAAGGAACATTGAAACTGTACCTCAAAGAATGAGAATGGGTCAAAAATGCATGATGAAAAAGCAGTATTGTTTCTAATGTTTTTAGGTTGTGTGTGTATTTGGTAGATTAATTGTCAGTGCTTTTAGGACGCTTAATTTGGTGAGTTGTATTCATAAAGTATGTTTATCGGTTGTTTAAATTAAGACAAGACTAAGATTTATACTAATATAAATTTGAGCTTAGCATGTTTGGATTTCAACTGTTATTCATAAAACATCTTATGCAAATACATATACAGAATGCATGCAGTTCACTGCATTTATTTGACTGAAGCGATATAGATCAAGACTTAAATAAACCATAAGAGGTCTACTAAATTGTATTTTGGTTAGCCACATTTACTGTTAATATATATATATGTGTGTGTGTGTGTGTGTGTGTGTGTGTGTGTGTGTGTGTGTGTGTGTGTGTGTGTGTGTGTGTGTGTGTGTGTGTGTGTGTGTGTGTGTGTGTGTGTGTGTGTGTGTGTGTTTTTATGAATAGGAGAACTATAACAACATGTTTTAAGTAGGTTGAAAATGACACAAAAGGTAAACATGATTTGTGAAAACAACACATTCTATAACCAGTGGAATCTCTCTGCCATTCACTTTCATTGGGATATAAAATAATCTTAATGTACAGTTATACATATCATAGAGTATAGCAACAGCAGCCAGTTTCTGAGCAGAATTTGGTTGTAATCAAGCTCAGAGCGGAAGTGGCACTTACATGACTTTTTCCTTAAAAAACAGGTCTTTTAAAATGAGAGAAGACCAAAGCACTTCTCTCATCATAGCTGTAACCATTGGACACATGGAGTATCCTTGGAGATAACAGTCATGCTCAATAGCATAACATCCTCGACTTTGTCTCAGATTATGTCCCCTCGGAAGATCTCTTCAGCACTCTATGCACCCTGTAGTTATCTCTTAAACATTTTTCATCTCAAGATATAACTAGGGATCTTTGTTAATTTAGTCCTTAAAATGTAACCTTGACATTTTAAAAACCAAAAAATAAATGTGCTGCCTTTAAACTTGTATTATTTTTTACATTTTTAAGTAGAATTTGAATAAAGGGCAAACCTGGTCTTTCAGTTTCACTGAAATTATCTATTAGTGTGTTGGAAGGTCTGAAGCAGAGAAAGTGTTTTAATTCCTGAAAATTCGTCATTGGGTCGGCAGATCAAGCATATGCACCTCTTTTGGATAACCACTATACTATTGAGGTTTCTATCTTTTGATGAACTGGATTTTTACGTGGCACATTAGTCAATTTACAGTAATAAACCATAAACCAAACACATTTATTTCCATTTAAATGTATTAATATGTCTAATTGTGTTCAATATATTCACTACTGATTCATTAATCATGTATTACGTATAATTAAGTCAAAAATGAATATATACATTAAATATATACAGTAAAATCATTCTCTGCATTGGATAGTAACACTTAGAAACTGTGTGTTAACACTGTGAAATGTACTCATTACAAAAATGAAGGCACATTTGCTATGTATGTATTATGTAGTTATTCTGTCTCTTTCTTAAAATAAAACTCTCCTCATGCTATTTTATTGATCATAACATAACTGAAGGCAGTAAAAATCTGCAAAACCAAATCTAATCTCTCTTTAGACCATTACCTCATAGCATGGTAAAAGAAATGTTGCACTCCTTACCAAAGCTATTAAGATTCAGTAAAATGAAGTTAAAAGAAAACTGAAACTCATAACATTATTTTGGTGAGCGTACCTATACAATCATAATCCTACATTCAATTATTGTACAGCCTTTGTTAGGGGCCGTGAAAAGGTTATTAAGGCCGTGCAATCTGCTGTAAAAGAATACATTTATTACTCCATGAGTCAGAGGACATTTATTATTTGCGTATAAAGGCCTGATGGCCCACTTATATCTCCAGCAAAACATTTCAAGCTCTTGATTAAGTTAAATGTCCGTTCTCGGGCCTAAATGGTAGGTGTTCTGTGGTTACAGTTCAGTGGTGATTTTATTTATTTATGGGGGTTTGCAAGGCATCTGACTGACTTCATGTTTTTAGTCTTTTCCTAAAATGACAAGATGCAGTACAGGAGTTTGGGTCTTCAGAATTGTTCCCTGGTATGATGTATAAGGTCATATCTCAGTTGCTGGTTTATTAGATAGATTATCAGCTGTACATTACCCACAATAAGGCAGAGGCTACAAAATGTAAGTTTGTAAATGACCAGAAAAAAAACAACATGTCTGCAAGAAAAGCAAACATATTAGTTAAAACCTACTGCCAAGCGGAAAGCCGAGTACTTCAGTGTTCCTTTGTAAAATGATAAAGCCCTTCTCTTGATAATTAGTAAAATTTGTGCGTAATCCCAGAGCAGGACTGTGAACTTTGCCTGGACATGATGAATATTTATTATGTGAAAGCAGAGCGAGTGGTTTTGATGTGCCTTGTGGGTGTATTTTAATTTTCCTTGAACCAGGTCCATCAAATGAACCTGTCAGTGTGTGTTGTAAATGGTGTATTGCAGTGATGCTGGGTAGACAGTAGAGTGGCTGACATCCTGCTGGGTATCCTGTTCCAGGTAGCTTTAGGGCCTCTACTGTCATCTTTTTCAGACCTAATTTCTTTTGAAAAGAAATAAATATTCTGAGTGATTTATTCTAGAAAAGCTCCAATTATATTTTATGTATGCTTTTTTAAAATAATAAATGCCTGAATACAAACATTTAGGATTCAAATTCCACAGTGGGTCATTTCTAGGGTTTGTTCTTACAGTGTAAATGCATGTGATTCATGTGGTGTCAAATCAATGCTCCAGTGTGACTAGATTTTGTTAGAATTGTAGATATTGTTGTATGTTTTTTTTTTCAGCAGACATGTAAAATGCCTTTTAATTATGTGTAGGTGGTGATTAAGGAAGGTAGCTGAAAAGATAACTGTATTAGATCGCAAAATTGCAACAAACAAAAACCACAGTGATTCTAAAAAAAAAAAAAAAAAAAAAAGCAACGATGATAATAATTGTAGTAATCAACAGTTCTAAGTAGTTTTTACTGACTTCTTACTTCTTTTTGGCCACATATACAAAAACATTAGTTTTGTTGGTGATGCAATAGCCATTGCTTTACTTAAGCAGAAATGTAACAATGAGAGAGGTTTTTGTATCCTGTTTAATAATAAAAACAGGGATATTATTTTCTAAAACAGATATCTTCAGCGTTTCCTGAGGGATCCACAAGTTTGTGAAAATTCTGCAGCTGTGACTGCAAGGTAGAGGTTGATCTCGTTGTTAAAAGAGTATTTTGCATTTGAAGCTGCTGTTTAAAAAAACACTAATTGTCAAGAGGGCTGTCTGATGTTGGAACCTATGAAGATTACACTGATATCCATGTTTCATTTAATCATTTAACTCTGACATTATTCGAGCATTGCCACATGACACAGCATTCACTGTCATTCTCCTTTCTTTCTTTCGTTCTTTCTTTTTTCAGAGTTTCTTTGAAGGACAGTCTGCACCATGGGAATCTGCAAAGAAAGATGAAAACAGAATGAAGAACAGATATGGGAATATCATTGCATGTGTGTATAAATAGACTAATTAAAGAGCAGTGTGAGCCTATTGCCCATCAAAATCCTAGACAGTCTGACTTTTCACTCTCATGAGTGGATGCTACCTATTGAGTGAATGAATCCACATAGCACTACAATTACTTTTCCACCGCAGGAGCTCAAATTGATTGTCTTGACTTTTGTTATAAGTTTCAGATCATTAAAATTTAAAGATGTCTTTTTAGACTGTAATTATTTTTAAATACAGTGTTCATTCCTGGACAAGAGTACATCATTTGAGTTCTCTGGAAACTGTTTACACTGCCTTCTGACACATAAATATATATATATATATATATATATATATATATATATATATATATATATATATATATATATATATATATATATATATATATATATATATATTAAAAAACATTAAACAATATAACCACAAAAAAATTCTTTGAACTATACATAGATAGACAGAATTGCCTAACATATATGATAGATTAATATATTTTTAAGATGAATTGAGATTTTTTCTATAACTATCATTTTTTTCATATGGCCTCCATGTAGATGGTAAGAGGAGCAGTATATTCTGAAACATTAAATCTATTCTGTCAGCAACAAAAGATGCAACAAGAGGTCAAGAGAGTTATTGTAACTGATGGGAGAATGAGCAGGATGCAATTATTAACCTCAAGCAGTTAAAAACCCTTGGCCCTTAAAGTCAGGCAACCAACCGTAGTGCTCCAGAGTATTGGGAAATCAAAACAAAAAATTAAAAAAATATTCCCTTTATCCTACACATTTTTCAAATATTAGTCTTTTTTGTCCTTTTTTTTCTTTTTTGGTTTTCGAAAACCCATGCTTAATTCCACCGGCATATGTGAGAATACCTAGGCCTTGAGGGCTTCCCTCTGTAAGCCTGAATGTCATTTCCAGCGAAAGCATATCCTCTGTAAGTGGAGTGACATTTACCCTGGGCCAGGGTGTGTCATCAACAAGCGATATCAGGGCAGGGATGTTTATGACTTGACGTCACTGCTTGCTATACTGGTGCATGGTGTTCGGAAGGGAGCGTGTCTAAAAAATGAAGCAAATGAAGCTTATCATGGGCCACCATCTTAACTGTGAATCACTGTGCCCTGGGGGATACCACACATGAATGTGTTTACAAAGTTCAGAAATGCCTCCAGGACCTTTCTGAAACGCTGGTTAAGTTATTAAAATAAATAATTCAAGGAACGCATTTTTTAATGTATTGTTTATGAAGAGGAATCTGTTTTTTATCAGTTGAGGTTCATAAAGGAATCGTTTCTTGTACAGCAAATCGGATACAAAACCCTAGATAACAGTCATCATCTTCAACAACTTGGCCACACCACAAATACTATAATTGGTGCACATAAATTTTTTGTTTTACCAATATAGCACTAATGTGTATTTCATACACAAAAAATTAATTGGTTATATGACAATACAGTTGTGAACTGGATAGGAAATTAATGGCAAAACCTTTCACAGTGTGAAACAGAATTCCGAGCTATTGAAAACTTGCTGTATTTTCCAGTTATCCTTATCATTTTGTTTTTAATGTAATAATACAAAATTAATTCGGTCACACAGATCCCTATAGTACTGAGTGTTAATGAGTTGGTGAACATGCAGCTCCTTGCTTCCTGGGCCATCCAAACTTTGTAATAAGACATATTCACAGTACTTTAACTTTTAGTTTATTTAAAGAGTGTGCTATGATGTATTATGTAAAATGTGATATTCAGGAAACATCGATATACTGCTGTTATTTGTATTTATTTATTTATTTATTTATTTATTTATTTATACTTTAACTACAGTTTGTCTAATAGAACAATTCTACATATGAAAAAAATATATTGATTCAAAAGCATATTATTGTCCAAAGACTACATAACATAATAAATGGAACACAGGTAGGCCCAGGTTTTCACGTAGATATATTTCCAAATCCCCAGCAAATAAACTGAAATATTGTTTGTAGTGCTACCAAGCCTCTGTAACTTTTTTTTAAGTCTAGTGCTTGTTTTGATTTTGTTTCAGATGATCATTCTCGTGTCCGACTCCTACCCCTCGAGGGAGAGCAAAATTCAGATTACATTAATGCAAGTTTTATTGATGTAAGTATACCAGCAATCTTCTGACTTAAAAGTCGCTATTTTACATGAATACTGTTTGGGGGAGGTGTAAATTAATGTGCTGATGGCCCATATACATTTAAAAGTATTTAATACATTTCCTGTATGTAGGAACGTCTTTTCTTCGTGCCACTGGTTTTAGAAAGACTTAAATGCAAGATATATAAATAGTGGAGACTGCACAGAATACGACAAGCAGGAATCTAGGGCCTTGTTCATAACCCATTATCAGGATGGGAAATGCAAAAGGCTGCAATGCATTTATTTTTGTGAATACAAACCTATAGTTAAAATGAAACACATATATTATGTACCACGTGAATAGTCACTGGTTGTCCAAGTATTAATTTAGATATGGCACATATATACTACCTACTGGCTGTCCAGTACACATTACAAATTTACAAAAACAAAAAGTCACAAAGACAAGCACTCATGTAGTCAAGATTAGGGTGGCTTAGCCTCAAAGTGTATTTAACTCCTTAAAACTAACTGAACCGGTTTCTTCTGGATTTTAAATATATTTATCAGAGACGGAAACAACTCCTATTGAATAGCAGTTTCAACCATTCCAGGTGTTAATGTGAGTTTGATTAGCGACAGTGTATAGGTAACAAGCTCAGGTGTGTCTTATTTAACATAGTAAAACCAGGAATGGATCAAACTGCTATGCAATAAGAGTCTTATTCCTAACACTGTTTATAGGAGATGGTTTGTAGTCTGTTCAGTAGTGTCATAAGATTGTTACAATAAATAATCTAGCATCAATGTCTAATGCTAACTTGTCCCAGTCTAGTTTTAATAATGCTAGAATACATCATAGAGCAGTTACATTACTTATTTGTACTTTGTGTTAATGTTGTTGTGTTTTTTAAGGATGCGTAAATGGGGGTTTTGAAGGCCTATAGTATTTTTTTTTAATTTATTTTATTATTTCTCAAATGCAAATGAAAAGCCCCAAAACTACTTGGGGATAAATTAAGACATAGCCATGAGGGACAAACGGTCTGTTTAACTCCCAAGGGGTTGCAATAAATGTATCATAAATCTTACAGCAGTCCACAGAGGTGTGGGAAATCGTGTTTTCTAGCCACTGATGCAACAAAAAACCCACCTCATGGTAATGCAGAACCATACTTCATCTAGTTTTTCTTTTTCTTTCCGAATGTACTATCTCAAGACATACATAAATATGGGCAATGCAAAAACCCACATGCGTACAGGCACAACATCATGTATTAGATATGTGTTATTTTTGTCACAGTAAAGATCCTCTGGCTCATTGGTGGTAATTCTGCGATGGCTGAAGCTGCAGTGTGGGGAAGCTGTCTTTGAAGTGTTAGGTGGATTCTCTGCCTTTCACTGCTTATGCTGACAAAGTAAATGTTATTTTCATTTTCTGTCAACAGCCTGGCGTGTTGCCACAATCGCCAGCAAGCTGTGTGCATATTAATGGGTGCAAAGCTGTTATAATACTAATGCCATGATTTGCAATCACTTGTCATTGCTTCACTTTACAATTGTCTTCAAAGTAGTGTGTGAATTTATAATGCAGGTGGGACAGTTGATAACAAAGGCAGACCCTTAATTATGCTCACAGGAGGAGTGGTTACATGTTACATTACAGCAGTTTTCTAAAAAGACAGGACATTATTAAGCAAGGATATATGCATTCTATGCTGCTTTTTAAAGAATGCAGCAAGAAAAGAATACTGGTTTGCCATTTCTAAACTGCTCTGATGATAAACAAAATAATATGTATTTGTCCCTCTCTCAATATGCCTTTCTGCTGTATATTAAATACAACACAATATACTGTTAAATGTCTAACACAAGCCTTAAATTGCAAGGGATGCAGGGTACATCCTGTGAATGTGTAATGATAAAGATAATTGATTATTATTCATTATATTCCTAGAAGTTTGCACTTGTCACAGAATGAACACACCGTGCCTTAACAGCCCAGAAACCTTTGGGACTGAATTTTAATAAATTCTTCAAATTCATTTATTAATCTCGTGCTTTTATGAAAAAAAAACCCTCTGTCACTGTACATGTTAACAATACCATCAGCAAGATAAATGTGTTGGTGTTTTCTAAAAAGACTGCATTTCTGCAGGCTAAAGGTTCTCTGTTCAGTGTACTGTATGTGTCAACATATACCTTCGTTGTTAAGTATGCCATCAAAAGTACTGTACTTAATAAGTGTTTCCAGTTTATTATTATGCTAAATCCAAATGGCCCTCACAGGTGGGATTAGATAGAGGTGTTAAAAAAAAAAACTTGTAACAATATTCTAAAACATATATCTGTAACATTAAAAACCACTCAATAAAGACAAATTGGTATGTGAAGAAGGCACTAGCCAAAACATTTGTCTTGACATTAAATGAAATCCCCTGATTTAAAAAAAAATATTAATAAAAAAAGATTTGCGCTCTCAGATTAAGTAAAAAGATGTATAGGAAGAAAGGTTGAAATGATAAACAAGTAGATGATGGACTTACACTGCAGTAAACGTTCAGTAAGTTTTAAAGTGAGCCTTCAGGAAGTAAAAGAAAATAAATTACAGTAAAAGACCTGTATATCAAATAAACAAAACAGACACTAGGCATTGACTGGGAATGGATATTTGTCAGTCAGTCCATCTGTGTGTACATCTGTGCTTAGCCAAGCTTTTAATTGTACTACAGTAAAACAAAACCCTTTTGGCTATACTGAATACACCGCATCTTTTCAAATTAAAAGTAGCAGTGAATAATACATGTAACCAATTCCTTGGTTAGAACATGTTGTGTGTTGAACATATGGTGCAGCATTTGCTTCCACTGAAATAAATAAATAAATGGCTTATGTTTGGAGAGTTCTAAAAAAATAAAAATAAAAATACACATGCAGATACAATTATTGTGATTTCTGTTTGTCAAATTGTCACACATTTTTACATAATACAGGATACTATACACAAATCCATATGTGAACAAGCCAGATAAAGAAGTAATTAAAAATCAAATGGAATTGGATAGCATGAGAATGTTGAGGGTTTTTTTGATTTAGAACCATTAATTACAGTTGTGTAAAATGAAATGGTCGAAGAGGAAGAAATCTATTGTTTAGATGTACAGGTGGGAATTGCAGGAATTCTTAATGCTTCATTTGTTTGCAATTAATTCTCATAAGTATTATATATACCACACATGCAGATAAAACTTTTTATAATATACAGTTTGGATATGAATAACATATTTATACTTATAGACCAGAACTATTACATAATAGCAGAAACAAAATGCCGTCCACATAAATGCACAAACGCATAATAAGCAACGTAGTACGACAAAATGCAGAACTGCAACTTCCCTGCTTGGGAGTTATGAATTGTATCGTGTTGTGACAGGGTGGCGTCACGGCCCGGATGTTACTGGCACGGAAGAGAGACACGTTTCAAAGCGCTAATGCACATTTTAATTATAAAACAGAAAAACAAACATTACACAAAACACATTAACAAACAAAATGGCACACAGGCTATACAAAAACTCACGTACTACAAAACTAATTTAATCACTTATTCAATTCCTGGCTCCAGCCACATTCCCACGTGTTTTTGCAGGGATGATTTTATCTCCCTCCCTGCCACACAATATTCCCCACACATAGACACACACACCCGTGCTTTGGCAGAGCTTTCACCCCGCCACACTGCCACACCTGTCTTGTGAGTTCATTCTTTTTATGCTATTTAACTATATCATTTAGCCTCATAGTACCCAGGTTCAGTTTATTGCAATCACTCTTATAGGAGTTCTTTTCTACTAAACTAAGCATACATAAAGTGTATATAATGGAAGAATTCAGGTGTAATATTTAATGAATAATAATGCATTTTTTTTCTTACAGGGCTATCACAGACCAAATCATTACATTTCTACACAAGGTAGGGCTTGGTAATATTGCTATCTTTACTGATCTGTTTACATAACTTTATTGTTTAAGTTTTCCAGAACAGTTGTATACATTACAGTATATACAAAAAACTTGATTTGGTTGTGTGCTGAAGTGGTGCAAATAACACTACAGTACATGTATCTATGAGGGAGAATTACGTACATGGATTAGCAGTGCGCATGGCCATAGTTTATGTTAGCTGGTTAATCTTGCTGACAGATGTTGTTTGAGAAACAGTTCGGAATTCCTCCAGGATAAGTCTGATTGATAGTTAATTGTTCTGAAATTCTTACTGAGCTCCTTCACACATTAGGTGATGATGTGCAAAGGTAATTGTATGCAGTTAAAAAGAGGCAAATGTAATCAGTTTGTAATAGACTTGCAATCTAGTAGAGCTAAGAATTTCATAATTACCTGTTTATTAGAGCGTTGCCTATGCCAACTTTTAAATCCCCTACTGATTGGCTGTATAGCTAGCATAGCAATAGGGAGTGTTGTAAACTAATGTCTAACCCTAATGTTTTTTTTCAGAGGTCTGTACAAATTAAATGTGACAGTTGCGAAAGTGTCTTGGAAAGTATGCATATTCACTTTAAACATCGACTGCACTAGTGGTTCACTAAGTCAAGATGGCATCCCTTACGTATTTCAGAATCCAGAGTGGTTTGCAATTAGATTCCGAGTTTCAAAGAGATGGTTTGCAGCAGAATAAAAAATCATTAACAAGCTCGTAGATCAAAGAAAGAAGGGCTGCAGGCTTTGGTTGGGATCAGTCAGTCCTTCCATTTGTATATCTATGCATAGACATCATTTAAATGATATCACAAACAAATCAAACACCAGGGATCCTCTGCCAATGTTAAACCATGTTCTGCACCTCCTTTTCAAAACACAAGTCTGTGCTTCTAGTGATTGTAAAAGGTACCTCGGTATCTGCACCAGAACCTAGCAATGCAAAGTAACCTTTGAAAGATCTCTGACAACAGGTTGTCTCCACCAAGAGATTTTTTTAATAGTTAAGTACTGTGGAGTCATACAAATATATCCCAAAACTGTTCTAGAACTGTTAACCTTGAAAACAGGAATCAAATGTCCAACGAGTCACGTGAAATTATTAATAGAACAGCATCTATTAGGAAATAAATATTTAATAAATTTAACTGCTCAACGACTTATATACGGCACAACCATTCACTTACCACATCACGTGGTTCAGCTTCTTTGTGTAACATTGAGTCATGGTCTGCTTACTTTATTTCCTAACAGATCATAATGTACTACTACTATTGAACAGGGTAGTAAAATTACATCACAATCATTTGATAAATAAATAAGATATATGCTTTCTCTTTTCCCACCAAAATTCAGTGTCACAAAAAAGGTATAAAAAACAAACCCATTTTGAATACTGCTAAAATGTATTTTAATAAACTGGGAAACTAAGAAGGTATTGAATTTCCTTAATCACTTGTATTGTGTGTCACATATTTACTGAGAGTTATATTACATTTATTTAGCCAAGAAAACTACTTACCAGTATGACTTTAATTAGATGCCTCAATTGTAACCTACTGACCCTTTTTGTAATAATTTTGATTTCTCTATATCGTATACCTATGAATTCAGCATTTCCCTGATCAGAAAATTGCATCCATTAATGATAAAAATGCTTGCTGGTGCTGCTAATAGACAATACGTTATTTTATCAGGATATCGGAATTCAGCATTCTTAATAATAAAATGTCATTGTGTGGCAACGCTAGCAGCTACGATCATTGTTGAGTAGTTGCTGGGTGTGATTTGTAAGATCTGTGTAGGTAATATGCAGAATCACTCAAGAAAGCGCTAGGATTTGAGCCTACTCTTTCTTCAAATGAGTTTGTCATAATTCATTTTTATTTACCCCAGTTAATTATATCTACTTTGATTTCATGTTATCCATAATTTAATTCCCTTCAAAGACTGTCATCATGAGTAAATTGAAACATAGTGTACATATTTTCTTGAAAAATGACTGGTGATCATTCTTACTGGGCCAGGAAGGATATATGCAAGTCTTTTAATACTGTGATGCAACAGGTTACCTTGCAAAAATGTGTTCATATTTCTTTTGACATCCCAGGGCCAATGCAGGAAACCGTGTATGATTTCTGGAGAATGGTGTGGCAGGAAAATACAGCCAGTATCGTCATGGTGACAAATCTTGTGGAAGTAGGACGGGTAAGTGAGTATATAAACCACAGAGGGGAAATTAGTGTTTACTGTTGTTTAGTGCTGTGTGGGTTAAATCATTTACACAGTTTTGTGTGCTGTAATTTTGTTTTTGAGTAAACATTCTGGGAAAAGTACATTACCCAAAATGTTAACATGTGTGTACAAGTTGCACACTGATGTGATAAGCCTTATTGCTATTGATAATACTAACAACATGAGCACATATTTGTCCACAGTATAATCTGGTACAGTAGTTGTGAAACTTTTTCATACATTTATTTTAGAATACAAATAATTAGAACTTTACATATATATGAATAGTAAGGTTTATTGTGTGATAATAACAACTTAATTACTTCATTAATCCTGCATCGCCAGGCAAAAAAACAAAAAAATAGCATAAACATTTTGAGTAATGGCAAATGTTTGCATTGCTTTTAATACCATTTTAGTTAAGTAGTTTTGATTGGAACTGATGGGTACCTAAGCAGATACACCTGCTACCAATGACAGGAAAGTCTCTAGACGTACGGTGCGTCCTTCGTCTAAACACCACCTGTCACTATCTAAACAGTACTTCCTTTAATCCAAAGCTGAGACAGCTTTGTGCCACATGCCTGTCTCTCCTGGCCCAAACTGCCCATCCACACCTGGCATGTCAGCACCCAGCAAGGGCTGTTTGAACTGCTCTGTGCCTTTTAATGAATCCACTTGAGATGACATAACTCAGCCTATTGCACAGCCACATTAACACTGTTTATGTGGAGATTTAAAACTCTGTATTATTAAACCCATCCATCTGTCAGCCATTCTATTGTGAAACCTGGTGAATTCCCATGTAGGGACTTTTACCCCCGCTAATTTTTACCTAATGATTTCTAAACATATTTAGTTAGTTCTTGTTTTGTGTTTTCAAAAATCTTTTTAGAATGCTACTGTTTAATAAAAATCTTAATGAGGCAATCTCTTTGGAAAAATTACTTTTTGCTGTGTCATTGGCAAATAGTATTTGAAATGCATTCAGAGCTTTCAGCTGCTTCTCAGATGGTGTGTTTTGAGACCCGAATATTGTAGGTTCAGAGAGCAGTATTATGGGTGGTTGCTGTTATCATGGACACCTAACATACAAATGCTAAATCCTTACTTTGATTTTACTGCATTAAATCAAGAACTGGGCAGTAAAGTACTTTATTTTGATACCTTATAAAAAGAAATCATTGTTTAACTATCTGATGAAAAACAAATCAATTTCCAGCAGTTTTACCTACAACTTTAAATGTTATCATCTAAGTCTGAACACCACTGATGTAGAAATATCAGTTTCAGCACAGAATCAATGCATGGAGTGTTATAACAAATATGTGACTGATATACTGCATTTTAGAAAAACTCTGCAGCATGATAAGAATTATGGATGCAACCCTTTTTTGTTGCTTTTAAAGGCAGGTTCTTAGCAAAGTTAATGGAATCCTCCATACCAATTCCATGCTTCAGCCTCAGTGGAAAGAGAGGTTTAATGGGGAGATGATGTGCAGCATGCAGCATTTCCAAGATACGAGTACTGTCGAAGTGAACTAACAAGGGTTTCATTGTCTAATTTTAAAATCAGCCACACCATCACTGTTTTAGCTCTGATAAAGCATTAACAGAAACATTTGTGCACTTGACTATGTTACTTTTTGGTTGCTTATAAAGCAGCTTCAAATGAAAACATCTTAATTTATTTCTTATTCTTATTACTCAAATATTGTGAATTAAGTCTGAGATAAGTTTCTGTTACCTGAGTCCAAGATCTGCTATTCTGTTCTTGCTGCATGCTATAGTATGTAACATAGGCCAATGGCATCTACTGATCATCTGCTTTGGTCAACTTTCATTTCGTATCTCTGGAAATCTATAACTGTGCACTAGATTGTGCTGATACTTACCAATATACTTTAGTTGATCTAGCCTACATTAAATATATTTGTGCCAGTAAAACAGTACTGATGAGCAGCTCTTGAAACCTGGTAAAAGCTCCTTAACAGATTACAAATATCAAAAAACAAAACAATGTTTGATTAAATTGAAATAAGAGCCACTCATAATAGTGTAGGGAAAATGTAATTTGAAGCTACTTACTCTACATTACGGCAGGTTTTGGTTATTTATATTAGATGTATGTCTCTATTAATTAAAGGGATTAGGTGTGGCATCCTAGACAGGTGTCTGGAAGGACAGACACCTGTCTAGAACGAGTAGTGCTGAAGTTACCAACACATAAATTGACATGTTGCTATGATTGTCTCTGCAGCCATTTGCTCTGTGTTAGCTGTCTAGGACTGGGCATCATATTTGATGTATTTAACCAGGAAATTCCTGTTGACATTAAAATCTCTTTTTAAGAGGCTAACCTTATAAACAATTATGAACCAGTGTTTCAATCTTTGCGAAGATAAAGAAGTCAGACCAGCCAATCTATGTAAATCACAATGATGAAATGAATAAACCAGCTTGCTTATAAACTTCAATGCGGAATGGATGTATCCTGTTTCATGTCCAGAATACTGATACTCTTGCTGGTCAGGGGCGGAGAGGTGGATGCACTTGTCATTGAATGACAGAGAGGACAGTTACATTGATGATAATATTAGGCAACAACGCGCAGTCCTGCCTCAGTCCATTTCAGGTTGATGTGCTTACTGCGCACAACAGCATTTATGCCTGTATATCCCATGGGAAGTTTGGTGTAGATTTGTGTTTAAGGGTCAAGAATGTATTTATATTGCTTTGGTTTTTTTTGTGCTTGTTACCAACAGGTAATACTTGCCTAGATCTAATTCAATCCAGGCTGTTAATGCTGACTTGTTGCTGCTGTTTGGATAATCTGCTACTGTTTGGATAATCTGAATTCTACAGTTTGGTGTTATCAAATAAAGAGAGAGACCAGACAAAAGAAAGAAAGAGTAGAGGGAAGCAAAACAAAATAAGCAAAAAGCAGAAAACAGCAAATGGCCGAGCTGAGTAAACCACAGGAAAGAGGAGTGCAATCGAAACCACAGCTCAAAGGATAGGACTAACAAAAGCATAAACTAGGAAAAATATAAGGGGTGGTTTGGAACCTTGTAGTCAGTGTTTGCGTGTATTTCATATACAAGATGCTACACTTAAATTAATTAAAGGGAAAAACAATTTCATATTTTATCTTGAGATAAAAATAAAGTGCTAAAATCCCAAAATACACAAATACAGTAAAAATACAAATAAGGAATAGTTGTTAGTAGTGGCTAAACATCCTGACTTCCACAAGGGGTGAAAATAAGATATTATTACCCCTAAATAACCTCCTTACTCCAACATGTAATGGATTGAAATTAAGGGATTTTGTTACCTCTAAATAACAGACAGATTAAATATCTTGATTTTCGTTTAGAATTGGTAGAATATTGCAATTAATTGATTCATTTAAGTTCACTTTAAGAAACAAGTTAAGAGATTTTGTAATAGGTTGGAGTTTACAGCAGGGCAGATGGATAGCTAATAAGAAAGCAATGGAGCAAGAAGTCAATTAAGCAAGATTTTTTATTAGAGACAGAGGTAAAGTGCTAAGGAAATCAAGATTGTATTTACCTCTGGGATGAAAAATTTTCATGATGAGCAGAAAGAAAATTCTTGTCATCTAAGATTTGAAAAATTATTAAGGGGTTGGTTCCCTTTCAAGTATGAAATGTAACCTCCTAAAAACCCTAAACCTGAATATTGTATACCAAAGCTGCTCCGTGAGCCTGTGACGCAGTCATGGCCCGCCCCTGAGGACACAAAAGGACTGCGCTCACAGATCTCAACGCCACTTTTCCTTTCAATACTGACCTGATCAGAGAGCCTGGCTCAGATAAGAACTTGTTGCTTCTGACCAGCATTCCCTCTAAGGCTAAAATGTGTGTATTTTTCGCAATAACTGGCAACAGCCTTCGCACTCAGTTTACTAACTTTCACGAAGTTATTTTCATAAATATCAAACTTAATCGAGACTCCACCATCTTGAGGTAAACCTATCATTTTTAGAGCTTTCTTGCAAAGCATTAACATAAGCATATTTGCGTCTGTCTTGCAGATGATTCTCTGATTTCCCTGTGAAAATGCTTGTCATATTGTTGCAGACCTCGCTCGGCACCAGTGAATCTGTACTGGTACAGGGTGGGAGAAGCAGGCATCTGGCGATTCTGCCTCTATAGAGAGTGCTCCTCGGTGCTGCTCGGGAACTTTACAGTTTTGAACTTGTTGTATAATTGTATACTAATAAGTGAAGCACAATCTTACTGCATTATTTAGAAGTATAAATACTCCGGTAAACATACTTTGACGGTTTTTGTTTTATTTTCCCTTTTAAAAAACGACCATTTCAGAAATATCATCATCTCAAGCTTTTTGAAACTGGTAAAAATAAGAACATAAGAACATAAGAAAGTTTACAAACGAGAGGAGGCCATTCGGCCCATCTTCCTCGTTTGGTTGTTAGTAGCTTATTGATCCCAGAATCTCATCAAGCAGCTTCTTGAAGGACCCCAGGGTGTCAGCTTCAACAACATTAACACAATTGTAATCAAAATATGAATTTAGAGTTGAAAATACACATTTAAGTGTATAATATAGTAATTGAAGAAGACATACCATGTCCATTTTTTTTTTTTTACAAGTTGAGTTTATTCATCATGTGACCCCAAGCGGCAACCTGCACCCTAAGCTCCAGCAGCCTCAAAGACTGGCACAGCCGGCTGCGCCCGCTGCCAGAGGTGATGTTCGGGACCAGTCCACGGCTGCTCACCATGGAGGATTTAATAAGTTCCGCCACCCTGCACAGAGACAGAAGCCGCAGGCCAAGCCACAGGACGAGCAGAAGCCCTAGGAGTTTGCTGCCCAGGGCCCCTTTTCAGGGAGCCATCTGGAGTATTGGCGTCCGTGCACCACAGACATCTGGGTGCTTACTACCGTTCAGACTGGTTATTCTCTGCAGTTCAAGCACGGTCCCCCTCCCTTTCGGGGCGTGACTACAATGTCAGTCACAGACTCGCAAGACGCCACTGTGGTGTCTCGGGAGGTAGCGGCTGTGCTGCAAAAACGGGCTATTCGCACGATAGATTTTTACTCCAGGTACTTCCTAGTGCCAAAGCGGGATCCTCGACCTCAGACAGGTCAACCTGTATCTAAGCCGAAGGAGGTTCAAAATGTTGACATCTCAATCAGGCCAGGCGACTGGTTCACCACTGTGGACCTCAAAAGCACCTATTTCCACATCCCCATAAAACCAGCGCACAGGAAGTATATGCAGTTCGCCTTTCAGGGAACAGCGTACGAGTTCTGTGTCATGCCATTTCGTCTCTCCCTAGCTTCACCTGCCTTCTCCAAGTTTGTGCCCAGTCTTTAGCAGATGCCCACATGGAACGTATGCAAAGAGTCAGCTAATGCCTTTCCAAACAGCATCCTATCTAGGAGTGTGCTTGGATTCCAGGGCCTTGCTGCCTACTCTGTCATATGGCAGAGTGCAGAGAATACCCGCCTGCTTGGAGCTCTTTCAGCTCAGCAGGGCACTAAAGGTAGAGACGTTCCAGAGACTTCTGGGCCTGATGTCAGCAGCTTCACATACCCTTCCACTGGGTCTCCTGTGCATGTGCCCTTTGCAGGCCTGGTTCAACAGCAGGGTTTTAAGCCCACGTTGAACCGCGACCGCCTATTGACAGTGTCTCATCACTGTCTAAAGGCAATCTCTTAGTGGAAACAGCCAGCTCATCTACACCTAGGCGTAGCACTGGGTAGTTTCACCAGAAGAGAGGTCGTCACCACGGACGCGTCCTGCCTGGGCTGGGGTGCTGTGTGGAATGGCCGGGGTCAGCGCAAGGTGCGCGGAACCCCCTTGGCAGTGTCTCCACATCAATTTTGTAGAGCTGCAGGCACTTTACCTGGCCTTGCATAATTTTTTGCATGAGATTTGAGGGAGACATGTGCTTGTCCGTACAGGCACACAACAGTGATGGCTTACATCAACTCGGTTGCCCAGAACCTCCTTTCACTGTGGGCAGTTCATCTGCCTGGGGTGATAAACTGGGTGGCAGACCTCCTTTTAAGGGGAGTTCCCAGCAGCTCAGTGTGGCGGCTTGACCCGAGGTGGTGAGCCTCATCTGGGTGAGGTTCAGGAGAGCACAAATAGACCTACTTGCCTCCCAGGAATCAACCCACTGCCCTCTCTTCTCCATAATAGGAGGCAGGGACCCGCTGGCGATAGATGCCTTGGCACACCAGTGGCCGAGGCTTCTGTTGTATGCTTTCCCACAGCTCGCCCTGCTCTCGCTGTGTCTAGAGAAAATCAGGCAAGACCAGGCCAAGGTGCTCCTAGTAGCCACTTATTGGCCCAGGAGACTGGTTTTCAACCCTGATGCAGCTCCTAAGCAGCCAGCCAAAGCGCAGCAACCTGCTCAGTCAGGCACGGGGGACCTTATGGCATCACAACCGATCGAGCCGGCAGCTTTTGGTCTGACCCCTGAATGGCTGCATTTGATTCATCTGGGGCTTTCTAATAGGGTCATTGACACTGCAGAATGGCAGAGCACCATCCACGCGTTCCCAGTATGGGTACAAGTGGGGTGTTTTCCAGACGTGGTGTCTCTCCCATGGTAGTTATACTGCAATTTTTGCACAACATTTTTGACGAGGGAAAATCCGCCTCCACGTTAAAGGTCTATCTGGCAGCCATTTTGGCTTGCTGTGTCAAAATTGACTCGGCCTCCACAGGAGCTAACTTCCTGGCAGGACAATTTTCAAAAGGGGTCTCCTATGAAGGACATTGTTCCTAGCTAGAGACTAAATGTGTTGCTTAATGCACTCATGAAGCCTCCATTTGAGCCCCTGCATTCAGCTAAGCTGAAATTCTTATCACTCAAAGCGACTTTCTTGCTCTCTATCACCTCCGGAAAGCAGGTGAGTGAGATGCAGGCATTCTCAATAGCAAAAGCCTGCTTAATTTTTACAGCGGCCAGGACAGAGGTCACGCTCTTTACCAATACTGCCTTTTTGCCGAAGACTATCTCGGCATTCCATGTGAACCAGTCTGTGGAATTGGAGGCTTTCCATCCACCTCCTTTTCAGTCTGATAGAGAGCAACAGTTCCATACACTCTGCCCAGTTCAGGTCCTGCCGTAATACGTTGACAGGATGAAAAGTTGGAGGCAGTCTGAACAGTTTTTTGTCTGCTATGGGGCGAAGGCCCGTAGTCAAGCCCTGTCTAAGCAGCAGCTGTCCAGGTGGATAGCAGACACAGTCAGGACTGCCTATGAGCTGACCAACTTGCCCCCTCCAGAAAAGCTCACTGTCCATTCCACCAGGGGCATGGCAACTTCGTGGGCTTTATTCCAGGTGCATCTGTCAAGGACATATGCAGTGTGGCGGTGTGGGCTACTCCCCATACCTTCACTAGGTTTTACAGGCTGAATGTCGTGGATCCTCAAAACCCTGCTTTTGGAAGTGCAGTGTGAAGGGCGGTTTCCCAGTCGACCCTTACAACATAGGCATAGAGGTGAGTTTCATGATTGCAGCAGGCTTGAAGGAAAAATGACACTGAGATCTGCAAGCACGGTCCTTTTGTTCCATCGGGGGAAGGCCATGACTGCGTCAGGCTAGCGGAGCAGCTTTGGTATACAATATTCAGGTTCCGGGTCTTTAGGAGGTAAATACCCATATGGTAATGGTTGCATTTCTAGTTCAGGGAACCAGGGTTATGATAACAACCTAACGTTTTTTTTTTTTTTAATTAGATATTTTATTGTTAGTATAATTAGTGATTAAAGTGGTTAAACTGTTTACTCAGCTTTAGTTGTTTAGGTTACTTGCTGCCAGGATCTTTCGTTTTGTTATTTAATAATGATAGATCAAATATAGATAACTGCCTAGCAGGGGCGGCTCCAGAAATAAATCCCAGGGGGTGTTTAGGTTGTGGGGAGTGGAGCCAAGGAGAACATTGTGGGTTTAATAACCTCTGACAACCCAGAGCGACCTCATTTTTGCTTTTGTAGCAGTTGTTATCTCTAAAGTCATTATCATGACTGAGCTGTAATATAAATATATACATTGCTTACGTATCTGATCCTGTATATAGTGTTCTTGTGAGTGTTTTATATGCAAAATAACTTTAATCAACACATGCTAAGTTATGCCACACAAGGTACACACGAGAAATAAAAAGACAGCATTTGTTAGTGAATTCATTATACATTATTACCTTATTAAACCAAAATGAAAGGACAAACAAAACACATGTCTTGTGTTTAAAATGCATATAAGATTTTTCACTGTGCAAAATTGCATACAAACTTTTGTTCAACTTTCCAGTTACAACTGAATTATGTGTTGGAAGTTTAAAAAAAAAAGGTGATGCCTGATTTTAAGTGATAAAGCTTAATTTAAAAACAATTGTGTGTAGGCTCTTCAGAATAAAACATACTAATAAGCTTTGGGTAAAATTGTTATACATCACATCCATTCTAATAATCATTTTTCAGAACAGTTACACTACCCTGGGATAATTAAATAAACAGTATCCATACTGGACAATAAATGAAAACAGCATAGATATACCCATAGTATATTAGATCAGTTTACTGCTATGTTATTTTCCTTAGACCTGTATACAGGTCTGTTGAAATAGTTAAAACAAATAATTCATCTTGGGGCCATTGATGCAAACTGTGCTACATTCATGCTGTCTTGAAATAAAATTTTAAAAAATCTGTCCAAAGTCTTTTGTTTCTGCATTTTCAACCGAGATGCAATCTATTGCTACTGATGTCACTTTAAACAAAAAAAATATTACAAGAATAGCTTTACATGATTTGCCTATATCGTTCAAAACGGCTATCTACCGGTACAATGCATTACACACATATTGTTTACAAATCTGATCAGCTACTTATTTAAACAAAATGTAAGTTAATATATAAAAAACACCAGAACACAAACCTGATAAAATCAAACACATGAAAGTAAACTGATGTATATGAATTCTTACTGTTGTGCCTGGTTCATTAATTTATCTACATCCTGAAGACATTACTCTCTGGACGCCTGCGCTCTGAATGCTCAATGCTTACCCCCGGCTAACTTTCACCCCCGTGAATTTTAGCCTAGGCTAATTCTCACTACGGGGTGAGAATTAGCCAAAACTAAAATGCAGTGGTGAGAATTAGCCTAGGCAAAAAATCACGGGGTGAAAGTTAGCCGGGGGTGAGCATTAGGATGTGACACCTGTTACGTAATTCAGAGTGCTCTCTCGTTGATTAGTAGTGATGACGTTAGAACTTTTACAATTGTTACAAATTACCAGAGGGAGAGTGGTCTCTCTCTTGCTAGCCTGTAATTATAACTAACAATAAAGCTGTGTGCAGTGACAGTGCAGATTAGGCAAAAAACAAGTTGATTATTACCTGGATTGTGGCAGCTAGCTACACAATCCGCATGATGGGCTTAAAATAAAATGGGGTGACTTAAGCCCCCCCCCACCCCACAAGCCTTATGACAGAACCATACCTGCTGCCTAGGGTTAACATCATTCCTTCAAGTTAGGATTATTATTCAAAGCAAGTGTAAAGAGAAGGCATTTTAGGATTCTGGATGTTTCCATCTGGATTATTACTGTTTATACTGTAGTCTGCAATCAATATAACAATAGGCACTTTGCACAGAAAAATGCCCTAATTCAGACAAACACTGACATGACTTATTTTTTTATTTTATTTTGTTTTTGCTTGATCTATTTTAGGAATTGTGTTTAGTGTATTAATTCTATAAACTATAGCAAATTATCAATATAAATATCACAACTTGGAGACACCCTATGTAAAAAACACCATAATGTTATATAGTATTGTAAACTGTAGTACTTTGGCCAATACTATAAAATGCTGTACTGTAGAATTTGAATAGAGTATACTGTAGATTGTGCACAACTATCTTTAAACAAAATCTTCATCTGTCAGCAGGCATTTTACAATACCATGCCATACTATACCATACCAATTTGAATTTATATAGCGTCCTTCATGTGTAAGCATCCCAGGGCGTTTTACACTAATATTTTGTAATATGACCCTAATGTCTCTTATCTACTTTTATTTAAAGGTAAAGTGCTTCAAATACTGGCCTGATGATACAGAGATCTACCGAGATATGAAAGTGACTCTCATAGAAACAGAGCTGCTGTCTGAATATGTCATACGAACGTTTGCAGTTGAAAAGGTAACCTCCCATTACTGTATTGATACTATTATTGGGGTACAACTGTGATAGGAGTTAATGCAGTGCTGTTCAAGGGCCTATTGTGTCTGCCCGAGCCCTGGTAAACATGGTATGCCTAGAAACACTACTCCATGTATACTAGAAAATGCAATTCACTATGTTTCTTAAGTGATGAAATTATTCAACACTAATAAAAAATAGACAGATGCTCTCCATTTCTGTAAGATGATAAATATACTGTGCTAGAATACTAAGACATTGATTAACTTCTAGGCAAAACGCAGGTCAAAGATTTTAGTGAGTTATCTTTGTTACTAGTACTGGTAAAGCGCCATTCTATGGCTGGAAGTAAGTCTGGCAAAATCTATTCATCACCTCCTTCAGTGATGTTTCTTACTTTTATGGCAGAAATAAATAAATAACTTTAGCTCTTGCATTCTTGTATCTGCATCAACAACTACTGTGTTGTGTTTTGTTTCATTAGAGAGGAGCCCATGAAATCAGAGAGATCAGAGGGTTCCACTTCACGGGCTGGCCAGACCATGGTGTCCCCTATCATGCCACAGGTCTCCTGGGGTTTGTACGAAGAGTCAAGTCCAAGAGCCCAGCTAATGCAGGTCCCATGGTCGTACACTGCAGGTACATGCCTTCGATACAGTCGGGTTACATTGACATTTTAGAGCTTGCAAGGTTTGGAGGTGGCCCACTGCTTTCCAGAATCTTCCAATATAAATAACTGAACAAAAACTGTAGGTCTAATCTATTACTATACATATCAGTTTTTGAACTTTCTAGTTCTGATTTTTTTTTTTTTAATTCTGACTAATGAAAAACAAATACCTAAAATAATAATGGTAATACACTGATATGTATGCAGTCCTGAGTTTGGGTAAGTTAATTGTTTTTATATATGTATTGTGTTCGTAGTGCTGGAGCAGGCAGGACAGGATGCTTCATTGTCATTGATATCATGCTGGATATGGCAGAAAGAGAGGGAGTGGTGGACATCTACAACTGTGTGCGAGAGCTTCGATCACGCAGAGTGAACATGGTCCAGACAGAGGTAATGCCAGCTTAACCTGATTACAAAGGATCATGTTAAGGAAAATGTGCATGCATTTAAGCAATATGAGATATATATGTATGTATATATATATATATATATATATATATATATATATATATATATATATATATAATATGTGTTTAAAAATATGATTCATACTCCAGATAATTTGGTATTTTTTTGGGCTCAGAAATGACTTTCCCAGAGGTCTCTTTACATTGGTGATGAGAAGGATTTGTATTTGGAAGGGTACCAGATGAAAAGTGGACACATAGATAAAGGGCAGGGCCAAAAAACGAATTGTGTAAAATCATGTGCCATTGGCCAGAACCCCGTTTTTTTCAAGGTTTTGCAGAATTTGCTGTTTTTTACAGGTGTTGAAGCCCTGCAGTGTTTTCTAATTTGGTTACAGTACATTGTTTCCCCATGAAAAAAAGCCTGTATAGTTCACAATGGTGGAATAGTTTAGTGCAGTGTGCCAGTTGGTTGTCCTTATCCCATGTCCCATGTCTCTTTATTCAGAAAGGTATAATGGAAAATGAAGTATGCAGGTTTTTATTCCCATTCACTTTATCACAGTCTGTCCTCAGACTCTGAATTAACTGGGGATTGTGCTGTACAGTGGGTGGTAAAATGAAGTCAGTATGAATTAAGGGAAAATTATGTTTTGAAAGGAGGTACATTTAATCATACGTTTCTTTACTGTGGTGGTTTCAAGGATAAGCCATGTTTGAAAAAATAATAATAAAAGAATGACTGCAGTGAGGCTCAAGGTAGTTTGGTGACATCATGATCACGTTACCTGAAAGTCACTGATCTCTATACTGAATAGTTTTCATGAAAGTGACAGGCAAAAATCTTCTGAAAATGTCATGTCGTAAGTAATTTGCGTCAACTCCATGTCTCTTTAAGAGAAGGCAGGTCATTGCTTAGAAGCCACTGAAATGGCTTTTAATAAGTAACCTTTAATAAGTAACCTTTATGCCTCAATATCACCTGTATAATGATTATTTTATCCTGTAACTTAAAATAAAATGTATTGAGATAATGCTATAATTCTCCCGTTTTGCACTTCTTGGTAAAAAAAAGAAAAACTTGTTAGTCCATCACAACCAATACATTGGCAAGATAATTGAAATAAAATATTTTAACTATGGTGTCCATTCTTGCATTAAAATATGGATAGTACTGTGTAATGTAATGTAAGATTCTTCATACCACATTAAGTCTATCTGTGGGTAAAACTTAAGTTGTGCACAAAGGTTAGCTGTGCCATAAGCAGCTTCTATTCCAGTTATCATGTTTACGCTTCTTACTTCCAGGAACAGTATGTGTTTATCCATGATGCCATTCTAGAAGCCTGCCTTTGTGGAGACACCACCATCCCAGCCTCTCAGCTCCGGTCTGTTTACTACGAGATGAACAGGCTGGACCCACAGACCAACTCCAGCCAAATCAAAGAGGAATTCAGAGTGAGTTTAGTGGATTTCTACAGCTACATTTGCTGTACCAGTGCAACATTTTTAAAGCAAGAGATAAAATATCATTTATAAGCATAAGGGGGCATATTCTTATATTACTAACCACCATCTATAGTGATTAAAGTACCAGCAACCTGTGTGCAAAAATGCAGATGAAAGATTAAGAATCTTTGGCTGGGGACATGTACTGTATTTGTACATATAAAAGTGATGCCTGTAAATGACTCTGTGAATGATTTCTTTAGACACTGAATATGGTCACCCCAACTTTACGAGTGGAGGACTGCAGCATAGCCCTTCTCCCCCGAAACCATGAGAAGAACCGCTGTATGGACGTCTTGCCCCCAGACAGATGTCTCCCCTTCCTCATCACCATAGATGGAGAAAGCAGCAATTACATTAATGCAGCACTTATGGATGTAAGTTTTGATTTTTTTTTTTAATTGTGTGGTGCATCTGTGTTATTTTCCAACTTGTTCTATGGTGACTTTCCAAGGAATGGTACGTATAGATTTTAAATGAAGGACTTATAGATTATTAACACTTGACACTTTTTTTAGCTAATGCTTGTAATTCAACATTCTAGTTGCTTAACAATTTCCTAAATTGTTTATGGGTCGGTTGCAGTTGCTGTTTTCTGACTATGATTTTGGACTATTTTATCTTTTGAAGTGCTTTTTCCATTTTGTAACCTGGTGAATAAAAAGCTGTTGAGTGGGACAGGGATCAAATTCACACGTTCTGCTTAATGATTCTGAACAAACGATTTCTTTTTGCAAACAAAATGCTTGTTCTTGTCATTCACTGTTGTAATACTAAATTGGAAGCAGCTGTCTTAATAGGTGTTTCTTTATGTTATTGTTCCACCAGCAAACCACCTCTAGAAAACCTCTTATATTTTTGTTTATAGGTTTTTTTTTCCTGCCTTGGTATATAAGCTTCCCCCAGCTTTTTTCTATCTCTATCTATCTATCTATCTATCTATCTATCTATCTATCTATCTATCTATCTATCTATCTATCTATCTATCTATCTATCTATATTTATTTTATATAGCACCTTTCAAAGTGGACCACCATCACAAAGCGCTTTACAAGATAGTGAAGAACAATGCATAATACGTTAAATACAGGGCATAGTACATTAAATACAAACAGTAAAAAACAACGCAAATACATTAAATACAACGCTAGGATGTGAATTCTGAACATTGTGGATGCATGTGTCATACAGAATCATTTGAATAAGGTGGAGTGAAAAGCCTGAAATAGCAATTTAGACAACAGCTAATCACAGATATCAGGCTTAAAGAGCATTGAAAGCAAGAGAGAACAAGTGGGTCTTGAGAGTTGATTTGAAGCAAGCGATTGTGGGAGCTGCACGCACTAAAGCTGGGAGAGAGTTCCAGAGAGTTGGGGCCATAAAGCTAAAAGAGTGCTCTCCGAGTGTGGTGCACTTTTGCTTGGGTATAACAAGCAAGCCTGAGTCAGAGAACCTCAGCTTGTGTGCAGGGACATAGCGGGTCAGCAGGTTGGAGAGATACTCTGGACCTGTGCGATGAAGGGCCTTGTAGGCAAGCAGGAGAATTTTTAAAGTAATCCTGAACTTTACAGGTAACTAGTGCAGACAGGGGGTAATGTGATCGTATTTTTAACATTTGGTATGAATCCTAGCAGTGGCATTTTGAACCAGCTGCAATCGGTGTATGGCGCGTGATGGAAGACCACCATAGAGAGAGTTGCAGTAGTCGAGTCGAGAAGAGATTAATCTTTTCATCCAGGAGGGAAAGGTAGGGATGGACCTTTGAGATGTTTCGGAGGTGGTAAAAGGAGGATTTGACTACAGAGGAGATTTGGGCATCAAAGGAGAGGTTACTATCCAGAAGTACACCAAGGCTTTGTACAGTGGGGGAGAAGGCAGCAGCAGAAAGTTTTCAAGCTTCAAGGCAGCAATATTGAGATTCTTGAGTTGAGTTTTGGATCCTACTAGAAGAAGTTCAGATTTGTTTGTGTTGAGCTGAAGAAAATTGGCAGACATCCAGGCCTTGATGTCTTGGATGCAAGCTGAGAGCCGGACCATGGCATAGGGACATCCAGGGTCTAGTTTTAGGTAGAGCTGGGTGACATCTGCATAGGAGTGAAACATGAAGCTATGTTGGCAGATGAGGTGACCCAAAGGAAGCATGTAGATGTTGAAGAGAAGAGGCCCAAGAACAGACTCTTGAGGGACACCACAAGTGACTGGGTTTGCAACGCCACTGCATCCAGCATAGAAAACAGACTGCATCCGGATAGGTAAGAGGACATCCAGGAGAGACAGGTTCCAGAGATTCCAGCATACTTCTGAAGGCGGTCAAGAAGAATGCCATGATCTATGGTGTCAAAAGAGGCTGTTAGGTCAAGGAGGACAAGCACAGAGGGAGCACCAGCATTAAGCAGGAGATCATTTACAATCCAGAGCAGAGCAGTTTCAGAACTGTGATGCAGCTGGAAGCCAGACTGTAGAGATTCAAGCAGATTGTTATCTGTGAGATGTTTCGTCAGCTGGCTGGCTACAGCCCTTTCAAGAGTTTTGGAGAGAAAAGGAAGATTGGATACAGGACAGAAATTAGATAAGACAGTCCGGTCGAGGGAGGGTTTTTTGAGCACCGGCGTTACTCTGGCAATCTTGAGGACAGCAGGACAGGTTGAGAGTGTGCATAATGGAAGGAGCAAGATCAGAGGCACAGAGACGGACAAGATTTGTCAGCCAGGGGGACAAGGGGCACGTAGCAGTAGTTGATTTCAGAAATATGCTGGAGATATCAGTAATTGAGAGAGGAGAGAGCAGGAGGGGTAAACGGAGGGGAGTCAAGGTGGTCGAGTACTATACTGGGTTTGTGGCAGGAGAGCGTAGAATAGATGGTGTCAGTTTTGTTCTGAAAGAAAGAGGAGAAATCATGACAGGTAAGAGAGGAGGATGAACGGGAGATGGATTTATCAGCAGCTGGATGCCAGATTTGGTGAATGGTTTTAAAGAAAATATTAAGTTTACCTTGTCCCATGGATATGATTTCTGAGAAGTATTTCACCCTGTCAGCAGCGAGCGCACGCCTGTAATACTGAGGTGATCGGTCCAGATCTCTCTGTGAACCATTAGTTTGGACAACCTCCACTTGCGCTCAGACTTGCAGCAGGTAGACTTTAGCAGTCGAAGTTCAAAGGTATACCATGGGCAGTTGTGATGTTTCTTTAGTGATCTGGTTGTGAGTGGAGCAACTGTGTCAATGATCTGGGTAAGTGTGGTGTTGAAGAGGGTCACCGCATCATCGACCGAAGACGGGAGAGTACCAGACAGAGGGGAAGAAGAGACACATTCCGAGAGTATTATAGGATTTAGCAGATTCTTGGGATGGAAGGAAATAACAGTATCAGTTGTAGCTGAAGTTGAAGGAATATTAATATTGGCAGTGATTATGAAATTGTCAGAGAGAGAGAGAGATATCTGAGATGGAGAGATTAGAGATGTCAAGACCCCTGGTGATGAGCAGATCCAGGGTATGTCCATGGGTGTGAGTGGGGACGTTGACGGATTGAGAGAGCCCAAGACAGTCCAGGAGCGTGACAAAGTCGGTCACTAGGGGGGAAGAAAACAAATCAACATGAATGTTGAAGTCACCTAGGAGTAGAATTTTGTCAGTTGAAGTGCAAATTAGGGAGAGGAATTCTGCAAACTGCAATGAAAGCAGAGTCGTTCTTTAGTAGACAATAGATAACAGCAAGGGTAAGGGACATGCGAGAGGGGAGTTTGATAGCAAGATGCTCAAACGAAGAAAAGGTTGGCAAAGAGAAAGTTGTGGTAGCGAGCACAGAGTCAGCGATAACAGAAGTGCCCCCACCTCTGCCAGTGAGGCGTGGCTTGTCAGAGAGCAAGTAGGCATTTGGGGTGGATAGATGCAGTGAGTGCTTGTCATTTACAGAGTGCCAGGTTTCTGCTAGGCAGAGAAAATCAAGATTAGCATTAGTTATACGTTCGCTGAGAAGCAGAGATTTGTTAGTCAGAGAAAAACAGTTGAGAAAGGAGAATTTACAATTTGTAGCAGGCAGTGTAGGGGGAGTTATTAGCGTTATCTGAAGCAGGTACTTACAAGTGTTCATTCTAGGAGAGGAGAAAGAGTGAGCACGCTTTGTCCAGGGGATCCAGACGTTTGGTGTCAGAGTAGGAATGAGGCCTCTAGTAGCCATTTGGAGAGGTTTGGGAAAGGTCCTCGCTCTACTTGTCCTCGCTCTACTTGTCACAGCTCAGACTGCCCTTGGACATGTGGCCCTTAGACTGTCTGTCGCTTAGAACGGCTGGCATTCTAAGACACTGTTTACCAAGTTATACTATCCTGTAGGCCTAGAATTGTTTACATCACACAATATTCTAATCACCCTCACAATTCAACACAGCCCAGCACAGTTAACAAAACTTAATTACAATTATTAAATGCGTATTAAATGAGAGAGTTACCCCAGCAACAATGATTTTAACTTTCAAATTAACTGCAATCCACTTACCTGGTAATATGTTGAGATATATATATCACTTAGAAATTTCCTTGTTTTCGAAAGAAAAGCAAATTTTTTGTCCATTAAAATAACATCAAATTGATCAGAAATACAGTGTAGACATTGTTAATGTTGTAAATGACTATTGTAGCTGGAAACAGCTGATTTGTAATGGAATATCTACATAGGCGTACAGAGGCCCATTATCAGCAACCATCAGTCCTGTGTTCCAATTATTATTATTATTATTATTATTTATTTCTTAGCAGACGCCCTTATCCAGGGCGACTTACAATCGTAAGCAAATACATTTCAAGTGTTACAGTACAGGTAATACAATAAGAGCAAGATGGCACCAATGGCACGTTGTGTTTGCTAATCCAAGTTTATCATTTTAAAAGGCTAATTGATCATTAGAAAACCCTTTTGCAATTATGTTAGCACAGCTGAAAACTGTTGTGCTGATTAAAGAAGCAATAAAACTGGCCTTCTTTAGACTAGTTGAGTATCTGGAGCATCAGCAATTGTGGGTTCGATTACAGGCTCAAAATGGTCAGAAACAAAGAACTATCTTCTGAAACTCGTCAGTCTATTCTTGTTCTGAGAAATGAAGGCTATTCCATGCGAGAAATTGCCAAGAAACTGAAGATCTCGTACAACGCTGTGTACTACTCCCTTCACAGAACAGCGCAAACTGGCTCTAACCAGAATAGAAAGAGGAGTGGGAGGCCCCGGTGCACAACTGAGCAAGAGGACAAATACACTAGAGTGTCTAGTTTGAGAAACAGACGCCTCACAGGTCCTCAACTGGCAGCTTCATTAAATAGTACCCGCAAAACACCAGTCTCAACGTCAACAGTGAAGAGGCGACTCGGGATGCTGGCCTTCTAGGCAGAGTTGCAAAGAAAAGCCATATCTCAGACTGGCCAATAAAAAGAAAAGATTAAGATGGGCAAAAGAACACAGACACTGGACAGAGGAAGATTGGAAAAAGTGTTATGGACAGACGAATCTAAGTTTGAGGTGTTCGGATCACAAAGAAGAACATTCATGAGACGCAGACCAAATGAAAAGATGCTGAGGAGTGCTTAACGCCATCTGTCAAGCATGGTGGAGGCAATGTGATGGTCTGGGGTGCTTTGGTGGTGGTAAAGTGGGAGCTTTGTACAAGGTAAAAGGGATCTTGAAGAAGGAAGGCTATCACTCCATTTTGCAACGCCATGCCATACCCTGTGGACGGCGCTTGATTGGAGCCAATTTCCTCCTACAACAGGACAATGACCCAAAGCACAGCTCCAAACTATGCAAGAACTATTTAGGGAAGAAGCAGTCAGCTGGTATTCTGTCTATAATGGATTGGCCAGCACAGTCACCAGATCTCAACCCTATTGAGCTGTTGTGGGAGCAGGTTGACCGTATGGTACGTAAGAAGTGCCCATCAAGCCAATCCAACTTGTGGGAGGTGCTTCAGGAAGCATGGGGTGAAATCTTTTCAGATTACCTCAACAAATTGACAACTAGAATGCCAAAGGTCTGCAAGGCTGTAATTGCTGCAAATGGAGGATTCTTTGACGAAAGCAAAGTTTGAAGGACACAATTATTATTTCAATTAAAAATCATTATTTCTAACCTTGTCAATGACTATATTTCCTATGCATTTTGCTATATTATCTATTCAAACTCATTTCATGTATGTTTTCATGGAAAACAAGGAAATTTCTAAGTGACCCCAAACTTTTGAACGGTAGTGTATATACAAAAACACATTGTTAATGCATAATTTAGGGTTGATATTAAAATGACAAAAGTAGGGAAATGCGACGTTAGGGTCTTTAACCCTAACTCTGCATTCCCTCCCACCCCCTTACAAGCAGTGGAAGGAGCAAGGCAACACAAGCAACCACAGACAGCCATCATCAGTTAAGACAAACATACAACTCTCTGCAGATAACACAAGAGACATCCATCATCATGCAAAAAGTTATTTGTTTATAAAGTTTGTTTTCTCTCTATGTGTGATCCTTTATGAACATTTTGGGGACTATTTTCATAAAATCTTTCTCAACGGAAGGGTACCTTATGAATCATTATAAGTTCAAGGTAAATGTAGGTTTTAAAGTGTTTTTTTTTTTATAAAGAAAATAATGAGAAAAATTGTTTTGTAATAGCGATAGTGCACCCTCGATGAAGGCTCTACCTGTGGTAGCTGACCTTGACTTTTGTTAGAGTCCATAATGCCTGGTAATGCCCGATGTGAAGGGTCTTATTGGTTTTATACGTCAATGTTACAACACAATTAATTATCATTTTTATTTATTTTAACTGTATGTAGTTTTTCGGTTTTTTATGTATCCTTCCACATAAGCACTCTAAAATGAACATCCTATAAAATATGCTCCTCCATTATAACAATGTTTCCAATGAGCTTCTCTATAAAAATAATGCACAAAACTGTGTTTTTTAAAAACATTTTTGCCATTATGTTAGAGTTTATTTGTTCCTAATGGCCTGTGAGTATACCTAATATTTTTATCACTCCCATTGGTTGAATCTAGTAAGGTTCATGGATAAAGATAGACATGTGGGTACTATCAGAGACAGGTAATATTCTTAAAACAATAACAGTGACCTATTATAAATGTATAAACCCATTTTCAATATCGCTCTTTGAAAATAATAGTGGATTTACACATTGCAACAAGCCAAAAATAAACCACATTCCATACTGTTCATAAATAGAGTTTGTTCAACATGAGTGAATGATTCAATACTGGGAATCCCTTTTTTAGAAAGGTGGTATTTATTATCAAAATGTGGTGGTATTTATTATCAAAATTTGCAATCAAAATACATTCGGAAATCACACAAAACAGTTACACATTTAATATCACATTAAAAGCATTACAATGAGAACTAAGGTTTTAAACAACAATTTACCTACACTACAAGGAATCCACACAATACCTGAATATTTAAGAGTATTGTTACCTAGCCTGGAAAGCAGTCAAGTTTTAGCATGCTGTTACCTTGTGTTTCTCCAAGCGTCAGGGCCCCTGATCTCGATGGATTAATACTGAAAGCTGAGGGCTTCAGGCACGATCTTGTAGTTTCATTCTTTTGAATACGAGAGAGCGCAGAGCAGCGAGCAGGTAGCCAGAGATCAGAGAGCAGGTAGCCAGAAATCAGGCAGCAAGGAGCTAATGTTTGCAGTCGGCTTTATACTTTTCAAACAAAGGGATTGTTTAAATTTCCGGCCGCACATTCTGATTGGCTAGTTCACGTCTGGATTGGCCTTGCAATCTGGATTGTTGCCTGATTAGTTCATTATCATAATTTAGAAAGTGGAAACTTAAACGTACATAACTTTTGCTAAATCATTCTGATTTTATTGTGAATTCCCGTTATTTTTACCATAAGAAATCGGGTTGCAACTTTGGTTAGAGACTGCAAACAGTTTAATTTTACTTAGGGTTTTTCTACCTGTGTTATGCTTTGCTTGTTAGGCGATTTAAGAATAAAACACTTGCCTCTTGTACTTGTAGTGATTTGAAATCAATAATGATGTTAAATTGTTTCAAATCTGTTGTTTTCTTTAAGCTGATTTTAAACTACTGGTCATTTTTTTCTTTTTCTTTTGCCTTACTGTAGGCTTTAGTGTGTTAAAACCCACCTTTCTCCATTAGACTGGGCAATTCAATCTCAAAGAGACGGGTTTGATTAGCCTTTGTTTCATGAGTGCCTGCCATATTCAAGGTGTTAGATAGATCGTTATCACCAGGCAAAGCTAGACCAATTAGATTAGATTTAATTCAATTTAGTTTTCTGTTAAAATATATAATATTCACCACATTTGCAATATATTTGTAATGACAAAGACTATATGATCTACAGAAAGTTGGCGGATTCTTCGGACATTTCATTATATATTTCTCCAGTGATTTGATGGGGCAGTTTGGGTCATCAGGCCATTCATATTTTTAATGATCATATTTTGATATGATGTAAATAAAGCATTACTCTTTTAAATGACTCCTACAGGTTTTATTGCAGCATGGATTTATTAATTGATAGGAAAGTCAGCAATTTGCTATTTTAGCAAAACAATGCAACACACATTCACTTTTTTATTTGAATTGTTATGTCATTGTTTTTTGTTTAACTATTGAAACTCAAAGTTAGTTCAGCATGCACAGTAAATCCAAGTTAAATAACGATCTGAATGTTGTGCATGGTTATATGCTCGAATGCCAATACTTATATGCTTTTTTTTGTTTTTCTTTTGCTTTGCAGAGCTACAAGCAACCATCAGCATTCATTGTTACCCAACATCCTTTGCCAAACACAGTGAAAGATTTCTGGAGACTTGTTTTAGACTACCACTGTACATCAATAGTAATGCTAAATGATGTGGATCCAGCACAGGTAAGAGCAACATGCCAGTAATGGACTCTGACTTTATGAAAATGATTGTGAGCGTCCAGTCCTCAGACACTGAGAGCCTCGAGGTTAATGTTATGCTAAAGCACCACTGGTATAGCTTGTTTTCCAATCCTGGCAACTGACAGGAGCATTTAATGCAGAATGTTCAGTGTATAAACGGGCACCTTGATAGACTGCTATACCTGTACTGTAGCAGTTTCTTTCTTTGTCAATACAAACCTGATGAAGGTACAGGGCCGGATTAACCTATATGCAAATTACGCTGTAGCGTAGGGCCCCCAGCAGAATTGGAGCCCATGCCGAGTCGACGTTTTTGGGACATTTTATAAAAAACTGCAGGTGGGCGGTCAGGCCCACACACAGAGGAAGAGAGGCGCACAGAAACTTGCTATAATACCTAATGCCCTACGCCCTCTACTTCCTGGGAGAGATCCATCCCTAGTCCTACGTCAGAGGCGTCAGTCTGCAGGATAAAATTTATGAATCAGGCTCAATTTACATATTCATTTATTTCAGTTTTAGGGCCAATTTAAAAACATGTCTTGTCTTGTCTTGTCTTGTCTGTAAAGGTAAATGCATATAATGCGGGAGGCTGCCCTTCTGCAGCCGGCAAGAAGGGTTTAATCCATAGCGTTTGTTTCTCTCCCTTTATATACTGCTTAAAAAATAAAAATTAATTATTTCATAGTTATTATTTGTATTTCATGCAAATAAAAATCGCATTAACTAAACTGTACAGCTCTGCTGTGTGCCTCCGTGTACTATTCGCCATGTACATAGTGTTGTGCCATGATTATGTCATGTGACTATATGTAATCTAGGCAGGAAATTAAAATACTACACACTGTAAACAAGAAAATGGATGTCTCTAAAAATGTGTCTGCAGCAGATTGCGTGAAGCAGTATCCAGTAGAAGTTTTATACAGCGATGGAGGTAAGCTCTTCTGTATGTCCTGGAATGTTACTACCGAAAATCGTCTGTTGACAAGCATTTAGCAAGTATTCACCGAAAGAGTGAAATCCAGAGCAGTACTGCAACTGCTTTACTTACAAAGAAAAAAGCTCTTGTTACTATACCAAGAGTCCGATACAATAAAAATGGTTTTTGAAAATCCTGCCCACAGTATTCTACCAGCCAAATCGGTAGAGTTGGATGGTATATGTGTGTGTGTGTATGCATACACCAAGGACATACAGTAGGAGTTAGTGTAATATTTATTTTAAAAAAATCATAAAGAAATCTAATACAGGAATTTTCCCAGCAGATTCCAAAACCAAATATCACAGAAATATAACAGTAGCAAAAAGTCAATAAGCAACAGGGAAAATCAAACCAGGAGCTTTCTTAAAAAGATATGATCACAAATACACCTACACAAAACATGCTGTTCCCCTGGAAAGTCAATGCTTACATGACACAGGAGAGATCAGTGAAATACAATTGTGGCAGGCTGGCTGAGTCCTCTGACGTCAGGCCAGAAGCAGGAACTGAAAAAACACTGACACCAGGCAAGTACTGCAGTTAAAGGCGCGGCGTGCGGCGTTTTATTTAAATAATACCAAAATAAATATAAAGGTTTTAACAAACAGAAACTTGCTCACAGAGCGAAATAAAACAGTTAAACAAAAACAAGTCACAAACACAAAAATAACACAGGTCAGGCTGGGCGGTAGCCTTCACTGTTCCTGTATTACTATTTAAGTTACGTTTTGTCTCTCGCTCCTCTCGCTCTCTCCGCTCCTAACACACCCACCCCGAGCGCAGAGAGCTGCAGGCTTATATGCAGGTGACCATCTCCCGATTAGCAACAAATTAATCGCTTAATTCAGGAGATGGCCACCTTCTGCACAAGGTTTTTTTAATTATTCCTGGCAGAGGACGAGTACCCACTCTCGCCAGAACACATTTTAAATAAAACAATAAGAAACAAAACGCACGGCTACACCATCATATTTACAAAACAATAAATAAATACAAAAACAATACCCACGGCGCTTCACCGTCATCTATACATAAACACATAACGATGATAATAATAATAATAATAATAATAATAATAATAATAATAATACAAAAATAACACAGGGCGGAGGGGAAACCCCGTTCTAAAAATAAATAAATACATTTACACAGCAGGGCTCTCCACCGCCCTGCTACAACAATATAGAGAACAAAAAAGATGTTGAACAAGTAAAACAAATCTATACACTACACAATGAAATACAGTTCCATCCATGCTCACATTATCTAAACTACACTAGAATATACAATTGTTTTTTTTTTACTTTATCCCTTCTTGAAGTAAACAACAAATAACAAGTATAGTTTTTTATGCTGCCATTGTAAAGCTTACATGGCATTAGTCTGAAATATTGCTATAACACACAATGCTTTGTATTCTTGTTTGTGTTTTTCAACTAGCTCTGCCCTCAGTACTGGCCTGAAAATGGTGTGCACAGACATGGACCCATCCAAGTGGAATTTGTATCAGCTGACCTAGAAGAAGATATCATTAGCCGCATATTCAGAATTTACAATGCAGCAAGAGTAAGAACACATTTTATTTTTTATTTTCATTTTACTTTCCAGATGTATTCTACGCATTCTGTCACTTACACCAACAATCCCAAGCCTGTCCACACTGTTATCTGAAAGTAATATTCAAAAGATCATGTTTAAATCCTGAGATGTATAAAGTTGCCCCTTATGGAAATCCAAAAATGAATATTTATGAGACAAAGGTGCAAAGGTTAAAATTGCGTAGCCCAAAGGAATGGTCAGTTTTTAGTTTTGTGGCTGAGCATCTGAAGCTTAGGAAACCAATTCTGGAAAAGGAGTAAGCATTTCAGCCTCCCAACAGGTCTGATTTAAATGAAGATAAAGCTCTTAATTAAGTAATTAGTAAGTTGTTTTGTTATCAGTACTTTGTTAAAAATACAGGATTAACCTGTACAGCTATGGTCAAAAGTTTTGCATCACCTAGAATTTTACATAATTAAGACATAAAACTATATGAACATAATTTAGATATTTTATTTAATATCATATAATCAAAGAAACAACGTCTCCTGTTTGAACCCTGTAGCCTCAGGATGGGTACAGGATGGTACAGCAGTTCCAGTTCCTGGGCTGGCCCATGTACAGAGACACGCCTGTGTCGAAGCGCTCTTTCTTGAAGCTCATTCGACAGGTTGAGAAGTGGCAGGAGGAGTATGATGGTGGGGAGGGGCGGACAGTCGTACATTGCCTGTAAGTACTCCGCTCCCAACTATTTATATATATATCAGGATGTCTCTGATTCCCACTTTACAAAAAACATAAAATAATCTCTACATAAAAAAGCAAGTTGTTATGCTGCAAGTACCTTAACCCAGCAAGTGTTCTCTATGCCACTACCACTCTGAAGCTCACTGGTTAAACCTGCGAAATCTGGACAAACTCAAATCTCATTTGTAAATCTGATCTGATCTTAGTTTCAACAGGTTTAAAAAAGAGGTGTTGCTGCTTTAGTTCCTGTTGTATTTTAATACACATTGTTATAAAAATGCCCCATGTTATTATTATTATTATTATTATTATTATTATTATTATTATTATTATTATTATTATTATTATTAGCAGCAATATGTTGGCAAGCATACCAAGTGTTCAATTGCCGTGCATCTTAAAGTCTGAACACTGAGTTTAGCCATTTACGAAGGGAATTAAGGTAGAACAGCACCACCAAGAGACCAAAAGTATGTATGCATGCTTTTAAAATAAAAGAGCAATAAGCCATTTCTTTCATAAATAACCGGTGTACCTCAAGTAGAGTAAGCATTATTTTTCATGTCTTTTTTTCTGATTTCCAACTTAGATAAATATTCTAAACAAAGTGGCCTCAATATATGATGGATATCTGTAAATAATACATTCCAGATTATAGATCATATATGTTTAATATATACCGTAGCAGGTATATCATCTTTATATAGCTAGAGTATAATATAATCAAAAAGTCATTACTTTTCATATGGGTAAAGTGTATTTGGTCTTCCATCATGAATGGTGTTGACTTCTATGACTGACCCCTCTATTCTTGTCACTGAAGGAACGGTGGGGGTCGCAGTGGGACGTTCTGTGCAATCAGCATTGTCTGTGAGATGCTACAGCACCAACGTGCAGTCGATGTTTTCCATGCAGTAAAAACACTGAGAAACAACAAGCCCAATATGGTGGACTTACTGGTAAGCATTAGAGTGTATTTTTTATTTATTTCTTTATTTGTTTTCTTGCATAAAGTGCCATTATTTTATTTGTTTGGTCTCTAATATAAGTCCATATTAAGCAGACTAAATGTAACATCCCAGTGGTGACTTTTTTTTTTGTATTCCAGTAGTTATTCCTTGTTTCCCAGCCAGATGCCAAATATGCTGTAAATATATCTGAACCTGCAAGCGAGTTTACACCCCCCTGCCCCCTATTTGTCCAGCTGTGTAGTCAATCCTTGCCATGAACTTGTTAACGTATATTAGTGTGCAGAAAGAAAAAAAAATCCTCTTTAGTATGCATTCAAGACATGTCACTGTGAATGTGGGATTTATGTCAGTTTTGTTGCATGAACATTGAAAAATACTTCTATTCTAAATGCTTGTCAATTAATTTTATTTTAATATTATAAAACGAGAAAGTAAAATAATAAAATAATTTGTATGATTTTAAATCCAGTACACATTTTCACAATTACAGGGGTGGGAGCAGAGCAAAGTAACCAAGACAGAAAATTTATGGTGCTGATTTGAAGCAAGGCGAACATTTTTCAGTTTATATTTTAACTGTAGTTGCATGTAGCCTGTACACTACAAATACAAAGCAAATATGCATATACAACTTACAGAAACAAACACACTGTGCACAATAATTGCACAAACCATTTTATTTTACAAAAAAAGTACAAACAGAAACTAAAAAAACCTCTATGTCCCCGTGCATAAGGGCATCTGTCAAGTACATACAAAAACAATAAAAAAAAAACACTTATTACTGTGCTGAGAATACCTCGTTTCCAGCTTAATACAGCTGCTTGTTTTCACTGCATTTTCTCAGGTACAGCTAACCAAAGATATTCTATTTATTTCTATTCTATTAAATAGAATATCTTTGAGCTAACCTTGGAAGTGTTTGCGCTACGTCAAAGGTCAAACGGCATTCAAACATTGAAACTCGAGTCGCTATTTAAACAATCTTTAAAAATGTATCAATGTTCAATAAATGTGTTGGCTGCAGAAAAATGTAACAAGCAGACTTTTTTTAATTTTTTTTTTAAACAACCTTGAGAGACAAATTCAGCAACATTTTCAAGTTTTGTAAACCTTTTCAAATTATGTTGACATACTATTGAAAAGGAATGTGAATTTCCATATTTTGCTGCCTTTAAATCAATAAATCGTATACACGGGATGCAAACCTTAAATGACAGTTTTTGTATTTTTCTTTACATTTCTAATACTACGTAGAAATAATTATGAAGTTTTAAAACCACAGATACCTTCAAATTATTAGTAAATTGCAACATCATATATGCCACTGACTCGCTAGGTCAATGTACAGACTAGTATAAGTATATCTCAAACACCAATCATGAAGTCGGTATTTGTTTGACCCCGTTGCCATAGTAACCAAATGCACGGCTCTCATAAAAGTATGACTTTACAGTGTAAAATGCTGTAAGGAAAGTAAAATGCATATTTTTCACGGTAAATTGCAAGAAGCTGAAAACAACTTTTCATTTTTCCTTACGAAATCAGCTCTCGGCTCACCAACGCCCGCCATTGCTACAGTACACATTCCAAATTTTTCACAGTTCCCAAAATATTTTTAAGACGGAAAACCGTCTATTAACGGAACACTCCCACCCCTGCAATTGCATTTCAATCATAACATAACTTGATGTTAAACCAAATTAGACAAATTAGGGGAGGGGAGGGAGGAGAAGAGGGGAAGGGGGGCTGAAATATGTAAGAGGTATATCTGATAATTAAATAATGGATCAGGGATTTCCTTTAACCTGAAAAATGTAAATGCAGTATTATTTTATGTATCTGACCTTTTTTCTGCTTCAAGAATGAAAATCTCCATTCTAGTAGACCCACCCTTTGAATGCTGTCTGTCAATGTCAGCAGCCATACAGTAAGCCCAACAACAGCAACTAGTCTCCGGTTTGAATGACAGGCTGTAGAAATCATGCAACTGGATGCAGACTGATGACTGCATAAACATTATGAACACATGTGAACAAGTTACTGAACAAACAGCATGATCAGCAGTAGCACATGTAGTCTACTAGATCATTTTTAGTTATTTCACGTTTCAGATCGGTATTGTTATGAAATAAGAAAATGAAAAGCTGTTTGTATGACTTTTTTAACCTTCGTAATTAAGACACTAGAACTACATTTCTGTGATTTTTCATGCTTTGGTCGCAATTGAGCTGCATATTTTGAAGATCTCACCACAGTTTATGTAGAGCCTTAATTATTTTCAATATTAACTCACAAATTGTGTTACGGTGGGAACACTAAAAACAGCACAGAGGAAGCTCCACCCCCAATTGTAAAAAGCTTCCGCTGCCACTGTACTCATGTGTAAAGTGTAGAGTACTTGTCATAAACTATATATATCTAATTTGTGTATTTCTGTTTTGTTTTCAGGATCAATACAAGTTCTGCTACGAAGTAGCTTTGGAATACTTGAATTTGGGGTAGTCTTTATCTTGAATAGTTAAATCTAACCTTGCCACACATACATGAACTAAAATCAGAGCCGAACGAACATTTGCAAAAATTACCGCAGGTCAACCTATACAGCAAGGGATGGTTGAACACTATTACTGCTCAAGCTTCTGATCAACCGTCCATCACAGCTGGAAAAATGAAGGAGCACAGTAATGTTCTTGCAGTAAATGTGTTTAAGTATTTTTTTTTTTATTACCTTCTTGCCTGTAATCATTGGTTGTTGCCTTTATCCTTGTTGGATGGTAAATGTCATTTCCGTTTTGTGGGGAATGCAGTATAGAGTAATCATAACATTTTAATTTCTTTGTTATGTTTGTAATCTAACACAAAGCAGTATGACGTATATATGTAGCTATTGATTAACTAAACTGGCATTAAATACTAAATGTTAATTTGTTGTGCTGTAGTTGCTACAAGTATTGTACGTTTGGCAGCATCGGTGCAATTCAGAAGCAAGCTCAAAAACACTAATGTCTGAATAAAAGGATCCAAAGCTGTTTTTTCCCCCATTTGTTTTTATATTGTAAATATTTTCAAGTTCATCAATTATTTATTCATGGAGTCTTTTTTGTGAAGCACAGTGAGTGACAATCATTATTTTACTGAAACCCAATTTATTGTTGACCAGATTATATTGTTAAACTTTGTTTATCTTGTATGAATTAACAGCTCAATAAAATGTATCTCAGTCTTGTTTCTTCTTCTACTACATAATATTGAGCAGACATTTGGCTTTTTTTTCTCCCTTAGAATACAACTCATATTTGTACAGGTACTGTATCTGAGCTTTATTGCTCAAAATATCATCACAGTCCTTAGAATTACAGTTCTGGGTTGCTTGTAACTGTTTTATAATACCTCTTACACCAGTCTTTGCCTGTGCATCTGGTTGCCCCACCTACTGATCCCTACATCTGTGGACTCTGGTGCCTGCTGGAGCTGTTATTCCACAATAATGCCTCTCTCACAACTTCACATTATTGACTTGGTTTTCCCACATCTTTATGTTTGGCATGGGTACACTTTCTACAACCCACTGAAGAGATTTCAAATCCATACGTAATAGAGCTGTCATTATCAGGGAAAAATGTGCACCAGGGGAGTTACCACCAAAAAGACCTTGCAAGCAAAAGGACTTCATGAGTGTCACATGGTTCTCCCACAGTTCCAGCAGCCAGGAAAACTACTGTGATTCCCATTAAACATTTTTAAGATATCAAATAACTGTTTTGGTGTTTGTATCTTTATTTTTAAAACATGAATTTCTTTAGGGACACTGGTTTTGAAAGAAAATCTTTGAATTTCTATGCATGCTTATTTTAAAAGCATGCATAGAAATTTTGAAAATTAAAAATGATCAGTTAGAGACTATTGTATCAAACTTCAAAAATGCACTTCTTTTCGCAAACATAACGGTAGTTCCTTAAACTTCATGTTGCACATTAGCGGTTCCCTTTCAAGTATGAAACCATTACTGTATGGGTATTTACCTCCTAAAGACTTGAAACCTGAATACTGATATACCAAAGCTGCTCAACGAGCCTGTGATGCAGTCATTGTCCACCCCTGAGGGCACAAAAAGACTGTCATCTGCTGTCACAGATCTCTGCACCTCTGATGAGGTTGGCGAACAGGAGCTGGCGTTCTGGAGTCAGACAGCACGTCCCCTGCGGTTAAGCTCTCCCTGTCGGCAGAGGCCTACAGTAGGGGAAACAAGGCAGTCAATTTTCGACGATGAGCCTACCACCTCTCCAGTATCCCTCACAGTCCACCCGGATTTTCTTTTTAAAATCCAATCTTCCTGGGGCCGTCCAGCAACAGCTACTGCTGATTCCCAGTTGATGAACATGCTATATAGAGTGCCCATTTTCTGCCAGTTCAGGCTTCTGTTGCCACCTTGGTCCAGACAATTAATTTAGCACTCCTTTCTAAGGACGCTGCCTGCCTTAACACGCAGTGCCTGGTCTCCTGAGGTGTTCCTCAAAGAGCCTATTCAGCCAGTACATTCGCCGCACGTCTAGGAGATTATAACAGCATCCAAGTAGCCTATCAGTCGCATTTGCTGCGGTATCTTTTTGGGAACCAGAGGCCCTTACCACAACACTTGGATGAGCTGCGCCTGGTTAACAAGAACCTGCTCCGTGTGTCCAAGCTCAACAGACAGGCTATAGGTAGAAACCTGGCTGTGCTAGTAGCTGCATTATGTAGCTGCTAGTAGCTGCATTACTGTTGGACGCCCCGATCACTCCAGGGCGTACTTTTGGTCCCGCGGTGGACAAGATGCTGTAGCACTCTCACCGCACACGGGAATCCACTAAGGAGCTGGTTCACCTTCTTCCCAAGCGACCATCTCTCCAGTCCGTAAACCAGTGGCAAACTGGCACCATAGGTGCCAGCAGCCTCAAAGACCGGCACAGCTGGCTGCGCCCGCTGCCAGAGGTGATGTTCGGAACCAGGCCGTGGCTGCTTGCAGTGGAGGCTTTAATTGGTTCCACTGCCCTGCGCAGAGAAAGAAGCCGCAGGCCAAGAACTGGCTAAGCAGCAGCCCTAGGAATTTGCTGCCACAGACCCAGGGCCCCTTCTCAGGGAGTCATCTGGACTTTTGGCATCAGTGCACCACTCAGACCGGCTACTCACTGCAATTCAAGCATGGCCCCCCTCCCTTTGGGGGCATGACTGCAACTTCAGTCACAGACCCACAGGACGCCGTTGTGGTGTCTCTCAGGAGGTAGCAGCTCTGCTGCAAAAACTGGCTATTTGCAAGATAGACTCCCTCCAGCTGGAGGAAGGGATCTACTCCAGGCACTTCCTAGTGCCCAAGCAGGATGGTGGCCTCAGACCGATCCTCGACCTCAGACAGGTCAACCTGTATCTGAGTCGAAGGAGGTTCAAAATGTTGACAATGCAACAGCTGTTGCAGTCAATCAGGCCAGGCGACTGGTTCACCATAGTGGACCTCAAAGATTCCATATCCCTATAAAACCAGCACACAAGAAGAACCTGCGGTTTGCCTTTCAGTGAACAGCGTATGAGTTCCGTGTCTTGCCATTTGGCCTCTCCCTAGCTCCCTGTGCCTTCTCGAAGTCAGTGAAAGCTATCTTGGCCCTATTGAGACTCAGACATCAGAGTACTCAATCATCTGGACGACTGGCTCATTTGTACCCAGTCTCCAGCACAGAGAGAAGCCCACACCGAACTGGTCACCAGCCACCTTGAACGGTTGGGCCTTACGGTGAATCACGCCTTCTCAGACTGCCTCCTATCTAGGAGTGTGCTTGGATTCCGGGGGCATGTTGGCCACTTGATGGACGGCAGAGTGCACAGAATAGCTGCCTGTTTAGAGTTATTTCAGCTCAACAGAGCGCTCACGGTAGTGACGTCCCAGTAACTTATGGGCTTGATGGCAGCAGCTTCCCAGACCCCTCCATTGGGTCTCCTGCGCATGTGCCCTCCTCAGGCCTGGATAAACAGCAGGGTGTTTCAGCCCACGTTGAACTGCGATCATCTATTGACAGTGTCCCAGTGGCTAAGGCATCTGTTACACGCCTTCCCACCGCTCGCTCTGCTCCCGCTGTGTTTGGAGTAAATAAGGCAGGACCGGGCCAAGGGTCTTCTAGGAGCCTCTTATTGGCCCAGGACACTGGTTTTCGACTCTGATGCAGCTCCTGAGCGGCCAGTCGTGGAGACTGTCGAAGCGCCGCAAACTGCTCAGTCAGGCCTGGGGGACCCTATGGCAGCCCAACCCATCAAGCCTGCAGTTCTAGGTCAGGCCACTGAATGGCAGCATTTAAGCCGTCTGGGTCTGTCATGCCATGTCAAGATTGACTCGGTCTCCCCAGGAGCTCACTTCCTGGTGGGTCAATTTTTGAAAGGGACTCGGCGGCTTCGGCCTCCTATGAAGGACATTATTCCTCCTGGAGGCTTAACATGGTGCTTGATGCACTCATGAAGCCTCCATTTGAGCCCTTGCATTCAGCTGAGCTGACATTTTTATCATTTAAAATGTCTTTCTTGCTCGCTATCACCTCAGCAAGGCGGATAAGTGAGATGCAGGCATTCTCAATAGTGGAAGCCTGCTTAATTTTTACAGAGGTCAGGACAAAGGTCACGCTCCGTACCAATCCTGCCTTTTTGACGAAGACGATCTCGGCATTCCATGTCAACTAGTCTGTGAAATAGGAGGATTTCCATCCGCCTTTCAGGTCTGGCATGGAGCGACAGCTCCATACACTAGGCCCAGTTCAGGCCCTGGCATACTACACTGACAGGACAAAACATTGGAGGCAGTCACAACAACATTTTGTCTGCTATGGGGCAAAGTCCCTTGGTCAAGCCCTGTCTAAGCAGCACCTGTCCAGGTGGATAGCAGACACAGTCAGGACTGCCTATGAGCTGGCCAACTTGCCCCCTCCAGAAAATCTCACTGCCCATTCCACTAGGGGCATGGCAACTTCGTGGGCTTTATTCCAGGGTGCATCTGTCAAGGCTACTCCCCATACCTTCACTAGGTTCTACAGGCTGAATGTTGTGGATCCTCAAAACCCTGGTTTTGGAACTAGAGTGTTAAGGGCAGCTTCCCAGTCTACCTTACAACACAGGCATAGAGATGAGTTTCTCCCTCAATTTTTTAGCCCTAGCTACTTGTTACTGGGGTTTCATACAGTAACCCACAGGGCAGCCTCTTGGCTTAGCCTTGTAGCATTCCAGTCGTTCTGCAATATTGCCTTGCGACGTCTTTGGTACACTCACGCACACAATAATGGTTACATTTCGTACTTGAAAGGGAACGTTAGGTTATTATCATAACCCTGGTTCCCTGAAATAGAAATAGTAACCATTAACCTTCAAGGTTGCTACGTCTAGGATTGCAACAGGCTTAAAGGAAAAATGATGCTGAGATCTGTGAGCGCAGTCCTTTTGTGCCCTCGGGCGGGCCATGGCTGCATCACTGGCTCGTTGAGCAGCCTTGGTATGTCAATATTCAGGTTCCGGGTCTTTAGGAGGTAAATACACATACGTAATGGTTACATTTCTATTGCAGGGAATCAGGGTTATGATAGTAACCTAATGTTTTCATCAAGAGATTGGTGGCAAAATGCAGGTTGTCTAAAAATTGTAGTAATCCAACACCTGCTACACCAAATGTTTGCCTTACTTGGGGTGGGGCATTGATTACAATTACTAGATGCAGATTGTTCTTGCTTGTGAGATTTAAAGCTATATTACAGTTCCATACAGAGTATTTACACACCAGTGGAATTTAAAACAGAATTGCAATTTGTGGCAATGTAAAAAAATGTCTAAACACACAGAAACCCCAGAAGAATATGGCCATTACCATAAGGTTTCATTGTGGAAGACAGCAAAGGAAAGAAGGTACATGAAGTGTTCAAGTGCTGTCATGTTAATATATATTGTGACAGAAAAAAACTCCCACGAATTTTGTAAAGTAACATAAAACAATAATTTCATACAGTATATAAAAAATGAAAGCCCTGAATAAAAAAAATTACATAAAAACTGTAAAACAGAAGCCCTAATTATGTAGCAGGTGGACATAAAGGAGCTGGTGTAAGGATAGGTGCATTGCAAACAATTGCGCCTGCAAAATCCACAAAAAAAAATCTCACAAGCTTTCCATCAAGGACATTAAAACAGTAGCATTTCACCATCCAACGTTATTGACTTTACCCTCTCAGTCTTGCCAGCCTGTTGCAGGAATCTTTAAAGCCATCAGGTTGTTGAGCCAGATCATTACCTCTATAGTGAAGCGACTCATTTAGTTTTGGCTTGCTTACATGTACACCTGTGGCTTTTTTTTTGTTGTTGTTATGGTTTTTTAGCTGAGATTGTCTGAAAATATCACAGAACTCTCAAAAGTGTAAATGAAGAGTACACAGAACACTCCTGCATGTAGTTCAAGTTCAAATAGTGCAATTCATTGAACATATTCTCTTTTTAAACTAAGCGAGTCTGCAGCAGTGTATGAAGCATTCAAAACGCTATGTGCTGTTTGTATTACTTTTATTTTAATACTCTGCATTTTGATATGCATTTTCAAGGGCGTGCAACCTCAAGGAACCTCGTGCCTAATGAAGGCAAGGAAGGATCTATCACGTTAAGGCAATAGCCCAGCTAGCCACAGTACAGATATCAGACAGCGAGGCCCCTGAAGAGGGCCCAAGATGTAGCCAACCCTCTGGTACAATAATGCACGGTTACTCTCCCAGATGGGGGCAAGCTGGCACTATCATAAGCAGTCGAGACTGTGTCCGCAATCCAGTGCGACAGTCACTGCTTCAAGAGGGGCTGTCCTAGGGTCCATATCCCGTGACAGACAAAGAGCTGGTCATAATGAAGCAGAGCTCTTCAAAAAGCGGGTCGCTAGTATATGAGCACCCGGGACACTGAGTCAATGGGGACATGGCATGCAGATATGACTGCTAGGTACACTTTCAACATAGAGGTGGATTGAGCAGCAGGAATCTTGCAGAAACTGCAAAATAGTTGCTATAAGGCCATGCACCAATTTTTAAAATACTTCCACTCATAGGCATGCAACACTCCTGTGGAAGAGGCTCTAGCATTCTGCAGTGTACTGACAACTGCGTTTGAGAGCCCTAAGGTGGACAGACGGTCCCGTTCAGGGGCCAGACCCACAGTTGGAGTCTGCCCGGTCCTGGGTGCCAGAGGGTGCCTTGCGCCTGACTGAGGAGATCCATGTGCAGCAGGATCCCCCAGGGCTGGCCCTGCAACAGAGGTTTGAAAACCAGAATCTCCTGGGCCATCTAGGGCCACCAGGAGAACTGTCGCTTTGTCTCTCCTGACCATCTTGAAGAAGGCAGGGAGCAGCAGTATGGGTGGGAAAGTGTACAATAAATGCTTTGGGACATTCGTAGGCTGCTCTCAGCTCCCACGCATTTATGTGCAGGGATGTCCAGCGACCTGACCAGGATACGTGGACTCCTCTGCCTGCCCAGACCGCCCCCCAACCAGTTGGATGCGTCTGTCGTCACCAATTAACAGTTGTGTATCACTCCCATCCTTACGCCTTCACTCAGGTGAGAGGCTTGCCTCCACCAGCGTACGGTTTCCCAGCATAGGCGAGACACAGTCAACCAACAGTGTCTGTTATGCTTGGGGTGTAGCCGAAAGGCACTGAGCCACACTTTGATTGGGCGCATGTGGAGTAACCCCAGTTGAGTGGCTGATGAAGCTGCAGCCATCAGACCCAATAGTTATTAACACAACACCAATTGTACTGTGAACCCTTGTTGAACAGGGCCAGACAGTGGTGAATGGCAGCTACTCTGTCGTCCAACAGGTAGACTCACATCGTAAGAGAATCCAGCCGGAGACCCAAGTAGACCGTACTTTGCATCGTTACTGCCATCGTTGAGGGTGAGACCCAGCCTCAACAGATTCTTCGTCACAATCGCTGTATGGGCCACTGCTCCTATCTGTGACTGGGACAGATCGACCAGTCGTCCAGGTAGTTCATCACCCTGATCCTTTGCAACGGAAAGGAGTTAGGATGGCATCCATGCACTGAAAACGTGTGGGGGGCTAAAGAGAGATTGAATGGCAGCACAGAAAACTCAAAGACGCTCCCCTGAAAGCTGAAGTGCACTGGACGAATAGGGACGTGGAATACGCGTCCTTTCGGTTGACTGTCATATACCATTTGCTGGCCGGACAGACTGGCGAGTACAGCAGATGCCAGCGTCTCATTCTCTCCCATACCAGAGTACAGGAGGGGAGCACTGAGGCTACCTGCCGAGACACCTTGCGTTCTCGGTGAGAGCGCTACAGCAATTTCTCTACTGCTGGTCCAAAGGAATGGTCAGGAGAGGTAGGGGCTGCTTCTGAAGGAAGGAGCCACCTTCCCATGAGGCCGCGATCAAAATCACATCATGGTCCTCCTCAGCAATGCTGACATCCGGTTCTGTAACATCCGGGGTGACCACCGGTGCAGGCGGGGTCAGCTCCGGTGCCGGCAATATCGTCTGAGCTGGGGCCAGAGCAAGGGCTTGAGCCTGCTGCCAGGCCAGGGGCTCCCAACGCCACGTACGGCTCAGCCATGCTAGCAGGGGACGTTGTGCTGGCCGTGCAAGCGTGGAATTTAGCCATGCTTGATGACTGTATGGCCCCAAGGGCGTTATTTAAATACCTGAGGGTGTAGACCTGTGTATTGAAGCACTCGGGCACCAAGGGTGCAGAAGCACAGAAGACACTGAGTGAGGTAGAATACAGTTCTGGTGCACTGAAGAATCGGGGCACCGAGCGCAGGTGTTATTGACATGCTGGGGCACTAAAGCACCGAGGCATGGAGCGTCTAAGCACTAAGGGGGCAGAGGCACTGATTGGCGCCTAGCCTTAACCGCGTGTAGCCAACACAAGCCGGGGTACCGCATAGCATACGCCGTGGTGGATACACAGGCTCAAGTGTCTCCAGTAGGCAATCAGGAGAGCAGTACAGGGAAGCGCAGGGTGCAGCGCAGCAATAACCTGGTTCTGGACTGCGTCCAGTCACACAACGGGGCAGCGCACAGCGTATACTGGAGTGGAGCACAGGCTCAAGGAGCTGCGGCGTGTTAGACAGGAATTAAAAATGTACTGCTCTTTTTTTTAACTGCAGTAATAGGAAAACAATATAGGCTTACACACATAGCAATTCAGGTATGGGAGAAACACAGTCACCATGCTAGATGCAACTCAACAGCGGAGCGCAACAGAGCTGGGTCCCGGTGGAGGAATCACGCTTATATAAATATATATATATATATATATTTTTAAACTGCAAGGCAGTAAAAGAAAACAACACACACGCACACAACAGCAAAGCTGTGAGGTTAAATAGAACATACACACGGGTGAACTTAACTTTTAAGCGCACTGAGAGGGCAGGCCGAGGCAAGCCAGCAGAGTCAACGCCACAGCGGGGTGCGGCAGAGACGACGCCCAGTGTAGGATCACGCGTCTCTTTCTTTTTTTTTTTTTAGCTGCAATAGCAGAGGAAAACACAAAACAGCGAGTGCTGTAAGGTTAGAAAAGCAGACTGCAATCACAAAGCAATGTAGGCTGTTGAAAAGAAAAAGAGTAAACACAGTGCAGAGGTGCAGCGTTTATAGCTGAGTTCACAGAAGCAGAGTTTCTGATTACAGGGAAGTGGCAAGCCAGCTTCCAGAAATAAAATTTCAGGGCAACTGCAGAAAACTCGAGAGAGAGAGAGCTGTTTCACACAGGCTCGATCCCATCAACTGGACAAGGGTGTCTAGCCTGGACTACGTGCAGGCAGCGCGTAGCCTACAGCGGAACGGAGCACCGTCTACAGGCAAAGTGCATCAAGGCACCATGTGCACCGAGTACCGCTTACATGTAGTGTAGCAAGCACCAAGGGCGGTATGCGTTACTACACACCATGTGTACTGAGCACTGTGCGGACCAAGTATCGTGTGCACTAAGTTCCCTGAGTACCGTGAGCAACGACTGTGGCGCATGCACCAAGCACAGCGTGCCGCAAATGTGCTGAGCACTGAGGGTGCTACGTGCACCGAGCTACTAGACACCGTGCCCACCGAGATACTAGACACAGTGCCCACCGAGGTACTAGACACAGTGCCCATCGAGGTACTAGACACGTGCCCATCGAGGTACTAGACACCGTGCCCACCGAGGTACTAGACACCGTGCGCACCGAGGTAATAGACACCGTGCGCACCGAGGTACTGGACACCGTGCCCACCGAGGTACTAGACACCGTGCGCACCGAGGTACTAGACACCGTGCCCACCGAGGTACTAGACACAGTGCCCATCGAGGTACTAGACACCGTGCGCACCGAGGTACTAGACACCGTGCCCACCGAGGTACTAGACACCGTGCGCACCGAGGTACTAGACACCGTGCCCACCGAGGTACTAGACACCGTGCCCACCGAGGTACTAGACACCGTGCCCACCGAGGTACTAGACACCGTGCCCACCGAGGTACTAGACACCGTGCGCACCGAGGTACTAGACACCGTGCGCACCGAGGTACTAGACACAGTGCCCACCGAGGTACTAGACACCGTGCCCACCGAGGTACTAGACACCGTGCCCACCGAGGTACTAGACACAGTGCCCACCGAGGTACTAGACACGTGCCCACCGAGGTACTAGACACCGTGCCCACCGAGGTACTAGACACGTGCCCACCGAGGTACTAGACACCGTGCCCACCGAGGTACTAGACACCGTGCCCACCGAGGTACTAGACACCGTGCGCACCGAGGTACTAGACACCGTGCCCACCGAGGTACTAGACACCGTGCCCACCGAGGTACTAGACACCGTGCCCACCGAGGTACTAGACACCGTGCCCACCGAGGTACTAGACACCGTGCCCACCGAGGTACTAGACACCGTGCCCACCGAGGTACTAGACACCGTGCCCACCGAGGTACTAGACACCGTGCCCACCGAGGTACTAGACACCGTGCCCACCGAGGTACTAGACACCGTGCCCACCGAGGTACTAGACACCGTGCGCACCGAGGTACTAGACACCGTGCCCACCGAGGTACTAGACACGACGGTACAGCACGCACCGAGGTACTAGACACCGTGCCCACCGAGGTACTAGACACCGTGCGCACCGAGGTACTAGACACCGTGCCCACCGAGGTACTAGACACCGTGCCCACCGAGGTACTAGACACCGTGCCCACCGAGGTACTAGACACCGTGCCCACCGAGGTACTAGACACCGTGCCCACCGAGGTACTAGACACCGTGCCCACCGAGGTACTAGACACCGTGCACCGGGTACTAGACACCGTGCCACCGAGGTACTAGACACCGTGCCACCGAGGTACTAGACACCGTGCCCACCGAGGTACTAGACACCGTGCCCACCGAGGTACTAGACACCGTGCCCACCGAGGTACTAGACACCGTGCCCACCGAGGTACTAGACACCGTGCGCACCGGGTACTAGACACCGTGCCCACCGAGGTACTAGACACCGTGCCCACCGAGGTACTAGACACCGTGCCCACCGAGGTACTAGACACCGTGCCCACCGAGGTACTAGACACCGTGCGCACCGAGGTACTAGACACCGTGCCCACCGAGGTACTAGACACCGTGCCCACCGAGGTACTAGACACCGTGCCCACCGAGGTACTAGACACCGTGCCACCGGGTACTAGACACCGTGCCCACCGAGGTACTAGACACCGTGCCCACCGAGGTACTAGACACCGTGCGCCACCGGTACTAGACACCGTGCCCACCGAGGTACTAGACACCGTGCCCACCGGTACTAGACACGTGCCCACCGAGGTACTAGACACCGTGCCCACCGAGGTACTAGACACCGTGCCCACCGAGGTACTAGACACCGTGCCCACCGAGGTACTAGACACCGTGCCCACCGAGGTACTAGACACCGTGCCCACCGAGGTACTAGACACCGTGCCCACCGAGGTACTAGACACCGTGCCCACCGAGGTACTAGACACCGTGCCCACCGAGGTACTAGACACCGTGCCCACCGAGGTACTAGACACAGTGCGCACCGAGGTACTAGACACCGTGCCCACCGAGGTACTAGACACCGTGCCCACCGAGGTACTAGACACCGTGCGCACCGAGGTACTAGACACCGTGCCACCGAGGTACTAGACACAGTGCCCACCGAGGTACTAGACACCGTGCCCACCGAGGTACTAGACACCGTGCCCACCGGGTACTAGACACCGTGCCCACCGAGGTACTAGACACCGTGCCACCGAGGTACTAGACACCGTGCCCACCGAGGTACTAGACACCGTGCCCACCGGGTACTAGACACCGTGCGCACCGAGGTACTAGACACCGTGCGCACCGAGGTACTAGACACCGTGCCCACCGAGGTACTAGACACCGTGCCCACCGGGTACTAGACACCGTGCCCACCGGTACTAGACACCGTGCCCACCGAGGTACTAGACACCGTGCGCACCGAGGTACTAGACACCGTGCCCACCGAGGTACTAGACACCGTGCCCACCGAGGTACTAGACACCGTGCCCACCGAGGTACTAGACACCGTGCCCACCGAGGTACTAGACACCGTGCCCACCGAGGTACTAGACACCGTGCCACCGAGGTACTAGACACCGTGCCCACCAGGTACTAGACACCGTGCCCACCGAGGTACTAGACACCGTGCCCACCGAGGTACTAGACACCGTGCCCACCGAGGTACTAGACACCGTGCGCACCGAGGTACTAGACACCGTGCGCACCGAGGTACTAGACACCGTGCCCACCGAGGTACTAGACACCGTGCCCACCGAGGTACTAGACACCGTGCCCACCGAGGTACTAGACACCGTGCCCACCGAGGTACTAGACACCGTGCCCACCGAGGTACTAGACACCGTGCCCACCGAGGTACTAGACACCGTGCCCACCGAGGTACTAGACACCGTGCCCACCGAGGTACTAGACACCGTGCGCCACCGAGGTACTAGACACCGTGCCCACCGAGGTACTAGACACCGTGCCCACCGAGGTACTAGACACCGTGCGCACCGAGGTACTAGACACCGTGCCCACCGAGGTACTAGACACCGTGCCCACCGGGTACTAGACACCGTGCCCACCGAGGTACTAGACACCGTGCGCACCGAGGTACTAGACACCGTGCCCACCGAGGTACTAGACACCGTGCCCACCGAGGTACTAGACACCGTGCGCACCGAGGTACTAGACACCGTGCCCACCGAGGTACTAGACACCGTGCCCACCGAGGTACTAGACACCGTGCGCACCGAGGTACTAGACACCGTGCGCACCGGGTACTAGACACCGTGCCCACCGAGGTACTAGACACCGTGCCCACCGAGGTACTAGACACCGTGCCCACCGAGGTACTAGACACCGTGCCCACCGAGGTACTAGACACCGTGCGCACCGAGGTACTAGACACCGTGCCCACCGAGGTACTAGACACCGTGCCCACCGAGGTACTAGACACCGTGCCCACCGAGGTACTAGACACCGTGCCCACCGAGGTACTAGACACCGTGCGCACCGAGGTACTAGACACCGTGCCCACCGAGGTACTAGACACCGTGCGCACCGGTACTAGACACCGTGCCCACCGAGGTACTAGACACCGTGCCCACCGAGGTACTAGACACCGTGCGCACCGAGGTACTAGACACCGTGCGCACCGGGTACTAGACACCGTGCGCACCGAGGTACTAGACACCGTGCGCACCGAGGTACTAGACACCGTGCCCACCGAGGTACTAGACACCGTGCCCACCGAGGTACTAGACACCGTGCGCACCGAGGTACTAGACACCGTGCGCACCGGTACTAGACACCGTGCCACCGATGTACTAGACACCGTGCACACCGAGGTACTAGACACCGTGCGCACCGAGGTACTAGACACCGTACGCACCAAGGTACTAGACACCGTGCCCACCGAGGTACTAGACACCGTGCGCACCGAGGTACTAGACACCGTGCGCACCGAGGTACTAGACACCGTGCCCACCGAGGTACTAGACACCGTGCGCACCGAGGTACTAGACACCGTGCCCACCGAGGTACTAGACACAGTGCCCACCGAGGTACTAGACACCGTGCGCACCGAGTACTAGACACCGTGCCCACCGAGGTACTAGACACCGTGCCCACCGAGGTACTAGACACCGTGCCCACCGAGGTACTAGACACCGTGCGCACCGAGGTACTAGACACCGTGCCCACCGAGGTACTAGACACCGTGCCCACCGAGGTACTAGACACCGTGCCCACCGAGGTACTAGACACCGTGCCCACCGAGGTACTAGACACCGTGCGCACCGAGGTACTAGACACCGTGCGCACCGAGGTACTAGACACCGTGCCCACCGAGGTACTAGACACCGTGCCCACCGAGGTACTAGACACCGTGCCCACCGAGGTACTAGACACCGTGCCCACCGAGGTACTAGACACAGTGCCCACCGAGGTACTAGACACCGTGCGCACCGAGGTACTAGACACCGTGCGCACCGAGGTACTAGACACAGTGCGCACCGAGGTACTAGACACAGTGCGCACCGAGGTACTAGACACCGTGCCCACCGAGGTACTAGACACCGTGCCCACCGAGGTACTAGACACAGTGCCCACCGAGGTACTAGACACCGTGCGCACCGAGGTACTAGACACCGTGCGCACCGAGGTACTAGACACCGTGCCCACCGAGGTACTAGACACCGTGCGCACCGAGGTACTAGACACGTGCCCACCGAGGTACTAGACACCGTGCGCACCGAGGTACTAGACACCGTGCGCACCGAGGTACTAGACACCGTGCGCACCGAGGTACTAGACACCGTGCGCACCGAGGTACTAGACACGTGCCCACCGAGGTACTAGACACCGTGCGCACCGAGGTACTAGACACCGTGCCCACCAAGGTACTAGACACCGTGCGCACCGAGGTACTAGACACCGTGCGCACCGAGGTACTAGACACCGTGCCACCGGTACTAGACACGTGCGCACCGGTACTAGACACCGTGCCCACCGAGGTACTAGACACGTGCCCACCGAGGTACTAGACACCGTGCGCACCGAGGTACTAGACACCGTGCGCACCGAGGTACTAGACACCGTGCCCACCGAGGTACTAGACACCGTGCCCACCGAGGTACTAGACACCGTGCGCACCGAGGTACTAGACACCGTGCCCACCGAGGTACTAGACACCGTGCGCACCGAGGTACTAGACACCGTGCGCACCGAGGTACTAGACACCGTGCCACCGGTACTAGACACCGTGCCACCGAGGTACTAGACACCGTGCCCACCGAGGTACTAGACACCGTGCCCACCGAGGTACTAGACACCGTGCGCACCAGGTACTAGACACCGTGCCCACCGGGTACTAGACACCGTGCGCACCGAGGTACTAGACACCGTGCCCACCGAGGTACTAGACACCGTGCGCACCGAGGTACTAGACACCGTGCGCACCGAGGTACTAGACACCGTGCCCACCGAGTACTAGACACCGTGCGCACCGAGGTACTAGACACCGTGCCCACCGAGGTACTAGACACCGTGCGCACCGGGTACTAGACACCGTGCCCACCGGTACTAGACACCGTGCCCACCGAGGTACTAGACACCGTGCGCACCGAGGTACTAGACACCGTGCCCACCGAGGTACTAGACACCGTGCCCACCGGGTACTAGACACCGTGCGCACCGAGGTACTAGACACCGTGCCCACCGAGGTACTAGACACCGTGCCCACCGAGGTACTAGACACCGTGCGCACCGGTACTAGACACCGTGCGCACCGAGGTACTAGACACCGTGCGCACCGAGGTACTAGACACCGTGCCCACCGGTACTAGACACCGTGCCCACCGGTACTAGACACCGTGCCCACCGGTACTAGACACCGTGCGCACCGAGGTACTAGACACCGTGCGCACCGAGGTACTAGACACCGTGCCCACCGAGGTACTAGACACCGTGCGCACCGGGTACTAGACACCGTGCGCACCGAGGTACTAGACACCGTGCCCACCGAGGTACTAGACACCGTGCGCACCGAGGTACTAGACACCGTGCGCACCGAGGTACTAGACACCGTGCCCACCGAGGTACTAGACACCGTGCGCACCGAGGTACTAGACACCGTGCCCACCGGTACTAGACACCGTGCCACCGAGGTACTAGACACCGTGCGCACCGGGTACTAGACACCGTGCGCACCGAGGTACTAGACACCGTGCGCACCGAGGTACTAGACACCGTGCGCACCGAGGTACTAGACACCGTGCCCACCGGTACTAGACACCGTGCGCACCGAGGTACTAGACACCGTGCCCACCGAGGTACTAGACACCGTGCGCACCGGTACTAGACACCGTGCCCACCGAGGTACTAGACACCGTGCCCACCGAGGTACTAGACACCGTGCGCACCGAGGTACTAGACACCGTGCCCACCGAGGTACTAGACACCGTGCCCACCGGTACTAGACACCGTGCGCACCGAGGTACTAGACACCGTGCGCACCGGTACTAGACACCGTGCGCACCGAGGTACTAGACACCGTGCCCACCGAGGTACTAGACACCGTGCCCACCAGGTACTAGACACCGTGCGCACCGAGGTACTAGACACCGTGCCCACCGGGTACTAGACACCGTGCGCACCGAGGTACTAGACACCGTGCCCACCGAGGTACTAGACACCGTGCGCACCGAGGTACTAGACACCGTGCGCACCGAGGTACTAGACACCGTGCGCACCGAGGTACTAGACACCGTGCCACCGAGGTACTAGACACCGTGCCCACCGGGTACTAGACACCGTGCCCACCGAGGTACTAGACACCGTGCCCACCGAGGTACTAGACACCGTGCCCACCGGTACTAGACACCGTGCGCACCGAGGTACTAGACACCGTGCCCACCGAGGTACTAGACACCGTGCGCACCGGGTACTAGACACCGTGCCCACCGAGGTACTAGACACCGTGCCCACCGAGGTACTAGACACCGTGCGCACCGGGTACTAGACACCGTGCGCACCGGTACTAGACACCGTGCGCACCGAGGTACTAGACACCGTGCCCACCGGTACTAGACACCGTGCACCGGGTACTAGACACCGTGCCCACCGGGTACTAGACACCGTGCGCACCGAGGTACTAGACACCGTGCCACCGAGGTACTAGACACCGTGCCCACCGAGGTACTAGACACCGTGCCCACCGGTACTAGACACCGTGCCCACCGGTACTAGACACCGTGCCCACCGAGGTACTAGACACCGTGCGCACCGGGTACTAGACACCGTGCGCACCGAGGTACTAGACACCGTGCGCACCGAGGTACTAGACACCGTGCGCACCGAGGTACTAGACACCGTGCGCACCGAGGTACTAGACACCGTGCGCACCGAGGTACTAGACACGTGCCCACCGAGGTACTAGACACCGTGCGCACCGAGGTACTAGACACCGTGCGCACCGAGGTACTAGACACCGTGCGCACCGAGGTACTAGACACCGTGCCCACCGAGGTACTAGACACCGTGCCCACCGAGGTACTAGACACGTGCCCACCGAGGTACTAGACACGTGCCCACCGAGGTACTAGACACCGTGCGCACCGAGGTACTAGACACCGTGCCACCGGTACTAGACACCGTGCCCACCGAGGTACTAGACACCGTGCGCACCGAGGTACTAGACACCGTGCGCACCGAGGTACTAGACACCGTGCGCACCGAGGTACTAGACACCGTGCCCACCGAGGTACTAGACACCGTGCGCACCGGGTACTAGACACCGTGCCCACCGGGTACTAGACACCGTGCGCACCGAGGTACTAGACACCGTGCCACCGGGTACTAGACACCGTGCCCACCGGGTACTAGACACCGTGCCCACCGAGGTACTAGACACCGTGCGCACCGGGTACTAGACACCGTGCCACCGGTACTAGACACCGTGCCACCGGTACTAGACACCGTGCCCACCGAGGTACTAGACACCGTGCCCACCGAGGTACTAGACACCGTGCGCACCGAGGTACTAGACACCGTGCGCACCGAGGTACTAGACACCGTGCCCACCGAGGTACTAGACACCGTGCCACCGGTACTAGACACCGTGCCCACCGGTACTAGACACCGTGCCCACCGGTACTAGACACCGTGCCACCGAGGTACTAGACACCGTGCCACCGGTACTAGACACCGTGCCCACCGAGGTACTAGACACCGTGCGCACCGAGGTACTAGACACCGTGCGCACCGAGGTACTAGACACCGTGCGCACCGAGGTACTAGACACCGTGCCCACCGAGGTACTAGACACCGTGCGCACCGGTACTAGACACCGTGCCCACCGGTACTAGACACCGTGCGCACCGGTACTAGACACCGTGCGCACCGAGGTACTAGACACCGTGCGCACCGAGGTACTAGACACCGTGCCCACCGAGGTACTAGACACCGTGCCCACCGAGGTACTAGACACCGTGCGCACCGAGGTACTAGACACCGTGCGCACCGGGTACTAGACACCGTGCCCACCGAGGTACTAGACACCGTGCCCACCGGGTACTAGACACCGTGCGCACCGAGGTACTAGACACCGTGCCCACCGAGGTACTAGACACCGTGCCCACCGAGGTACTAGACACCGTGCCCACCGAGGTACTAGACACCGTGCGCACCGAGGTACTAGACACCGTGCCCACCGAGGTACTAGACACCGTGCCCACCGAGGTACTAGACACCGTGCGCACCGGGTACTAGACACCGTGCCACCGGTACTAGACACCGTGCCACCGGTACTAGACACCGTGCGCACCGAGGTACTAGACACCGTGCCCACCGAGGTACTAGACACCGTGCGCACCGGTACTAGACACCGTGCCCACCGAGGTACTAGACACCGTGCGCACCGAGGTACTAGACACCGTGCGCACCGAGGTACTAGACACCGTGCCACCGAGGTACTAGACACCGTGCGCACCGGGTACTAGACACCGTGCGCACCGAGGTACTAGACACCGTGCCCACCGAGGTACTAGACACCGTGCCCACCGAGGTACTAGACACCGTGCACCGAGGTACTAGACACCGTGCCCACCGGTACTAGACACCGTGCCCACCGAGGTACTAGACACCGTGCGCACCGAGGTACTAGACACCGTGCGCACCGGTACTAGACACCGTGCGCACCGAGGTACTAGACACCGTGCCCACCGGTACTAGACACCGTGCCCACCAGGTACTAGACACCGTGCGCACCGAGGTACTAGACACCGTGCGCACCGAGGTACTAGACACCGTGCCCACCGAGGTACTAGACACCGTGCGCACCGAGGTACTAGACACCGTGCGCACCGAGGTACTAGACACCGTGCGCACCGGTTGCGCCCCGGTACTAGACACCGTGCCCACCGAGGTACTAGACACCGTGCGCACCGAGGTACTAGACACCGTGCGCACCGGGTACTAGACACCGTGCCCACCGAGGTACTAGACACCGTGCGCACCGAGGTACTAGACACCGTGCCCACCGGGTACTAGACACCGTGCGCACCGAGGTACTAGACACCGTGCGCACCGAGGTACTAGACACCGTGCGCACCGAGGTACTAGACACCGTGCGCACCGAGGTACTAGACACCGTGCCCACCGGTACTAGACACCGTGCGCACCGAGGTACTAGACACCGTGCCCACCGAGGTACTAGACACCGTGCGCACCGAGGTACTAGACACCGTGCGCACCGGTACTAGACACCGTGCCCACCGGGTACTAGACACCGTGCCACCGAGGTACTAGACACCGTGCCCACCGAGGTACTAGACACCGTGCGCACCGAGGTACTAGACACCGTGCCCACCGAGGTACTAGACACCGTGCGCACCGAGGTACTAGACACCGTGCCCACCGAGGTACTAGACACCGTGCCACCGAGGTACTAGACACCGTGCCACCGGGTACTAGACACCGTGCGCACCGAGGTACTAGACACCGTGCGCACGAGGTACTAGACACCGTGCGCACCGGTACTAGACACCGTGCCCACCGAGGTACTAGACACCGTGCCCACCGAGGTACTAGACACCGTGCGCACCGAGGTACTAGACACCGTGCGCACCGAGGTACTAGACACCGTGCCCACCGGTACTAGACACCGTGCCCACCGGTACTAGACACCGTGCGCACCGAGGTACTAGACACCGTGCCACCGAGGTACTAGACACCGTGCCCACCGAGGTACTAGACACCGTGCCCACCGAGGTACTAGACACCGTGCCCACCGAGGTACTAGACACCGTGCCCACCGAGGTACTAGACACCGTGCGCACCGAGGTACTAGACACCGTGCCACCGAGGTACTAGACACCGTGCGCACCGAGGTACTAGACACCGTGCCCACCGAGGTACTAGACACCGTGCCCACCGGTACTAGACACCGTGCCCACCGAGGTACTAGACACCGTGCGCACCGAGGTACTAGACACCGTGCGCACCGAGGTACTAGACACCGTGCGCACCGGGTACTAGACACCGTGCGCACCGGTACTAGACACCGTGCGCACCGAGGTACTAGACACCGTGCCCACCGAGGTACTAGACACCGTGCGCACCGGGTACTAGACACCGTGCCCACCAGGTACTAGACACCGTGCGCACCGAGGTACTAGACACCGTGCACCGGTAAGACACCGTGCGCACCGAGGTACTAGACACCGTGCGCACCGAGGTACTAGACACCGTGCCCACCGAGGTACTAGACACCGTGCCCACCGAGGTACTAGACACCGTGCCCACCGAGGTACTAGACACCGTGCGCACCGGTACTAGACACCGTGCCCACCGAGGTACTAGACACCGTGCGCACCGAGGTACTAGACACCGTGCGCACCGAGGTACTAGACACCGTGCCCACCGAGGTACTAGACACCGTGCGCACCGAGGTACTAGACACCGTGCCCACCGAGGTACTAGACACCGTGCCACCGAGGTACTAGACACGTGCCCACCGAGGTACTAGACACCGTGCGCACCGAGGTACTAGACACCGTGCCACCGAGGTACTAGACACCGTGCGCACCGAGGTACTAGACACCGTGCGCACCGAGGTACTAGACACCGTGCGCACCGAGGTACTAGACACCGTGCGCACCGAGGTACTAGACACCGTGCCCACCGAGGTACTAGACACCGTGCCCACCGAGGTACTAGACACCGTGCCCACCGAGGTACTAGACACCGTGCCCACCGAGGTACTAGACACCGTGCCCACCGAGGTACTAGACACCGTGCGCACCGAGGTACTAGACACCGTGCGCACCGAGGTACTAGACACCGTGCCCACCGAGGTACTAGACACCGTGCCCACCGAGGTACTAGACACCGTGCCCACCGAGGTACTAGACACCGTGCCCACCGAGGTACTAGACACCGTGCGCACCGAGGTACTAGACACCGTGCCACCGAGGTACTAGACACCGTGCGCACGAGGTACTAGACACCGTGCGCACCGAGGTACTAGACACCGTGCGCACCGGTACTAGACACCGTGCCCACCGAGGTACTAGACACCGTGCGCACCGAGGTACTAGACACCGTGCCGAGGTACTAGACACCGTGCCACCGGTACTAGACACCGTGCGCACCGAGGTACTAGACACCGTGCCACCGGTACTAGACACCGTGCCACCGGTACTAGACACCGTGCCACCGGTGCTAGACACCGTGCGCACCGGTACTAGACACCGTGCCCACCGGGTACTAGACACCGTGCGCACCGAGGTACTAGACACCGTGCGCACCGAGGTACTAGACACCGTGCCCACCGAGGTACTAGACACCGTGCCCACCGAGGTACTAGACACCGTGCCCACCGAGGTACTAGACACCGTGCGCACCGAGGTACTAGACACCGTGCGCACCGAGGTACTAGACACCGTGCCCACCGAGGTACTAGACACCGTGCGCACCGGGTACTAGACACCGTGCCCACCGAGGTACTAGACACCGTGCCCACCGAGGTACTAGACACCGTGCACCGGGTACTAGACACCGTGCCACCGGTACTAGACACCGTGCCCACCGAGGTACTAGACACCGTGCGCACCGGTACTAGACACCGTGCCCACCGAGGTACTAGACACCGTGCACCGAGGTACTAGACACCGTGCGCACCGAGGTACTAGACACCGTGCCACCGGGTACTAGACACCGTGCCACCGGTACTAGACACCGTCGCACCGGTACTAGACACCGTGCGCACCGAGGTACTAGACACCGTGCGCACCGAGGTACTAGACACCGTGCGCACCGGGTACTAGACACCGTGCGCACCGAGGTACTAGACACCGTGCCCACCGAGGTACTAGACACCGTGCGCACCGAGGTACTAGACACCGTGCCCACCGAGGTACTAGACACCGTGCCCACCGAGGTACTAGACACCGTGCCACCGAGGTACTAGACACCGTGCCACCGAGGTACTAGACACCGTGCGCACCGGGTACTAGACACCGTGCACCGGGTACTAGACACCGTGCCCACCGAGGTACTAGACACCGTGCCCACCGAGGTACTAGACACCGTGCCCACCGGTACTAGACACCGTGCCACCGAGGTACTAGACACCGTGCGCACCGAGGTACTAGACACCGTGCCACCGGTACTAGACACCGTGCGCACCGAGGTACTAGACACCGTGCCCACCGAGGTACTAGACACCGTGCCCACCGAGGTACTAGACACCGTGCGCACCGAGGTACTAGACACCGTGCCACCGAGGTACTAGACACCGTGCCACCGAGGTACTAGACACCGTGCCACCGAGGTACTAGACACCGTGCGCACCGAGGTACTAGACACCGTGCCCACCGGTACTAGACACCGTGCGCCGGGTACTAGACACCGTGCGCACCGAGGTACTAGACACCGTGCGCACCGAGGTACTAGACACCGTGCCCACCGGTACTAGACACCGTGCGCACCGAGGTACTAGACACCGTGCCCACCGAGGTACTAGACACCGTGCCCACCGAGGTACTAGACACCGTGCCCACCGAGGTACTAGACACCGTGCGCACCGAGGTACTAGACACCGTGCGCACCGAGGTACTAGACACCGTGCGCACCGAGGTACTAGACACCGTGCCCACCGGTACTAGACACCGTGCGCACCGAGGTACTAGACACCGTGCGCACCGAGGTACTAGACACCGTGCGCACCGGGTACTAGACACCGTGCGCACCGAGGTACTAGACACCGTGCGCACCGAGGTACTAGACACCGTGCGCACCGAGGTACTAGACACCGTGCGCACCGAGGTACTAGACACCGTGCGCACCGAGGTACTAGACACCGTGCGCACCGAGGTACTAGAACACCGTGCCCACCGAGGTACTAGACACCGTGCGCCACCGAGGTACTAGACACCGTGCCGCACCAGGTACTAGACACCGTGCGCACCGAGGTACTAGACACCGTGCGCACCGGGTACTAGACACCGTGCGCACCGAGGTACTAGACACCGTGCGCACCGAGGTACTAGACACCGTGCCACCGAGGTACTAGACACCGTGCGCACCGAGGTACTAGACACCGTGCGCACCGGGTACTAGACACCGTGCCCACCGAGGTACTAGACACCGTGCGCACCGAGGTACTAGACACCGTGCCCACCGAGGTACTAGACACCGTGCGCACCGAGGTACTAGACACCGTGCGCACCGAGGTACTAGACACGCGTGCCACCGAGGTACTAGACACGCGTGCCCACCGGTACTAGACACCGTGCGCACCAGGTACTAGACACCGTGCCCACCGAGGTACTAGACACCGTGCGCACCGAGGTACTAGACACCGTGCGCACCGAGGTACTAGACACCGTGCCACCGAGGTACTAGACACCGTGCGCACCGGGTACTAGACACCGTGCGCACCGGGTACTAGACACCGTGCGCACCGAGGTACTAGACACCGTGCGCACCGAGGTACTAGACACCGTGCGCACCGAGGTACTAGACACCGTGCCCACCGGTACTAGACACCGTGCCCACCGAGGTACTAGACACCGTGCCCACCGAGGTACTAGACACCGTGCCACCGAGGTACTAGACACCGTGCGCACCGGTACTAGACACCGTGCACCGAGGTACTAGACACCGTGCGCACCGAGGTACTAGACACCGTGCCCACCGGTACTAGACACCGTGCGCACCAGGTACTAGACACCGTGCCACCGAGGTACTAGACACCGTGCGCACCGAGGTACTAGACACCGTGCGCACCGAGGTACTAGACACCGTGCCCACCGAGGTACTAGACACCGTGCGCACCGGTACTAGACACCGTGCGCACCGAGGTACTAGACACCGTGCGCACCGGGTACTAGACACCGTGCCCACCGAGGTACTAGACACCGTGCCCACCGAGGTACTAGACACCGTGCCCACCGAGGTACTAGACACCGTGCCCACCGAGGTACTAGACACCGTGCCCACCGGGTACTAGACACCGTGCGCACCGAGGTACTAGACACCGTGCGCACCGGGTACTAGACACCGTGCGCACCGAGGTACTAGACACCGTGCGCACCGA